>JAPTYO010000005.1:18416665-19016665 GCA_036873135.1 Clarkia xantiana subsp. parviflora
ACTAATATACATCTCGAATCAATGCGAAACAATTTGAGACAGGTTATGTACAGATACAAGAGATGTATCAAAGACACACCCTACTTAAGAGACAACACCAAGTAGAGGTTGTATACAACACTCTCTGGAATACTCTATCTACGAGCTCCCTACTTAGGCATCTAAGCCATGTTGCGGTCGCATATGTACCACTTGCATCGTCGCAGCAAGTATCCAAGCTAATGTTAGCACACGACGGTTAGTCGAGCGAATTGCTCAAAAACAAGATCCTACCTTGGAAACAGTACCAAGTGGCGATCACATACGTATATACGTATCACACTATGGAAGCACCGACGCGTATCTACTTGAAAACGCAAACAACAATGTATCAACAAACACATGCAGCTAGGGACTATTGAAAAGTTCCATGCCTAACACGCGCCGTCAACCAAAGGGAGTATTCATACTAAAATTTCAATACACGTACTAATCGAAGAAGATCGTAGAAATTCATCTATTATCTAACATATTGCAATTATTGCAATTATCTAATGAAGTGAATACCTTCTCGTAGGTACAAGTTTACTTATATATCAATAACATACCCTACTCTGGAATTACACTAAGTAGCGGACTCTATGCATATAAGTAGCATCAACAGTACAAGCTATCACCCTTAACACAACAACAGGCCTATATCATACGCCACCAACATGTCAATACTCGACATCAACAACGAGCTCTCGATAGCTCTCTTGTGCGATATCTATTACGTCTAATCTATACTACTATATCCTGGAAATTTTCCTAAGGATTATTTACAAGTAACATGGCGCGACATCCCCGCTCGGGGGCAACCCCATGACTACAACAATCATTCCTTGGATTTTTCAATCAAGAGGCGATCATCTACTAAGTGGCGCGACATCCTCTAAACGAGGGCAACCCCACACAACTACATGACGCGACATCCTCTATACGAGGGCAACCCCATGATATCTTACTGAGGAACAAGACAACCAGTATAGATTACTAAGCAACTACATGGTACGACATCCTCTATACGAGGGAAACCCCATTATATCTTACTGAGGAACGAGACATCCTGTATAGATTTCTAAACGTTTACATGGCGCGACATCCTCTTCACGAGGGCAACCCCATGACATCTTACTGAGGAACGAGACACCCAGTATAGATTACTAAACATATACATGGCGCGACATCGTCTATACGAGGGCAGCCCCATGGGAACCTACTACTACCCACAAGCAGCGTTCATTATTACGTACCAACTCTCTACGCCGGCAGGAGCGTCGACAACAATCGTCGTAATACACAACGCAGCGAAAAACTCACCAAACATACAAGTCGAGTCTTGTATAACGTTATCTTGTCCGTGAACAAATAACGAAAATAAAACACTCCAACAGAGCATGTAGTGTCTTGCCACAACGTCGCCTTAGAATGGCCCAAGAGACGGAAAAAACTAAAAGTTGTGCAATGCGAACTTGTACAACCCCCTGGAATAACCAGGTAGAGGTGTAGTAGCATCGCAAGGTCAGTACAAAGACTAGCCAAGGAACACCTCGCCTTAACGCTAGAACGGGGGTACCTATATAGCGGATCAAAACACATTAAAAAATTGGCAAGTCGTTTCTTGCTACAATGTCGCTTTGGAATGGCCCAAAAGAAGGATTAAACTACAAGGCGTATTACAAGACCTTTGTCACGTCCCTTTGACTTAGAAAGTGGAGGCGTACTAGCATCACAGGGCAAGTAATTGGGTTAGCCAACAGAACGCCTTGCAACAACGTTACGCGGGGTGTTCCCAACTAACGGATGGAAAAACGCACCAAATTAACAAGTAGCGTCTTGTGACAACGTAGCCTTAGAGTGCACTAAGAGACGGTAAAAACATAGGTCTCGGCTCGTCGAGACGACACGCTCGCGTGTATACATGGGTCTTGCGCATTACTATTCACAAATGCCAAGTACCGGGAAAACGACCTTGTGCATTACTATCCATAAATGCCAAGGGTCACTCTAAGGACTTGCGCATTACTACTGATAATGCCATGTGTCGGGACAATGGCCTTACGTATTACTACCCATAAATGCTAAGAATCACTCTTAAGTCTTGCGCGTTACTACTCGTGAAAATACGGCAACCATATAACACACGTGTTTAACACACATCCACTTCGCCATGCCTTGGTATAACCAAGAGGGGCGCACAATACAAGGACACATGTCTCCTAACAACAACTACAGATGCTACATCCAACAAGAGGACGAGTCTCAACTCTACTCTCTATAGGCCACACCACATGGACAATCATAAAAAAAAAGGTATGAAATATTACTACCATGTTTTCATGCATTACTAATCCATTCATGAAAAGTATTAAACGACAACGTCAAACATCGAAACATAAACATAAAGGGTTCAAAGGGACAACACCCCAACAAGCAACCTCAACCCAAACACGGGGAGCCAAAACGATTACAAAGCCATGTAGAGCAAACACAATCAACCTAATGCCACATGCGAGGTACCGACACCTCCAGCGGGCTGAATAACACTCTCATCTCGAGTGGTAAATTCCACTCAACACCTACATAGCCTTTAGGGCTCTTACGTACGCGCCTACACGGCATCTACACGTGTGTCTAACATAGCACTATGCGACTATTCAGGGTAACGATACATACATAGTTATTGTACTAACGCCTATACATATATATCGATCAATGTTTGCAGGACATATATGTCTACTTACATACTCTACGAAGAGTCTCAAGTTTCGACCATCGTTGCGAACAATACCACACTACCAAACCTATATACACAATGGCTAGAATTAAGCAAGTTGCAATACAAACATCAAGGGCGTGCCTCAAGGGCATTCGCCTAAGCAAAAAACATTCGAGGGAATTCGCCTTAACAACCTCAAGGGCACGCGCCTCAGCAATCTGGGGGGCATTCGCCTCAGCAGAGGGAGAGCAATCTCGTCTCTAATACCCAATACAGCCGCATGTTCAGTGGCAAATGTGGAGTATATACCCAACTAATAAAATCAGAAATAGGGGGCAACGACACGTACTTGCTCAACAAAACCTTCGATGGAGTCATACAGCACATGCCTGAATGCCAGCGCGATAGGACTCCGAGTCCTTGTACTCCATCACTCTATCAACCTTCCCATATGCATATGCATTCTCCTGCATAGCCAGCAAGACAAGGATGTACACCTTGCTATCCTCAACAGCCTTCTTCTGAAGGGCAATCACATCGCACTCGAGCGCAACAACTCGAGCCTGACGAGATGAGGTTCCCGCCTCCAAATCAGCAATCTTGGAATCCAAGAAACACGTCTTCTCCTTCGCGCTCACCAGCTCGTGACACACCATGTCGCACTTCTCCTGGAGAGCCTTCTTATAAAAAAACACAAACATGCATACAACTTATAAATAAGTAAGGATGAATACTCACAGGCACAAGACATGTCTGCACACCCTCAGCATACGAGTGCGCACTCTCAGGTTCGTTGGGACGAACACTTCAATCGCCAAGAGGGATAATGTGCTGGAACATGCGTAAACCCACATCGGGAGTAGTAAAGATGACCTCCTTGGCAAAGCATGGCGCCTAACAGCAAAGGGTGCCCACTCCCCACCAGTGATAACATCCTTTGCAGGACAAACCAAGTCAACTCGGGTGAGCGCAGCAAGAGGCGCAATTTGTATGAACACATTCAAGGATAAACAAGAAGGGTCGAGCATCACAGTATAGCAAGAAAATAAAGGCAAGTTACACATAATCACTAGGAGACTCCTCCTCCAAGTTCCAGTCCCTCGATCTGGGGCAGATATAGCAGACGCGCGAGCCTGACCCTCAATGTTCGACACCTCGCGACTGTCGAATTTCGACCAATTGGGATCGCTCGAGGGACGCACCTCGGAGTCAGCTCTTTAGGTTTTGGAACGAGCCGGAGTGTTCGCAACAGCAACACACACGCGTCCACGCACCAAGAGGGGAAACAGCGCCTCTCGTTCAAAAACTAAGTATGGAGACACTAAGTGCAACACACGCGCGTTTACACACCAAGAGGGGAAACAACGCCTCTCTTTCAAAAGCTAAGTACGGAAGCACTACTTGAAGCACACGTACGACAACGTGTTGAGGGGAGATGTAACACCTCTCGTTCAGAAACTAGATATAATGGTAACATACATGGCGCAACGCGCGTATGTTTCGACACATCAACAAGGTGCGACGATTCGCTTCTAAATTATAAGTGTAAGAATACCACGAACGCCACACTATGCACGCGCAACACCGTGCACACACGTCAACACGTCAATGCGAGACCTAACACCTCACATACGAAGCACCTAACGGGTACACCAAGTGGCTAGCAAGTCCACGCGTCTTTAAGTAGCTATCATGTCCGCATATCTGGAAGCGGCTATCACGTCCGCGCATCACTAAGTGACTATCATGTCTACATAACTCTAAGCGGCTGTTGTGTCCATGAATCGCCGAACGACTTTTATGTATGTGCATTATTTAAATATATCTATAACCAAGTAGCGATCTTACGAAGCACTCTACCTTGAAAACGCCAGGTTGTGGCAACAAAATTGATAGGCACGTCGCCTCGCCGACCTCTGACCGACACCATGGAATGGTACGTCGCCTCGTCGACCTCTAGCCTTCTCCCTACCTCGGAAACATCAAGCAGCTGTCGTTGAATGCACCCAACATTGGAAAACCCAAGTAGAAGTCAACACGAGGGTCAACACCCCGCGTCAAAGACAACCATGTGGCGAACATCCCCGACAACGGGGGAAACTCCACACCTACAGACTTGTAAGTTCCAACTACTACATAACAAACATCCCCCGTCCGGGGGCAACTCTATGTCAATAAGGGCCTTGTCCCGACACTTATATAGCCTATACGGCACTACGCGCGTCTGCGCAACCCAACACTACGCTCGTTAGTGCGACTTAGCACGCAACTATCATGGAACGTTCATCGACAACACGTAGGAGGCCTAACACCTCGCGACTAAGGGGATAGTGCGACCATGATTAAAATCGGCACTTGCATACACCTATGTGATCTACGCGCCTATACGACGCATACATGCGCCTACTCGGCCACGTCACTACAAAAGCTTCCAACTCTTTTGGGAGAATTCCCTAACACTTACACATGTTTACATACCCTCGCGTACATATGCATGTCTACATACATACACACATTTGCATATCCATGTCACGTGTTTATTTTTACAATCCTGACATGTATATATTTATACCAATATCATCGCATATATACATGCCCATACTTACATGATTTAATTTCATGACATTATGCATCACGCGTCAACGCACATACGCGTGTATACCATGTTCACACACATGTTAGCATCCGTACACATGATTGCATACATAGACTTGCATTATTAAATATGTACATGTCATACACATACACTTGCTGCACTAACCATAACGGCATATACAACCGCTCCCGTTTAAATAAAAGGAGAGATGCGCAATAGCAAGGCCCACGTGCCAACGGATAGTAAGTACATCTCGAGGTAACACCCGAACTTATATCGAACGTATACTCTATCGAAAATAAAGTCAAGCAGGGGCCGCGCCACCACTTGACTCGGGGGCAAATGATGGGTTTACGTCCGATTCTGGTTCATTTTATATTATTCGGACCTCACCAACACGTTAAACCCATTAAAGCGGTCTAGAATCGCTAACCCGCGTGTTAGAATGATCCGAACGGGCAACACGTGTGTTCGGACCAAACTCGTCCAAATTATGTTAACGAAATCCGGACTTGGTTCGAATGTTAACACAATCCGGCTATGGTACGAAATGTGTTGACATCCGGAGTGCGGATGTTAACCCAATCAAGACCTGGTCCGAATTGTGTTAACATCCGGATTCCGGATGTCAAAACAATCCAGACCTTGTCCAGATTGTGGGACAATCCGGATCTCCGGATTATCCCGACGTCCCGGACCACCCGGGATCGTCGCGATACCTCGGTGTGGTCCGGATTAATCCTCTTGATAAACGCGTAAACCCCTATGAAAACACTACACGTGCAGACCCTCCCGATGTTAGCTTTACTCCCGTCCACGCCCAGTTCGTATTTTACATTAAATCGACTTTGGACCGTTCAAAACCAGGTTAGGGTTTAGGAACTCGTATTTAAGGGACTCCACTCACCCATTTCATAACTTAAGTTGACAGCGGAAGCTCTGACCTCTCTCTTACTTTCTCTCTCTCTAAATACCTGACTTAAGCTTCGGAGAGTGTTCATCGCACTCCACCCCCAGCGTTGTGTGCGATATCGCCCTTTATGCAGGTATGCGGCAACCCGACATACTATAGACCCGAGGCACATCCCCGCACGTATACCAGGACCTGACACCCCGTTGGCTCCAGGTCCTGACAGCGCGCATATGCGCATACACTGGAAGGCGCGCATACCCCGCAGTGCGCGTATATGCGCGCTCACCGCTAGGAGCGCACACGCACACACATCGCAAGGCACGAGCATGCGCAGACATTGCAAGAGACTCAAACACTTAGCCATTTTAAGGGCTTGCAAGTCTCCGGCACCCCGACAGTCTGACGCTCGGACATCCCGACTGGCGGATATCCGCGAGCTCAAAGAACCCGTCAGCATAACCACATAACACTTCAAGGATCCGACGACTTTCGAGTCAACGAACAGCGAAGAATCATTATCCAACATTCATGATCTTTAAGAAAAATGTAATATTTATCTAAATCAAACATTGAATTGTAGATCTTATTAAAATTTGATCTTAAAATTTAACCACTTGTTCCCAAATTAGTGTTTATTTCGGCCAAACCCTAGGTAAATTACAAGGTAAATTTTTTTAATTTCTTAGGCACCAAGGGATAAAATTTCGGCCGGAATATTTGATATTATTGTTTACCATATTTTAATTTTCATTCTAGTTAACAATATATCTATAATTTGAAACATTAGGATAGATTCACATTAATATATAGAAATATATGTAATTATCAATATACCTAAATTTAATGGGTTAAAGATATTATTGATAGATTTTAGTTACCTAAAAGATTGAGAAAATATATTGTTAATATTTGTTTCCCTATTTAAGATATTGACAATAAATAATATATACATTTATATATAAGTGACGATTTTTTACATATACATATATATATATATATATATTATATGTTTATAACAGTTCCAAAATATATATATATATATTATATTAATATTGGAAGTTATTTTATATAGTTAATGTTAGTTGGTGGCTAAGTTAAATTTTTTTGGACTTTAAAACCCTACTTGGGCCACAAGTAGACATTTCGGCCCAATCTTTTATATTTTAATTATTGGGCCGGTCCAATATGTCAAACCGGGACGAATTAAAACTGAACCGGATTTTCTCAATCGGTTCGACCTAAACGGGTCGGGTCGGACCGGGGTAACTAAGTGGATCTAACCGAACCGGTTTTGTGTGTTGAACCGAACCGAACCCTACTTCTATTGGAACGGTTCGGACCGAACCCGATTTTAAAATCAAAACCGGACCGAACCTGATTTTACCGGACCGAACCGGATTTTCCGGACCGGACCCGAACCGGACCCGAACCGGATATTCTGGACGAACCGAATCGGACCAAATCAGACTGAAATTAACTGAACCAAGCCGTATTTTCAAAACCAAATTCAAGTCAATTAAAATAGGGAGGTCAAGTTTTAAAATCCAAATGTTTTGAACCTTAATAGGCCAACACAGTGCAAAAGGGTTGATAACCTTCATGCCTTGTTTCGATTATGGGGATGGATCTCGGAGATACATGTTTTTGGGACTGGTATGGGCTCAATTGCAATTGTTTATTATTCAATATGTATTTATGCATGATTAGAAATGTTGTTTTGACTGATTCAAGCTAGCTGGATATTGCATGTTGTGGGCTGAGCCCTGGTTAAATATATGGAATGCGCACTAGGATAGACATGCTGTGATTGTTGAAAATGCCTAGGATTCATGTCTAGAATGATGCTTGATTGAATATAAGCATGAATTGCAAATCAGCCTATAATGTTTAAAATTATTTTAAAATCTAAAACCAGTTTCCAAATGTGTATGATGGATGTGAATGTTACATGTTTGACACGTATGCTAAAATGTTGAGGATGTAGCTGCATTTGATAATTTACTTTGAAGTTGAATTATGTATGCAAGTATGATTTCTTCGGAACATTAGACGCATGACGCGTAAGCATGAGTATGGTTAATGTGATGAATGTTACTGGCGTATGATAATTTACGTGGATGGTAGAATTATATATGCATGAGTGAATTCATCGTAGTATTTTTCCAAAATAAAAAGGGTCGTGAGAAAGCCAAGATCGGGTATGCTTGTTTTAAAATCCCTATTACGATAATTTGCGATTAAAACCGTTTTAAAAGACTGATCTATTGGATAGAAGACTACGGTAATGTGAACTCTTTCACAGCCATCTTCTATTGGTTTACTAGTGGCCGGTTGGTTTAGATGCCCGAGGAATCATTATTTTTCGGATTCTATCTTAATTGATATTTGATGTGTGCAATTCTTTCTCAAAATGTGATTGTCTCCATGATTTTTGCATAATCATCGATGTGTAAGTATGAATTGGTTGAATTAGTGCGATTCGATATTCCTCGCAATCTTGATGGTGTGAATCATGATGAATAAATAGATTACGTGTTGAACTCTCTACTACGATTTTGAAAAGTGGAGAGGACAATTACAGATGAATATGGTAGTCTGTATGATTTTGACAATGAGAAACGAATGTAATAATTTGTTTCACCAAGAATAGGAGTAGGTTCTTTGATGATCTCAACGCGTATGTGGTGATACGTTCAACCTTGGTAGAAGGGGGTTGAAGAAGACTTCAATTGAAACTAGGCAATGTTGCATCTTAGTATCCCTTTGCATCTGCCTCGGTGGAAGCCAGGATGCAAAATCTCAAAGTTTCGGTTAAACGTGATGGTCTTCTCTCATTTCATGGATGTTGGCGTAAAACCCGCATCGAATCTTCAGAATGAAAGGTCAACATGGAAAAGATGTATATGGTTGTCTGATACTGACAGGACTCAATGATCTTGAGCCTAATCAAGTACAATAACCACAGCAGTAAAAGGGAAACCTTTTCTGCTCACCATACTGGGTTAGAAAGAAGCCAACCATGATCCGCATATTATAGAGAGAACTGGACCATAAATGTCTTATACAATAATCCGGTGGGTTAAGCCATGTTGATAAAGTGCGTCATAAGTACGCCTCGTAGGTCATGTGTATGAAGCGGTAAAATGTCTTATACAGACACTAATCATTTAACGTGATTCAGTAGTGATGGCTTAAAGGTCTCGACTATCTATGCGACAATAATGGATCAAATACGCGATCTACAGATCAAGAACCCTACCATTGTCATTTATCGTTCATTTGAGTTACTAAAGTTTTGGTTATTTTGAGATTCGAATTTATTGAATAAAGTAGTTTCCGTTCGATTCGAAATGTGATCTACTTGTCAAAATTAATCGACCCGGTTAAGAGTGATCGATCCGAAATGAAATTTCGGCCAGGTAAAAGTGGTTGAATAAAACGAAACGATTCAAGTACTCCGTCATCTCAGTCGGGACAACTGAACTAAACATACACATCGATTGCGTAGCTAGATCGAAATATTTAGTATTTCTTAATTGTTAGTACTCCATTGAATGAAATAATCTGTAATGATGATCATGTGCGAAACTGATTGGACTAAGTTAAATTAAATTCAGAAATGAAATGATTTAACCAAGGGTCAAAACTTCGGTGAATAGCGCTACGCGCAACTGGACCTCGATAGACAGAACACATCGTTTCAAAATACGAATTTAATGATGAAGTGTCTAAATGATGATGTGCTGAATTTTAGTTTGCATTCCTTCGGAAATAAGTTACTAATAACGTTTACATCGGGAAGAAGTATGCTTCATAAGCTACAACGACCTTGTAAAAGTATCGATTGACGCATATGGTGAAAAGCCAATGATGGGTTCCGCTATGGCCGTTAGGCCATTTAACAGCGAGGAAACGGCGAATAGGCCCACTGGGCCCTAAATGGAAGTCAAACTGACCCAGGCGAAGGGTTCCGACAGAGGGAGTCCCGATGATGAAAGGTCCCGACAGATTCGGTCCCGATAGGTGAGCTGAAAGCTCCCGATGAGAAGCCTTTAAGTAGGCCCCGATGACGAATCCCTGAGAATGATTGGCCCTGTCACGATGACGAGGGGCCCCGAGCGGTGACACAATGAGATAACTCTGGAGTCCCCAATGTTAGTCGGGACTTGCTAAGGTTAAGGCCAAGATACTCGGGGCGTGGCCGAGATACGCGGAGCGTAGTTAAGATACGCGGAGCGTGGCCGAGATACGCGGGGCGTGGCCGAGATAAGCGAGATCATGGCCTAGATAGGCGAGATCGTGCCCGAGATACGCGGAATACGGGCTAACCACCCCCAACGGTTTACCAGGTAACTGAGGTACCTCTCCGCCTATAAAAAGGCAGAGGTTACCTCAGATCAATGACGTTTTGAGATACGTTACTTGAGATTACTGCTTGCCAGTCCACACGAGATACTCATTTAAGCATCGGAGAGGGATTTTGGGTCACCGCCCGGTCTATCCCCTCTTGCAGGATTGCGTGGAGCAAAGGAGCTAGGATCGCTGTCAGGGATCGTACCAGAGTTCCATCGTGATCCAACATTGGCGCCGTCTGTGGGAACGTAACAAAAAGCTGATACGCCTTCTACTCGTTCAATGGCGGCTGGCAAGCAAAGAAGACAAGGACAATCTGGTGGTTCCCGTCATCCTGCTGCGACGACTTTGAATTCACCACCGGAACATGAGGAGGACCAGAATCTTCCTGCTGCTGAGGTCTCCCAGACAGGGGGGCATAATGAAGGTCTCGAAGATGCTGCTGCTCAACACTAGGGGAATAGGGAGCAGGAGGCTCCTCCAGCTGCGGACCTGACGAGGGCTGTGGCAGAAGCCATGCCGATGTTTCTGGCAGCTGTGGAGGCTCTCTTAGATCGGAGAGAGGCTGCGAGGATGCAAGAGGAGATGCCCCCACTAGAAGAGGAAGCGCCCCCACCAGCAGAGGTTCAAAACATCCGGGAGGCTCAGCCCTGAAGCCAGGGCAGGAGTAGGGAGTCCGTTCAGCCAGAGCGATTTGTGGTCGACGGGCCAGAACCAGTGCAACACAGGACCATTCCCCTTAATGGTCCCATCACCCCCGATCAGGTGGTAAGATCGTGAACATCTGCATGGGAGAGCAGAAGCCGCTGGTGTCGGAGCTGAGGGATCGATCCACCCATCCCTTCGTTCCTCGACTCATAGACACCCTCGCCCTGCCAGGGCTGGGTATCCCCACGATTAAGGAGTATGACGGTGAGGGAGATCCGGTTCGTCATGTCCAGAAGCACCTCATGGCGTGTCTGGGCAGAGCCCCGAATGAAGATATCGTGTGTACGCTGTTCCCGAACACACTTGGCGAGAGAGCCCTGACCTGGTTCTTCAGTCTGCCCCCAGGCTGCATCACTTGCTGGGCTGATATGCACGACCGGTTCATTCAGCAGTACCAGGGTCGCAGACGTCTGCTGAAGAGTGTAAGGTCCCTGACCCAGGTGGTACAGAGGCCCGATGAGTCGTTGGCGCACTATTACCAGCGATACACTACTAGCGTGGCGGAGATTGACGAGGAGATTTCGGAGGGTGAAACTATCCGCACCTTCATTCAGAACCTAACAGCCCCCTACGGTTCCGACCTGATGCACAGCGTGGCTGAGAAGGCTGTGTGGAATATGGAGGTACTGCAGAAAAGGGTGAAGCGGCAAATCGATGTCCAGGAGTCGAAGATAGCCGCTGGAGAGCTCGAGCCCCCGAAGTCTAATAAGGGAAAGCAGTCGGTCAAACCCTTAGACGAGCGCAAGTCGAAGGATAAAGCCGAAAGCTGTCGGGGTCGAGGTCACTCTGATCGGAGGGATGATAGGCGTTCCTCGAAAAAAGATAGGCGGGAGGATCATGATATTCCTCTAAACAACTCTATGGCGGAGGTGTTAACGGTCATGGAGTGACAGGGTATCTCTAGGTACCCCCCGAAAAAGGAAGGAGAATTTTTTGGCTCCCGCACCGATCGCTACTGTCGATTCCATCGTGCGAATGGACACGACACCAATCATTGTCGGGAGCTGAAGAAGGAGATCGAAAAGCTGATCCAGAAGGGGAAGCTTAAGGAGTTTGTCGGGGAGAAGTGGTGTCGATCCCGTTCTCGATCCCGATCACGGTCTCGTTCCCGATCCCGCGATCGGTCCCCAAAGAAAAAGAGGTCCGACCCGGAGTCTTCTGGTGCCCACAAGGAGAAGCGGGGCACTATCAATGTAATTCACGGAGGATTTGCCGCGGGGGGTGATACCTCGTCCTCTCGGGAGGTTTATGCCTCTAGAATTCCTGCTGCTGTGGTGCTGGGTAAGAGGTCCCGATCCTGGACCCTGAAAGGAAGAGATGGTGATCTCCTTTTCGTCGGAGGATCTCATAGGCGTGGAGACTCCGCACGATGACGCTCTGGTCGTGACCTTGGATGTGGACGGGTACGAGATGAAGCGAATTCTGATCGATGGAGGGATCTCCTCCGATATTCTATTCATGGATGCGCTGGAGGCCATGGGGAAAACTAAAAAGGACCTGAAGGAGGCGAACTTCCCGATGGTCGGATTCTCTGGCTCTACTTCCTACTCGCTAGGGGTGATCACTTTACCAGTGGAGTTTGGTAGCGGGTGGAAATCAGAGAGGAGGAACGTGGAGTTTGTGGTAGTTGAGTCCGCGGGGACCTACAACGCGATTATCGGGAGAACTACCATCAACCCCTTGATGGCAGTTGCCTCGACCGTTCACCAGAAGATGAAGTTCCCGACCGACCATGGAGTCGGAGAGGTCAAGGGCGACCAGGTGGCCTCCAGGAAATGTTATGTTAACGCCACCCGAAGAAGAAGACGGGAGGCTATGACCGTTCTTCAGACAGATGCTGATCCTAGAGAGGAGTTTGGGCGTCCCGCCCCCGTGGAGGATCTGAAGGAAGTCGAGATTGACGGACCTCAGAGGAAGGTGAAAATCGGGCCTGCTCTGACCGAAGAGACAGCCCGAGAGTTGATCGGTCTGCTGAAAAAGTTCAAGGAGCTGTTTGCCTGGTCCCCGAGTGACATGCCAGGAATCAGCCCCGATGTGATTGTACACGAGTTGAAGATCAATCCCGCGATCAAACCTATCGCGCAGAAAAGGCGTCCAATGGGCACAGACAAGAGGATCGCGATCCAGCAGGAGGTGGGTAGATTGCTCGATGCTGGGTTTATCAAGGAGCTACGATTCCAGACTTGGGTTGCTAACCCGGTGCTGGTGAAGAAGAGCAACGGGAAGTGGCGAATGTGTGTTGATTTCCGCGACCTGAACAAAGGTTGCCCGAAGGACTGTTACTTGCTCTCGAGAATCGACCAGCTGGTGGATGCCACGTCGGGACATGAGTTTTTAAGCTTTATGGATGCATACTCGGGCTATAACCAGATCAAGATGGCCAAGGAAGACGCTCCTCACACAACATTTTATGCAGACAGTGACATCTATCACTATGATGTCATGCCTTTCGGGTTGATCAATGCCGGGGCAACCTACCAGCGGATGGGGAACAAGATGTTCGGAGATATGCTAGGGGAGACCATGGAGGCTTACGTGGATGACATGCTGGTGAAGTCCCGACAAGCTAAGGATCATGAGCACAACTTAGCAATGGCGTTTGAGCGGATGAGGCTTCATCAAGTTCGCTTAAACCCGACAAAATGCGCCTTCGGAGTCCACTCAGGGAAACTTCTGGGCTTTATGGTGAGCCAAAGAGGAATTGAGGTGAACCCCGAGAAGCTGAGGGCGATCGAGGAGATGCAGTCTCCGATAAACCATCGGGAGGTGCAAGTGCTGAATGGCCGACTGGCTGCAATGAATCGTTTCCTGTCCAAGGCAAGCGACCGATTAATGCCATTTTTTGAAGTCCTGAGGGCCAACAAGAAGTTTGAGTGGACCTCCAAGTGTGAAGAAGCGTTCCAAGCACTCAAGCAGCACCTTCGCACCCTCCCGTCGTTGGCGAAACCGGTTCCAGGCGAGCCGCTCTATCTTTACTTGGCAGTTTCTAAATTTGCCATTAGCTCTGTGTTAGTGAAGGTTGTCGAGGGTAATCAAGTCCCCGTCTATTATGTAAGCAAGGAGTTTGCCAAATATGAAATGAATTATCCCGCCGTTGAGAAGTATCTCTTTGCGCTGATTATTACTGCTCGGAAGTTGAGACCTTATTTCCATGCGCATGAGATTAATGTGCTGACGAATCAGCCTTTGAAGCATTTTTTGAACCGACCTGATGCGTCGGGGAGATTAGTGAAATGGGCGGTCGAGCTCCGTGAGTTTCGCATACACTTTGCTCCGAGGACGGCTATTAAGGGCCAGGCGTTGGCGGATTTCATAGCAGAATCTACAGCCCCCGATCTTGAAGAAGCGGGCCCTGTAGAGGGGGCAACCATAGAGGTCCCGATAGCAGAACAACCAGAGATGGTAGAGCAATCAGAACAGCCAAGCGAGGAAAACACTTGGGAGATGTACACGGATGGCTCCTCGAGTTCAGATGGATCAGGAGCAGGGTTTGTATTAATACCACCAGGCGGAGGTGAACCGCTTCGATATGCTTTGGCTTTAACATTTAGGGCCACGAACAGTGAAGCTGAGTACGAGGCTCTTATCACGGGCCTAAAAATTGCCAAAGGTACGAGAGTCGCTCACTTGAGAGTGAAGTGTGACGCGGCCCTGATTGTGAACCAGGTTCAAGGGCGATACGAGGCGAAGAGCCCGATGATGAGGAAGTACCTGCGCGAGGTGCAAGCCTTGAAGGAGAGTTTTGAAAGCTTCGACATCGAGGCGATCCCGAGGGAGGAAAACGTGGAGGCAGATGCCTTGAGCAAATTTGCCCTGGGGGCACCCTTGGAGGAAAATCGGAAGGTGCACTTCTTGGAGAAGGTGATCTTGTCGACCACCGACCCGACACAGGTGTGTGCTATTGAAGCAGGAACGGAGGAGGAGCCCACTTGGATGACCCCGATAGTCGCGTACCTGACTACGGGAGCAGTCCCCGATGATAAAGTAGTAGCTGACAGGATACGTCGGATCGCGGCTAATTACGTGATGCTGGACAATCAGCTATACAAGAAGGGCTGGTTCTCGACTCCGTACTTGAAGTGTGTGGCTGAGAAGGGGTCGCGGCTTGTCATGAAGGGTCCCGATCCATTATGAGGAAAGTGCTGAACTTGGGCTATTATTGGCCTACGATGAGCAAGGAGGCGACGGCGTTGGTCCGATCTTGTGACGCGTGCCAGAGGTACGCCCCGAGTATTGTGGCTCCGGCCGCTAATCTGACATCCATCAAGAGTGCTTGGCCCTTCGCGCAGTGGAGCATCGACTTGGTGGGACATCTTCCGCAAGCACAAGGTCAGTGTAAGTATTTGCTTGTAGCTATCGATTATTTTTCGAAATGGATAGAGGCAAAGGCGTTGGCCAGAACGACGGGGAACCAGATCGTCAAGTTCCTCCATACCTATATTATGTCCAGATACGGGATTCCTAAGGTGGTGATCAGCGACAATGGTCCACCGTTTAACGGGTCTCAGGTGAGGGAGTATCTGGAGGAGTTGAACATCGAGCATCGGACAACCTCTGTCCGCCATGCTCAGACTAATGGCCAGGTGGAATCGGCCAACAAAATCGTGATGGATGGCCTGAAGAAAAGGGTCTATGCCTTGAAGGGCAAATGGCTGAACGAGAAAACGTGCTTTGGGCTGTTAGAACGACACCCAAACGATCAACTGGGGAGACTCCGTTTGGCCTTGTTTATGGCACGGAGGCTGTTGCTCCCGTGGAGGTAGCTGTGGCGTCCCATCGGATGAGATATTACGAGCCTTTGACGAATGATGAGATGAGACGTCTGGATTTGGACTTGCTCGAAGAGAAGAGGCGGGAAGCCGATGAAGTCCAGGCTCGAATGCGTTTGGCGACGGCCAGGTATTACAATCGGCGAGTTAAGTCCCGACAATTCTTCGTCGGGGAGCTGGTTTGGCGTCGCAACGAGTTTACCCTTTTGGATCGAATCAACAAGATGTCACCAAAATGGGAAGGACCTTACAAGGTCGTGGGGATCCCAGCTCCAAATGCGTACAAGTTGGAAGACCTCGATGGCAGAGCATTGAAGCATTCTTTTAGTGGCGAACACTTGAAGAAACACCATGCTTGATGAAAAGTCGCCTTAAGTGGTGCCCGATGAAAATTCGCGTTAAGTGGTGCCCGATGTAAAATCGCCTTAAGTGGTGTAAGTTTTTTATCGTTTGATTCGATGTAAGCAAATTTTGGGCCATCAATGAATAAAGAGGTTGCTTCCAATAAGAATTATTCTTAGATTTATTCTAAGCGTTATTTAGTCGCCTTGAATGGTGCACGAGAAAAGTCGCCTTGAGTGGTGCACGAGAAAGTCGCCTTGAGTGGTGCACGAGAAAGTCGGCTTGAGTGGTGCACGAGAAAAGTCGTCTTAAGTGATGCACGAGATTAAGTCGTCTTAAGTGATGCATGATTCTTAGATTTACTCTAAGTGTTGTTAAAGTCGTCTTAAGTGATGCACGAGATTTAAGTCGTCTTAAGTGATGCATGATTCTTAGATTTACTCTAAGTGTTGTTAAAGTCGCCTTAAGTGATGCACGAGATTAAGTCGTCCTAAGTGATGCATGATTCTTAGATTTACTCTAAGTGTTGTTAAAGTCGTCTTAAGTGATGCACGAGATTAAGTCGTCTTAAGTGATGCGTGATTCTTAGATTTATTCTAAGTATGGGAAAGTCGCCTTAAGTGGTGTATGATGGTAAGTCACCTTAAGTGGTGCAAGTTAGTAAATCGTCTTAAGTGATGTATGAGAATATCTTAAGTGTCGAGGTTTCGACTTAAGTAAGTATAGTAAAGTCACTTTGAGAAGTGCAATGAAAAATCGGAACTAAGAATGTCTGATATTAATGGGGCTCAAAGGCCCGATGATTGCAAAATGAGAAGAATACAAGGACTCTAAAGATAAGCAGTTAGGCTTGGTCCTTGTCGGCGGCATCTACGGGAGCAGGGTCCACGAGGTCGGTGGCAGAAGGCTCCACAGGGTCAGCCGCTGGAGGGTCGACTATCGGGGCATCAGCACTTGGAGGATCTGCTGTGTCTTCGACAATCGCTGGAATACTCCCCCCATCACTCTCCTCCGAAAGGGCAAAGTATTTCTTCGCGAAGGGAGCGAGGGAGGGAGACTTATCGAAGTTGATGGCGTCGCCATACTCCATGTGGAGTTCCTCAACCGCGTTGAAGAGGGTGATCTCCACCTCCGCGCTGCAGAACTTCACAGCGTCAGCCTGGAAGTCTTCAGACCTCCGATAATCCTCCCGACCCTTGGCCTCAGCCGCGACCAGCTGCGCGGGAACCCCCGCAACTTGCTCCTCCAGAGCCTTCTTCTCGAGGACCAGCTTGTACTCAGCAACCTGCCGCTCCTGCTTGAGGAGCCCCTCGAAGTCACGGACCTGCTTTTGGAGGTCCCGAATCTTGCGGTCGAAGATGGCCTGCTCCTTGGCCAGCTTTCCCCGCGAAGACTCTGAGGCCGCGAGATCCTCCTTAAGTTTGGCCGTGACCGCCCGCTCTTGCTCCAGGGACTCCTCATAGGCGAGGAGGTACCCGATGGAAAGGTTGATGTCCCCCATCTCTTGCGAAGAAAGGAAAAGAAGTATTAGTAGATGAACAATCAGATTTATTGATGAAGAAAAGAAGGGTGAAAAGCTTACCTCTATCCGACGCATGCACATCTCCTTGACATCCCGGCGCATCTCCTCCCGATCTAAGGTAATCGGATACCTCATAGAAGGCAGAATTGAGCCTGCTACCAGGTGTAGGGCCAGCTCCGGATATGTGTCCCCTTGTCGGAGCTGAACCCCTTGCAGCGTCTGGATCGGGGTCTAGGGAGCATCCTCCTGGTCGGAGTCGAAGGCCTTGTAGAAGCTCCCGTCAAGGGGAAGAGGAGAAGGGCCGACTGGGGACGTGGAGGGGCGTGCCTCCAACCCACCCCGGGCTAGGGAAGGAGTGAAGTCATGGACGGGCGACGGTTGTCGCTGCGGTTGTGAAGAAGGCGAGGGGGGCAGCCCCTTGGAGGTTGGTTTCAGCGGGGACTGCCCCGTCCTCCGACGATGGCGAAGGGAGCCACCCTCATCAGTCTCCTCAGAGGAGTCCAAGCTCTCCACCCTACGAAATTGTTCGCCGGTCGGGGTCCCACCACTGGAGAAAAGTGGTGCCCCTGCCGAAGGAGGCGCGCCTGCTGAGGCTCCAGCACCCGACGGAGTCCCGGAGTGGCCTGCACCTAAAGGACGAGAAGAGGCTTTAGAAACGTAATCAAGGAATTCATTAGAGCCCTTAAACCAAACAATACGTCGGGAGACATATTGGTCCTTCCCGCGATAGTTGTAGTAGCCCGCCTTCAGGACACGAGGAGTTTCCCCTCGAAGGACTCGTTTGACGTCAGCAATGCGGGCCTCCATGGTCGAAGGAATCAACTCCTTCGGGACCATCCTCCTGTACGATTTAATAGCGAGGCGGAGCTTTTTACCTTCTTCAGCGTTCTGGACGTCGAAGAGCTTGCCCACCTCCACACGGCTCCGCTTTGGCCTCTCCGCGGAAGGAGACCCCGATGGAGCAGCGGCCTTCTTGGCGGACTTCCTCTTCCGCGTGGGACGGACAGCATCGGTCTCCCCCTGCTTTAGGATCAGATTGGGCAGCACGGATACCTTCTTGGCTGCAAACAATAAGAGAAAAGGGTTAGAGATTTACCCAGGGAACCATATTGGAGAGGCCGTCGAAAAGCTGCCCCCCCGGAAACTATGTCGAGGAGTCGGATCCCGGCATTCACCAGGTCCCGCTCCACGAGAGAGTTGGCGTCAAGGGGAGTGTAGGACCCCCCCCCCCCCCCCCCACCGGTAGAGCTGGATGAGCTGAAGAGTCTGGAAGTCTTTGTCGGTGTAGGTGTGGAAAGCGGGAGGAGAATCCGCTTCCACCTCCCATCGGGGCCATGGGATCGAGGAGTTTTGGATGAAGAAGTAGCTCCTCTTCCACCCACTGTTGTCGGACCCCGTGTCGACCAGGAGTCCCCGACCCTTGACCACCTTCCAGATGTCATTGGTCCAGTTGCACAACCCAAGTTGTGTCTTGTTCCACTTCGGCATCCGGGGGTAGAAGGCGCAAATCCCCGCCTCGTTGCACTTCATCCCGTAGAAGGTCCTGAAGAGCTTGAGGCTGTATACCCACTTCTGTCGGAAGCAGAGGACCTGGAAGGCGTTCCACAGGCGTATGGCGTGCGGAGAGAAGGTGGTCAAATGAGTCTTGTAATGCTGGCACATTTCGACCAGATTACCACAGAAGGGGAATCTGATCCCCGCTGATATTTGCCCCGTAGAGACAAATACCTCCCCTTTCCGGGGACGAGTAACCTCAAGGTTACCCGAGGGGCGGGGCCAGGGATACGGGAAACGAGGTTCCCAGGTGGAGGTGATGCATCCCTCCCGGAGAGCGGCATCATAAGCAGTGCTGGAAATCTCGTTCAGAGCATAGTCGAAGTTGAAGGGCTTCCTCCCCTCGGAACTAGATCCGCTGTCTGAAACCAGCCATGGAAAGGCACATTGGGTTTTCCCGGGAAATTACAAACAAACTAAGTAGAGATGAAGGAAGGAGATAGGCGAACAATAAAGAAGAAACCCTTACCAGACATGATGATTGGAGGTTGGAAGAACGAACTTGACGTTGCCGGAAAGGTAATCGGAGGAACACTAAGGTCTTCGGAATTGCAGAGCTTGAATTAGGCAGAGAAGTTGCAGAGAGCTTTTGAAAATTCGGAGACGGTAAAAGTGAAATTGTGCCCACGGTTAGGGTTTTATAGGCGAAGAGGACAGTCGAAGGGATGCTTTGATCTGAATCGTCAAAGTTGAAGCGTTCTGATCTGGACCGTTGAGATGAAACGTGCAGAATGGCAACGGGTGCAATGATGAAACAGCCTGAAAAGCACTTTTCAGAAAAAGCAGACGCGAAAAATCAGGCACGGGTACTGAGGACGTCGCTTTGTTATCTACTGCATTTAATGGATGGGGAACCAAGGAGTCCTCTCGGATTGGGCAGTTATCCACAAGGTAATGAGGAAAAGTGAACGAGAAGACTTGTACTAAGTGTGCCAAGAGAAAGATCCCCGACTTCGAGGTTGGGAGTTGAAAGACACGACGAACTATAAGTCCCTCATGTCTTGGGGGCAAATGATGGGTTCCGCTATGGCCGTTAGGCCCTTTAAAAGCGAGGAAACGGCGGAGCGTGGCCAAGATACGCGGGGCGTGGCCGAGATAATCGAGATCATGGCCTAGATAGGCGAGATCGTGCCCGAGATACGCGGAATACGGGCTAACCACCCCCAACGGTTTACCAGGTAACTGAGGTACCTCTCCGCCTATAAAAAGGCAGAGGTTACCTCAGATCAATGACGTTTTGAGATACGTTACTTGAGATTACTGTTTGCCAGTCCACACGAGATACTCATTTAAGCATCGGAGAGGGATTCTTGGTCACCGCTCGGTCTATCCCCTCTTGCAGGATTGCGTAGAGCAAAGGAGCTAGGATCGCTGTCAAGGATCGTACCAGAGTTCCATCGTGATCCAACACCCAAGATGCTTAGTTTGGAGATGGGATAAAACCTGAGATAAGTTATGCAACGAATAAGGATTAAGTCGGTTAAAGGATTTTCCTTCCAAACGCCTTGAAGAATAAGTCAGGCTAGGCATTCAAATCAATTAAAACACACTTCAAGAAGCAGAATTCAAAAACATAATGTTTGAGTTACTCTATCAGGTGTTCCCTAAGGGATGAAAAAGATAACTCACATGTATGTAAACTGTTTTCCAATAAAATCGGAAAGACACGTCGCCATAAAAGCTAAAGAATGATAATGAGTTAAATCATATCATCTTGCGATATTAAACTGCGCACTAAACACACGCATTTAGGACAAGAGCATGATAACTACTCTTAGAAAATGCCTGTTTAAAGCTTTTGAAAATGTTGTCCTGACCGAACATGAGACATTACATCTCTTGAGGGAGAATATTCCAAATGCACGAACAGTTTAATCTAAGTAGTCATGATCATAACGGAGCAGGATATCCCTGACAATCAGATCCCACTTAATTCGAGTGGGAGAGATTTGAACCGGCAACTCAAGTGAATGACATGGTAAATGATAATGGAAACATTTTCATAGTAAATCCAGTGGGAGGAATAAACCCTACCACATGAGATCACTGTTGCCGCAGAGACGAATCAAGTTGAACCTGTTTGTCATATTGCCGAACCAGGAAAGCCACAACTACCTCTACTACCCATTGTTTCCAGTGGTAGTGATACCCATTGTTTTCAGTGGGAGTGATCCGACCAAACTTGGTTCCAGATTCTAGTGATCAAAGAATTCATCTAGAAAGTAAAACCCCGAGACCAAGAGGTTGACAAAGGAAAGTTGTTGGTCAAGGTTTAAGCACTGCTCTAGTTCCAAAGGGAAACGATGCTCCAAAAAGAAGCATTGTTTCGAGTGGGAGAAATGTTCCCATTTGAAGTGATGCTACAAAAAGAAGCATTATTCCGAGTGGGAGAAATGATCAGACTCTAGAAGGGATTAATCAAGCCTAGACGAAAGTCAAAGGCTTCAAACCCGGCTTCGAACCCATCGAGTAGGGTGAAATCCTTACTCTAATAACTGTTGGCAAGCATTGGAAAGACCTCAATTGGAGAAACGGATGAAAATAATAAAAGAAAGAAATCACCTAAATGAAAGCCATTATAGTCTATAATTGATCTACCTGCTAACCATAGGGGCACATGGATAAGGTGAGTCCTGAAAGAAGGCTCACCACTGATGGAAAAG
The DNA here is from genome assembly GCA_036873135.1 of Clarkia xantiana subsp. parviflora. Classification (NCBI taxonomy): domain Eukaryota; kingdom Viridiplantae; phylum Streptophyta; class Magnoliopsida; order Myrtales; family Onagraceae; genus Clarkia; species Clarkia xantiana. Next base: position 18,438,826 of record JAPTYO010000005.1, read on the forward strand.
GTCGAGAGGTACGAAACCTGACTTGATGCAAAAGGATATACCCATTTCACGGAGTTGACTTTGACAAAACAAACTCAATATATGTGCGTAAAACCACGGTTAGGGCAAGTCATGGTCCTGGTTGCAAGTCTCGATCTCCAGCTGCACCAAATGGATGTTACAAAGACCGCATTCCTCCACGGAAACCTGGAGAAAGAGATCTACATGCAGCAACCAGAGGGTTTCATTACTCCTGGTAAAGAACGTAAAGTTTGTAAACTCCAAAGGTCCATCTTTGGTCTTAAACAGTCGTCTCGACAATGGTACCACTGATTCAACGAGGGAATCGTAGGAAACGGATTCGTGAATCTTCACGAGGATCCGTGCGTGTATTATAAGACCTCCGGGTCTAAGTATGTCATCTTAACCTTATACGTTGACGACATACTCATTGCCGCAAACGATGTGAGTTTTATGAACAAGTCAAAGTCATGGTTGGCATCTGTATTTGAGATGAAAGACATGGGAGAGGCCACGTACATCTAGGGCATTAAAATTGCTAGAGATCGGGCTACCCGGAAATTGTGTCTGTCTCAAGAAGCTTATATTAACAAACTGTTTGAAAAAATTCAGATTAAAGGATGCCAAACCCGTGGATACGCCAGTGGTGTTTGGGTGCGCACTGTCAAAACATGACGGCCCCAAGAACCTGGCAGAGCGTGAGGAGATGAAGGGTGCGGAGTATTTAAGCATGGTCGGTAGTTTGATGTACGCCATGTAATGCACCCGTCCGGATATTTGTTACGCCATGGGCCTATTAGCACGTTTCCAATCAGATCCTGGCTATCAACATTTAAAGGCTGTAAAACGAATTATTCGTTATCAGAAAGGTACTACTGACTACGCACTCTGCTATGAGGGTGGGAGTTTAGAATTGACCGGTTACAATGACGCCGACCATGATGGCGATCCGGATGATCGTAAGTCCACCACAGGAGGAGTGTTTCTCCTTGCTAATGTCGCCATTTTATGGACGAGCAAGAAGCGAATCCGTGTCGCGCTGTCCACGATGGAATCAGAATTCGTAGCTCTCTCCAAGAATGCATAGGAAACGGTCTGGCTTAAAAGGCTTCTTACTGTGCTGCTTGATGGTAACGTCGGGAGTAAGCCTGTGAAGGTGTTCTCTGACAGTTAGGTAGTCATTGCGACGGTAAAGAATCCGAAGTACCATAGTAGGACCAAACACATTGATGTGAAATATTTTTATGATAATCTTTGGTAGAAGACAGTATAATCACTGTGGAATACTTGTCCACTGATAACATGATTGCGGACCCATTAACTAAACCACTACGTAGGGAAATATTCGAAAAGCATGTAAAACTGCATGGATTGCGTAGGGTTTAGTGGTGGCATGTATCCGTGATAACATTTTGATATTAGAAAGTTATATTTTGTAAGCGAAAGAATTGCAACTGATTTTATGATCAATCGACATTATAATATTTTGATTACATCAAATTTTCGGTCTATAAACTAAGTCGTAGGAGGACGCAATCCTCTGCCAAAACTATGTAGAATGTGGGCCTTACCTCGGCACACAGGTACGGTCGTCTTGCGGTGGAGGGAGGCCTCTACTAAGCAAGGCTAGATAAGAATCAGGGGGATAAACCTGCTTACGCAGAACGATCATCTAGTGTAGAAGTAACTCGACATGATCTTCGATTGCAGATCGCTGTGATGAACTTTGTTCGTCATTAATCCATATTCTGGGCCATATGAGAATCTGCGATAGTATGATTTGACATGTCCCATTCCTTTGAACTTTAAAGGGCAGGTTTGCTATTCATACTACGCGTGCCACGTCTGACCACGAGGTCACAACTCGGCTGTTCTAGGAAAGAATCCTCGTGATTCTGGAGGGCGCAAACTTCTTCACCTCGAGCGTGTGATTGATCCCGGGAGCCTTATGAAGAGGCACCCAAAGTATCCTCACAGACTCAGAACTCATATATAAGGTCAGGCTTAATGTTCGCTTCCCGGCGTACGAGCGTAGTGCAGAACAAAAAGGCCTAGTGATCACGTCTTTGGAAACCGGTTGGGTTTGACTAAGGGTATTAGCGATGGGGATGGTCAAGTTCACCAGTAATTCACCGACTCTTGTATTCTTTAGGTGGCCACCAACTCTGGGGGGGGGGGGGGGGGCAAGGCGGGATACGCGCCCAATTAAACAACGGACACCCACCAGCCCACCCCATAAGCAAGTAAGGAAACCTCAAGGAAGTAGCAATCAAACACAAGAAGCAGGCCAACCGCTGCAAGCCAAAACGCATAGCAGATATACACCTAGTGCCACTAACCCTACCACTAGAGATCAAAGGACTACTATGGAGACAAAAGAAGCGTACATGGAGGATACCACTCGCTGAAGGGAGAATTTTGGTGGGTAAACAAACATAAACATTACCAACACCACCCGAGCAAGTCGGAGAAGGGACCGGACAACGACAGCAAGCCATATACCAACCAGTGGTATAAGATGAAGAACCCTGCACATAAGCCACCAGCCACGACCAACATAAGGACATCCTTCAATGCATAACAATCGATCCACTACGGGGGCACTCGTACATGGGTCGCCAAGCGGGATTACATCCGTTGAATTAGCCCAGCACCCAAACCCATCCCCCAACATCAGGAGTATGCCCGCCATAAGGATAGCCATATACATACAAGAGTATATACACGACGACTGAAACCTCAATTGTAAAGAGGCAAAGCATACATGCCACGAAGGTAACCCCCATATCAAAGCCACAAGGGCAAAGCCCTCACCCAGGGAGGAACAAAGCCTCTCCCAATAATTACTACCATCCTCAAGGGCGAACACGAATTAAAATTTACTCCCTCATCCTAATCACCAAACCCAAATAGCTCCTTATAAGAAAACACAAGGTACGTGCCCTACTCACCACCACGCGGGATACAATAGAATATCAAAAGGGAATATTCAATGACGCCTGCCGAAACCTCAAGGCTCGACAAAACAAGGGAGGTGAAACATCGCCTCAACCAAATAAATAGGCACAACCACTATACCATCAGGAAGCGGGGTGGCAGAGCCACCACTATGGCGTTGCAATATGATAAGAATGCCTAAAATAAGAATAGGGGGCACCTGGAAAGGCCATCTCATTCCCAAGAGAAGGCCGAGCATCTCCAAGACAATAACACGGACTCAAATCGAAGAGCAAGCAATAGATCACGAGAGCATGAAGAGCAAGCCTACCACGGGACGTTGTTAGAGGAACAGAACCCACTTATCTCGAAGAACGACGCTCCTTATCCGGAATGTTCTAAAGGAAAGCCGGGCAATAAAGAAAAAACGGCGAACGATAAAGAATTACCAACAATCAAGGTAACATAAAATGACAGCAAGACCAACCTACCCAAGGGTACGCTCCAAAGTGCACGAAGACCGAACGCTTACTAAGGAGGCAAAGGATGTGTGCATGGGCGATAATACTTGTTAAAGGGGGGATCTTGATGAACCAATCGTGAAAACGCCACCAGGGGGAGGGAGACAAATAAAATCACCTTGACATCACCAAAGGGGGCATAGAAATAGAAGCACATCTCGAGAACTCGACAGAGGTCGGGACCGTCACTAAGGTACTTCACACTACCTATTAGGGCGATATTCCGCTAAAAATAGAGTCAATAAAAGGCTAAGTCATTCCTTGACTCGGGGGAAAATGGTGGATATACGCCCAAGCCTTCACCAACCGGGCCCAAGAGGTGGGCCCAAAATTATCCCGTGTGGTAAAACCCACTCGGGAAGATCCCGGGTGGAAAAATAACCCCGAACTCGAGCAAAGAAAACCTTGCTCGTGTACCCGAGCAAGGAAAAAATTTGCTCGGGTCTCCGAGCAAGGCCCACCTTGCTCGGGTACCCGAGCAAGGCCCTAGGGGTACCCCTTCGAGTACCCCCGTCCGTCCGGACGAGTCCCTCTCGTCCGGACCCCCACCCTCGGACGATATTTCGCCCGGGGCATACCCTTGAAGGGCCACACGCTAACACTTGACCAAATTGAACTTACCTACGGTCGAACCAATGTCAAAGGCAACTTATTTACGGTCAAGCCAAACCCATAATTATGAACCCGCCACAGCCAGACCAGAGAACCACTGGAACCGGGCCGGTTCGATGGAAACTCTATAAATAGAGAGCTCATCCCCTCATTTGAAGGTATTCACTCTCTCTCTAAGCTCATTCTCTCTCTAGAAGCTCTCACAAACTTAAGCTTCAGAGTGGGCTTACCGGGAACCCCTCCGTGCCCCTTTTTCAGGGAAGGAAGGAGAAGATCGAGAAGGAGAAGCCTACCAAAGAAAGAGATCAGGAAGGAGAAGCCCATCTACGAAGGATAAGCCCATCAACGGAAGAGAAGCCCACGACGAACACTTGTGAGCAAACAGCTACTACCTTACTTTTACATCAACAATACACCCTACTCTAGAATTACACCAAGTAGCGGACACTATGCATATAACGTGCATCAACAATACAAGATATTACGCTAAACACAAAAAGCGGCCTATATTACACGCTGCCAACACGTCAACATTCGACGTCAACAATGAGCAAACAAAGCGCTCTCTCTCGGCTTATGTTTAGTTCATTACGAGTAGCCTCAACAACATTTTACATACTGGAAATTTCACCAATGATTATCTATGAGTAACATGGCGGGACATCCCTAGCTCGTGGGCAACCCCATGATTACAACCGCCATTCCTTATATTTTTGACAAGAGGCGGTCATCTACAGCATGACGCGACGCGACATCCTCTATACGAGGGCAACCCCATGAGAACCTACTACTAAACACAAGTAGCGTTCATTACTAAACACAATGTGGTGCGACATCCTCTATACGAGGGCAACCCCACACTACTACATGGTGCGACATCCTCTATACGAGGGCAACACCATGTCATCTTGCTGCAGAGAATGAAACACAGTATTGATTACTCAACACCCGGGCATGAGTTCACCCCCACATTACATGGCGCGACATCCTCCACGCGAGGGTAACCACATGAAACATGGCGCGACATCCTCTATACGAGGGCAACCCCACGGGAACCTACTACTAAACACAAGTAGCGTCCATTACTAACCACCCATCTACGCCGGCAGGAGCGTATCCTGAGATCATCGCTATACACAATGCATCGAAAAACTCACCAAACCTACAAGTGGAGTCTTGTAAAACGTTACCTTGGACGTGAACAAGTAACAAAAACAAAACACTTCAATTTAGCAAGTAGAGTCTTGCCACAACGTCGCCTTGGAATGGTCCAAGAGATGGTAAAAACAACAAGGTGTATCACACGACCTATATTTCACCCCTTGGAATAACCAAGTGGAGGCGTATTAGCATCGCAAGGTAAGTACATGAAATAGCCAAGGAACATCTTGCCTTAATGCTACAACGGGGGTGCCTATGTAGCGGACATAAAATACATCCAAATTAGCAAGTCTTGTCTTACAATAACTTCGCTTTGGAATGGCCCAAAATACGGTAAAAACTACAAGGCGTAGTACACGACCTTTTTTCTGCCCCTTGGAATAAACAAGTGGAGGCACACTAGAATCGCAAGGCAAGTACATGGATTAGCCAGCAGAACGCCTTGCAATAACGTTACGCGGGGTTTTCCCAACTAACATATGGAAAAATATGTCAAATTAAAAAGTAGCATCTTGACACAACGTTGCCTTAGAGTGGACTAAGAGATGGTAAAAAATAAAGTCTCACCTCGTTGAGACGACTCTCCTATGTACGTGTAAGGTTCTTTCACATTACTACTCACAAATGCCAAGTACCGGGATAAGGGTCTTGTGCATTACTACCTATAAATGCCAAATACCATTGCAAAGTCTTCCGCGTTACTAACCACGAAATATGGCAACCATACTACTCATCTACTCAACTCACTCCTATGTATTATGCCACGCCTTAGGATAACTAAGAGGGGCGCGCAAACACAATGACTCACGTCTCCTTACTACAATCACGGATACTGTATCCAATTAGAGGAAGAGTCTCAACTTTACTCTACAGTCCAAACAATATGGACAACTATGATAGCAAAGGTATGAAAGATTACTAATAAGTTATCATGCATTACTAAAACATCTACGACAGGTCTATATGACAACGTCAAACATCAAAGCATAAGGATAAAAGGTTCAAGGGGATAACACCCCAAACACAACCTCTACCTGACAGGGGAAGCAAAACTATATACAATGGTCTGATAAGTAACCAACAATCAACCTGACGCCACGTCAGGCGCATCAACACTACCAGATGGTTTCGCTATAACTTCGTCTTGAACAATGGACTCCACAACAACGCTGACACCCCCGACAGCATCAAACACCACGTCAATGCGAGCAGCAGCTGCATCTCGGAGGCGCAATGCTGGCACATAACTAGTGGAAAACTCAGCAAATATACCCAACTAATCAAAGGGAAAGTCGGGGGCAAGGGAGTATACCTTCTCAATAAAGTCCTCTGAAAAGTCATACACCAAGTCATCAGCACCTGCCTGAACATCATCGCGGAAGGACAACGAGTCCTTGTACTCTGCGACGCCAACAACCTTCCCTTCTCATGCGCACTCTCTTGCATAGCCTGCAAGGCAATACCGTGCGCTTCGCCATCCTTAGCCACCTTCTTCTGAAGGGCAGTTATATCGGACTCGAGTACAGCAACTCGAGCCTGGCGAACTGAGGCACCCGCCTCCAAATCAATAGCCTTGGCCTCCAAGAGATGCGCTTTCTCCTTCGCACTCGCGAGCTCACGAAAAACCATGTCGGACTTCTCTTGGAGAGCCTTCTTCTCCTCAGTGAGTTCAATCACAAAGGAGGAAAGGTTTACCGCGTCGACAACAACCTATAACGCAATACAACATACAATAACAAACTAGTTGTAACAACAATGCAGATATGCATACAAGCTATAAAAGAATAAGGATGAACATTTACCGGCGCAAAAGCATAAGCGCGCGCATCCTCAGGCTCGCTGGGGCAAACGCTCCGATCACCAGAAGGGATAATCCGGTGAAACACACGTACTCCCACCTTGGGAATAATCAAGCTGGCCTCCTTGGAAAATCGGGGCTCCCCAACAGCTAAGGGTGCCTACTCAGACCCAATAATATCAGCATCATGAAAACAAACCAAGTCGTCGCACACAGGCACAGCGAGTCAGTGACTCCTACCAAACCACAGAAAATCACAATAAGTTAATTGGAAGAATACTATGACTACAACATACCTACGCGAATCAGATCCTCTTCCAATAATCGGTCTCTCGACCGGGGGGTAGGAAAGATAGGCAAACGAGAAATCTTCGGTCTCCTGGAGTCGCTCGATGGCCGAATCTTGAAGTCGGGTCGCTTCACCTTCGGCCGAACAGGAGTATAATCGACAGGAAAAACATGAGATATCACAAGAAGCGGTAATCCCTCCAATAACTGATAAAGCAATCGAACGCGGTAACAAATCAGAACTCCACTTCACTAATACCAAACAAACAGCTACGGAAGAAAAGCTAAGGGAGTACGCAGCCTCTACTAAGGGGCAAAGACCGAACAACTCGATACAACTCGCATATTCTCGCCTACAAAACTTGTTACAAAAAAGGAAACACCTATCCATACATGCGTCGACCATGCTACGACAACTCTGTGGGAAACTCTACGGAAAGTCATAGCGTAAACTGTTATTCTAAGATCGCCAGCTTATGAAGTTTCGCAAGAGCCACCATACTAAGCGTAGCACACGCGTGCATCGACACTAGAAGGGTGAACAACACCTCTCATCAGAAAAATAAGTATGGAGACGCTAAGCGTAGCACATATGCGCGTCGACGCACCAAAATGAGGAGTACCACCTCTCGTTCAAAAACTAAGTACGGAGACACCTAGCGCGACACGCGCACATCGATGCACTAAGAGGGTGAGCAACATACGTGGCGCAGCGCATGCTTCGACACATCAACAAGGGGGCAGTGATTCACTTCCAAATTCTAAGTATAAGCTGCTATAAGCGCAACACCTCGCACACGCGTCGATATGTCAATGCGAGATCTACCACCTCATGTACGAAGAACCTAACGGACACACAAAGTGGCTATCGAGTCCACGCGTCTCAAAGCGGCTATCATGTCCGCATCTCTGGAAGCGGCTATCACGTCCGCGCAACACTAAGTGGCTATCATGTCCACGCGTCTCTAAGTGGCTGTTATGTCCACGAATCGCCAAACGACTTTCATGTCTATGCGTCGCATCAACATATCTATAATCAGGTAGCGGTAACAACATGGAAAGGCACGTCACCTGGTCGACCTCTGACCTATACTCCAAACGGCACGTCGTTTCGTTGACCTCTTACCTATACTCCAACAAGGCAAGTTGCCTCGTCGACCTCTGACCAACGCCCTACCATGGAAATGTCAAGTAGCAGTCGCCGAATGCACCCTACTTCGGAAAAACCCAAGTAAAAAGTGACACAAGGGTAAACACCCTACGTCTGAAACACCCACGTGGTGAACATCCCGACACGGGGGAAACTCCTCAAGAATGAGATAAGTACTCAACTATAGCATGGCGGACATCCCAGCTGCGGGGGAAACTCCATGTTGACAAGGGCTTCATCCCGCGACTCATACGTTATGAATACGTGTCTATCACCGACACCCAACCAGTAACATGTCAGGGCCTAACACCTTGCTATTAAAGGGTCAATGCGCCTATGGTTCATGAAACTATACATATATCATTTATTATGGCCACAGGTAACGTTAATGAATAACTTACGGCGAAAAAATCAAGTCTCAGTAACATAAGTGGATAAACAATGTCCAACCACTATCGACTCAACGCGAAGCGAATAAAACCTTCAACCAACGAGCTCCCGCAATCACTACTGGGAGTATCTCTCTACTTCACACTCAATTTTCTGAATGCTTATATTAGCACTTACATGTATGTTTGTTCAATATTTATGGTCCTTTGCATGCGATTGCCACATACTTATGTATGCATACTTATATTCATATTCTCGCACACTTAACTGCATACATAGGTATCCATACTTGCGACGCATCCGCTTTCACCATGCCTATAACCGCATGTGTCAAACACTTATATATGCATGCCCACATCTATACTACTCGTAGAGATTCACACATGCGCGCCCGTCACGTTTATTATACGCATCCGCATAGAGGCGGATATCCATGTTTACATCGACACTAACATACACCCATGCGTGTATAATCTTACGCACTTCCACTTGTGTGCACACACATGCATACACGACATATTTTTATTATCATAACCTTGTTAAATATATACTTTTTTGCATATCATCGTATATTTATTTCCATGATTACATCACTATTTTCATATTATTACATGTTGTGTGTTTGCTTACATACGCGCGTACACCATGCTTGCACACATGTCAGTATACACGTCCGTCTGACGTACGTACACATAAATTGTTATCGATATATCTGTTATACACGTATACTCGCTGCACTAACCATGACAGAAGTTACGATCTCCTTCATCAAACTAAGGAAAGAACACGTAATGTTGAGGGCCACGCGCCGACGGACAGTTATTCCATTATGAGGTAACTCCCGAACAAAAATTGAACGTCTATCCTATCGTGAAATAGATTCAAGAAAGGGTCACACCATTACTTGACTCGGGGAAAAATGATGGATATACGTCTGATTCGAGTTCATTTTACATTCGGGCCTGTTTAACACGTCAAACCCACTAATAGTTCATAAACGCCTATTCACGGGTTAGAACGGTCTGAACGCATGATACGCGGGTATTCATACCGTGACCCGTCCGGATTTTACAAACAATCCGTACCATTCCGGATTGTGCAAAAAAATTCGGACTTGTCCGGATTGTCCCGGACAATCAGAGGTGTCCGGATTGTCCCGGACAATCGGAGGTGTCCAGATTGTCCCGGACAATAGGAGGTGTCCGGATTGTCCCGGAAAATCGGAGATGTCCGGATTGTCCACACAATCCGAGGGTCCTGATTGCAGTCCCGGGAAACGCGTCTACCCGCATATCTACACAACGTACAAGCCTTCCCGAATTCAATTTTGCTTATGTCCATGCCCGGTTCACATTTTTTACTAAACCGGGGTCGGACCGTTCAAAACCGGGTTTGATTCCAAGTTTCCCTATATATAGGAAACTTGGCCAACCATTTCATAACTTAAGTTGGCTTGGGAGCTCCGATTTCTTACTAGCTTTATCTCTCTATAATTCTCTCTTACTTAAGCATTTGAGAGGGTTTATCGCGCACCACCCCCTATGTGGTGTCGATACCTATGTAGTTAAATTCGCGTTTTTAACTCGTAGAAACGTATGAGTTTACGATTCTAAACAAGAAAACAAGTTGACTCGTACTTAGGATCAGTAATGTTGTAGAGAGACATAGAATCGCTGGTGAAGACGTAAAGACGGATAAAAACACGATTTTTGTACGTATTTTCCGTTTCAACAATGCTGACTAAAGTAATTATTAGAACTGACCGAACCGGCGGTCCAACCAACCGTGAACCGGTCGGTTAAAAAAATCGGTTCACCGGTCAATGTTTATGAGAGAAGAAATAAGAAATTACATAAAAAATAAGTAAAAATCTAATTGAAGTTCTCTGCCTCATGCCGTCTCCCTCTCTATCGTCAATCTGCATCTGAATCGATAGAAAGAAACTGAAGATGAAGATTGTCTATCCAGTGTGAGTAGTGGATGTCGATGTGTTCAATCTAGCTTGGCTTATCCAGTGTTTTAGCTATGTTGTTGGGGTATGATGGGTTCCGATGTAATCGTTAGCCCTGGTAACGGCTAATGGACGGCAAGTAGGTCCAGTGGGCCTCGTGAAAAGCCAGGAAGGCCCAGAGGCCCAGCACGAAGGGTCCCGACTTTAGCGGTCCCGATGTACGAGCTGTATGCTCCCGATGAGAAGCCTCTGAGTAGGCCCCGATATGCCTTAGTAAAGGCCCCGATAATAAAGCCCCGCAGAGGCTGGACTTGTCCCGTAGAGACTGAAGGTCCTGGGTGGTGATCTAGAATGAGACAACTCTGGAGTCTCCGACAGGAGTCGGGACTTGTGATCAGAGGATAGAGACCAACAAACTCGCTTACTAGATAGAGTAGTGGGAAACGGTTAAAGATAGAGATAAGTCCCCTGAGATACGCAGGGCGTGCCCGAGATACGCGGAGTACGGGTAAGATACGCGGAGCGTGGGGCGAGATATATGGAATCCCAACCGAGATATATGGAATCCCAACCGAGATATACGGAATCGTGGCGAGATACACGGAATCGTGGGCAAAACTGCCAGGCGCAGTAACAGGTAACTGAGTAACTTCCCCTCCTATATAAAGGAGGAAGTTACCTCAGAAAACCATCATCTAATACGAACTTAGACTTTTGCTTACCACCCCATTGATCACCATACTCATTTAAGCATCGGAGAGGGATTCTGGGTCACCACCCAGGTCATCCGCTTTTGTAGGATTACGCGGAGCCCAGAAGTCCAAAGCTTTCCGTCAAGGACGTAACGGAGCTTCGCCAGTGATCCAACATTGGCGCCGTCTGTGGGAACTTACAAAAAGTCAAGATAGTTTCTACCAGATCAATGGCCGGTGGTGGCAAGAAGAAGCAAGTTCAGGCTGGCAGTTCTCGTCCCGCAGGAACTGTGAATTCCCCGTTGCCGGAACGCGTTGCTGAACAAGGTGAGAACCCTGCTCTTTCCCAGACAGGGGGGCAAGGTGATGGCTATGAGGTCTCAGTCCGAGACGCTGAGAGGAACAGGCAGGATGTCCCGCGTGGGGAGGAAGATGAGGCTTCCCCAAACCCGGTGGGCCATGGAAGAGAAAGAGTCCCACGAAGGGAAGAAGGGTCGTCTTCGAACTCGGAGTTAGCCAAGGCAGTAGCGAAGGCTATGCCCATGTTCTTGGCCGCCATGGAGGCCTTGCTGGATAAGAGAGAGGCCGCCAGGAGAGCGGAGGAGTTGCCTCCGCGAGAAGAACTACCACCACCCCCGCCGAGGGTGGACCCAGAGGAACAGGAGGTTCCGTCCAGAGGCAAGGGTAAAGAACCAGCACACCCGGAGAAGTTCGTGGTCGACGGCCCGGGACCGGTGCAAAACAGGACCATTTCCTTGAATGGCCCCATTACCCCCGATCAGGTGGTGAAGATCGTTAGCATCTGCATGGGTGATCAGAAGCAGATGACATCAGAGTTAAGGGATCGGTCTAGCCATCCTTTCGTGTCGCGGCTAATCGATACCGTCGCCCCGCCTGGGCTAGGTATTCCGACCATCAAGGAGTACGATGGTGAGGGGGACCCAGTTCGTCATGTTCAGAGGCATGTCCAGGCCTGCATGGGTCGAACTTCGAACGATGACCTCATCTGTTCATTGTTCCCGATAACCCTGGGAGAAAGGGCCATGACTTGGTTCTTCAGCCTCCTGCCAGGATGCATCACGTGCTGGGCTGATATGCACGATCGCTTCATCAAGCAGTACCAAGGTCGGAGGCGTCTTCTGAAGAGTGTGAGGTCCTTGACCCAGGTGGTGCAGAGACCCGATGAATCGTTGGCATACTATTACCAACGATTCACTGCTAGTGCTGCGGAGATTGATAAAGAAATCTCGGAGGGAGAAACAATCAGTACTTTCCTGCGGAACTTGAGTGCTCCGTACGGCTCCGACCTGATGCACAGCGTAGCCGCGAAGGCCGTGTGGAGTATGGAGGCACTGCAAGCGAGGGTGAAACAGCAAATCGACGTCTAGGAGTCGAAGATTGCTGCTGGAGAACTCGATCCCCCGAAATCGGGGAGAGGAAAGCCATCGTCCAAGCTGTCGGATGATCGCAAAGGGAGCGACAAGTCGGAAGGAAGTCGGAATCGTGGTCGTCCCGATAAAAGAGAAGACAAGCGTCCTCCGAGGAAGGACAACCAAGAGGGTCGGGCTGTTCCCATCAATAGCTCGATGACCTCTGTGTTAGCTGTGATGGACAGACAGGGTCTCGCCCGATACCCCCCGAGGAAAGAAGGCGAATTCCTAGGAGGTCGCCCTGACCGTTACTGTCGCTACCATCGAGCCAATGGTCACGACACTGAGAACTGTCGTGAGCTGAAGAAGGAGATTGAAAAGCTGATCCAGAAGGGGAAGTTAAAAGAGTTTGTCGGAAGGGGAAGATGTCGATCTCGCTCCAAAAGTCGGTCACGGTCCCGTTCCAAGTCCCGCGACCGATCCCCGAAGAAGAAGAAGGTTGAGCAAGAAGCCTCAGGATCGGGTGCCCGCAGGGAGAGGCGCGGAACTATCAACGTCATCCACGGAGGGATGGCAGCGGGAGGTGATACCTCTGCCTCTCGGGAGAACTACGCTTCCCGCATATCTGCCGCGGTGGTGCTAGGAAAAAGGTCCCGGTCGTGGACCCTGAAGGAGGAAATGGTAATTTCTTTCTCGGCGGAGGATTTAGTAGGCGTGGAGAGCCCTCACGACGACGCCTTGGTCGTGACCCTGGATGTGGACGGATTCGAGATGAAGCGGATCCTGATAGACGGAGGGAGCTCCTCCGATATTCTTTTCATGGACGCTCTGGAAGCCATGGGAAAGACGAAGAAGGACCTGACGCAGGTGGACTTCCCGATGGTGGGATTCTCTGGTTCCACCTCTTACCCGCTGGGAACGATTACCTTACCGGTGGAGTTTGGTAGTGGCTGGAAGATGGAGAAACGAAACGTGGATTTCGTTGTCGTGGAGTCTGCGGGGGCATACAACGCTATTATCGGGAGGACCACTATCAACCCTCTCATGGTAGTCGCCTCGACGGTCCACCAGAAGATGAAGTTCCCGACTGACAATGGGGTCGGAGAAGTCAAGGGTGATCAGGTGGCATCGCGAAAATGCTACGTTAACGCCACCCGACGGAGAAGGAGGGAGGCTATGACTGTCCTTCAGACTGATGCTGATCCTCGAGAGGAGTATGGGCGTCTCGCCCCCATGGAGGATTTGGAGGAAGTGGAGATCGATGGACCTCAGAGGAAGGTGAAGATCGGGTCTGCTTTGTCGGAGGAAAGAGCCCGAGAGTTGATCGAGCTCTTGAAGGAGTTTAAGGAGCTGTTTGCCTGGTCCCCCAGTGATATGCCAGGAATCAGCCCCGACGTGATAGTGCACGAGCTAAAAATAGACCCCGCGATCAAGCCTATCGCGCAGAGAAGGCGTCCGACGGGCGCAGATAAGAGGATCGCGATTCAGCAAGAGGTGGGCAGACTGCTCGATGCTGGATTCATCAAGGAGCTCCGATTCCAGACTTGGGTGGCTAACCCAGTCCTGGTGCGAAAGAGTAACGGGAAGTGGCGGATGTGTGTCGATTTCCGTGATTTGAACAAAGCTTGCCCGAAGGATTGCTACCCGCTCCCGAGGATTGACCAGCTGGTGGATGCCACATCGGGACATGAGCTCCTGAGCTTCATGGATGCCTATTCCGGGTACAACCAGATCAAGATGGCGAAGGAGGATGCCCCCCATACAGCCTTCTATGCCGACAGTGACGTCTACCATTACGACGTGATGCCCTTCGAATTGATTAATGCCGGAGCAACTTAACAGCGGATGGTGAACAAATTGTTTGGAGACATGCTGGGAAAAACCATGGAGGCGTATGTGGATGAAATGCTGGTGAAGTCCCGACAGGCAGGAGACCATGTCCAGAATTTGGCGGCGGCATTTGAGCGGATGAAGTTCCATCAGGTTCGGCTGAACCCCGACAAATGTGCTTTCGGAGTAAACTCGGGCAAGTTCCTAGGGTTCATGGTGAGCCAGAGAGGAATCGAGGTGAACCCTGAGAAGCTGCGAGCAATCGAGGAGATGCAGTCCCCGAAGACTCATCGGGAGGTCCAGGTGCTGAATGGCCGGTTGGCCGCGATGAATCGCTTCCTATCCAAGGCAAGTGACCGAGCCATGCCATTTTTTGACGTATTGAGGGTCCACAAGAAATTCGAATGGACCGACAAGTGCGAGGAGGCGTTCCAGGCACTTAAGCAGCACCTCCGTACCCTTCCGCCGTTGGCGAAACCAGTTCCAGGCGAGCCGCTCTATCTCTATTTGGCTGTTTCTGATGTGGCTGTTAGTTCTGTTTTGATTAAAATTGTCAAGGGCAACTAAGTGCCTATCTATTATGTAAGCAAGGCGTTTGCCAAGTCTGAAATAAACTATCCCGCTATTGAGAAGTATCTCTTCGCGTTGATTATTGCCGCTCGAAAACTGCGACCTTACTTCCATGCCCATGAAGTCACGGTACTGACTAATCAGCCCTTGAAACAGTTTTTGAACCGACCGGAGGCGTCTGGGAGATTGGTGAAATGGGCCATCGAGTTGACGGACTTCCCCATTCATTTTGCTCCGAGAACCGCTATTAAGGGCCAGGCATTGGCAGATTTTATAGCTGAGTCTACGGCACCCGATCTGGAAGTAACGGGTCCCGCAGAGGGGGCAACCATGGCAGATTTTATAGCTGAGTCTACGACAACTTGGGAGATGTACACTGATGGTTCATCGAGTGTAGAAGGCTCGGGGGCAGGATTCGTATTGATACCGCCCGGTGGAGGCGAGCCCCTGCGATATGCCTTGGCGTTGATATTCAAAGCCACCAACAACGAAGCGGAGTACGAGGCTCTCATCACGGGCCTCAAGATTGCCAAAGGTACGGGGGTCGATCATCTAAAATTGAAGTGTGATGCCAGCTTGGTTGTAAACCAAGTCCAGGGGAACTATGAAGCTAATATCCCGACAATGAAGAGGTATTTGCACGAGGTGCAGACTTTGAAGGGAAGCTTCAAAAGCTTTGATATCGAGGCAATCCCGAGGGAAGAAAACGCGGAAGCAGATGCCTTGAGCAAGTTCGCTCTGGGAGTGGCCCCCGAGGATAATCGAAAGGTGCATTTCCTAGAGAAGATGATTATCTCAAACATCGATCCGACGGAGGTCTGCGCTATTGAGACAGGATCGGAGGAGGAAGAAAAGCCCACGTGGATGACCCCGATGGTCACGTATCTGACTATAGGGACACTCCCCGATGATAAGGTGGCAGCTGTAAGGTTGAGACGGATCGCGGACAACTATGCAATGGTGGACAACCAGTTGTACAAAAAAGGGTATGTAAAGCCTTTTCTAAAATGCGTAGCAGAGCCTGACACAAATCGGATCCTGAGGGAGCTACACGAAGGAGTCGCGGCCTGCCATGAAGGGGCCCGATCTCTAGTGAGGAAGGCATTGAACTTAGGCTACTATTGGCCCTCGATGAACAAGGAAGCGACCGCGATGGTCCGATCCTGTGATGCATGCCAGAGGTATGCCCCAAATATCGTGGCTCCCGCCGCGGACCTAATGCCCATCAGGAGTGCATGGCCCTTCGCGCAATGGGGGATTGACTTGGTGGGACCTGTTCCCCAAGCGAGAGGTCAGTGCAAGTACTTACTCGTGTCTATCGACTACTTTTCAAAGTGGATAGAGGCTAAAGCATTGGCTAGAACGACGGGGCAGCAGATCCTCAAGTTCCTTCAGACTCAGATCATATCCCGGTACGGGGTTCCTCGAGTGTTGATCAGCGACAACGGCCCTCCGTTCAATGGGGCTCAGTTGAAGGAATACCTGGAATAACTAAACATTGAGCATCAAACCGCATCAGTCCGCCACGCTCAGACCAATGGCCAGGTAGAATCAGCCAACAAGATCGTGATGGATGGCTTGAAGAAGAGAGTCTATGCCTTGCAGGGCCATTGGTTGGATGAGCTCGAGAATGTGCTATGGGCTGTGAGAACAACACCCAAGCAATCAACAGGAGAAACTCCGTTTGGCCTGGTTTATGGCACGGAGGCAGTCGCTCCCGTGGAGATAGCGGTGGCGTCCCACCGCGCGAAATATTACGAGCCTCTGACAAACGAGGAAATGAGACGTCTGGACTTAGACCTACTCGAGCAAAAGAGGTGGAAGGCTGATGAAGTCCAGGCCCGAATGCGTCTGGCAACAGCCCGATATTATAATCGGCGTGTCAGGTCCCGACAATTCTTCGTGGGAGAACTTGTCTGGCGGAGGAATGAGTTTGTTCATCAAGATCGGATCAACAAGCTGTCACCAAAATGGGAGGGACCTTACAAGATCGTAGGGATGCCAGTGCCCAATGCATACAAGTTAGAGGATCTCGATGGCAAGACGTTGAAGCATTCCTTTAGTGGCGAACACTTGAAGAAGTATCATGTTTGATATTAAGCCTCCGTGAAGGGCGCAAATTGTCTATTAATAAGATCCGATGTAAGCCTATTTTGAGTTATTTATGAATAAAAGAAATTGCCTTCCGATCAAATTGCTTTCAAATTTATTCTAACTGTTAGTAAGACGTCCTGAGTGACGCGACAAAAGCCTTCCGAGGTACGACGAAAGCCCCGCGGGGGATGCGTAAGTCGTCTATATGATGCAACCAAAAGCCTAGGTATGAAAGGCCCTGATGGGCCCGCGTAAGTCGTCTATATGATGCGGCCAAAAGCCTTAACGGGTACGGAAAAGCCTTAACAGGTCCGCGTAAGTCGTCTATATGATGCGGCAAAAAGCCTTAAAGGGTACGACTAAGCCGTCCGGTAGAGACGCAATGAAAGCCCTAAGGGGTACGAAAATGGCCTTGAAAGGCAGGGATAAGAAGCCTTAAGTGGTGAAGTCCCGATTTTGGACAAGAAGCCTTAAGTGGTGAAGTCCCGATTGGATGAGAAGCCTTAAGTGGTGAAGTCCCGATTAGACGAGAAGCCTTAAGTGGCGAAGTCCTGATTGGATGAGAAACCTAAAGTGGTAAAAGCCCGAGTTAAGCGTCGGAAGGACGTATGAAGTCATCTTAAAGGGTGCATCGGAACGTTCTGAGTAACGAATTTAAAGCCGCTTTAGATAAAGTGCAAACGAGTAGCGGTGCCAAAACAGATGGAAAGAAAACTACTCATATAAAGGCCAGAAGGCCAAAGAGGTCAGTTACAAAGAGACAAAGGAGAAAGACAACAAGGACTAAAAGATGTAAGCATTAAACTTGGTCCTTGTTGGAAGATGGATCCTCAGCAGCGTCGGAGGGAGCAAGGTTTGGAGGGGCCTGGACAGAAGGCTCCGCGGTTGGCGGAGTCGGGTCCACAGCAGCGGCTTCTTCACTCTCCGCGGGGAGGTTGAAGTACTTCTCCGCGACGGGGGCAAGAGTCTCGGACTTCGTGAAGTCAATGGAGTCCGCGTAGGCTGTGTATAGTTCCTCGATAGCGTTGAACAAAACGTCCTCCATCTCGGACTTGCAGAACTCCACAGCAGCCAGCTTGAATTCTTCAGAGTTCCGATACTCCCCGCGACCCTCCTCGCGACCTTGCTGGAGACCTTCCTCGCGGCCCTCCTCGAGGCCCTGAGCCTTGGCCTCAGCCAGCTTGGCAGAGAACTCAGCCCTCTCCGCCTCAAACTTTGCCTTGGCCTCCACGAGGAGATCCGCGAAGACGTTTTTCTCATGAACGAGCTGCTTCTTCTCCTCCTCATTCCGCTGCTGATCCGCCTGGACCATCTTCCGCTCCCGACGCATGACAGCCTCGTGGTTGTGGACCTTCTTGAGCAGGTTTGAGGACATATCATCGAGGAGAGCCTTCTCCTTGGCCATCTTGTTCTTGGCCGCCACTGCCTCGTCGAGTTCCACCTGAAGCTTGGCTAAAGCATCAGGGTTCGACTGGGCCTCCGCCACCTCCATGGCACCCTTCAGGGCCAGGATAAGGCCGAAGCAGCGCTGTTGGTTCGCGGTGTCCTGAAAGAAGGGAGGAAAAGCTCAAGATACAATAATCGAAGGTAAGAAGGACGAAAACAAAGACAAAGTTTCACCTCCATCCGACGAATGGCCATGTCGCGGATTTCCTCCTCAAGATCATCCCGCGCCAAGGACAGGGGCCGCCTCAAGGCTGGAGGAACTGACCCCGCCAGCAGGTGCAGGGCCAACCTAGGATCAAGGTTTCCCCGTCGGAGTGGAACCCCTCGGAGAGACTCGATCAGGTTCCAAGGCATCATCCCCTGGTCGGGAGTAAAAACCTTGTAAAGGTTTTCATCCACGGGGAGAGGGGGGATGACCCCATAACTTTCAGCCGGAGGAGCCACCTCAGCTGGTGGCTCAGGAGTCGGAGTGCGGAACTCGGGAGGAGGACTCCGGGACACATCCTCCACGACGGGCCTCAAGGTGCTTCGACCATGCCTACGAGGGAGCAGGCCACCTTCAGCGGGCTCCTCAGAGGAGGGAGAAGCCTCCAAATCAGTCACCTGACGGAACTGGGCTTCCGTCGGGGTTTCTTCTGTCTCCGTCGCCGGTGGAGTCACGGCCCGGGCTGGAGTATCAGCATGCCTCGGAGTGACAGCCTCCGATGGACCTGCGGTGGCGGGACGAATAAGGTTAGGAAGAGTACCTTTAGGGCACCAGATGATTTGACGATCGAAATGTCTGTTCTTCCCCAAGGACGTTGTAATATCCCGCCTCAAGAACGTGGGGAATTTCTCCTCGAAGGATGTACTTGATCTCTTGAACCCGCGTTTTCCGATCAGCGGGGATAAACTCCTTGGGGACTAATTTTTTATATTGTTTAATTGCACGACGAACGCGCTTACCTTCCTCGACGGTGGTGGCCCCGAAGGCCCGATCTATCTCCTCCCGCCTGGCCTTCTTGGCCCCGACTTGCTCGTCGGTAGGAGGAGCAGCAGATAAGGGAGTGGAGGAGGAAACACCCTTCTTCACCAGTTTACGCTTCCGCTTGGAGCCACTCTGGACGCCATCAGTCTCGCCCTGCTTCAGAATGAGATGAGTCAACAGAGAAGCCTTCTTGGCTGCAAAGGTAAAAATAAAATAGTTAGAAATATTACCCAGATGACTAAATCTTTGGAAACAGAGTCAAGTAGTCGGACTCCGATAGTAATCAGGTTCTTCTCCTGGAGCTTGTTAGCATCGAGGGGTATGAAGTTGTCTCCCCAGCGGTAGAGTTGAACCATCTGGAGGGTGTTGAGGTCATCCTCAGTGTAGTCCTGGAGCTTGGGGGCAGGGTCCGCCACGACCTCCCATCGGGGCCATGGAACAGAGCTGTGCTGGACGAAGAAATAGTACTTCTTCCATCCGCTGTTGTCGGACCTAGAATCACGAATCAGCACCCGATCTTTGTGGAACTTCCAAGTTTCGCTATCCCAGCCGAAACGTGAAAGTTGCTCCTTTGTCCACTTGGGGAGTCGGGGGGAGAAGGAGCAGACACCGGCTTTGTTGCACTTCATGCCGTAGAAAGTGCGGAACAGCAGAAGACTGTACGTCCATTGCTGGCGGTGACACAAGAGTTGGAAGGCGTTCCACACGCGGATGGCGTGTGGAGAGAAGGTACAGGGATTCGTTTTGTAGAAGTTGCACATCTCCACCATGTTTCCGCAGAAGGGAAACCGAATCCCCGCGCTTATTTGTCCAGCGGAGACGAACACCTCCCCTGCCCGAGGAGGCGTAATAACGTGCTTCCTTCTAACAGCAGCTTGGGACTCATATGGGAAGCGAGGCTCCCAATCCGAGGTAATACACCCCTCTCTGAGGGCAGCCTCATACGAAGCCTCAGATATCTCATTGACAGCAAACTCGAAAACGAAAGGAGCCCTAACCTCAGAACTAGCTTCGTCTAGAACGATTGCAAACGAAAGGATTTGAGAAAAGAAGAATAAACAGCAAGTAAATCATGAAAACTTAGAAGAAAGTCCTTACCAGACATGATCGATGGTCGAAGAAGTAAGGTAAAGGAAGATCGGAAGGGTTGAAGGCCTTGGATCACTTGAACAGCAGGAGGAGCTTGGAGAGGAAGCTTCGGATGCAATGATGGCTGAAATCGAGAGAGTGCAGAAGAAGTGAATAGCACCAGGGTTTTAGCTTTTATAAGCAAAAGGACAATTGGAGGGACTCAATCTTGACCATTGAAGATGAAACGATTCGATCACAATCGTTGAAATTATGGAGACGGTACGGAGGAGACAGCTGGATAGGCTTGATCTGCATCGTTGAAGAAGAAATGACACGATCTTAATCGCCGAGATCATAGGCACGGAAGGGACATACGTGACGTCACAGTTGCTTTTTCAGAAAATAATAGTCACGCTGGTTCAAACGTCGTTTCCTTATCCCTAGGCATCTAATGCTACAGTAACCAAGGAGTCTCCTCGGATTTGGCAACTGCCCATGGGGCCTGGTGGGCCCAAGGCAATCATGAGTAAGAGACTCTGTTGTACAACAATCACACGCAAGGCAAAAGCCTCCGACGGTGGTATCGGAAGGCATGAAAACAAAAGCCTCCGACGGTGGTATCGGAAGGTATGAAAACAGGAAACTCCGACAACGAGGTCAGAAGAGCTGAATTAAAAGACATGACGAACTAAAAGTCCCCCATGTCTTGGGGGCAAATGATGGGTTCCGATGTAATCGTTAGCCCTGGTAACGGCTAATGGACGGCAAGTAGGTCCAGTGGGCCTCGTGAAAAGCCTGGAAGGCCCAGAGGCCCAGCACGAAGGGTCCCGACTTTAGCGGTCCCGATGTACGAGCTGTATGCTCCCGATGAGAAGCCTCTGAGTAGGCCCTGATATGCCTTAGTAAAGGCCCCGATAATAAAGCCCCGCAGAGGCTGGACCTGTCCCGTAGAGACTGAAGGTCCTGGGTGGTGATCTAGAATGAGACAACTCTGGAGTCTCCGACAGGAGTCGGGACTTGTGATCAGAGGATAGAGACCAAGAAACTCGCTTACTAGATAGAGTAGTGGGAAACGGTTAAAGATAGAGATAAGTCCCCTGAGATACGCAGGGCGTGCCCGAGATACGCGGAGTACGGGTAAGATACGCGGAGCGTGGGGCGAGATATATGGAATCCCAACCGAGATATATGGAATCCCAACCGAGATATACGGAATCGTGGCGAGATACACGGAATCGTGGGCAAAACTGCCATGCGCAGTAACAGGTAACTGAGTAACTTCCCCTCCTATATAAAGGAGGAAGTTACCTCAGAAAACCATCATCTAATACGAACTTAGACTTTTGCTTACCACCCCATTGATCACCATACTCATTTAAGCATCGGAGAGGGATTCTGGGTCACCACCCAGGTCATCCCCTTTTGCAGGATTACGCGGAGCCCAGAAGTCCAAAGCTTTCCGTCAAGGACGTAACGGAGCTTCGCCAGTGATCCAACAGGGTACAGCTCCCGTTTCCCGACCGTTGAGATAATTAGCTGAATCTTTTCCTTCCCGTTGAGTCTTCTACCATTTTTCTCCCAGTCTGGTTGCTAGCCATGGTAGGGCAGATTCCGCTGCAGAATGATTTCCTTGCGAAAGAGAAGTTGTTTTGGAAATAAAGGAAGATGACAGAAAGGAAAGTTAAAAGATAGAGATATGGTAAATTGGCAGAAAGTATATTTTTTCCAATAAATTAATATGAATTCAATAAATCAACGATAATGGAAGCTAGCACGACACCCATTAACTTTTAATATTATATATATATATATATATATATATAATAATAATAAGAAGGTCTTCTATAAACAATGTAGTTTAAGTTTAGAAACTATGGCTAGTGTTTATTATTTATGATATATATACTGTATCTAATTATGATTACAATTAACTTTCATTACTATTAAACATATACACTGTTAATTATTTGATAATCGTTATAAGTTCATAAAAACTTACGTTTCTACGACTCGACTTTACGACTCGATTCTACCTCCTATTTCTGTTTCTACCTAGATACTCGTTTTTTACTGCATAGGTCGATACTGCCCCTTGTGCAGGTGTTAGGAGGAATGCGCGCATACACCGCAAGGCGAGCACGTGCATACACCGCAAGGGGCGCACGCGCATAAATCGCAAGGCGCGCACGCGCTGACATCGCAAGGCATGCTCCTATGGATTTAACAAGGGATAACGTGCTAACACGTAGGGACGTCAATGTCTTAGCATATGAACGACTGTACATACGCATATTCAAACACTTGGCCATTTTAAGGGTTGGTAAACCTCCGACACTCCGACCGTCCGACACTCCAACGCTCTGACACTCTGACTGTCCTACATCACGACATCCCGATTGTCTGACACCCGTGAGCTCAGATAACGTGACGAAGATACCACACTACATTCCAAGGACCCGAAGACCCGCACGAGTCTGGTCCCAACAGATTCCATAAAGGACTTTATCTTCGACGCCTAACTTCTTTCGAGTTGTTGAAAATATAAGGGATATGACTAATATCAGATCCATGGTGTCGACAATCGATTTCGTAAAGGACTTTATCTTCGACGCCTAACTTCTTTCGAGTTGTCGACGAATCTCAGTGGTATGACTAATATCATATCCATGATGTCGACAATCAATTCCGTAAAGGATTTTAATATCGATGCCTTTCTTCTTTTGAATTGTCGACGAATCTAAGTGATATGACTAATATTAGATCCATTATGTCGAAAATCAATTTTGTAAAATACTTATGTGTCGACGCTTTAAAGGAAAGTAGACTCGGATGTTTGTATGAAAAAGGCCCCGGGGGGCCATATATATTTGACATTCCTGAGTATTACATCAAAAGAAAAACTCAAACCATTAGCCGTATAGGAAATATAAAAATATTTAGTCAGGCGTTGTCTCGATGACTTCTCTTTGATTTCGGCGTCGCATTGAGCTAACATAGCAGCGTCAGGATGTAATTTGATCTCCTCTAACCTCCCCTATCTGTGGAGTTGAAAACTTCATAACTTGATGAGTAGTCAAGGGGATAATATTGTAGGGATTGAAGGTAGTCCTTTTGATGATGGCATTGTAGGCGGAAGCAGTATCGACGACTACGAAGAGTATGTTACCGACTGTTGGATGGTACCCATATGATAGGTATTTTTTCCGGCGAAGCCTATTAAGGGGAAGTTGAGTTTCTTCAAATCTTTCTTGGTGAATTCTAAATTCAGGAAAGCTTCATAGAAAATAATATCCGTCGACCTTCCGCTGTCGATGAGGACCTTTTGACTTCATATTCATCCATTGTGGCGGTGATTACAAAGGCGTCTTCGTGAGTTTGATTCACCATCAAAAGGTCGTCCGTTGTAAAACTAAAAACCAACTGATCGAGATCTCGAGGTCTCTATCCCTTTGTGGCTATCATAGAGATTTGGGGGGCATATACTTCACGAGTTGAAATAGTCTCTCCTCGCAGCGAAAATCCTCATGCGATAACATTGAGAGTTTCTCTTTGGATAGGAGCAGGATTGTTATGCGAGGGAGAATGAGAGTGCCTTCGGGGGCTTCTGCTTCGTTTTCTTGGAGCTTTGAAGGGATTTACAACGAACTTCAGTAATTTGCCTCTTTGAATAAGAGAATCGATATCTTGCTTTAAAGCAACACACTCGTTTGTGTCGTGACCCTTGACACGGTGATAACGACAACAGTCGTTTATTTGTTGACCAATTGGATTTTCCTTATTGGAGGTGGGTCATCCAATATGATTTTCTCAATTTCTTGGAGTACCACTAAGACATTTTGCATGAGAGGGGTGTATCATGCTAAGTGAGTGTTAAGATACCGTTTTTGGTTTTGGCGATTACCCTGTCGGAAGCTCCCATCTCTATTTTCTTCTTTCTTTTGGGGTCGGGAGTGGGGTTGTTCTTCTATCTTGGGTGACATCGGCTGATTTCCAAGTTATGCAGGCGACTTATCATGCGACCTTTCTAGATCAATGTATTTCTTGACTTTGACGGCGAGAGCATCGATCTTTCTATTATGTTTCATCACCATGCTGTCTTTCAAAGCTTAGCTATGTGACCTTAATCCTCTCTAGAAGGTCCTAATCGGCGGCATCTTCATTTAGATGTTGGAGTATCTATGGTATCTGGTATAATAATTGGCAAAGGTTTCTTCGGGACCTTTTTCAATATTATCCGAGAAATCCATACTCATAAGGCACAGCCTCTGGCCTATATGTCCCTCTATGAACATGGCTTTTTGATCTTCCCATGAATCTATCGAGTTGTCAGGGAGGCCATAGAACCA
Source organism: Clarkia xantiana subsp. parviflora (assembly GCA_036873135.1). Lineage (NCBI taxonomy): Eukaryota > Viridiplantae > Streptophyta > Magnoliopsida > Myrtales > Onagraceae > Clarkia > Clarkia xantiana. The sequence continues at coordinate 18,464,020 of JAPTYO010000005.1, forward strand.
TTCAGAGGCTTTTTTTTAGAGTGGTTGGGAAAAGTGCCCCAAAATGATTCGACGTTGCCCCTCTTCCTAACGGGGAGGAGTTGTGGGTATTGATATTTTGTACGCGGTCTCCTTGGTCTTCTAACAATCAACATGTCACCCACTCCTCTTCTCTTCTTTTCTAATAGCTCTTCCACTTGCCACTGTGTGAATAACACGAGTCACTTGGTTGGGGCGTCAGCTACTACGCCCTTCCGAGCCTCCCTTTTGTCATGGAGTTTTGTTCATGCAGTCTTCACGCTCGAAGCTATATCATACCTATTAAAGGCTTCAAGCACTGGTTCATTAGCATTTGGGATAGCTCTTTCTTAGGCCTGGTTCCAAAATGTTATGAACTCCACCATCACTTCCGATGGGACAGCTATAGAAGCTGTCATTGTTTCTGCCTTATCTGGAGGTGGCTCTGAGTAAGGAGGTTGTTCCTCATCAGCAAGGTCACTATTTTGTGGAGGAGACTCCCTATTTTCTTCCTCATCAGTTTGCTCGAGGTTAGTAGGGTTTGTTTGAGATTTTGCCATTTTTTCTACAATAGCCCCTACTACCTTTGGCCTGTTCTTCAACGGGGCCAGGACTTTTTGATCGCCTTCCCACAGACCGCGTCAAATGTTAGGATCAAAATTTTGTGGCCCTAGATTTCGGGAATGGACTTCAGGATGTCGCCTCGCCTTGCTCTTTTGGGTGTCTATCAGGACTTCAAGGGGTACTTAGTTTCCTTTGTGGAGCTTTTGGTGGCGTTAACCTAGAAAGGGGGTGGTATTTTCCCCTGATTCCACTCTGAAGCTTAAATCAGTAATAAAATATGAGAGTGTAATACTTTTATAGGGAATTTTTACCGACTTTATGTGGCGGTTACCCTTTGGGGAGGGTTTCTGTCCAGAGTCGCTACAAGCGGGTGACAAGCAGGTTTCCACCTCACTTTTCCTTAATGAGGACGGTTTCTTCATGGCGGTGGAAGCAAGTGACAAGCATGTTGTCATTGTTGGATTACGGGGTTGACTACTACGGAAACATAAATAAAGCACATGCCTGTAATTAGAATTACGCAGCGGAAGATGTGCACATATCTTAAACCCTTATTCCCAAGGATCCTGCTGAGGGAGTTCGCAATCCACCATACGAAACCCGTAGAAGTTCTTGTTAAGGAAGTGCTACGCGGTATTAGATCCACAACAAAGCCGGTGATCGATTCTTGGCAGGGACGGATTTCCGGAGTGATTTGCTACAAGCAAATTGGCACACCCTTTGTGGTGCAATATGGTTCGGCCGAAACAAGCTTTAGGGATGAGGGTTTTTCTCTCAAAGTACCACTTAAGAGGAATTGTGAATTACCCTTAAGAAAACCCTAACACCCCTTATTTATAGGAGAAGCAAAGTGGACAAAATTCACATTTGCCCCTATCACATAGTTTCGGCCGGCCATGTATAAGGGAGCCCCAATATTTGGGCCTCTCATGTCAATTGAGATTTGGGTCAAGCCTAATTACCTTAATGTGACATTTACCCAATTTCTTAGGTAACGTATACATATTAATGCGCTCCTAATTACGACGCCCAATCTCCATATGCTAACAGCTCCCACTCGCCGGAATGGGAGGGTGCCTGTTAATGTATTGTTGTCTAAATCGCATAAACATTCCACTCTTCTGATCCTGCCCCTGCTTTCGAATAGTTCATACGAGGTTTTTCGTGCGAGGGCGGATACGACGGGCATCGTGCTACTCATATTTTAGGAGTGTTGTAGCGCCCGCGGAACGTTGATTCACTATCTCAAATCAACCTGTTAAAAACATCAATCTGTATCGCGCTGTATCCTAGGTCAACTGTTAATTCTCCAATTTCCCAGTTTCAACATAAGAATACTTCTTCACGGCATCTGCACAAGTATTCACAACCTTCAACTAATATCTGGTTGGTGGCCACCTAGTGAATACAAGAGTCGGTGAATTACAGGTGAACTTGACCATCCCTATTGCTCATACCCTTAGTCAAAACCAACCAGTTTCCAAAGACGTGGTAATTTTGCATTTTTCTTCAGCACTGCACTCATATGCCGGGAAGCAAACAATGAGCATGACCTTACGTATGAGATCTGAGTCCATAAGGATACTTCTGGTGCCTCTTCATAAGGCTCCCGGGATCAATGACAAGCTCGAGGTGAAGAAGTTTGCGCCCGTTCGAATCACGAGGATTCTATCTTGCACAACCGAGCATGAGCCCGTGGTCGAACGTGGCACGCGTAGTACGAAGCACACGTCGATAGCATAACCGAACATTGTCAGGTATGGAATATGTAAATGATGATATTGCAGACTTTCATCTGGCCCAGAATGTGGTTACTGACGAACAGAGTTCATCGCCGGCGAAGTGCAAAACGAAAATCATATCGTGTGTTTCCGAAACCAACTGATCGTTTTTCATAACCAAGTTTTCCAACTGGTTGTTAGCTAGTCTTGCTTCGGAAGAGGTCCACCTCTCCTACAAGACGACCGTGCCCATGTGACAAGGCAATGAACACATTCGACATAATTTATGCAGATGATTGCGTCCTCCTACGACTTAGTTTATAGACCGTACAATCCGATGTAATCAAACATTATGACGTCGATAAATCATAAACTCAAATTGCAATTCTTTCATTTATCAAAATGTAACTTCCAGTTCAGAAAAAATGTTATCACAGATACATGCCCACATTTAAACCTTACGCAATCCAATAAGTTTTACATGCTTCTCAAATATCTCTCTACGTAATGGTTTAGTTAGTAGGTCCGCCACCATATCATCAGTGGGCGAGTATTCTAAAGTGACTATATTATCTTCTACCATAGATTTAGCATAATTATATTTCACATCAATGTGTTTACTCCTTCTTCTTCCACTCCAACAAATGGTGTTTCTCTTTCATCAAGGAAATAGAGCTCTGTAGAGAATCTTCGCATTTTAAGAAGTCTCGGTGCAAGGAGGAAGAGGTTTCGTTTGCTAGTCGAAGATCGTCTCTCAATTTGGCGTTCTCCACCTGAAGATCTCGAACTTCTTCTACGATTTCAGGAGATGCTGAAATCTTACTTTCCCGGGTCGCCTGTGACTCCTTGAGAAGGTCAATCACCAAGTGAAAAAATTGGAGGGAATCTCGGGAAGCCTATCGGAAGAAATAAGAGGAGGGTCAAACCAATACAAATAAAAGAGTTTCAATGAGCACGCCAAGAAAGTTACGCTTACTTCAGCTTGTCTCAGAAGAAAAAGGCGATTAGCCTTTTCTACATCTTCCGAATTCGTCGCTAGACGACGACGATCCTGAGGAGGGATGGAAGCATTCAATAAATGAAGAGCCATATCCGGATTGGCGATCGAGTGCCCTTCTTTAAGACAATACCCCCTGCAAAAAGTGAAGAGGATTCCAATCCTTTGAAAAATTAGCAGATTGGCTAAACATCATGTCCCGGGTAAAAGGAGGACCTCCATAACTTGGAGGATCACTAGAAGACGCCTCAACATGAGAAGGGAATATTCGAGTGGACGCTCCAGTTTGAGGAGGTAAGCGAGTCGATGACCCGACACAAGGTGGTGGTGCCTCAGCGCGAGGCAGGGATGGATCGGTTGACGAAGAAGATGAATCCCCACCTCGCATTCCTTTCCGCCAAGTACCCTTATCCTGGTTGGAACAACGAGAGGTATTCTTCATCTCGCCTTCATTCGGAGACCGTCTTGGAGGTGAATTTTCAACTGAAGGAATGGCCTCAACGTCGATAGGAAAATCGATAGACGCTCCACTATTGGCCTCCTTAGACGGGGGGGGGGGGGGGGGGGGGGTAGAAGAAGCTCGCGCCAAAACCTGGCGATGGTTACGAAGAATCTCCTCTATAAAATATGAAAAAAGAAGGAAAAAATCCGCATCAAAAGAGTAAGGTGGCAACCTCGAAAAGAAAATGCTACCAGAATACCTGACGGAGGATGACCAACCACGGTACAGGTTATTCAAAAAATAATCTCCTTCCTAGAAGTCCAACCAAATCAACGAGGAAAACAAAGAAATAGAGGAAGGGGGCGGTATTTATACCCTAAAACCTCCCCATAGGGATGTAACTTCCCAAGGAAGCTTTCCCGAGGTCGGGCATTCAATGGGTCATTCCATGACAACATGACCGTTGCCTTGCACCTGTCAAGGGCTTATCGAGGTGACTCTCCAGCTTCTCCCAGACAACGGTCAGGAAAGCCATAGGGACTACCATCTCGCCTCGACTAAAGGTATCCTCTTTTAGCCCATCCAACCGAGGTTAAGTGAACTAATAGAGACGGAATCTCGCTCGAACATGTTCAAGAATTATACTCGACTCAAGACCTCCTCTTCATAAATGAAGCTGACGACTTAAGTTTCGGGGGCAAGTGTAGGGTTACGATTAAACGACAAAGACTAGAGCCAAGTACGTTTGTTGGCGAGATGGACGAATCGACGACCAACCTTGTTTGGAATGGTGAAACAAAGGTAAAAGGTCGACTATCATCTTTTGAGGAAGTCGACTTTCAGAACATGATTAATAAAGATAGAAGCGACAAGCTACCAGACCTCTATTTTAAAGAGTAAGTCGAGTCGACCATTAAAAGCTCTTTCATAAGTAAACCCTCCTCCTAAGGAAAGGTACAGTTGGAGACCTACTTCCACCGCCCTAGAAGTAAACCTTCCTCCTAAGGAAAGGTACAGGTGGCGACCTGTTTCCACTGTTAAAGGAAGAAACCTCCTTGACTAAGGAAGGATGAGCTGGCGATCTGCTTGTCACCTACTTGAGCCGACTCTGGACAAAACCCTCCCCAGAAGGTAAATGCCCCACGAAGTCGGTAACATTTTCCCTATAAATGTGGGCTCATTTTCATTATTTAAGGGCTAATATCTATCAGTTACTATATATTATTCTCTCGATATCCATTACTGACTTAAGCTTCGGAGTGGGATCAGGGGCTATCCCCACCTCTTTTCAGGTCCTCGCCTAGCACAAAGCCACCAAAGGAAACTAAGTGTCCACGCGACCAAGTAAGATACCAAGTGAGCTAGCTCCCGGTGAGACTTAGAAGTCCACTACTCGAAGTTCCAAGGCCACGTCATTTTGATCCCAACAGCCGTGATGAACTTTGTTCGTCATTTAACCACATTCTGGGCCAGATGAGAATCTGTGATAGCATGATTCACATATCCTTTTCCTGTCAACCCAAAAGGTTCATGTATGCTATCAACGCGTGCTTCATACTACGCGTGCCACGTTCGACCATGGGGTCATAGCTCGGTTGTGCTGGGAAGGAATCCTCGTGATTCTGACGGGTGCAAACTTTTTCACCTTGACCGTGTGACTGATCCCAGGAGCCTTATGAAGAGGCACCTGAAGTATCCTCATGGACTCAGAACTCATACCTAAGGTCAGGCTCAATGCTCGCTTCCTGGCGTACGAGCTAGTGCTGAACAAAAAGGCCCAATGACCACAACCATGGAAACAGGTTGGGTTTGACTAAGGGTATGAGCGATGGGGATGGTCAAGTTCACCTGTAATTCACCGATTCTTGTATTCACTAGGTGGTCACCAGCCGGATATTAGTTGAAGGTTGTGAATACCTGTACGGATGCCTTGGAAAAGTGTTCCTATGTGGAAACTAGGCAAATGGAGAATAATCAGTTGACCTAGAATATAGCGCGGTACAATATATAAATGTTGTTTATAAAATGTTGATTAAAGAAAAGGGAATCAACGTTCTGTGGGCGCTACAATACTGCTAACAGATGAGTAGCACGATGCCCGTCCTATCCGCCGATCGCACGGCAAACCTCGTATGAACTATTCGGAAGCATGGAGCAGATCAAAGGGGAGAAATGTTGATGCGGATTTGGACAACAATACATTAACAGGCACCCTCCAATTCCGGTGAGTGGGAGCTGTAAGCATATGGTGATGGGCGTCATAATTGGTAGCTCATAATATGTATAGTTTACCTAATTAACTTGGGTAAATGTCACATTAGGGTAATTTGGCTAGACCCAAATCCCAATGGACATGGGAGGCCCAAAATTGGGCCTCCCCAAATACATAGGCCGGCCGAATTTATGTTTGGGGTAAAGTGGACTTTTGTCCACTTTACTCCTCCTATAAATAAGAGGTGTTGGGGAAATTTTAGGGTTAATCATAATTCCCTCACAAGAGAGTTTTAGAGAGAAAAAAACCCTCCTCCCATACTAAGGGTTCGACCGAACCACATATATCACCTATGGTGTGCCAAATTGCTTTTTGAGCAAAATCTCAAGAGATCTGTCCCCGTGCCGAGAATCGATCAGAGGCTTTGCTGTGGAGCTGCTCCACGTAGGGCTTCTCTAACAAGAATCTCTACTGGTCCCGTCCGGAGGATCGCGAACTCCCTCGAGCAAAGATCTTGGAATACGGTTACTCTTGAGGTATGTGTAAACTTTCAGTTGCGTAATTGATATTACTAGCACATACCATGTTTTAGTTTCCGTAGTGATTACTCCTCGTAATCTAATAGGACCACCAAATTTTTTGGCGGACCGATGTTTTTTCCTGACGGACCGCTGTTTTTTCTTTCTCCTTGCCAGGTGTACTTTTGGGGCTTCTGTGTGTCGTTTTGTTTCTTCTTCAAAATGAGTAAGCCTTCTTCTCCTAAGTCTTCCCGAACTGACCTTGCCTCTAATGTTCCCCTAGTCCTCTTCCTGCATAAGAGGTTTTTTATGGGAAGGCGGTTTCCGCTGAGTCCGGACTATGTCCCTGAGACGTCCGATCCCGAGTCGGATACGGAGGTCGAGTTGCGGCCTATCCTTGAGGATGAGCTGGCCTTTCTTCGTGATCTTGTGTTCTCATTTGAGACTTATAGAAAGAACTCATTGAACTTGAAAATGTATCTTTTCAATGCTAAGCTGGCTGGGTTATTTGGCATGGGAAAATTATTTTCCCTTTCACCATGCCATACCGCTATGGTGGTAGTTCTGCTACTCCTCCGCCGGATGGAATGTCGGTGGTATACATTCATCAGATCAAGGAGGGGCTCCGCTTCCCTTACTCTACCGACCTTCGGGAGCTCTGCCAGTATTATCGGATTTCTCCTCTCGAGCTTGCCCCTTCTGCCATCCGTTCCTGGATTGGATTTAGGGTGTTGTGCCATCGCCAACATTGGGCTTACTCTCTTCTTCTCTTTCGATGTTTCTACCGCATCCAGCAAGGTGTGAGTCGGGGTTCTATTTTCTAGTGACCTGCCCCCTATTTTCCCAAAAGGGATTTTTGACGTTGGGAACTGCTAATTGGAATAACAAGCGCCGGTTTGTTCTTGTCTTTGAGGGCGGTAGTGGCCAATGGGAGAAATACTACTTTTTCCTTGAAGGTCAGGACATTTCTTGGTCCCTGGATACCCACATGTTGACGGATGCGTGTCCCGGATTTTCCAAACTTTCCACTTCTGGTAAGCAGACCCTGAAGCTGATATATATTGAGAACACGACGGCCTCCTTCAGGTCCGTACATCACATTTCGAACGGCGCCCTGTCATTTGATACTTGTAACTTTCATGCTTTGTCTTGTAGGTTAGTTTCAGTATCGGCCTTCCCTGTTTCAGGAGGATGATGATGCTGGTAAGGAAGCCCCTTCCGAATGGGAGACTTCGATCATTTTTCCTATTCTTTTGCCTGTGTCTTAGACTCCTTCACCATCTCATTGTCGTCTGGGGCTGTGATACCCTCCTCTGGTATCGTGTTTGTTATGTTTTCTTTTGTTCTTCTCCTTATTTTGCTTATGTTGTATTCATCTATGCTTTGTTGATTTTCAGGAAGGTCCCCCTATATCTCTGTCGTGCAGATCTTGGCTAAGATCAGGTCGAAAAGGTCTAGCTTGGAGGAAGAGGCCCCTATTTCTAAGGCTCAGAAGATAGACTCATTGCTTTCTCCCTCCAAGTCCTCCTCTTGTCATAAAGAGAGAGATGTCACTGTATAGGATGTCGCTGATGGTTCTCCCATTTCCCCGGAGAATAAGGAGGCTTCGGAAGATGCTGACGATTCTTCTTCTCCTCGACCCATCTCCCCCCCAAGAGGTGCATCCTCCGATGATAGACCTCTCGTTCCAGGTATATGGCGACTTTGTCTTCATGTATATGTATGTTTATCTTGCCCTTTTCGCGCCTTATATTTGTTTTCAGGTAGGATCAAGTTGCCTTTGATCTTTCCCGAGGATCTTATCCGTCCCATCGATGGTGATGTCTGGGGTAATTCTTCGTTGCCCTTCCAGAATGCTGATTGGAAACTTTATGACCTATCCGCCTCCCTTTTCATTCCGGAAGTTGCTATTCCAATGATGAACTCCATTATTCCTCGAGCCGATCGATATCTTCCTCCGACCGACCATGAAGAAATTCATCATTGCGTGAAGGGCGCGTTGTCTCAGTTTTCTCCCGTGAGTGCATACACTATGTTTTACCTTTTTTTTGTTCGATCTTCTTATTTATCTTGACTCTTGCTTTCTTTTGTAGGGCATATCTTCTGTTGTTAACGTTGGCTCTCATTTGGTTAACGTTGGTCGTGAACGGGATATGCTTCGGGAGATGGTCCTGAAGAGCGGCTACTCAGAAGGTCCTTGAGTCTACTCAGAAAATCACTGAAGAGCGGCTGTGAGAGGAGAATGAGGAGCTCAGGGTGTCGGAGGTTACCCTGGCTAGCCGTTTAACTGTTCTTCAGCAGGACCCTGATGATGTTCGTGTCGACCGAGCGGATGAGGCTTTGATTGCAGAGCAAAAGAGGAAGAGTGTTCTTCATGATGCCCGGGAGGAGGGTAGATTGTCAGGACTGAAGGAATGTGAGGCTCTTGGAGTTGAGAAAGGCAAAGCTGTTGGAGTCCAGGAGTTTCTAGCTTCCGAAGACTTTTCTACTCATGATGAGAAGCACTTCCAGGGCATTATGAACACCTTCGGTGTGAACATGGTTGAGAAGATAATAGAAACAAGGGATAAGGGTTCCTTTGGTACCACTTCTTTGGGCAGAATCCACTTTTGGTACCACTTCTTTTTTTTTGTACGCTTTTGGTACTAACATTTTCCATTTTGTACCATTTTGGTACCCCGTTAGAATTTCGTCCAAAATGGCCGTTAAACCCCCATGTGAGCTGCACGTGACCAAAAACTAAACTTGGCTGGACGGATTTACCCTTAGGGATAAGGTTTCCTTTGGTACCACTTCTTTGGGCAAAATCCACTTTTGGTACCACTTTTTTTTTTCTTGTATATATACTTTGTTTTGCAGTCGGATTTATATGGATTGATATAGAATTGTCTCATATATACATTTCCAACTTTGTTCAGAGCCCTACTTAGTAATGTTGCAACTTATATTTTCGGTCTAGCAAAAGAAAACGTCGCATCCTTAAAAGTTTATATTATTGTTGCAGAGTGTCGAAATGTTTATTCTAGAGTGGTAAGGAATGACGTATCTATTTGTGTTGTTATTAAATTCATAGTGATACTTGGTCCCTGGATACCCACAAGTTGACGGATGCGTGTCCCGGATTTTCCAAACTTTCCACTTCTGGTAAGCAGACCCTGAAGCTGATATATATTGAGAACACAACGGCCTCCTTCAGGTCCGTACATCACATTTCATAAGAGGAGCTGTCTGTCATGGGGATTCGAACGGCGCCCTGTCATTTGATACTTGTAACTTTCATGCTTTGTCTTGTAGGTTAGTTTCAGTATCGGCCTTCCCTGTTTCAGGAGGATGATGATGCTGGTAAGGAAGCCCCTTCCGAATGGGAGACTTCGATCATTTCTCCTATTCTTTTGCCTGTGTCTTAGACTCCTTCACCATCTCATTGTCGTCTGGGGCTGTGATACCCTCCTCTGGTATCGTGTTTGTTATGTTTTCTTTTGTTCTTCTCCTCATTTTGCTTATGTTGTATTCATCTATGCTTTGTTGATTTTCAGGAAGGTCCCTCTATATCTCTGTCGTGCAGATCTTGGCTAAGATCAGGTCGAAAAGGTCTAGCTTGGAGGAAGAGGCCCCAATTTTAAGGCTCAGAAGATAGACTCATTCCTTTCTCCCTCCAAGTCCTCCTGTCATAAAGAGAGAGATGTCACTGTATAGGATGTCGCTGATAGTTCTCCCGTTTCCCCGGAGAATAAGGAGGCTTCGGAAGATGCTGACGATTCTTCTTCTCCTCGACCCATCTCCCCCCCGAGAGGTGCATCCTCCGATGATAGACCTCTCTTTCCAGGTATATGGCGACTTTGTCTTCATGTATATGTATGTTTATCTTGCCCTTTTCGCGCCTTATATTTGTTTTCAGGTAGGATCAAGTTGCCTTTGATCTTTCCCGAGGATCTTATCCGTCCCATCGATGGTGATGTCAGGGGTAATTCTTCGTTGCCCTTCCAAAATGCTGATCGGAAACTTTATGACCTATCTGCCTCCCTTTTCATTCCGGAAGTTGCTATTCCAATGATGAACTCCATTATTCCTCCAACCGATCGATATCTTCTTCCGACCGACCATGAAGAAATTCATCATTGCGTGAAGGGCGCGTTGTCTCAGTTTTCTCCCGTGAGTGCATACACTATGTTTTACCTTTTTTTTGTTCGATCTTCTTATTTATCTTGACTCTTGCTTTCTTTTGTAGGGCATATCTTTTGTTGTTAACGTTGGCTCTCATTTGGTTAACGTTAGTCGTGAACGGGATATGCTTCGGGAGATGGTCCTGAAGAGCGGCTACTCAGAAGGTCCTTGATTCTACTCAGAAAATCACTGAAGAGCGGCTGTGAGAGGAGAATGAGGAGCTCAGGGTGTCGGAGGTTACCCTGGCTAGCCGTTTGACTGTTCTTCAGCAGGACCCTGATGATGTTCGTGTCGACCGAGCGGATTAGGCTTTGATTGCAGAGAAAAAGATGAAGAGTGTTCTTCATGATGCCCGGGAGGAGGGTAGATTGTCAGGACTGAAGGAATGTGAGGCTCTTGGAGTTGAGAAAGGCAAAGCTGTTGGAGTCCTGGAGTTTCTAGCTTCCGAAGACTTTTCTACTCATGATGAGAAGCACTTCCAGGGCATTATGAACACCTTCGGTGTGAACATGGTTGAGAAGATAATAGAAACAAGGGATAAGGGTTCCTTTGGTACCACTTCTTTGGGCAGAATCCACTTTTGGTACCACTTCTTTTTTTTGTACACTTTTGGTACTAACATTTTCCATTTTGTACCATTTTGGTACCTCCGTTAGAATTTCGTCCAAAATGGCCGTTAAACCCCCATGTGAGCTGCACGTGACCAAAAACTAAACTTGGCTGGACGGATTTACCCTTAGGGATAAGGTTTCCTTTGGTACCACTTCTTTGGGCAAAATCCACTTTTGGTACCACTTTTTTTTTTCTTGTATATATACTTTGTTTTGCAGTCGGATTTATATGGATTGATATAGAATTGTCTCATATATAAATTTCCAACTTTGTTCAGAGCCCTACTTAGTAATGTTGCAACTTATATTTTCGGTCTAACAAAAGAAAACGTCGCATCCTTAAAAGTTTATATTATTGTTGCAGAGTGTCGAAATGTTTATTCTAGAGTGGTAAGGAATGACGTATCTATTTGTGTTGTTATTAAATTCATAGTGATACTTGGTCCCTGGATACCCACATGTTGACGGATGCGTGTCCCGGAATTTCCAAACTTTCCACTTCTGGTAAGCAGACCCTGAAGCTGATATATATTGAGAACACGACGGCCTCCTTCAGGTCCGTACATCACATTTCATAAGAGGAGCTGTCTGTCATGGGGATTCGAACGGCGCCCTGTCATTTGATACTTGTAACTTTCATGCTTTGTCTTGTAGGTTAGTTTCAGTATCGGCCTTCCCTGTTTCAGGAGGATGATGATGCTGGTAAGGAAGCCCCTTCCGAATGGGAGACTTCGATCATTTCTCCTATTCTTTTGCCTGTGTCTTAGACTCCTTCACCATCTCATTGTCGTCTGGGGCTGTGATACCCTCCTCTGGTATCGTGTTTGTTATGTTTTCTTTTGTTCTTCTCCTTATTTTGCTTATGTTGTATTCATCTATGCTTTGTTGATTTTCAGGAAGGTCCCCCTATATCTCTGTCGTGCAGATCTTGGCTAAGATCAGGTCGAAAAGGTCTAGCTTGGAGGAAGAGGCCCCTATTTCTAAGGCTCAGAAGATAGACTCATTCCTTTCTCCCTCCAAGTCCTCCTGTCATAAAGAGAGAGATGTCACTGTATAGGATGTCGCTGATGGTTCTCCCGTTTCCCCGGAGAATAAGGAGGCTTCGGAAGATGCTGACGATTCTTCTTCTCCTCGACCCATCTCCCCCCCGAGAGGTGCATCCTCCGATGATAGACCTCTCGTTCCAGGTATATGGCGACTTTGTCTGCATGTATATGTATGTTTAACTTGCCCTTTTCGCGCCTTATATTTGTTTTCAGGTAGGATCAAGTTGCCTTTGATCTTTCCCGAGGATCTTATCCGTCCCATCGATGGTGATGTCAGGGGTAATTCTTCGTTGCCCTTCCAGAATGCTGATCGGAAACTTTATGACCTATCTACCTCCCTTTTCATTCCGGAAGTTGCTATTCCAATGATGAACTCCATTATTCCTCCAGCCGATCGACATCTTCCTCCGACCGACCATGAAGAAATTCATCATTGCGTGAAGGGCACGTTGTCTCAGTTTTCTCCCGTGAGTGCATACACTATGTTTTACCTTTTTTTTGTTCGGTCTTCTTATTTATCTTGACTCTTGCTTTCTTTTGTAGGGCATATCTTCTGTTGTTAACGTTGGCTCTCATTTGGTTAACTTTGGTCGTGAACGGGATATGCTTCGGGAGATGGTCCTGAAGAGCGGCTACTCAGAAGGTCCTTGATTCTACTCAGAAAATCACTGAAGAGCGGCTGTGAGAGGAGAATGAGGAGCTAAGGGTGTCGGAGGTTACCCTGGCTAGCCGTTTGACTGTTCTTCAGCAGGACCCTGATGATGTTCGTTTCGACCGAGCGGATGAGGCTTTGATTGCAGAGAAAAAGATGAAGAGTGTTCTTCATGATGCCCGGGAGGAGGGTAGATTGTCAGGACTGAAGGAATGTGAGGCTCTTGGAGTTGAGAAAGGCAAAGCTGTTGGAGTCCAGGAGTTTCTAGCTTCCGAAGACTTTTCTACTCATGATGAGAAGCACTTCCAGGGCATTATGAACACCTTCGGTGTGAACATGGTTGAGAAGATAATAGAAACAAGGGATAATGGTTCCTTTGGTACCACTTCTTTGGGCAGAATCCACTTTTGGTACCACTTCTTTTTTTGTACACTTTTGGTACTAACATTTTCCATTTTGTACCATTTTGGTACCTCCGTTAGAATTTCGTCTAAAATGGCCGTTAAACCCCCATGTGAGCTGCACGTGACCAAAAGCTAAACTTGGCTGGACGGATTTACCCTTAGGGATAAGGTTTCCTTTGGTACCACTTCTTTGGGCAAAATCCACTTTTGGTACCACTTTTTTTTTTCTTGTATATATACTTTGTTTTGCAGTCGGATTTATATGGATTGATATAGAATTGTCTCATATATACATTTCCAACTTTGTTCAGAGCCCTACTTAGTAATGTTGCAACTTATATTTTCGGTCTAACAAAAGAAAACGTCGCATCCTTAAAAGTTTATATTATTGTTGCAGAGTGTCGAAATGTTTATTCTAGAGTGGTAATGACTGACGTATCTATTTGTGTTGTTATTAAATTCATTGTGATACTTATCACAATACAAAAAGTTAATTTTAACGCCACGAACAAATAATTTTCTTATATATTGCACGATATTCTAATACTTACAAACATATCTATCATACTATGCACCGCATTATTATCATATATCAACCGATACATGAAACATACATACATACATTACAATATTGGTTTTTACAACGACATATAAATTTCTTCGAATGTGTCAGAAACAGAGTACACAAAAGAATAGTCTAAGGAAGAGCTGTATGATGACAATGGAAGTTCTGTAATTAACATAAGGTTCACCGACTGCAAAACAAAGTATATATACAAAAAAAAAAGTGGTAACAAAAGTGGATTTTGCCCAAAGAAGTGGTACTAAAGGAACCCTAGTCCCTAAGGTAAATCCGTCCAGCCAAATTTAGTTTTTGGTCACGTGCAGCTAACATGGGGGTTTAACGGCCATTTTGGACGGAATTCTAATGGAGGTACCAAAAGGGTACAAAATGGAAAACGTTGGTACCAAAAGTGTACAAAAAAAAAAAAAAGAAGTGGTACCAAAAGTGGATTCTGCCCAAACAAGTGGTACCAAAGGAACCCTTATCCCTAATTTTTTTCATTAATTGACATGTGCAAGTCTCGTGACCGACCCTACACTTTCGATTTTGTTCAATTTAGTCCCTCAAATATATTCCTAATTTTTAATTTGTTTAATTTAATCCCAAAACTTCAAAATCAATTCCAATTGAACCATCGAACCCAATTGACCTGGCCGGACCTAGCCTATGGCTAGGTCTGACCCTGGGTCAGGGTCGCCGGACCCATCAGACCCTGAACCAAGGTCGGACCTAGCCCTTGGCTAGGTTCGGCTAGGTCAATTGGGACCTAGCCCCAATTGGACCCGAATTAGGCTAGGTCCCAATTGACCTAGCCGGACCTAGTCTAGGGCTAGGTCCGACCCTAGGTCAGGGTCGGCTGAGTCCGGCGGCCCCGACCCAGGGTTGGATCTAGCCCTAGGCTAGGTCCGGCTAGGTCTATTGGGTTCAATGGATCAATTGGAATCGATTTTGAAGTTTTGGGACTAAATTAAACAAATTAAAAGTTATGAATATATTTGAGGGACTAAATGGAACAAAATAAAAAATTTAGGGTCAGTCACGTGACTTGCACATGTCATTTAAATGAAAAAACTAATGGCCAACTAACGGATGTAACAAAAGCCACATTTTTTCAAACGTTTAGTACCAAAAGTATACAAAACCAAACATCCGGTACTAATAGCCACATTCGGCCAAACATGTGGTGTGAAAAGTACCTTTAACCCTTTTACTCTTTCTGCCATCTCCTCTAGTGAGTTGATTGGAATTACCTCCACATTGTCCGCCAGAGGTGTCCCCCGACGTCCCAGATTTCTTACGAAGGCCCGAACTATCTTCGCTTCAGATAACACTGTTGCTATGTCGAAGATATTCTGGTTGAACCTCGTGTAGTAGCTTGCCTGGCTATCGTCGTACCCTTGCTTTACGTCATCCAGCGTGGAGTCTCCCTTCAGGACCTTCCTTTCCCCTAAGTACTGCCAGATAAACTTGTCCTTCTCGTCTGCCCATGAGGTGATCGATGCCTGTGGCAGACTGAAGAACCAGTACGAAGCTTTTCCTGCCAGAGTTGAGGGGAATAGCATTGCATAGTGGTATTCCACCGTCATTCTTCTCAAGAGTGATGATTCGTGCTTCTGGATGTGTTGTATTGAGTTTCCTTTTTCGACATAGTCCGGAATTTGACGTGTCGTGACGTTCGGTGGGACCATTACATTGATCAGCTCCTGAGTGATAGGGTGCTAGGCCCTGTCACTTAGTTTATGCATTGCTCCTCCCTTCGAATACTTGGACTTCTTAACTATTAGCTCCTCGATTTCCTCCTTCGTGGGGGCTATTCCTGCTAAGTTCTGCTGCCTTGCATTTTGAGGAACAATGTTTTGTTGGTTGTTTTGGTGCTCCGCATGTCCTTGGCCGTTTTGAGGTCCAGCATACCCTTGGCCATTTTGGGATCAAGCATACCCTTGGTCATTCTGGGGTCCAGCATACCCTTGGTCATTCTGGGGTCCAGCATATCCTTGACCGTTGTCAGCCTGGTAATTGGGGTTCCTTTGTTGGTAATGCCCCCTTCCCTAGGGTTGCTGGTTTAAGGAGTTAGAGTGTACCTGTCGGTGTCCCCCCATCGACCTTGGAGGTGATGCTTGGTACCTTGGTTGTTCCTGCCTTAAGTGTGTCCTTAGACGCTCCCTTCTTTCTAGCATTTCCTCTACTGTCGCCATTAATTCAAGAGTGATATTGTATGTTCTTGCTTGTTGGGGTGGCTGGGGTTGCGGCTGGTTCACCGTTGCTTCGGGGCGGGCATTGGTTGAGGAGCTTTGTTCCTCCGGAGGTGGATGTTCCTTGTTTCTTGCTCCCTCTCGTTCTCTATCGATGGTTGCCTGCTGGCTTACCATCGTGACTTGCCTATTTCCCCCTGCGGGAGCTTGGTTGTTTTCTTGCGTGGGTGGCTGCCTGCTTGGCCCCCCCCCCCCAACTTGCCTTCTTGTAGTTGCCATTGATCACAAGTAGAAGAAACGTGCTTCTTGTTCGAGTCCAGTAGACGGCGCCAGTGTTTTCACACGAGTCTCCTCTGTGGGCTTCTCTTTCTCGATCTTCTTCTCTGTGGGCTTCTTCTTCCCGGGCTTCTACTTCTTGGGCTATTTTCTTCTCACAATCTCTTCTCCTTTCTCGCGTACCTGCAGAGGGCACCAGAGGGTCCCGGTAAGCCCACTCTGAAGCTTAAGTCAGTGAGAGCTTCTAGAGAGAGGGTGAGCTTAGAGAGAGAGTGATTACCTTCAAATGAGGGGATGATCTTTCTACTTATAGGGTTTCTATTGGACCGCCCCGGTTCCAGTGGTTCCCTGGTCCGGTTGTGGTAGTTTCGTAATATGATTTGACCTTGACCGTAAATAAGGTTCCTTTGACGTCGGTTCGAACGTAGGTAAGTTTATCATAGCTAAGTATCGGTATGTGGCCTCTAAAGGCAAGTCCCAGGCGAAATATCGCCCGGGAGTGAGAGTCTGGACAAGTGTGGCTCGTCCGGACGAATTAGGGTACCCGGAGGGGTACCCCCAAGGTCCTGCTCGGGTTACCCGAGCAAGGGGAACCTTGCTTGGGTTCCCGGGGTGGTCTTTCCACTCGGGGTCTTCTCGAGTGGATTTCGCCACTCGGGGTGTTTTCCGGGCCTAGCGATGGACCTCGGGTTTCCGTGTTCTAAGTTTCTAATTATATTAAGTTATGGCCCGTTTGTCGGGTCCAATTAGTGATAGCTTAAGCGTATATCCAACACTAAATATTCAGAAATTTAATACTAAATATTTAACAAATATTATCTGCAATAAATACAAATAACTATCCTAATATTTCCCTGAGCATCTTTGGAATCTTCGCGACTTGTCATATTTAGACATTTCCTCATTTAGGTGCGCCACATATCACATGTGTCGCGCGTGGTCCAAAATTAGGTGTTTACATCATTTTTCATTGCATACTCATTTTCAGAAGTTTCGTCCACATTTGAATTGTGCATTAGGTTATCCACCTTTTGCATTAATTGATTATTTATATGATCGTGGTAACTTTTGAAGCATACTTCTTCTCAATTTATGAGAAATCAATGAGTATAACTCGAAATGGTTGTAGAATGCATATGAAAATTTGTATCAAGCAATAAATCAAAAACACACTTCGTATTAAATTGATGTGTTCCATCTATCAAGGAACATGCACGTGACGCGTATATTACCAGCTGTCACCCATGATGAAATCGCTTCGTTTCCAAAAATTTAATTTAATTGACTTCGCACATGTTCATCATTACGATTTAAATTATTTTATGGAGTAATAACAAATAAGGAAGATTGAAATCGGTTCGCATTTTAACCACACAGTCGACGCTACTTACTATTGTGATGGAGTATGTTGTTTGATTCGTTTTTTTTACTAGTTGTCCTGGACAAAATTTTGGTTTCTAACCCGTAGGTTTGGATTTTCGTTTCGGATCGTTCGCTTTTTTAGGGTCGACTGATTGATAAGTATCTTATATTTCAATTCGAATAACAATTACTTTATTCAATAATTATGAATCTTAAATACCAAACTTTGAATATTTAAACTAACAAGGAGATGACAATGATAGGATTCAAGATCGTTCGTGAAGCGATAAAAGGGAAAGGTAAAGTAGATGAGAACTTCTGCCATCTTGACCAACATACCAGAAAGGAAATTCACAAGTGAACTACATCAGATAACATGAGTTAGATAAAAAAATTGTACAACTTTATGTATAAGGGAAACGAGGAGTACCTGAGACGCACTTTCAGCGACGGTGTTTGTCGCACTCGATATCGTTTAGGATCACGTTGATCCAGTTCCCTCAATGATTTTTTCATCATAGACAACTTTCCTTGACCCCGTGCGGCAGTTTATAGAGGATTTTTCCCATTGTCGATGGTTGCTTTCAATGAATGGAGTTTTAATATACTTAATTGATTCAATCAATTAAACTAGCCCTTCATGGTCAACTAACAATGATAATGGGTATCTCTGTATGATATTAAACATCCTTTTCCGGACAGACTGTTCATTTTAAAGAACTAGTGTGGTCTTGACACCTGCATCCATGAAAACTAGGTCATCATACTCAACCAAAACTTCTCTAGCTTCGGCGGACTTTCTCCACAAAAGCGGATTCTTAGGGCACACCAAAGTTGTAAGGCAGTGTAGTTGAGTTAGAAGTTCTTCAACCTCTTTGTCCAAGGTTGACAATATCACCTTGCATGCTTCCTGATCATCGTAGAACCTTATCCCTTGACGGGGTTTTGGATTACCAAGTTCATCCACCATTTTCCTTCCCGCTTTAGCATCAATGCATTCGTAGATGCCTTTAGCATCGAGAAGCTCTCCTACTAAACACTCCAAGCATCATAATTCATACCATCCATATTGCGAGGTGTATAAAAGCACACCGATCCAGCCATGAAAACTAACACATAGATAATCATGCATAACCAGGGAGACAATAACATTTTGGAAAAAAGAATTGCATACGTCAGATATCTATGAGATAGAAGGCGACAAGTAATGATCCCTCAGACATCAAACCAAACCGACCGCCAGTAAACCAAGGGAAGGGGGTCGTGAAAGAGTTCACATTACCGTCATCTTCTTTCAAATAAATCAGTCTTTTAAAAAAACGTTTTAATCGCTATAACCGGAACAGAGATTTTTTACATACAACCTATCTTGGCTTTCCCAAGGCTCTATTAAAAAGTTTCAACGATTTCATGCATGCATACATAATTCTACTACACAAGTAAATCATCATATGCAGGCCAAATCCTTGAAACAAACCACTCATCATGCATACGCGTCATGCATCTAACGTTCCGAGGAACTCATACTTGCATATTTAATTCTACTACTTAAGTAAATTATCACATGCGGCTACATCCTAACATTCATGCATACGCATCATGCGTGATCACACCACATTAAACATGCATATTTGGCGACTGATTTTCGATTTTAAAACATTTGGAGCTGACTTGCAATTCATGCTATCAATTAAACATGCGTACTTCTAGACATGAATTCTAGGTATTTGCAACCATCACAGCATGTCTATACTAGTGCGCAACTCATTAATTGAAATCCAGAGCTCTGCCCCCAACATGTAATATCCAGCTAACTTGACATAGTCAAGACAACACTTTTTTCTAATCACGCAATAATATCAATTAAATAGGAATTGCAATTCAGCCCACTAAATGACTCATTCCCAAAATCATGCATTTCTGAGACCCACCTGCATAATCGAAACTAAGCATTAGGTTTAATTAAAATATGGAATATTAAACCTATGAGCACTATGTAGGTAATTTTAAAGTTATAAAACATTTGGATTTTAAAATTTGACCATCATGTTTTTTAGTTGACTCGGGTCGGTCCGTTTAATAGGTCCGGTGTAGTCAAATCCAGTTCGGTACGGTCCGGTGTAGTCAAATCCAGTTCGGTTCGATCCGGTTAAACCGGTTCAGCCGGTCCGGTTTGATTCAGTTAAAAAATGTTTCAGCCGGACCGGTTTGGTTTAAAATAGGAAATCGGTTCGGTTATTCACTCAAACCGAGTCTGTTTGGTTCGGCCCATTTAGTTGCCGGTCCGACCCGAATGGGTTGGACTGATTGAGAAAATCCGGTTTGGTTGACCCGCTCCGGCTTGACCAATGGAACCCGACCCGGTTCAGTTAAGTTGACCCAGTTTGGTCCGGTTCAGATTCCCTAGGTCTTCCGGGTCAGTTGGCCCGACCCGGATATATAATTGGACCGGCCCATTAACCCATTAGGGTTCGGCCGAGATGTTCCTTGTGAGCTAAGTAGGAATTTAAAATCCACTAAAAACATAACTTAGACACCAAGTAACATTAATTATAAAAATAATTTTCAATATTTACATACACATATATGTATATATATATATATATATATATCCTTGATAACAGGGGCCACCAACCGGATATTGGTTGAAGGTTGTGAATACTTGTACGGATGCCTTGGAGAAGTGTTCCTGTTGGATCCTTTACTAGGTGGAGTGTCGGATCCTAGTAGTGACATTGGTAGAATGCCTCGGGTCGCTCATTCTTCGGGTCTTCGCACGTGTTAGGTTCGTGCGTCTCCGTATAGCTACAAGAGGGGCAGTATCGCACACCACGTAGGGGTGGTGGAGTGCGATGAACCCTCTCCGAAGCTTAAGTCTGGTATTTTAGAGAGAGGACAGAGCTTCCGCTGTCAACTTAGTTTGAAATGAATGATCAAGGCCTCTATTTATAGGAAACCTTGGAATCAAACCGGGTTTTGAACGGTCCGACGTCGGTTCAATGCAAAGTATGAACTGAGCGTAGATGGGAGTAAAGCTGACATCGGGAGGGTTTGCACGTGCGGTGTTTGCGTAGGGGTTTACATGTCAATAATATGAGGATTCCGGACCGTCCCGGGGTATCGCGCGGATCCCGCGAGGTCCGAGGTAATGGGACAATCCGGAGGGTCGGATTGTCCCACAATCCGGACCCGCACAATCTGGACTGGTTTCGAATTGTGGTACAATTCGGACGCGACTTAAGTCCAGGGCGCATACGCGCGTGCCCTGGACCTTTTAGTGCTCACGGGTGAATAATTCGAAACCGTTTAGTGAGTTTGACGTGTATACAAAGTCCGAAAAATATAAAACGAAACTGAATCGGACGTATACCCATCATTTTCCCCCGAGTCCATTGGTGGCATGGCCCCTCTTGACTCTATTTTTGATAGAGTATACGTTCGATTTGAGTTCGGGTGTTACTTCGAGATGGACTTACTATCTGTCGGTGCGTGGACCTTATTATGATGTATCCCTCCTTGGACTTGGACGGGAGTAGTCATATCTGTCGACATGATTAATGTAGCAAGCATATATATGGTATATACGTATATGACAATCCTAGTCCGTGTATGCGATCATGGATATGAATGCTAACACAAATATGATTATGACGTGCGTGCGTACGAGATTCAGCATACGATACGTAATGTTATGAAGTTAAATCATATAAGTATGGGCATGTATATATGCGATAATATGGGTAAGAGTATATGCACATCGGGTTTGTAATTGCAAACACGTGACATGGATATGTAAAGTGTGTGTGTGTGTTGATATATGTGTGTATGAATGAATATGTAAGCATGCATAGGTGTTAGGAATTCCTTCCAAAGGAGATAGAAAAAATATGGAAGGGGAAAGATGTTTCCTATAGGTGTGTACAAATGAGTGAATTCAAATAATTCCACACTTTCTCTTCCCACTTTTTAGAATTGTCTCCTCCCTTTCTTAGAGAGTAAGTGACTTAGCACTCAAAATAATCCAACCACCAACACCCCTCCTAGCACCGGCCAACCAACACTCACCGGAGGTCCAGCTCGTGGCGGCGAGTCCGACGACAGCAGGGGTGGCGGACGGCAGTGGTCACGGCGGCGCAGCGGGCGGGTCATCAGACGGGGCTTCCTGCGACCATCTTGGGTACGTAACCTCGTTTTTTTAGGTGATTAGGTTTTTTTGGGTTGATTAGAACCATTTCCAGGTATGCCAATTCCTTTTCTTGCATCAATTTGGTTAATCTTTTCCTTGATTTTGAACTTGATCATCCATGCCCACCATGTGTTTGATGAAATGCCTAGGATAGTTAAGCATAGCAAAAAAGAGCATAAAAATGGTTAAGTGTTTTACCAATTGTATGTATAGAGTAGGAGTGATACTTCCCTATTGATTGCCATCTTTGATTCCCAAAGGAATTGTTGTGACATGTATGTACACACTTGGTTGTATGGAGATGCTTGTAGCTATAGCTAAGCTTTGTATCATGAACATGTGTAAGTGCATGTATGCACATGTTGGCACTCATAGGTACATGTAAGTGCATGTATGCACATATAGTTGCACATAGGCACGCAGAGTGGTGCATGAACACATACTAGTGTATGCAAATACATATAGTTGAGCGCGGGTGTACGTGGGTACTCGCGGATACGTAGGCGTGCGTAGACATGTGTGTGTGTGTGTGTGTGTGTGCATATGCACATGTAGATCATATAAGTGTTGGGACGAGGACCTTACTAACATAGAGTTGCCCCCGTATAGATGATGTTCGCTATGTAATAATTGAATACTTTATAGATTTGTGAGCATGATGTTGCCCCCGAGCGGGGGGCGTTAGTTGCATAGTAGTTGTTAACACGTTGGGTGTACGCGTATGTATTGAACGGGTTGTAGTTGTATCCTTGTAGGAGTTGTGTTGTGAGAAGCTGGGGCGTCCATCCTTAGGATCACCTTCTCGACTTGCTGGCTTTGTGAACATGAGTAAGTCTCTTCTTCCTACCCCTTCTAAGATTTCTTTCTGATTCGGATTCTGATTCCGAGTCGGAGTCTTCGGAGTTTACGGATTCTTCCGAACCGGAAACTATAGACGATATACCTTCTTCCTCCGAGCTGGAGCCTCGCGTGGAGTCAGGGGACTTGGTGCAAACCTTTTCGGGTAACAAATTGGATCGTGATGAGTATCAGCGCTTCGTCGTTTGTTCTGGGCTTTGTCCTTTGGGAGAGGCCTTCTTCCCGTTTGATAGTATCCCTGATGCTAGTCCGGGAATGCCCACTGTGCCTCCAGATGATTTGTCGGCTATTTACGCCTCCCAGATTCGAATGGGACAGCGCTTCCCTTACTGTTCGGACCTGCGGAAGTTGTGTCGTTATTATAGGATTTCTCCTCTTGATCTTGCACCTGCTGCGATACGGTACTGGGTTTGCTTCCGAGTACTATGCCATCAACAATCCTGGAGTTACTCGACTTACTCTTTCAATGCTTCTTCCGGCTCCAGCGTCCGGATGTTTCTAGGTTATGTTCCATTTCTATCCGCTGGCGTTTGATGAGGGGAAAGGAGTTTGCAAATCTTGGATTGGGCGAAGTGAAGTGGGATAGCACTCTTCACTTTGTTACTGCTGTCGACCGGTCGAAGAGTCATTGGCAGAAACACTATTTCTTTACTGACTGCTGGATCACGGTTGGAACTCCGGTACGTTCTTGACGGAAGTCCGAACTCCTTCGCTCCAAGTAATCCTGCAAGAAGGGGATAGACCGGGCCGTGACCCAGAATCCCTCTCCGATGCTTAAATGAGTATCTCGATGTAGGCAAGCAAGTATCAGTATGTGAATGTCAATGTATCGATCCTGAGGTAAATCCTTCCTTTATATAGGGGAGGAGTTACCCCAGTTACCTGTTGCGATAACTACTGGGGGGAGTTAGCCCACGTTCCATTTATCTCGGCCACTTGCCCACATTCCGTCTTTTCAGGCCACTTCCCCACTATGTTGAAAGTGGGCGTGTTTCTCGGCCTCATCCTGTGGTGGCAAGTCCCGACGGATATCGGGGACTCCAGAGTTATCTCCTTTGGTCACCGCTCGGGGCCCCTCGTCATCGGGACAGGGCCAGCATTCTCAGGGATTCAATATCCGGGCCTACTTAAAGGCATATCATCGATGCCTACTTAAAGGCATATCATCAGGGCCTACTTAAAGGCATATCATCGGGGCCTACTTAAAGGCATGTCATCGGGAGCGTTCAGCTCATATGTCGGGATTGACCTTGTCGGGACCCCTCGTATTGGTCTTCTAAGCCTCTTTTGGGGCCCAGTGGGCCTACTTCACCGTTTAGTCGTCGTTAATGGGCCTAACGGCTATATCGGAACCCATCATCTGCCCCCAAGACATGAGGGACTTACAGTTCGTCGTGTCTTCCAACTCTGGACCTTCCGACATTGTCATCGGGGGCTTTTAACTTTACAAACGATCTTCTGAAGCGGATCTCCTTATCCAAGATTCCCCGATATTCCGAGGATAACCACCGGATTCGAAAAGATTTCTTGGTTACTCAACTATTAAATGTGATGGGTGATGAAGCGACGGCTTCGGTGCCCGTGCCTGCTTTTTCTAAAAAAAGGCTATTTAGTTGTTTTCTAGTGCCTCAACGAAGCGTTTCATCTTCAACGGTCCGGATTGCAACGTCTCTTTGGCTACCCTCTCTCCTATAAAACTCCAAATCTTGGCACTATTCAGTTCTCCTCCACCGTTCCATCCTCTTATGATTTCAAAAGCTCAAGCTCTCCTTTCTAATTTCTGATCAGTACTCCGGCAGCCAGGATCTCCGGCCATCAAGATCATCTTCTCTTCCCCGCTTCAACATGTCTGGTAAGATTTCCTCCTCCGATTCCGAAAAAACTTGTTAGCATAGTTTTTCTTTTCATCTCAATCAACTTACCCAGACTTTTCCGAAAATCAACTGTGCCTTTTCTTGCAGTGATTATTTTCCAGACGGTGAGTCCAGTTCTGGGGGGAGAAAGCCCTTCAAGTTTGAATATGGTTGTAATGAGATTTCGGAAACCGCCTACGATGCAGCTCTCCGGGAAGGATGTATCACTTCCACCTGGGAGCCTCGCTATCCCTATCCTCGCCCTCGCATCCCGGGCGACCCTGTGGTCACTCGTCCCCGGGAAGGGGAGGTATTTGTCTCCAGCGGGCATGTATCGGCGAGGATCCAATTCCCTTTCTGTGGG
The DNA here is from genome assembly GCA_036873135.1 of Clarkia xantiana subsp. parviflora. Classification (NCBI taxonomy): domain Eukaryota; kingdom Viridiplantae; phylum Streptophyta; class Magnoliopsida; order Myrtales; family Onagraceae; genus Clarkia; species Clarkia xantiana. The sequence goes on from JAPTYO010000005.1 coordinate 18,489,004, forward strand.
GATCTAGTCGAGATGTGTGAATTTTACAAAACACATCCGACTACTTTTTCCCCCCATGCCATCCGTGTGTGGAATGCCTTCCGTGTCCTCTGCCTCCGCCAACAATGGACCTATAGCCTCCGACTTTTCCGGACCTTCTATGGAATGAAGTGCAATGATGTCGGGGTTTGTGCCTTCTACCCGCGGATGCCTAAGTGGAGCAAGGCGCAGCTCTCCCGATGTAGCTGGACCGGTGACACCTGGAAGGTCGCCAAAGGTCGGGGGCTCATCACTGACTCGAGGCCCGACAACGTCGGTTGGAAGAAGAATTACTTCTTCATCCGGAATAGCTCCATCCCGTGGCCCCGATGGGAGGTTGAAGCAGACCCTCCTCCCGCTTATCATACTTACTCCGAGGAGGATTTTCAGATTCTCCACTGCCTCCAACTCTATCGCTGGGGGGATTCCTTCGCTCCCCTCGATGCCAACTCCATCGTGGAGCGGGATCTGGTTCTGGCCGGGATCCATCTCCTCGATGTTGCCTCCGGGGGTCAACTCTACGACGGCCCCTCCAATGTCGTTCCTTGGGTAATGTTCTAACTGCACCTTTTGTTTCGTCTTTGCAGCTAAGAAGGTATCATTGCTGACCAATATCGTCCTTAAGCAGGCGGAGACCGATGCCGTCCAACGCCCCACAAGGAAGAGGAAGTCCTCGAAGAGGGCCGCCTCCTCATCGGCGCATCCAACTGCGGAGGAGGTCAAGCGGACCCGGGTGACGAAGATGGAGAGGATTTTCAACACCCAGACTCCCGAAGAAGGTAAGCAGCTCCGATTAGCCATCTGATTATACCGAAAGCGTATTCCCCAGGAGTTGATCCCTTCCGATAAGAAAGCCAGAATCGAAGGGATCAACCGCATCCTGCAAGGAGAAACTCCCCGCATCCTCAAAGCGGGTTACTATAATTATTACGGGAAAGACCAGTATCTCTGCCGTCGCGTCATTTGGTGTAAGGATCCCGATCAACTCCCTGATTATCTTTCTGAAGCTTCTCTTCCTCCAGCTGCAGGTCAATCGGGAGCTGGGGCTTCAGCGGAGGTGCCACCCTCCGACGCCCGGGTCGAAGAGCCCCTCCTTTCTCTTCCTGCCCCGTGAGGATCGGGGACTGAAGACGCCCCGACGGATGGTCAGTTCCGTTGGGTGGTTGACCTGGACGTTTCTCACTCTTCAGAGGAGGCGAGTGAGGGTCAAGCCCTAATTCGTTGTCGGGGGGTGAGGCAGACCCCGTTGGAGCTGACTCCCGAGGGGCTGCTTCCATCCTCCCCGCCACAACAGCATTCGCTGATCTTGAGCCTGACTCCTGAAGGGACGACTGGATCTCAGGGTGGCTCGGAGGCACGCACCTCCGACGTTCAGGTCTTCCTTCCCCCTCTCCCCTAAGACGGGAGTTTCTATCAGCTTTACACCCCCGACCAGGCGGCGGCTCCCTGGACCCCGATCGAGTCACTGCAAGGGGTCCCGCTCCGTCGGGGTGATGCACCTCCGGAACAGGGTCTGCACCTGCTGGCAGGTTCAGTTCCACCATCTTTGAAGCTCCCGCTCTCCTTGGCTCGGGAGGACATCCACACGGACATTCGCGAAATGGTCGTTCGTCGTGTAGAGGTAAGGTTTCCTGTTTTTACACTTAGTATATAAGGTAAAATATTCTCATGTACTAACCTCTTCCTTTCTTTTTAACAGGAAATGGCGGACCAACACCGCTGTTTCGGGTACATCCTAGCCCTGGAGGAGGCCCTGAAGCAGGAGCGAGCCAAGGCGGCCCCCGAGATCTTGGCCAAGCTCGAGGAGGATTTGGCTGCCTCCGAATCGTCGAGGGGTAAGCTGGTTAAGGAGCAGGCCCTCCTTAACCAGAAGACTCGGGACCTTCTGAGGCAGGTCCATGACTTCGAGCGGCTGCTGAAGCAGGAGCGACAAAAGCTCAAGGAAGAGCAGCAGGGGCGCGCGGAGGATCGGGACAGGCTTGTCCTCGAGAAGAAGGCCCTTGAGGACGTCAAGGCGGGACTGGAGGCTGAGAAGGTCCTTCTCACCAACCGGTCCCAACAAATGGAGCGGGAGATCGCTGAGTTCCCCGTCAAGCTGGCTAAGGCTGAGGCCAAGGGTCGGGAAGATTATCGGGGCTCCGAGGATTTCCAAGTGGACGCGGTGAAGTTCTGTACGTAGGAGGTGGAGACCACCTTGCTCAATGCTGTCGAGGAGCTCCATCTGGAGTATGGCGGTGCCATCGACTTCACCAAGTCTCAGACTCTCGCCCCCTTCACGGAGAGGTATTTCAACCTTTCAGAGGAGAGCGACGGGGCCAACACCCCCGAAGGGACTGCGGGTGCTGAAGGCACGGTGGAGCTTCCAAGTACAGACCTCCCGACAACTGATCCCCCGACAATCGACCCTTCACTGGCTGACCTCCAGGGGTCCGATCCTCCCACGGCCAATCTTCCAGGATCCGATTCTCCGATCGCGGAGCCTTCTGCCACGGACCTCGTGGACTCTGCTCCCCTCGATGCTGCCAAGGACCAAGCTTAATGCTTTATTTTCAAATCCTTGTAATTTCCTTCTTTTGTCGTGAACCTTTCAGGCCTTTATAATATCAATCTATTTTAGTTACGATTATCGCTGCACCCCTTAAGGTGGATTAACCACGCCACTTAAGGCGATTTGATCATACCACTTATAGTGATTCGATACGTACCTTAAGACATTTTACCCACACCACTTAAGGCGATTTAACCATGCCACTTAAGGCGACTTAATCACGCCACTTAAGGTGATTTAGCTATATCACTTAAAGCGATTTATCCACACCACTTAAGGCGATTTATCCACGCCACTTAAGGCAAAACCATGCCACTTAAGGAGAAACCACGCCACTTAAGGTGATTTATCCACACCACTTAAGGCGGTTTATCCACGCCACTTAAGGCGATTTAGCTACACCACTTAAGGCGATTTAATCGGAAGCAACCTCTTTATTCATTAATTGCTCAAAACCTATTTATATCAAATCAAAACGATAAACAACTTGCACCACTAAAGGCGACTAATATCAGACATGACATTTCTTCAAGTGTTCACCACTGAAAGAATGCTTCAACACATTGCAATCGAGGTCTTCCAACTTGTACGCATTTCGAACTGGCATCCCCACAACCTTATAAGGTCCTTCCCATTTTGGTGACATCTTGTTGATCCGATCCAAAAGGGTAAATTCGTTCCGACGCCAGACCAGTTCCCCGACAAAGAACTGTCAAGACTTGACTCGCCGATTGTAATATCGGGCTGTTACCAGGCGCATCCGAGCCTGTGCCTCCTCGGCATTCTGCTTCTTCTCTTCGACCAAGTCCAAGTCCAGACGCCTCATTTCATCATTCGACAGAGGTTCATAATACTTCGTCTGATGGGATGCCACAGCTATTTCAACGGGGGCAACTGCTTCCATGCCATAAACAAGGCCAAACGGAGTCTCCCCAGTCGATCGTTTGGGTGTTGTTCTAACAGCCCAAAGCACATTTTCCAGCTCGTCCAGCCATTTTCCCTTCAAGGCATGGACCCTCTTCTTCAGGCCATCCATCACGATCTTGTTAGCTGACTCCACCTGTCCATTGGTCTGAGCATGATGGAAAGAGGCTGTCCGATGCTCAATTTTCAGTTCCTCCAGGTACTCCTTCCACTGGGCCCCGTTAAACGGAGGGCCGTTATCACTAATCAACACCTTAGGGATCCCACATCTGGATATGATATGGGTCTGGAGGAATTTGAGGATATGATTCCCCGTTGTCTTGGCCAATGCCTTAGCTTCTATCCACTTCGAGAAATAATCAATAGCCACAATCAAATATCGGCGCTGACCTTTTGCAACTGGAAGGGGTCCCACCAAATCGATTCCCCATTGCGCGAAGGGCCAAGCACTCTTGATGGACGTCAGATCGGCAGCTGGGGCCACGATATTCGGGGCATACCTCTGGCACGCGTCACAGGATCGGACTAGCATCGTTGCCTCCTTATTTATCGAGGGCCAGTAATAGCCCAGGTTCAACACTTTCATCACGACGGATCGGGCACCTTCATGACAAGCCGAGTATCCTTCGTGCACTTCCCTAAGGATCCGATCTGTGTCGGGCTTAGCCACACATTTCAAATAATGAGTTAAATGCCCCCTTTTATTTATACAGCTGATTGTCCACCATCACATAATTGGCCGCGATTCGGCGTAATTTGCCAGGTGCTACTTCATCATCGGGGATTGCCCCCGTAGTCAGGTACGCGGCTATCGGGGTCATCCAAGTGGGCTCCTCCGATCCGGTCTCAATGGCACATACCTCCGATTGATCGGTGGTTGACAGGATCACCTTCTCCAAGAAGTGCACCTTCCGACTTTCATCGAGGGGTGCCCCCAAGGCGAACTTGCTCAAGGCATCTGCTTCCACATTATCCTCCCTCGGGATCGCCTCAATATCAAAGCTCTTGAAACTCTCCTTCAAGGTTTGCACCTCACGAAGGTTCTTCTTCATCATCGGGCTTTTTACTTCTTCCAACTCCCGTTCCTTTGGCAATCTTGAGGCCGGTGATGAGAGCCTCATATTCAGCTTCATTGTTGGTGGCCCTAAACGTCAAGGCCAAGGCATATCGGAGGGGCTCGCCTCCTCCTGGAGGTATCAGTACGAAGCCCGCTCCCGATCCTTCTGAATTTGAGGAGCCATCGGTATACATCTCCCAAATGTCTTCGTTATCGGGCTGTTCTGATTGCTCTGCCATCGGGACTTCCATGGTTGCCCCCTCTACAGGGCCCGCTTCTTCTAGATTTGGGGCTGTAGACTCTGCTATGAAATCCGCCAACGCCTGGCCCTTAATAGCCGTTCTCGGAGCAAAGTGAATGCGGAACTCGCTAAGCTCGACTGCCCATTTCAATAATCTCCCCGACGAATCAGGTCGGTTCAAAAAATGTTTCAAGGGTTGATTCGTCAAAAAAGTAATTTCATGCACATGGAAGTAAGGTCTTAGCTTCCGAGCAGTGACAATCAACGCATAAAGATACTTCTCAATGGCGGGATAATCCATTTCAGACTTGGCGAGTGCCTTGCTTACATAATAGACGGGGACTTGGTTACCCTATACGACTTTCACTAAGACAGAGCTAACAGAAAATTCAGAAACAGCCAAATACAGATAGAGTGGCTCGCTTGGGATGGGCTTCGCCAACGGCGGGAGGGTGCGGAGGTGCTGCTTGAGTGCCTGGAACGCCTCTTCGCACTTGGCAGTCCATTCAAACTTCTTGTTGGCCCTCAACACTTCAAAGAACGGCATGGATCGGTCGCTTGCCTTGGACAGGAAGCGATTCATCGCGGCCAATCGGCCATTCAGCACCTGCACCTCCCGATGGTTCGTCGGGGACTTCATCTCCTCGATTTCCTTCATCTTCTTAGGGTTCACCTCGATTCCCCTCTGGCTCACCATGAAGCCCAGAAACTTCCCTGAGTGCACTCTGAAGGCACACTTGGTCGGGTTCAAGCGAACTTGATGAAGCCTCATCCGCTCAAACGCTGTGGCCAAGTTGTGAACGTGATCCTCGGCCCGGGACTTCACCAGCATATCGTCCACATAGGCCTCCATCGTCTTTCCTAGCATATCCCTAAACAGCTTGTTCACCATCCTCTGATAAGTTGCCCCTGCATTGATCAGTCGAAAAGGCATGACATCATAGTGATAGATGTCACTATTAGCATAAAAAGCGGTGTGGGGGGCATCCTCCTTGGAAATCTTGATCTGATTGTAGCCGGAGTAGGCATCCATAAAGCTCAGCAACTCATGTCCCGATGTGGTATCCACCAGCTGGTCGATCCTCGGGAGCGGATAGCAATCTTTCGGGCATGCTTTGTTCAGGTCGCGGAAATCAACACACATCCGCCACTTGCCATTGCTTTTCTTCACCAGGACTAGGTTTGCGACCCAGGTCTGGAATCGGAGCTCCTTAATAAATCCAGCATTGAGCAACCTGCCCACCTCTTGTTGGATCGCGATCTTCTTGTCGGCACCCATCGGGCGCCTTCTCTGTGTAACCGGCTTGATCGCGGGGTCAATCTTCAGCTCATGAGTAATCACATCGGGGCTGATTCCTGGCATGTCGCTCGGGGACCAGGCAAACAGCTCCTTGAACTCCATCAATAAATCAATCAGTTCTTGTGCCGTCTCCTCAGTCAGAGCGGACCCGATCTTCACCTTCCTCTGAGGTCCATCGATCTCGACCTCCTTCAAATCTTCCATCGGGGAGGGACGCCCGAACTCCTCTCTGGGATCGGCATCAGTCTGGAAAACAGTCATAGCCTCCCGATTCCTCTGACTTCCCCGACTCCGTGGTCGGTCGGAGACTTCATCTTCTGATGGACAGTTGAGGCAATTGCCCCCAGTGGGTTGATGGTGGTCCTCTTGATAATCGCATTGTAAGTCCCTGCAGACTCGACCACCGCGAACTCCACATTCCTCTTCTCCGACTTCCAGCCACTACCGAACTCAACCAGTAAGGTAATCATCCCCACCGGGTAAGCGGTAGACCCAGAAAATCCGACCGTCGGGAAGTCTGCACGATTCAGATCCTTCTTGGTTTTTCCCATGGCCTCCAGCGCATCCATGAACAAAATATCGGAGGAGCTCCCTTCATCAATCAGGATTCGCTTCATCTCGTACCCATCCACGTTCAGGTTCACGACCAAAGCATCGTCGTGCGGGGTCTCCAATCCTATCAAGTCCTCCGCCGAGAAGGGAATCACCATTTCTTCCTTCGGAGTCCAAGATCGGGCCCTCTTGCCCAGCACAATAGCAATTAGAATTCGAGAAGCATAGACCTCTCGAGATGCCGTGGTATCACCTCCTGCAGCAAATCCTCCATGGATCACATTAATGGTTCCCCGCTTCTCCTTGCGAGCATTGGAAGACTCGGGCTTCTTCTTCTTCGGGGACCGATCGCGGGACCGGGAACGGGACCGCGATCGGGACCGGGAACGAGATCGGCCCCGTTGCCCAGCCACAAATTCCTTGAGCTTCCCCCTCTGGATCAGCTTCTCAATCTCCTTCTTCAACTCCCGACAGTGGTTAGTGTCGTGACCGCTGGCACGATGGAAACGACAAAAACGATCGGTGCGAGCTCCCATGAACTCTCCATCCTTCTTCGGGGGGTACCTGGCGATACCCTGTCGGTCCATCACCGCCAACACAGCACCCATGGAACAAATGAGAGGAGTGTAACGGTCCTCCCGCTTGTCCGACTTCGAGGGACGTTTGTCTTCCCTCCGATCGGGACGGCCTCGACCCCGACTGCTCTCGGGTTTATTTTTCCTCCTGCGATCGTCCGAGGACTTGAACGACTGCTTCCGCTTGTTCGATTTCGGAGGATTGAGCTCTCCGGCAGCTATCTTCGACTCATGTACATCGATTTGTTGTTTCACCCTCTTCTGCAGCGCCTCCATGTTCCACACAGCCTTCTCAGCCACGCTGTGCATCAGGTCGGAACCATATGGTGCTGTCAGGTTTCGAATGAAGGTGTTGATGGTCTCTCCCTCCGACATTTCCTCATCAATCTCGGCCACGCTGGCAGTGTACCTCTGGCAATAATGCGCCAGCGACTCATCGGGCCTCTGTACCACCTCAGCCAGGGACCTCGCGCTTTTCAGGAGACGCCGACGGCCCTGGTACAGCTGGATGAAACGATCATACATCTGGGTCCAGGTAGAGATGCACCCTGGAGGAAGGCTGAAGAACCACGTCAGGGCCCTCTCACCAAGCGTGGGCGGGAACAGAACACACACTATATCGTCATTCGGGGCTCTGCCTAGACAAGCCATAACGTGCTTCTGGACATGGAAAACTGGATCTCCCTCGCCATCATACTCCTTGATTTTCGGGATACCAAGCCCTGGCGGGGCAGTGGTGTTCACCAATCAGGGGACAAAGGGATGAGTGGATCGATCCCTCAGCTCCGACATCATCTTCTTTTGGTCCCCCATACAGATGCTCACGATCTTCACCACCTGGTCGGGGGTGATAGGACCATTGAGAGGGATGGTTCTATGCTGCACCGGTCCAGGCCCATTAATCACGAACTGCTCCGACTGAGCGGGCTCCTTGCCCTTGTCCTGGTGCTCGGGTTGGATCTCCTGCCCGTCCCGATTCTCCTTCGGCGGAGGCGGAGGCAACTCTTCCTCCTTCTTCTTGGCAGCCTCCCTTCGGTCTAAGAGAGCCTCCATAGTCTCCAGGAATATCGGCATGGCATCCATCATAGCCTTCGCCAAGTCCACCTTGGTCGGAGCATCCTGGTCCCTCCTCGGGATCTCTTATCTGCCCTCCGACGAGTTTCGAATGGAATCCTCGTGATCATCATGATGCCCCCCTGTTTGGGAAACAGCAGGGGGAGGATCATTCCGATCAATAGTGCGCTCCGGCAGGCCTGAATTCAGAGTTCCAGCAGGATGGCGGGAACCGCCGGATTGCCCTTGTTTCTTCTTCTGCTTGCCAACCATCGATTGGTAGAAGCTATCTTTGCTTTTTGTTACGTTTCCCACAGACGGCGCCAATGTTGGATCACGGTTGGAACTCCGGTACGTTCTTGACGGAAGTCCGAACTCCTTCGTTCCAAGTAATCCTGCAAGAAGGGGATAGACCGGGCCGTGAACCAGAATCCCTCTCCGATGCTTAAATAAGTATCTCGATGTAGGCAAGCAAGTATCAGTATGTGAATGTCAATGTATCGATCTCGAGGTAACTCCTTCCTTTATATAGGGGAGGAGTTACCCTAGTTACCTGTTGCGATAACTGCTGGGGGGAGTTAGCCCACGTTCCATTTATCTCGGCCACTTGCCCACGTTCCGTCTTTTCAGGCCACTTCCCCACTATGTTGATAGTGGGCGTGTTTCTCGGCCTCATCCTATGGTGGCAAGTCCCGACGGATGTCGGGGACTCCAGAGTTATCTCCATTGGTCACCGCTCGGGGCCCCTCTTCAGCGGGACAGGGCCAACATTCTCAGGGATTCAATATCGGGGCCTACTTAAAGGCATATCACCGGGGCCTACTTAAAGGCATATCATTGGGGCCTACTTAAAGGCATGTCATCGGGAGCGTTCAGCTCATATGTCGGGACCGACCTTGTTGGGACCCCTCGTATTGGTCTTCTATGCCTCTTTTGGGGCCCAGTGGGCCTACTTCACCATTTAGTCGTCGTTAATGGGCCTAACGGCTTTATCGAAACCCATCACTGACGATCCCGGGATGACTTGGCGTATTATTCAAAATACAAAACCTGATCCCGTGCCAGCCTTTCGTGAATTTTCCGAGTCTGAAAAAGCAGCGATGAAGAAGGTGTATCGGGCGTACAAGGCGTGTGCATACACGACTTTATCTTGTGTGAAGGAGCGAGATTTGCGCAGGGCTGGGAGTTGCACTCCTTCTTCGAGAGGTACTTCGGTATGTTATGAACCTTTATAACTTCCTTGTGTTGTGATGTAGGCTGGTGTCATGGAAAAACTTCCCTCTTGCAGGCGGGCTCTCAAGTTGGTGCTGCTCCTACTGCACGGAGCAGTCGCACGGATGTGTCTGCTGTTCTCCAGGGCATGAAGCCTGGACGTGGTAAGTTGTATATTTGCGAGGTTGCTTTACTTGTCTGTGTTCAATGCCTTGTTTTTATCTTGCTTTGTTCTTATTTGTAGGTCGATCTCCCCTCGTGGCGGAACGAGTTGTCACGACTGTCGACACTCCGCCTCGGGCCAAGGCGAAGCGTCCCGACTCCGAGGTGCGGCCCTCGAGCGATCCTAAGCGCCCCAAGTCTGGCAATGGCGGAGTTTCGAGGACTCCTCTTAGAAAAGGGAAAGGAGTTGAGGCTCGCGTGCCTGCCGTACCCATGATGTCTGCCCCCCGGTCGAGGGACCGGACTTCGGAGGAGGGGCCTCCCCGCAAAGGTATATTGGTTGTTCTTGTATTGTTTCTGTAATTGGTGTATTTGGATCTTCTTGTTTATCTTTGGATATGTTTATAGTTGTTCCGCCTGTTGCTGCCCTTACTCAGGCCGAGTTGGTTTGTCCTTCCAAGGACTCTGTTGTTGGTGATGAGTGGGTACCCTTCTCTGCTGGAGGACCTCGCTTTTCGAAGGAGGTTAGCTTGACCACTCCCGAGGTGGGAGTTTGTGTTTTTCAGCAAGTTATTCCTCCTGAGATCAGAGGATTCGCCCGAGTGATCCTGAGGGTGCGAAAGCATGTGCTGAGGGTGCACTATCGTGCCTTGCTCCTGTGATTATTTATTCTTACTCCTTCATGCCTTGTATGTATGCTTGCCTTTGTTGTTACGACTTACTTGTTGTTTATTCTTGTGTTGCTCTTGTAGGTTTCCATTCAGATGGCCAACTCTCCTCATTCGTGCCTGTCTCGAGGCTGAGGGTGCTAAAGAGAAGGCTCGCATCTTGAATATGAAGGTTGTTGACCTACAAACGGAGAGTTCCGCTCGTCAGGCTCAGATTGTGGCGCTTGAGTCTGATATTGCTGCCCTTAAGCGAAGGCCGTCGCAGATAGCGCAGATCATGATCTCGCCTTGTGGGCCATGAAAGAGAAGTCCCTTGCGGATGGCAAGGTTATAGGCGTTGCGGATTACAAGGCTTAAGATTCTTATCATGCAGAAGTCCTGGCGGGTGCAGACGATGTGCTTTTTGACTCTATTTAGGGTCTTATCGAGCATGTATATGCTCTTGTTCCGAACTTGCGTTTTGATCAGTTGGGTCCGTATTCCAAGTTTGCCACTGGGCATGTGGCTGCTTTGAGGCTTAGAGATGGGATTGCTGCCTCACTGTCGTGATGGATGCCCCCCGGTTATTGAGGAGTATGCCCCTGCCATGGTTGTTAGGAATGCCCCCGAGTATATCGAAGCTGACACCCGTGAGTATGAGTTGGTGTTCAATAATGTTGGATATCTAATTATCTTGGAGGGTACCACGTTTGGAGAGGATGTTCTCGGGGCATGTGGAGATGTCATTGATGGTGGTGCTCCTGATGTGGCGTCAGGTTGAGTGTTTGTTTTCACAAACTATTTGTATATAGTTTTGGCTCCCCATGTTTGGGTTGAGGTTGCTTGTTGGGGTGTTATCCCTTTGAACCCTTTATGTTTATGTTTCTATGCTTTGACGTTGTCATATGAGACCCGTCATGAATAGTTTAGTAATGCATGGTAATATGGTAGTAATATTTCATACCTTTGTGTTTTGTGATTGTCCATGTTGTGTGGATTATAGAGTAGAGTTGAGACTCGTCCTCTTGGTGGATGAAGCATCCGTAGTTCTTGTTAGGAGACATATGTCCCTGCATTGCGTGCCCCTCTTGGATATACCAAGGCATGGCGTGATGCATGTGTCATGGACCCATATGCTGTATGCTTGCTATATTCCTAGGAGAGATCGGGTTGGTCCACCCGATCTCCCCTAGGGGAGATCGGGTTGGCTGACCCGATCTCCCCTAGGGGAGGTCGGGTGTGGCCACCCAACCTCACCTAGGTGAGTTTGCCTTGGCCGGACGAGCGCTTCGGCCTCGTCCGAGCCGTTGATGTTCTCGCGAAGTGTCCGGGTTGAAGTTTCGATTTACAATCATAAATGGGACGATAAAAATACAACGGTTCGGAAGTCAACGGGTTCAAATTGGGCGTATATCCATCAGGTAGTAATGCGTAAGGCCAATGTCCCGGAACTTGGAATTTATGAGTAGTAATGCACAAGTCCTTATATTGACCCTTGGCATTTATGGGTAGTAATGCACAAGGTCGTTTTCCCAGTACTTGGCATTTATGGGTAGTAATGCACAAGACCCCCGTGTACACGCGAGCGTGCCGTTTCAATGAGGCGAAACCTTAGTTTTTACCGTCTTTTAGTCCACTCTAAGGCGACGTTGTTACAAGACGTTACTTGTTAGTTTGGTGCGTTTTTCCAAACGTTAGTTGCGAACTCCCCGCATAACGTTGTTGCAAGGCATTCTGTTGGCTAATCCAATTACTTGCCTTGCGATGCTAGAACGCCTCCACTTTGTTAGTCAAAGGGACGTGACGAAGGTCGTGTGATACGCCTTGTAGTTTATCTCGTCTTTCGGACCATTCCGCATGTGTTTTGATCCGCTATTTGGGTACCGTCGTTATAGTGTTAAGGCGAGGTGTTCCTTGGCTAGTCCTTGTACTGACCTTGCGATGCTACTACACCTCTACTTGGTTATTCCAAGGGGCTGTACAAGTTTGTTTTCACAACTTATAGTTTTTTTTCGTCACTTGGATCGTTCCAAGGCAACGTTGTGGCAAGACACTACTTGCTTGATTGGAGTGTTTTATTTTCATTATTTGTTCACAGACAATATAACGTTTTACAAGACTCGACTTGTATGTTTGGTGAGTTTTTCGCTGCGTTGAGTATCCCGGCGATTGTTGTCTACGCTCATGCCAGCGTAGAGTGTTGGTACGTAATAATGAACGCTACTTGTGGGTAGTAGTAGGTTCCCATGGGGTTTCCCTCGTATAGAGGATGTCGCGCCATGTATATGTTTAATAATCTATATTAGGTGTCTCGTTCCTCAGTAAGATGTCATGGGGTTGCCCTCGTATAGAGGATGTCGCGCCATGCAAGTGTTTGGTAATCTATACTGGGTGTCTCGTTCCTCAGTAAGATATCATGGGGTTGCCCACGTATAGAGGATATCGCACCATGTAATTATGTGGGGTTGCCCTCATATAGAGGATATCGCATCATGTAATTATGTGGGGGCGCCCTCGTGTAGAGGATGTCGCGCCACTTAATAGATGAGAACTTCTTGGTTGAAAAAAATCCAAGGAATGAGTGTTGTAATCATGGGGTTGTCCCCGAGCGGGGATGTCGCGCCATGTTGCGTGTAGATAATCCTTAGGAAAACATCTAGGATATAGTTGTATAGAGTAAACATAATAGCTGTCGTGGAAGTGAGCATATTGCGAGCTCGTTGTTGATTTCAAGTATTGACATGTTGGTGGCGTATGATATAAGCCTCTTGTTGTATTAAGCGTTTAAGCTTGTAGTGTTGTTACAAGGTTAATGCATAGAGTCCATTACTCGGCGTTATTCCAGAGTGTGGATTGTATGAGAGTAATGTACCAACGAGAATACATTAACTTCATTAGTTATGCAATACTTACATAGTCGCAAAAATATGGAGGTAGTACATCTCCTTCAGGTAGTGCGTAAGGTAAATGGATCTAAAGAGCTTGATACAAGAGCTCTTTAGTTAAGTAGATGGTGTGTTCCTGCGTGGAACTTTTTCAAGTGTCCACCGCTGAATGTGTTTGTGGATATGTTGCCATCAGTATCCTCCAAGCGATATACATTGGTGTATGGTACTGATTCTATCTTGTATGGATCATTCCATTTTGGTGATAGCTTGTTGATTGTGTCAAGTTGTGTGATTTCATTATTTCTCCACACCATCTCACCAACATGGAATTGTCTTCCTTTGACCTTCTGGTTGTAGTATCTTGAGGTGGCTAGGCGCATTCTTGCTTGAATCTCCTCAGATTTCCAACGCTTTTTATCGGCCAAGTCAAGGTCTAGGAGTCTTTCTTCTTCATATTCCTGGGTGTCGTAATGAGTTGTTCGGTATGAAGAGACGGCTATCTCTACCGGAGCGACTGCTACCGTTCCATACACCGTACTGAATGGTGTTTCGCCGGTTGATCGTTTAGGCGTTGTGCGTACCACCCATAGGACACTGCCGAGTTCATCGGCCCATCCTCCTTTTAGTGCGTGGATTCTTTTATTGAGACCGTCCAGGACGATCTTATTTGCTGACTCCATTTGACCCTTGGTTTGTGCGTGATGCACTGACACGAAGCGTTGCTCTATGATTAGAGTTTCGCAGTAGGTTTTTAGCCTACCACTTTTGAATTTTGGACCATTGTCGCTTATGAGTATTCTCGGAACGCCGTACCTAGCTACTATGTGGTTTCGGATGAAATCGATGATTTGGACATCCGTTTTTCTTGCCAAAGCCTTGGCTTCTATCCATTTTGAGAAGTAGTCGATTGCAACCACTATGTACGTGGTTTGCCCTTTAGACTTTGGGAGAGGGCCTACCAGGCCGATGCCCCATTGCGCGAAAGGCCACGCACTTGCAATTTGGCTCAGTTCTGCCGCTGGAGTTGTGATGCTTCTTGAGTATTGTTGAAAAGAGTCGCACTCTGTTACCGTGTTTGTTGTTTCGGCTTTCACAGAAGGCCAATAGTAACCCAGACGCAAACCTTTGCGGATTAAAGACCTTGCTCCTTCATGGCTGGCTGCCTGTCCTTTATGTAACTCCTTTAACACTTTTTGCGTTTCTGGTGGTGTGATGCACTTTAGGTATGGAGTTAAGAAACCTTTCTTGTACAGTTGGCCTTCAATGATTGCATAGTTCACAGTGACCCTTTGTATCTTGTTTGCTTGTGTCTTGTCTTCAGGTAGTGTCCCTATTGTGAGATATGTATGGATTGGTGTCATCCATGTTTGCGCGGTGTCAATGGCTAACATCTCGAACTTGTCAATGACTGACAATATTCAGTGTTCCACGAAGTGTGTCTCTTTTCCTTGTTCGTTGGCATGCACGAATTTCCTTATAGTGTCCGCCTCCTAGTTTTCGTTCCTTGGGACCGATGTTATGTCGAAGGTGTCGAAGCTGTCAGCGAGTTCCATTACTTTTTTTAGGTACTTCTGCATGTTTTCTGACTTGGCCATATAGCCCCCTTTTACCTGGTTGACGACCAGCTGGGAGTCGCACTTTACCCTCAATTGTTTGACACCGACACCTTTGGCAATTCGCAAACCTGTTATCAAGGCCTCGTATTCCGCATCGTTGTTTGTTGCTCTGAACACTAAGGTTAGAGAATATTTCAAGGGTTCGGATCAATCCGGTGGTATTAGGAGGAGTTCTGCTCTTGTTCCTCCTACGTTTGATGACTCGTCCATGTACATCTCCCATGCATCCACGGGCTCTACGGCTTGTGGGGCGGCCTCCTGTATTGTTTCTTCTGGGAAGATCCCTGTGAATTCCGCAATGAAATCCACCAAGGTTTGTCCTTTGATTGCGGTCCGCGGGGCGAAGTGGATGTGAAATTCACTTAGCTCGACTGACCACTATGTCAGTTTTCCTGACATGTTCGGCTTTGATAGTATGTGCTTCAGTGGTTGATTTGTGAGTACTGTGACATCATGCGCGTGAAAGTATTGTCTCAACTTCCTTGCTGCAATGATGAGTTCGTACAGTAATTTCTCTATTGGCATATAGTCACTTCATACTTTGCCTAGGTTTTGCTAACGTAATACACGGGTAGCTGAGTATTGCCTTTTTGCTTGACAAGTACTTAGCTGACGGTAGTGTTGTTAACTGATTTGTATAGGTAGAGGGGCTCTCTTTGTATCAGCTTTGCTAATGTTGGCAGTGTTCGCAAGTGCTGCTTTAACTGCTGGAAAGCTTCTTCGCAAATTGGTGTCCACTCAAATTTCTTGTTAGCCCGTAGGATTTCAAAGAAGGGGAGCGCCTTACACCCGAGTTTTGCCAGGAACCCGTTTAGAGCTTCTAGCCGACCATTTAGCTGTTGCACCTCCTTATTCTTTGTAGGAGATGCCATTTCTTCAATTGCTCTAACCTTTTCTTGGTTTGTCTCTATGCCCCTTTGGCTGACCATAAAGCCTAGTATTTTCCCGGACCTTACGTCAAAAGCGCATTTTGCTGGGTTCGGGCGGACCTGGAATTCGCGCATCCTTTTAATGTTGCCCGGTGGTTGTCAGCATGGTTGTACCGTTTGATTTATTTTACAACCATGTCGTCGACGTATGCGTCTATCGTCTTACCGATCAGGTCCCCGAATATCGCGTTTAACATCCTTTGACATGTTGCGCCCGCATTGATTAGGTCGAATGGCATTACTTTGTAGTTATAAATGTCATTGTTCTCATAGAATGCAGTGTGCGGGGCATCCTCGGGGTGCATTGGTATTTGATTGTATCCTGAATATGCATCCATTATAGATAGCAATTTGTGGCATGTTGTGGCATCGACCAATTGATCAATTCTTGGCAAAGGATATGAGTCCTTGGGGCACGCGTTGTTGAGGTCTTTGTAGTCGATGCACATCCTTAAATTGTCGTTTGAATTTGGTACCAATACAGGATTTGCGACCCATGTTTGGAACCTTGACTCTTCTATGAATCCTGCTTCCAAAAGCTTTCCTACTTCCTCTCGTACGACTACTTTCTTGTTGCCCCCGAGTGGTCGTAGTTTTTGTGCGACAGCTCGTGTTCCTGGCTTGATGTTTAGCTTGTGGGATATCACGTATGGACTTATCACTGGCATATCGCTTGGGGACCATGCGAACAAGTCCTTGTATTCCCTTAGGAGTGTTGTGATTTCTATCACTTCTTCCTCTGAGAGTGATGCGCCTATTCGGACCATCCTATCTGGCTCATCTACTCTTACTTCACGGAGTTCATCCAATGGTGTTGACGAGCTCGTTCTTTCCTAGGGTATTCTTCAATTAATGGGGTATCGCTATCATCTTCCTTGACATTGTGTCGTAGAGCTATGTAGTAAAACTGCTTTGATAGTCGCTGATCTCCCTTGACTTCCCCAATTCCCGCATGGGTTGGGAATTTGATCTTTTGGTGTGCAGTTGAGGCTACAATACCCCAAGTGTTCATAGTCGTGTATCCTAAAATACCATTGTACACATCTAGTTTTTCCATTACTATGAAGGGTATCTCCATGTGTATTTGCTTATCACCAGATCCCAGAGTAACTGGTAGCTTGATTGTTCCCACCGGGTACTTGGTGTCGCCGATGAATCCAACCAGCGGTGAGTGCATCTGCTTGATGTTCCTTTTCCTTCCCAGAGCGAGGACCATCTCCTTGGTTAATATGCTAGGGAAGGATCCTCCATCTACCAATATGCATTTTATATCCATGTTGTCTACCTTCATGGTTATGACCAGAGCATCATCGTGTGGATACACTAAATGCTCTTTGTCCTTTGCTGAGAAGTATATGATATCCTCCATGGGTTCGTCATCCTACTGGTGTGTGGAAGGCTGTTGTATCATTTGGGATGCATATGCTTCCCTTGTATATGATATTTCCCCTCCAGCTCCGAAACCACCGTGTATGACTTATGCGTTTTCCATTCTGCTCTTGCTGGGAAGCAAGTGCTTGTTCGTTCGAATCTCGCGGAAGGCTCCAAAATGTTGGATCTTTTACTAGGTGGAGTGTCGGATCCTAGTAGTGACGTTGGAAGAATGCCTCGGGTCGCTCAGTCTTCGGATCTTCGCACGTGTCAGGCTCGTGCATCTCCATATACCTGCAAGAGGGGCAGTATCGCACACCACGTAGGGGGGTGGAGTGAGATGAACCCTCTCCGAAGCTTAAGTCAGGTATTTTAGAGAGAGAAAGTAAAAGAGAGGGCAGAGCTTCCGCAGTCAACTTAGTTTGAAATGAATGATCAAGGCCCCTATTTATAGGAAACCTTGGAATCAAATCGGGTTTTTAACGGTCCGACGTCGGATCAATGCAACGTATGAACCGAGAATAGACGGGAGGGTTTGCACGTGCGGTTTTTGCGTAGGGTTTTACATGTCAATAAGAGGAGGATTTCGGACAGTCCCGGGGTATAACGCAGATCCCGGGAGGTCCGGGGTAACGGGACAATCAGGAGGGTCGGATTGTCCCACAATCCGGACCGGGTCCGTATTGTCCTGCAATCCGTACCGGCTCCGGATTGTCCTGCAATCCGGAACGGCTCCAGATTTTCCTGCAATCCGGACCCGGTCTGGATTGTAATGACAATCTGGACGCGGCTTAAGTCTGGGGCGCGTACGCGCGTGCCCCGAACCTTTAAGTGCTCGCGGGTGAATAATTCGGAACCGTTTAGTGAGTTTGACGTGTATATGAACCTGCATAATATAAAACGAAACCTAATCGGTCGTATACTCATCAGTTCCTATGAGGAAACTAGGAAAAAGGATAATTATCAGTTGACCTAGTATACAGCGTGACACTATATAAATGTTGTTTATAACAGGTTGATTAAAGAAAAAGGAATCAACGTTCCGCGGGGGCTACAACACTCCTAATAAATGAGTAGCAAGATGCCAGTCGTGTCCTCCGGTCCACGGCAAACCTCGTATGAACTATTCAGAAGCAAAGGACTAGATCTAAGGAGTGAAATGTTGATGCAGATTTGGATGAAAATACATTAACAGGCACCCTCCCATTCCTGCGAGTGGGAGCTGTAAGCATGTGGTGATGGGCGTCGTAAATGGAAGCCCATTATATGTATATGTTACATAAGTTAATTAGGTACATGTCACTTTAGGACATTAGGCCAGACCTAAATCTCAAATGACATGAGAGGCCCAAAATTGGGCCTCCCTATACTAGCATGGCCGGCCGAATTATGGATGGGGAAAAAATGGACAATTGTTCACTTTACTCCTCTAATATATATGGGGAGTTAGGGGTTTTATTAGGGTTAATCACAATTCCCTTTAAGTGGTATTTTGAGAAAAAACCCTTCTCCTGAGACAGCATATTCGGCCGAACCATATATCCACCAAGGATGTGCCAATTTGCTTTCGAGCAAACCCTCTAGAGATCTCTCCATTGCCAAGAATCGATCAGAGGCTTTGCTGTGAAGAATATACCACGTAGGGCTTCCTTCACAAGAACCCCTACGGGTGCCGACCGGAGGATCGTGAACTCCCTCCTGCTAAGATCTTGGGACTACGGATAATTGTACAGGTATGTGCGAATCTTCCGCTGCGTAATTTCGATTATTTGCATGTACCATGGTTTTAGTTTCCGTAGTGAGTACTCCTCGTAATCTATCACAGAAAACCATATACATCTTTTCCATGTTGACCTTTCATCGCGAAGGTCTCGAGCGGCTTTTACACCACCATCCATGGAAAGAGAGAAGACCATCACATTCAACCAAAACATTTCTAGCTTTAGCATCCTTGCTTCCACCGAGGTGGATGCAAAGGGATACCAAGCTGTAACATTGTCTGGTTTCAATTGAAGTCTTCTTAACCCCTTTATCCAAAGTTGAATGTATCTCCTCATACGCGTTCAGTTCATCAAAGAACCTACTCCAATTCTTGGGTAAACATATTATCACATTCATCTCTCATTGTCAAAATTATACAGACTACAATAATCATCCGCAGTTGTCCTCTCCGCTTTTCAGAATCGTAGCAGAGTGTTCAACGCATACTCCTTTTATGCATCATAATTCATACCATCAAGATTGCGAGGAATATCGAATCGCACTCATTCAACCAACTCATACGAAGACATTGATAATCATACATAATCATGGTGACAATAACATTTTGAGAAAGAATTGCATACATTGGATATCTATTAAGATGGAATACGACAAATAATGATTCGTCAGCCATCTAAACCAACCGACCGCCATAAAACCGAGGGAAGGGGGTTCGTTTCACATTATCGTTGTCTTTAATCCAATAGATCAGTCTCTTAAAACGATTTTATTCGCAAATTACCGGATCGGGAACTTTAAAATAAGCATTCCCGATCTTGGCTTTCTCAAAGCCCTTTTGTATTTGAAAAATATTTCGATGAACTTACGCATGCATATACAATTCTACTTCACAAGTAAATTATCATAGCAAGCCAAATTCATCATCCAAACCTCACATCATGCATACGCGTCATGCGTCTAATGTTCTGGGGAACTCATGCTAGCATATATATAATTCTACTTTCTAAGTAAACTATAACATGCAGTTACATCCTCAACATTCAAGCATACATGTCATACATGAAACTTCCACATTAAACATGCATATTTGGCGACTGGCTCTGATACCACTGTTGGATTACGGGGCTAAATACTACGGAAACATAAACTATGTACAAGCTAGTAATCAGAATTACGCAGCGGAAGATGTGCACATACCTTAAAACTTTTCCGTAGTCCCAAGATCTTGCTGATGGAGTTCTCGATCCACCGGATGGAACCCGTAGTGATTTGCTCAAAGAAAATTGGCACACCCTTGGTGGTGCAGGTGGTTCGGCTGAAACTAGTGTGTTTAGGGAGGAGCGTTTTCTCCCGAATCACCACAAATGAGGAACTGTGATTTACCCTAATAAAACGCCTAACACTCCCTATTTATAGGAGGAGCAGAGTAGACAAAATTCCACTTTGTCCCCAACATTATTTCGGCCGGCCTATGTAGTATAATGGAGGCCCACTTTTGGCCTCTCATGTCAATTGGGATTTGGGTCAAGCCCAATTTCCCTAATGTGATATTTACCCAATTTCTTAGGTAACATATACATATTAATGGGCTTCAATTTACGGCGCCCAATCACCATATGCTAACAAATAGTATGACAAAACACATTGATGTTAAATATAATTATGCGAAGAGTATGGTAGAAGACAAATTGATCACATTAGAATACTTTTCTTCTAAGAATATAGTTGTAGACCCACTGACTAAACCACTACGCAGGGAACTTTTCCAAAAACATGTCAAAATGCTTGGACTGCGTAGGGTTTAGGAGGATAGTATTGTGTTTACGATCTCCAAATTGAATGGATGGATTGAAATTTGAGTTCATGATCTCATGACGTCGTAATGTTTGAAATACATCGAATTTTACGGTCTATAAACTAGTCGTTGGAGTGTAAAACCTCCCAATAAAATATGTCGAATGTGGGCCCAGCCTCGTCACAAAGGGCTCGGTCGTCTTGACGGAGGAGGCACCTCCACCATGTCAAGACCGGGTAAGAACCACGGTGTTTTCGAAAAACCTGGTTAAGAAAAACAATCATTTGTTTTCGGAGTAACACGACATGATTTTGTTTTTCATATCGCAGTGATGAACTCAGTTCATCGCAAACCACATTTTGGGCCAGATGAGAATCTGCGGTATCATATGACATTTCCCACCCATGATTACTCGGGTTTTGTTATTAACGCGCACTTCATACTGCGCGTGCCATGTTCGACCACGGGGTCAGGCTCGGTTGTGCTAGATAGAATCCTCGAGATTCAGACAGGCACTAACTTCTTCACCTTGAGCGTTTGAATGATCCCGGGTGCTTTATGAAGGGCACCCGAAGTATCGTTACGGCCTCAGAACTTATATCTAAGGTCAAGCTAATTGGCCGCTTCCTGGCGTACTAACACAGTGCTAGACAAAACGGCCCAGTGACCACGTTTTGGAAACCGGTTGAGTTTGACTAAGGGTGTGAGATATGGGGATGGTCAAGTTCACCTGTAATTCTCCGACTCTTTTATTCACTAGGTGGTCACCAACC
Source organism: Clarkia xantiana subsp. parviflora (assembly GCA_036873135.1). NCBI lineage: Eukaryota > Viridiplantae > Streptophyta > Magnoliopsida > Myrtales > Onagraceae > Clarkia > Clarkia xantiana. The sequence continues at coordinate 18,510,387 of JAPTYO010000005.1, forward strand.
GGATATTAGCTGAAGGTTGTGAATACTTGTACGGATGCCTTTGAGAAGTGTTCCTATGTGGAAACTAGGCATTTGGATAAATAAAATTTGACCAAGGATACAGCGCGGCACGGAGCTGTATGCAGGTTGATTACAAGTTTGGGAATCAACATTCCGCGGACGCTACAATACTCTTAACCGATGTCTAGCACGATGTCCGTTGTGTCTTCCGGTCGCACGACAAACCTCGTATGAACTATTCCGAAGCAAGGACTGGATCGAAGACTAAATGTTGATGTGTTGGTCGACAACATATTAACAGGCACCCTCCCATTCCGGCGAGTGAGAGCTGTTTCCATTTATTGAATGGGCCGCCATAATAGGAGCCCTTTAATATAAGACCAACAGTTAAGGTTATTAGGTTATGTCACATTAGGGATTTTGTGCTAGGCCTAAAATCCTAATTGACTTGAGAGTTCCAAAATTGGGCCTCCCCAGTACCTAGGCCGGCCGAACATGTGATGTTTAAGGAGGTGGGATTTATCCCACCTTTTCTATAATAGGGGTTGCAGGGATTTATTAGAAGTTTATCACTCTATTCTCTTAATTGTTGAGACCAAAGAAATCCCTCCCCCTCTACACACTTGTTCCGGTCGAACCCTTAGGGTTCTAAATACCAAATTGCTTTGAGCAATTTACCCCTGAGATCTGTCCTTGCTAGAAATCGACAAGAGGATTTGCTGTGGAGACCATTCCGTGTAGGAGATTCCTTAACCAGAATCAATACATGAGCCGTCAGGCGGATTGGAACTCCCCTTGAAGATCTTGGGACTAAAGGAAAGCAAATACTGGTATGTGCCTCTATTCTGCTGCGTAATTAGATTACCTGGCATGTACACGTGTTTTGTTTCTGTAGTATTTATCCTCTAAATCCAACACGGGTTGGTTAGATGTATGAGGAATCATTTTTTGCCACCTTCTATCTCATAGATATCTAATGTAAGCAATTATTTTTCAAAATTTTTTAAATTGTCGCATGGTTGTCAATGTGTTAGTATAGATGGCTGCAATTAGCAATGTGATCTCCCAAATGCATAAGATTTGGAATAAGCGTGCAAAGATGGTTATAACTGAAATGAAAGGTCTGGATCATCTGAACACTAAGAAAGTTAGGCATGAGGGTGACCACACTGAGGAGCAAAGGAAATCCCATGACGAGTAGGATGCCAAGGACCTTGAGATTCGTTCCGCCTTGATGACTATATTGGAGTATGATATACTCTATGGGAAGGATCATCATGAGTCTGCTAAACACCTGTGGGATGGTCTCAAAGCAGGGTTTGGTGTTTACACCACTGCTTAGAAGTAGTCGATAAACATCAATTTAGACTCATACAAAATGAATCATCAGCATACTATGAAGCAGCACATTAGGCACATGTCTAACATGCTCGCTGAACTCGAGGAGGCAGGGGAGACTCTGTCTGAGGAACAGAAGGTCCAATGCATTATTCGCTATTTTCCCTTCTCTTGGAGCAACATAAAAATGCACATTACCCATGGTTTGCATCTCGATTCACTCGAGGCAATACGAGTTCATTTCGAGTTGGAAGAGGATCGACTCAAGGCTAAAAAGCCTAGTGCTGAGATGCACATTGCATCATTCTCCCCAACACAACAAAAGGGTAAGCGCAAGTGAAAGGGCAAAGATCTTCCAAAAAAGGCTAACAAGTCACTTGGTCCAAAAGATAGTGGTAAGAACAAGCAGAAGAAAAGAGCAAGAAAAGAGAAAGTAAAGAGGAAACTCGAACGTGCGTCAGGTGTGGGGTAAAAGGCCACATGGCAGCTGCCTGTACTAATCCTCCTAAGGTATGTTCTGAGAAACAATGACAAAATTCATATATTCTCTTTAAATTCCTACATCCTAGTGTGTAATTCGATCCCACTTGTGAATTATGGAACTGAGGTGAGGAAGGAGCGTAAAACCAGAGGATGACACCCCATAATAAAAAGGATTGATTGAACGACCTTTCCTTGCTTGCTTGAACTTTTCTATTTTCTATCAGTAATTAGTACTCTTTGGTTTATGAAATTCATCTTGCACCGCTTAATCTTATGATCACCATTCTAAACATTGCTAAATGAGTGTGAACGATTAATCTTCCTTACTTGTTAGTACTCCATGAAATAATTAAATCGTAACAACGAACATGTGAAACCGATTAAATTAAATTAAATTTTGGAAACGAAACGATTACAACATGCGTAACACCGCGTAGCGCCTGTGTCCCTTGACAGATCGGTCACATCGATTCGAAGTACAAATTTAATGAGAAGTGTTTGATTTGAAGCTTGAAGTAACCTTTCATTTTCAAATATATCCATTTCGGATTTACTCATCTAGTATCTCGTACAGAATAAACTCGAGTAAAAGGTGAGAACCTAATGCGCGGTCATAGGTGGACAAAATCTCTGAAATCAGTATGCAATGAAAGTGGTATTGTCCGTCAAAAGACATCCCTAACACACCATTACAGAATCAATATGGCAGAGCATCTTAATCATAAACTTCTTCGACATGGTTAAAACCATGATGTCGCAAGCTCAACTTCCGATTTCCTTTTCGGGGTCATGTAGTAAACCTTAAATTGATGGACACTACACCATCTTGGTTGTGGACTAGTAAAGAGATGGACCTTACCAGGCTGCGACCTTGGGGTTACGCATCATACAGGCATAAAACTGGCAGTCGATTCGGCAAATAGGGACCTAGAGGCCTGAAAAGTATCTTCATAAGGTACTTCGAACAATCTAAGGGTTACGTGTTTGTGGCGGCTCATGAGAATGGTGGCGTGGTCGAGCATGAGTCCAAAGACGTTACGTTTCTTGAGGATGAATTTCCTAATCTTGGTAACATCAAAACAAACGAAGTATTAATAGAACTTGAACAAGATGATGATAGTCTGGTCCTACTTACTTCGAGTGGGAGATTTGAGGCAACAACACTAGTGAACGACATAGTAAACGAGAATGGAGACATTTTCATAACAAATCCAGTGGGAGGAGTCAATCCAACCACACAGATCACAGTTGCTGCAGGTGTGAATTAAGTAGAACCTGATCATCATGTTACTGAACCGTTGGATGAAAATCATATAATTCCTCAACTACCTACTGGTAACAGTGGGAGTGGGACAACCAACTTGGTTCTTGGTCCAAGTGACCGTTGAATTCATCTTAGAGGTAGAATCCACTGACCAAGAGGTCGCCCAATAAAAGTTGTAGGTGAAGGTTCAAGTAACGCCCTAATTACGAGTAAGAGTGTTGTTCCTAGTGGGAGCATTAATCCTAGTGGGAGTGTAGTTCTAGATGGGAATAATGAGCCTAGACGTAGTCAAGGTAAATAGCTTCTCCTAAGAAATTTCTCATCATGAAGGGTGAGTTATTCACTCTTACTTCGATTGATGAACCGGTAACAGTTAAACAAGCTTTAGAAGGACCTCATGCAATGGAATGGAGGAAAGAAATGAAGGAAGAGATCTCCTCTATGAAAGCCAATTCGGTGTGGTCATTAGTTGACTTGCCTACTAACCGCAGAGCAATTTGGGTAAAGTGGGTTCTGAAAATGAAACTCACTACTGATGGAAAGGTTGAGCGGTACAAAGCTCGACTGGTTGCGAAGGGATATACCCAACTCCACGGAATAGACTTTGATGAAACATACTCACCGACTGTGCGTTACACCACAGTCGGGGCTATCTTAGCCCTGGTTGGAAGCCTCGATCTCTAGCTGAACCAAAGGGATGTTAAGACCGCCTTCCTGTAGGATTACGGGGTAGATACAATAGAAACTATATCAATATTTGTGCTAGGTAACTAATACGCAGCGGAAGATAGTGCACATACCTACTTTGCTTCTAAATACCTTTGATAACTTGAAGGGGAGTTCCCGATCCGCCGGACGGTTCCCGTAGAGGTTCCTGTTAGAGAAGACCTACGCAGATTATGCCTCACAGCAAAGGCTCGGTCGATTCTTCGCGGGATGGATCTCCGGAGTAAATTGCTTGACACGATTTGGCACATCCTACGTCTATGGTGGTTCTGCCGAACTAGAGAGATTTAGGGAGGAGGGATTTATTTAAATCTCACCACAAAGGAGGAGAGAAATAGCTTATAATAAATCCTTAATACCTCACTATTTATAAGAGGAGCAAAGTGGACAAAAGTCCACTTTTCCCTTAGTAAGTTCGGCCAGCCACTATAAGCTAGGGAGACCTATTTTGAGCCTCTCAAGTCAACTGGGATTTTAGGCCTAGCCCAAAATCCCTAATGTGACATAACCTAATTACTTAGGTTACTAGCTTATATTAACGGGCTACCAATTACGGCGGCCCATCATCCAAATGCTAACACTTCCTTCATGAGAACTTGGAAGAAGAGATTTACATGGAGCAACCAGATGGTTTCATAACCCCTGGAAATGAACGTAAAGTTTGTAAACTCCAAAGATCGATCTATGGTCTTAAACAATCGTCTCGGCAATGGTACCGCAGGTTCCACAAAGAAATCATTGGCAACGGATTCGTAAATCTTCACGAGGATCTATGCGTGTATACAAAGACATCTGAGTCGATGTATGTTATCTTGACGTTAGACGTCGATGACATACTCATTGCCGCGAACTATGTGAGTTATTTGAATGAATCAAAGTCATGGTTAGCATCTGTATTTGAGATGAAACACATGGGAGAAGTCACTTACATCATGGGCATTAAGATTGGTAGGAATCAGGCAGCTCGTAAATTATGTTTTTCTCAAGAAGCTTATATAAACATGCTGTTGAGAAGGTTCAATCTCTACGATGCTAAACCCGTGGATACGCTGGTTGTGTTAGGGAGTGCACTGTAAAAGAGTGAGGGCTCAAAAGACCAGGCTGAGCACAAACAGATGAAAAGTGCAGAGTACCTCAGTATGGTTGGCATTCTGATGTACGCCATGCAATTTACTCGTCCAGACATCTGTTACGCTGTGGGCTTAGTAGCACGTTTCCAATCAGACCCTGGATATCAACATTAACGAGCCAAGAAACGAATTATTCAATATTTTAAAGGTATGGCTGACTATAGACTGTGTTTTAATGGAAGTAACCTTGAATTGACTGGGTACAGTGACGCCGACCATGGTGGCAACCCGGATGATCGTAAGTCCACCTCAGGAGGAGTGTTTCTCCTTGCTAATGCCGTCATTTGATGGATGAGCAAGAAGCAATCTTGGGTCGCGTTGTCTACAGTGGAATCCGAATTTGTAGCTCTCTCTAAGAATACAAAGGAAGCTGTCTAGCTAAAGAAACTCTTGACTTCCATGCTTGATGTCGAGGAAGAGAGTAAGCCATTACGCATTTACTCTGACAGTCAAGCAGCAATAGGGGCAATTAAGAATCCTAAGTACCATGGTAGGACGAAACAACTGACAGTCAAGCAGCAATAGGGGCAATTAAGAATCCTAAGTACCATGGTAGGACGAAACAAGTTGATGTTAAATACAACTATGCGAAAAGTATGGTAGAAGAAAAGCTTATCACAATTGAATACTTGTCATCTGAGAGTATGGTGGCAGACCCATTGACAAAACCATTACGAAGGGATATTTTCGAAAAGCACGTCAAAATTCTTGGACTTCATAGGGTTTATGAGGCTTATAATGTGTCAGTAGCATTTCTAAAATTTGAAGTAATATTTGAATGAAATAATTTTAATTTGAGTTTATGATATTACGACGTCAAAATGACTAAATTACATCGGATGTAGGGTCTATAAACTAGTCGTATGAGTGTAAAAGGTCCCAACAAAAATCTCGAATGTGGACCTTGCCTCGTCACAAAGGCATAGTCGTCTTGATGGAGGGGAATCCTCAACCATGTCAAGACCTTCTAGAACCATGGTATTTCAAAAGTTAAACCTGGTTAAGCAAAACGATCATTTGGTTTCGGGGTTACACGAAATGATCATTGTTTTGCGGATCGCCATGATAAATTATGTTCGTCAATTAGAACATTCCAGGCTAGATGGGAATCTAGGATAGCATATGAAATTCCCCATTCCTGACAATATGTAAGCTCAGGTTATGCTATCGACGAGCACTTCATACAGCGCGTGCTATGTTCGACCACTGGGTCAAGCTCGATTGTGCTAGGTAGAATCTTCTGAGATTCTTATGGGCGCAACTTCTTCACCTTGAGCATGTGAATGATCCGGGGGCTTATTGAAGGAGCACCTGAAATATCCTTACCACTAAGAACTCATATCAAAGGTTGGGCTCAATGTTCGATTCCAGGCGTACGAACGCGGTGCTGAACAAAATTGCCAAGTGACCACGTTTTGGAAACCATTTGAGCTTCACTAAGGATATGAGAAATTGGGATGGTCATGTAAACCTGTAATTCTCCGACTCTTCTATTCACTTGGTGGCCACCAACCGGATATTAGTTGAAGGTTGGGAATACTTATACTGATGCCTTGGAGAAGTGTTCCTATGGGGAAACTAGCCAATTGGAGATTAGAAGTTGACGAGGGATTCAACGCGGCACATAAATGAAACATGTTGGGAATCAACATTTCGCGGACGCTACAACACTCTTAACTAATGAGAAGCACGATGTCCGTTGTGTCTTCCGGTGGCACGGCAAACCTCGTATGAACAATTTGGAAACTGGATTGGATCGAAGAATAGATGTTGATGTGTTGGTCGACAACATATTAACAGGTACCCTCTCATTCCGGCGAGTGGGAGTTGTTCACATTTGGTGAATGGGCTGCCGTAATAGAAGCCCTTTAATATAAGCCCAACATCTTAGGCATAATTGGGTAATGTCACATTTAGGATTTTGGGCTAGGCCTAAATCCTAATTGACATGAAAGGCCCAAAATTGGGCCTTCCCAATAATGCATGGCCAGACGAAACTAGGTATTATTCCCTAGGTGGATTTTAGCCTACCACCTCTTATAATTAGAGAATATTATGGATTTCTTTAAGGTTAATGACTTCCTCACCTTAATTTGAGACAAAAGAAATTCCTCTCCTCTTTTATCAAGAGGTTTGGCCGAAACCACCCTATACCATGGAGGTTCCGAATTGGTTGAAGTAATTATCCTGGAGATCCATCCCAGCTACCATATTGAAAAGAGTCTTTGATGTGGAGACTATAGCATGTAGATTGCTCATTCACAAGAGTTCCTACAAGACCCGTCCGGCAGATCGTGAACTCCCCATGACGTTCCTGGGCTACTGAAATTAATATTGGTATGTGCCTTCTTTCCGCTGCGTAATTTGTTACATAGCCTGTACCATGTGGTTTTTGTTTTCGTAGTAATCGTCCCCTAATTCCAACATGATGCCTGTTGCGCATAAGTTCCGCATAAAACCGGAACACATCGATTCGAAGTAATAATTTAATACAAATATGTATGATTTGAAGCTAAAACTAACTTTCATTTATGACTTTACTCATCCGATTACTCGTAAATTCGAGACCATTGAGTGCTTTAAGAGCTATCTTAATCTCGTAGAATATAAGTTGGAGCGAAAGGTGAAAACCTTGCGCACTGACTGAGGTGGAGAATACCTCTCAAATGAGTTTGATAAGTTATGCAATGAAAGGGGCATTGTCCGTAAAAGGACGGTCCCTTATACACCACAAAAGAACGGTGTGCCGGAGCGACATAATCGTACACTCTTGGACATGGTAAGAAACATGATGTTCCAAGCTCAACTTACGATCTCCTTTTGGGGAGATGCGTTATTGACTGCTACTCGTGTAGTAAACCGTGTACCTATAAAGTTGATGGACAAGACACCATATGAGCTGTGGAATGGTAAAGAAGAGGATCTTACCAGGTTGGGACCTTTGGGTTATGCAGCATACACGCATCAGAACGACAGCTATTCGGCAAGTTAGGACCTAGAAGATTGAAAAATGTCCTTATAAGATACTCTGAAAACTCTAAGGGATACGTGTTTGTGGCGACTTAGGAAAATGGTTGCATGGTCGAACATGAATCCAGGGATGTTACGTTTACTGATGATGAATTTACTAAGCTTGGAGATATCAACAAGAATGAAGTCTTAAAAGAACTTGAACAGGACGAGGATAATCAGGTCCCACTTACTTCGAGTGGGAGAATAGAAGGAGCAACAACTGTAAATGAAATGGTAATGAGAATGGGAACATTTTCTTAGTAAATACATGGGAGGAGTCAATCCAACCATAGAGAACATAGTTGCTCCTGATGCTAATCAAGTAGAATTTGATAATCTAATTGCTTATCTGTTGGATGAGAATCCTATAGTAACCATGGAATTCATCTCGGAGATAGAATCCCGAGCCAAGAAGTCGTCCAAGAAAAGTTTTAGAAGAAGGTTCCAGTAACGCCCTGGTTCCTAGTGGAGTATTCTTCCTAGTGGGAGTATTGTTCCTAGTGGGAGCGTCGTTCACGATGGGAATAACGAGCCCAGACGTAGTCAAAGGCAGAGAACTTCTCCAAAGAAGTATCCCTTAGAGAAGGGTGAGTTATTCACTCTAACTTCGGTCGATGAACCGGTAACGATTCAACAAGCTCTGGAAGATCCTCAAGCAAAGGTATGGAGGAAAGCAATTGGAGGAAGAGATCGCCTCAATGGAAGCCAATTGGACGTTAGTTGATTTTCATAATAATCGCAAAGCAATCGGGGCTAAGTGGGTTCTTAAATTGAAACTAACTGCTGATGGAAATGTTGAGAGGTACAAATCTCGACTTGTTGCGAGAGGATAAACACAACTACACAGAGTGGACTTTTATGAGACTTACTCACTGACTGTGGGTTACACCACAGTCCGGGCTATTTTGGTCTTGGTTGCTAGCCTCGATCTCGACATGCGCCAGATGGATGTTAAGACTGCCTTCCTTCATGGAAATTTGGATGAAGAGATCTACACGGAGCAACTAGAGGGTTTCTTATCCCCTGGAAACGAACTTAAAGTTTGTAAGCTCCAATGATCGATCTATGGTGTTGAACACTCGTCTTGGCATGGTACCGCAAGTTCCACGAGGAAATCTTGGGCAATGGATTCGTGAATCTTCACGAGGATCCCTGTATGTACACGAAGACCTCATGGTCTATCTTGACGCTATATGTCGATTTCATCCTTATTTCCGCGAACGATGCGAGATATTTAAAGAATTCAAAGTCCTGGTTAGCATCAGTATTTGAGATGAATGACATGGGCTAGGCCACTTACATCTTGGGCATTATAATTTCTAGAGATCTTGGTGCTCATGAATTATTTCTTTCTTAGGAAGCCTATATCAAAAAGATGTTGAGAAGGTTAAATCTCTATGATGCTAAACCTGTGGAAACACCAGTTGTATATGGGTGTGCGCTGTCGAAGCGTGATGGCCCAAAGAACCTGGTAGAGCGTAAGTAGATGAAAAATGCAGAGCACCTCAGTATGATAGGAAGTCTGACGTACGCGATGCAATGCACTCGTGGGAATAGTAGAGCTTTTCCAATCAAACCCTAACAATAAACATTTAAAATTCGTCAAACGAATTATGAGATATCTGAAAGGTACGACAGACTAAAGACTGTGCTATGAGGGAAGTAAGATTGAATTGATAGGATATAGTGACGCCTACCATGGTGGTGATCTAGATGATCGTAAGTCCACCTCAGGAGGAGTATTTCTCCTTGCTAATGCTGCCATCTCTTGGATGAGCAAGCAGCAATCATGTGCTGCGCTGTCTACTATGGAACCCGAATGTGTAGCTCTCTCAAAGAATGCCCAGGATGCTGTCTAGCTAAAGAGACTCTTGACCGCCTTGCTTGACGTAGATGATAGGAGTAAGCCTTTGCTCATGTACTCTAACAGTCAAGCAGCGATAGGGGCAGTCAAGAATCCTTAGTACCATAGTAGAGGACAAGGTGATCACAATTGAATTCATGCCTTCGGAAAATATGGTTGCAGATCCATTGACCAAACCCTTACGCATAGATTTTTTCGAAAAGCACGTAAAACTGCTTGGCCTGCGTAGGATGTGAAAGGCATGTAATGAGTGACAATATCATTTATGGATTTTAAGTAAATTTGAAAAAAAAAAAAATTATATTTGAGTTTATGAATTTTACGACGTCATAATGACAAAATTACATCAAATTGACGGTCTATAAACTAGTCGTTGGAGCGTAAAGCCTCCTAATAAAATATGTTGAATGTGGACCCTGCCTCGTCACACAGCCATGGTCGTCTTGATGGAATGGAAACCTCAACCATAGCAAGACCGGCAAGAGCCATGGTATTTCGAAAGAGAAACCTGGTTATGCAAAACGGTAATTTGATTTCGGGTAACACGACATGATCAAAGTTTTGCAGATCGCCGTGACAAACTCTGTTCGTCTACCACCATATTCTGGGCTAGATGAGAATCTACGATAGTGTATGACATTCCCACTCATGATATAAAATAAAATCATGTTATGCTATCGACGGGTGTTGAATGACTTCATACTGAGCGTGCCATGTTTTACCACGGCGTCAGGCTCGGTTGTTTTAGACGGAATCTTCGAGATTCCGAAGGACACAAACTTATTCACCTTGAGCGTGTGACTAATCCTGGGTGTTGAATGAAGCAGCACCTAAAGTACCTTATAACTCGGAACTCATATCTAAGATTGGGCTCAATGTTCGCTCCTAGGCGTATGAGCGTAGCGCCCGAACAAAAAGGCCAAATGACCAAGTTTTGGGCACCGGTTGAGTTCGACTGAAGATATGAGCGATGGGGATGCTCATACACATCTGTCATTCTCCGACTCCTGTATTCACTAGGTGGTCAATAATCGGATATTAGTTGAAGGTTGTGAATACTTGTACGGATTTCATCAAGAAGTATTCTTTTGGGGAAAACTAGGCAATTGGAGAATAGCAGTTGATCAAGAGTACAGCGCGGCACAGAGAAGTAACAGGTTTATAACATGATGGGAATCAACGTTCCGCGGACACTACATCACTCTTAACCGATGAGTAGCACGATGTTTGTTGTGTCTGCCGGTCGCACGACAAACCTCATATGAACAAGACGGAAACTGGATTGGATCGAAGAACAAGTATTGATGTGTTGGTCGACAATATATTAATAAGCACCCTCCCATTCCGACGAGTGAGAGTTGTTGGCATTTTGTGTAAATGGGTAGTCGTAATAGGGAGCCATTTAATATAAGCCCAACATGCTAAGCAGAATTGAAGCATGACACATAAGGGATTTTGGGTCAGGCCAAAATCCCTATGAGCTATAATTGGCCCAAAAGGGCCAGCCCAATTCCCTTGATAGGTTCGGCTGAAATAATAATAAAGCCCTTGTGGGATTTGCTCACATTCTCTTATTAATAGAAGGTGTTAGGAGAATTATTAGTATTCACAAAGAAATCCCCTCTCCCTAAATTATATAGGGTCCGACCGAACCACTTAAGGCAAGAAGTAGGTATCGAATTGTGACAAGCAATTCACCCCGGAGATCAATCCAGCAACCGAATTGAAGATACTTTGCTGTGGATACTGTTTCCTGTGGATTGGTCTCATTTCAGAGTTCACGCAGGACACCGTCCGGTAGATCGTGAACTCCCTCATGACGATGTTGGGCTACGGAAAGCAAAACTGGTATATGCTCCATTTCCACTGCTTAATTTGTTTACAAGAATGTGCCTAGGTTTTGATCCGTAATGTATCCCCTAATTTTAATACTCCCAACCACGGTGTTTTCCCAAAACATCTTGTGCTCTTGATTGATCACCGATATAGTCTTACTCATGTCCGAACACACCCAGGTTACGTCTTCTCCATATGGCCCAACAAATCGTGACAAATAGCGACCACCTTCTCTCACGGACCGACTGTGTAAATCTAGAATTCAAGAAAGTTCCTTGAGTCCATTCTTCAATGCCATTCCAATATGTTGGTTGATGTCGCACCCCAAATAAATAAAACCATACCGATCTTGCCCAAGAACAATGAATTATGGCATGATTCACAGACTCTTCTTCATCACAATATGGACACTTGGGGTCCACCTCCATGCCACGCCTACGAATATTGCCTCTTACAGCTAGTGTATTTCAAAGTAGTCTCCACATAAACATCTTCACCTTAGGGACATTCTTCATATTCCAATTTTCACTCCCAAGGGAAGAGGACCATGGACCCATGCTTGCAGCCACCGCCCCTTCAGACCTCAAGTAGTGATAAACGAAACGTACAGAAGCCTCTCCATTCACACTATGAGGTCAAACCAGGTCACCTTTGCTCCTAGTGCTGTTCAAGGGGACTCTCTTGATACTCGCCAAATCAGATATTGAGATATAACTCTCAACTGAGGAGAGGTCCCACCTAGTTCGGTCAATGGAGAGTACTGAGTTTACTAATTGCGGAGTTGAATTTATACCTGAAGGATAAGGAGACACACGCCCTCCTGGTTTGTCCGGAAGCCACGGGTCTTCGAATAACCTTACACTCTCGCCATCTACTATCAACCATAAACAACCATTCCTTGATACATCTCTGCCGACTAGTAAACTAGACCACGCCCAAGAGGCTCGTGAGCCTTTTCGGGCTGTCATAAAGTCGCCCCGATGGTAGTTCAACCCTTTCAAGACTTTTACCCAAAAAGCATTCCGATTCGACACCGCTCTTTTCGCCATTTTTGTAAGCAGTGCCGCATTAAAGAGATGAATTTCTTTGAATCCAAGACCCCCGCTAGCCTTAGGTCGCGATAAGGCGTCCCAACTTCTCCAATTGATCCTTCTATGATCGTCGGAACTTCCCCACCAAAAACGAGCCATCATAGAGTTTATTTCCGTGCACCACGTCTTTGGAAATTAAAATAAGCTCATTGCATATGTGGGAATAGATGTAACAACCGCTTTCAATAAAACCTCCTTACCCGTAATGTTAAGCATTAAGTGCCGCCAGCCTTCAAGTTTCCTATGAATTTGTTCCTTAAGGAAAGCAAGGGCTTCCCGTTTAGAGCGTCCCCAGATAGTTGGAAGTCCTATGTATTCCGGATTCAAAACCACTTGCGTCCCTAAATCTCCCCAAACAAATGTCGAGTGTCGCTACTTGTATTCGTGCTGAAATATATACCTGTCTTAGAAAAATTAATACATTGTCCTGACACCGTGCAATACAAGTCAAAAATTCACTTAAGCATCTGAATATTAGCTTCCTCCGGTTGGACAAAGAATAGGGAATCATTCGCGAAGAACAGATGATGAATATCCGGGCATGATCTTTGATGTTTGACTCCCACGAGATACGCGTTCTGAGCTGCACCACTTACTTGACAAGACAAGACATCCAAAACCAAAATAAATAGATATTGTGGGTCACCCTGTCGTAGTCCACGTGATGGTTTGAACATTTCAGACTTCATTACATTTATTACCACTTGATAGTTTACTTCCGAAATACACGTCATAATCCACCCGATCCACATCTCTCAAAAGCCAATCTTGAGTAAGACTACTCCAAGAAATTCTCATTCCACTCGATTGTACGCTTTTTGCATAGGCGCAATTTCATATAATGTGCACCTTATAATATAATTATGAGATGGGTTCGTGTGATCACATACATCATCTGAGTAGTCTCTACTTTTTATTTTCTTTAAGAGATCTTTTATATAACTATTATTCATCTCATTATTCCATTCTCCCTTCCGTGTTTTTATATTCACTGTTTCTTAATGCTATTGAATTTATTAAGGGTGAAGTATTAAGTTCTATAATGTGGAGAGGAGGGTTGAACCATAAGGAGATATAAAATATGAATGATATAAATGATTCAACCAAGTATTTACATTTTAGGATGCTACTATATATAGGAGATCAATCCTAACTTAACTAGTCAACTATACAAGTCAACCTAAGGTACCATGTATCTATACAAGTATGAGTACCTATCTATGTATGTACAAATATGTACATCTATATTCCCCCATCTTTTCCTTCTTCTTCCTTTCTAAAAAATTATAAGGAAAATTTGAGAGAAAATGTCGATGATGAATGAAATGCCAAGGTCCAATCAAAACCCGGTCAAATAGAGCCAAGGGTAAACCCGTTCAAAATGAGCCAAGATAATTTCAAAACCCGCTCAAATGATCCATGGGAAAAATTAAAACCCGCTCAAAAATGCCAAGGTCCAACAAACCCGGTCTTCGCAAATGCTAAGGTACATAACCCGATCTTCATTAAACGGCCCCTCGAAAATCCAATTTTAGGGATACGGCACCAAACTTGAGAACTTTCCTCAAAACAGCCCCAGAGTCTTTAAAAGCTCCAAAGAAGCCCCAAATTCAGAACTATCCTCAAAATAGCCCCAAACTTCACGAAATCAACAAAAATGCCCCAAATTCTAAAACTGCTCCAAAACAGCCCCAAAGTCCTCAAAAGAGCATCCCAAATTGGAAAACTGCATAAAACAGCCCCAAATATCCAAAAGCTTGCAAAGAAGCCCCAAACTTCATAAATCTTCAAAAAAAAAAACCTCAAATTCGGTCAATAATTCGGCCAAAATAGACCAGAACACCCAAATTCGGCTTAAAAATCGGCCAAAAACACCAATGGCACGTGCAGAGCACATGAAGGAGCAGCGGTGTGCACGAGACGAGCCAACTCCAAGTGGAAATCCCGGTGCACGGAGGGTGCACGGCGCTACACAGCCCAGAGGTCGCGGGTTCGAATCCAGCGAAACGCAGAATTTCCACGAATTAACTGAAACAACAGGTCGTGTGTTCGAATCCAGCGAAGCACGCAATTAATCAGCCAAGTCGAAATTCTGGGCAGTGATGGGTTCGATTATAGCCGTCAGGCCCTTTAACGGCGAGGAAACGGTAAACAGGCCCACCAGGCCCAAAGTGAAGGTCAAGATGACTTAGGAGAAGGGTCCCGACGAAGGGAGTCCCGACGAATCAAGGTCCCGACAGAGTCGGTCCCGACGCTTGAGCTAGAGGCTCCCGATGAGAAGCCTTTAAGTAGGCCCCGATGATGAATCCCTGAGAATGATTGGCCCTGTCACGATGACGAGGGGCCCCGAGCGGTGACACAACGAGATAACTCTGGAGTCCCCGACGGGAGTCGGGACTCGTTATCAGAGGATAAGGCCAAGATATGCGGGGTGTGGCCGAGATACGCGGAACGTGGTTAAGATACACGGAGCGTGGCCGAGATACGCGGGGCATGGCTGAGATACACGAGATCACGTCCGAGATATGCGGGATACGGGCTAACCACCCCTAACGGTTCGCCAGGTACCTGAGGCATCTCTTTGCCTATAAAAGGGCAGGAGATCACCTCAGAAGGACTTACGTTGAGTTTTATACACTTTGAGATTACTGCTTGCCAGTCATACGAGATACTCATTTAAGCATCAGAGAGGGATTCTGGGTCACCGCCCGGTCTATCCCCTCTTGCAGGATTGCGTGGAGCAAAGGAGCTAGGATTGCCGTTCAAGTCCGTACCGGAGTTCCACCGTGATCCAACATTGGCGCCGTCTGTGGGAAACAAACAAAAAGCTGATATGCCTTCTACTCGATCAATGGCGGCTGGCAAGAACAGAAGACAGGGACAATCCGGTGGTTCCCGCCACCCCGCTGCGACGAATCTGGATTCAGTACCGGAACAGGAGGAAAACCAGAATCATCCTCCGGCTGAGCTCTCCCAGACAGGGGGGCACAACGGAGATCCTGAAGACATTGCTCCTCAGCACCAAGGCAACAGGGGGCAGGAGGCTCCCCCAGCTACAGACTTGACGAGGGCCGTGGCGGAAGCTATGCCCATGTTTCTGGCGGCTGTAGAGGCTCTCTTGGATCGAAGAGAGGCTGCAAGGAGGCATGAGGAGATGCCCCCGTTGGAGGAAGCGACCCCGCCAACAGAGGGTCGGAACGCACAGGAAGCCCCGCCCCGAGGCCAGGACAGAGGTAGGGCAACCGGTCAGCCGGAAAGGTTCGTGGATGATGGGCCAGGACCAGTACAGCACAGGACCATTCCCCTGAATGGTCCCATCACTCCCGACCAGGTGGTAAAGATCGTGAACATCTGTATGGGAGAGCAGAAGCCGCTGGTGTCGGAGCTAAGGAATCGATCCACTCATCCCTTCGTCCCCCGACTCATTGACACTCTAGCCCCGCCTGGGCTAGGCATCCCCACCATAAAGGAGTATGATGGCGAAGGAAATCCAGTTCGCCATGTCCAGAAGCACCTCATGGCGTGTCTGGGAAGAGCCCCGAGTGAAGACATAGTGTGTACGTTGTTCCCGAACACACTGGGAGAAAGAGCCCCGACATGGTTGTTTAGTTTGCCTCCAGGCTGCATCACTTGCTGGGCAGACATGCACGACCGATTCATTCACCAGTACCAGGGTCGGAGACGTTTATTGAAGAGCGTGAGGTCCCTGACCCGGGTGGTGCAGAGGCCCGACGAATCGCTGGCTCATTATTACCAGCGGTACACAGCCAGCGTAGCAGAGATAGACGAGGAAATTTCAGAGGGCGAAACCATCCGTACCTTCATTCGGAACCTGACAGCCCCCTATGGCTCCGACTTGATGCACAGCGTGGCTGAGAAAGCTGTGTGGAATATGGAGGCATTACAGAAGAGGGTGAAACGGCAGATCGATGTCCAGGAGTCAAAGATAGCCGCGGGAGAACTGGAGCCTCGAAAGTCGAACAAAGGGAAGCGGTCGGTTAAACCTTTTGACGATCGTAAGTCAAAGGGTAAACCCGACGGTGGCAAGAATCGAGGCCGTCCAGATCGGAGGGACGATAGGCGTTCTTCAAGGAAAGATAAGCGGGAGGATCTTGATATTCCTCTCAACTGCTCCATGGCGGAAGTGCTGACAGTCATGGAACGACAAGGTATCTCCAGGTACCCCCCGAAGAAAGATGGAGAATTCTTGGGATCCCGCACGGATCGCTACTGTAGATTTCACCGCGCAAATGGTCACGACACCAACCACTGTCGAGAACTGAAGAAGGAGATTGAAAAGCTGATCCAGAAGGGGAAGCTCAAGGAATTCGTCGGGGAAAAACGGTGTCGATCCCGCTCTCGATCCCGATCGCGGTCCCGTTCCCGATCCCGCGATCGGTCCCGAAAGAAGAAGAGAACCGACCCAGAGTCATTCGGTGCTCGCAAGGAGAGACGGGGCACTATCAACGTGATTCATGGAGGATTTGCTGCTGGAGGTGATACCTCATCCGCCCGAGAGGTCTATGCCTCTAGAATCCCTACGGCGGTGGTGCTGGGTAAGAGGTCCCGATCCTGGACCTTGAAAGAAGAGATGATAATCTCCTTCTCGTCAGAAGACCTCGCAGGCGTGGAGACCCCGCACGACGATGCCTTAGTAGTAACTTTGGATGTAGACGGGTTCGAGATGAAGAGAATTCTAATCGACGGAGGGAGCTCCTCCGATATTCTATTTATGGATGCGCTGGAAGCTATGGGGAAGACAAAGAAAGATCTGAAGGAAGCAAACTTCCCGATGGTCGGGTTCTCTGGCTCAACCTCCTACCCGCTAGGAGTAATCACCTTACCAGTGGAGTTTGGTAGTGGGTGGAAATCAGAAAGGAGGAACGTGGAGATTGTCGTGGTTGATTCCGCGGGGACCTACAACGCGATTATCGGGAGAACCACCATTAATTCTCTGATGGCGGTTGCCTCGACTGTGCACCAGAAGATGAAGTTCCCGACCAACCACGGAGTCGGAGAGGTCAAGGGCGACCAGGTGGCTTCCCGAAAATGCTATGTTAATGCCACCCGGAGGAGGAGGCGAGAGGCCATGACTGTCCTCCAGACAGACACAGATCCCAGAGAAGAGTTTGGGCGTCCCGCCCCCGTAGAAGATCTGAAAGAAGTCGAGATCGACGGACCCCAGAGGAAGGTGAAGATCGGGTCTGCTCTAACTGAGGAGACAGGCCAAAAATTAGTGGAGTTGTTGAAGGAGTTCAAGGAGCTGTTTGCCTGGTCCCCCAGCGATATGCCGGGAATCAGCCCCGATGTGATCGTACACGAACTGAAGATAGACCCCGCGATCAAGCCTATCACACAGAAAAGGCGTCCGATGGGCACGGATAAAAAGATCGCGATCCAGCAGGAGGTGGGCAGGTTGCTCGATGCTGGGTTCATTAAGGAGCTCCGATTCCAGACTTGGGTGGCCAACCCAGTGCTGGTAAAGAAGACCAACGGGAAATGGCGAATGTGCGTGGACTTCCACGACTTGAACAAGGCTTGCCCAAAGGACTGCTATCCACTCCCGAGAATCGACCAGCTGGTGGATGCCACATCGGGACATGAGCTGTTAAGTTTCATAGATGCGTATTCAGGCTACAACCAGATCTAGATGGCCAAGGAAGACGCCCCCCACACAGCGTTCTACGCAGACAGTGACATCTATCACTACGATGTCATGCCTTTCGGGTTGATCAATGCCGGGGCAACCTACCAACGGATGGTGAACAAACTGTTTGGAGATATGTTGGGAGAAACCATGGAAGCTTACGTGGATGATATGCTGGTGAAGTCCCGACAAGCCGAGGATCACGTGCACAACCTTACCATGGCGTTTGAGCGGATGAGGCTCCATCAAGTTTGCTTGAACCCGACGAAATGCGCCTTCGGAGTCCACTCAGGGAAGTTTTTGGGCTTCATGGTGAGCCAAAGAGGAATTGAAGTGAATCCTGAGAAGCTGAGGGCAATCGAGGAGATGCAGTCTCCGATAAACCATCGGGAGGTGCAAGTACTGAATGGCCGACTAGCTGCAATGAATCGCTTCTTGTCCAAAGCCAGCGATCGATCAATGCCTTTTTTTGAAGTCTTAAGGGCCAACAAAAAATTCGAATGGACCGCCAAATGTGAAGAGGCGTTCCAAGCACTCAAGCAGCACCTTCGCACACTCCCGCCGCTGGCGAAACCGGTTCCAGGCGAGCCGCTCTACCTTTATTTGGCTGTTTCTGAATTTGCCATTAGCTCTGTGTTAGTAAAGATTGTCGAGGGTAATCAAGTCCCCGTCTATTATGTAAGCAAGGCATTTGCCAAATCTGAATTGAACTATCCCGCCGTTGAGAAGTACCTCTTTGCGTTGATTATTACTGCTCGGAAGCTAAGGCCGTATTTCCACGCACACGAGATCACTGTGCTGACGAACCAGCCTTTGAAGCATTTTTTTAACCGACCGGATGCGTCGGGGAGATTAGTGAAGTGGGCAGTAGAGCTTAGCGAGTTTCGCATACACATCGCTCCGAGAACAGCCATTAAGGACCAGGCATTAGCAGATTTTATAGCAGAGTCTGCCCCCGATCTGGAAGAAGTGGGCCCTGTAGAGGGGGAAACCATGGATGTCCCGACAGAAGAACAACCAGAGAGGGCAGAGCAATCAGAACAGCCAAACAAGGAAAATACCTGAGAGATATACACGGATGGCTCCGCGAGTTCAGACGGATCAGGAGCGGGCTTCTTGTTGATACCACCGGGTGAAGGTGAACCGCTCCGATACGCCTTGGCTTTAACATTCAAGGCCACAAACAACGAAGCGGAGTACGAAGCTCTTATCACGGGCCTAAAAATCGCTAAAGGCACTGGAATCGATCACTTGAGAGTGAAGTGCGACGCAGCTTTAATCGTGAACCAGGTTCAAGGGCGATAGGAAGCAAGGAGTCCGATAATGAAAAAGTATCTGCGAGAGGTACAAGCCCTGAGAGAGAGCTTCAAAAGCTTTGATATCGAGGCTATCCCGAGGGAGGAGAACGTTGAGGCAGAAGCCTTGAACAAATTTGCCCTGGGGGCACCTTTGGAAGAAAATCGGAAGGTGCACTTCCTGGAGAAGGTGATCTTATCAAACATCGACCCAACACAGGTGTGCACCATTGAGACAAAATCGGAGGAAGGGCCCACTTGGATGACCCCGATAGTCGCGTATCTGACTACGGGGGCAGTCCCCGAGGATAAGGTATCAGCAGACAGGATATGTCGGATCGCGTCTAATTCTGTGATGCTGGACAATCAGCTGTACAAGAAGGGCTGGTTCTCAACTCCGTACTTGAAGTGTGTAGCAGAACCCGACACCAATCGAATCCTGAAGGAAATGCATGAGGGGGTCGCGGCTTGTCACGAAGGGGCCCGATCCATTATGAGGAAGGTGTTGAACTTGGGCTACTATTGGCCCACGATGAACAAAAAAGCCACGGCGTTGGTCCGATCAAGCGACGCGTGCCAGAGGTACGCCCCGAGTATCGTGGCTCCGGCCGCCAACCTGACATCCATCAAGAGCGCTTGGCCCTTCGCGCAGTGGGGCATCGACTTGGTGGGACCTCTTCCACAAGCACAAGGACAATGTAAGTATTTACTTGTAGCTATCGATTATTTTTCGAAATGGATAGAGGCGAAGGCATTGGCCAGAACAACGGGGAACCAGATCGTCAAGTTCCTCCAAACCCACATCGTGTCCAGATACGGGATTCCTAAGGTGGTGATCAGCGACAATGGCCCACCGATTAACGGCTCTCAGGTGAGGGAGTATCTGGAAGAATTGAACATTGAGCATCGGACCGCTTCCGTACGCCATGCTCAGACTAATGGCCAGGTAGAGTCAGCCAAAAAAATCGTGATGGATGGCCTGAAGAAGAGGGTCTACGCCTTGAAGGGCAAGTGGCTGAACGAACTAGAAAATGTGCTTTGGGCTGTCAGAACGACACCCAAACGATCAACAGGGGAGACTCCATTTGGCCTCGTTTATGGCACGGAAGTTGTCGCCCCAGTGGAGGTAGCTGTGGCATCCCATCAGATGAGATATTACGAGCCCCTGACGAATAATGAAAGTGAGACGTCTAGACTTGGACCTACTCGAAGAGAAGAGGCGGGAAGCCGATGAAGTCCAAGCTCGAATGCGTTTAGCGACGGCCAGGTACTACAATCGGCGAGTGAAGTCCTGACAGTTCTTTGTCGGGGAGCTGGTTTGGCGTCGCAACGAGTTCACCCTTTTGGATCGAATCAACAAGATGTCACCAAAATGGGAAGGACCTTATAAGGTCGTGGGGATGCCAGCTCCGAACGCATACAAGTTGGATGACCTCGATGGCAGAACGTTAAAGCATTCTTTTAGTGGCGAACACTTGAAGAAACACCATGCTTGAAGAAAGTCGCCTTAAGTGGTGCCCGATAAAGTCGCCTTAAGTGGTGCCCGATGTAAAATTGCCTTAAGTGGTGTATGCTGTTTATCGTTTAATTCGATGTAAGCCAATCTTATGCCGTCAATAAATAAAGAGGTTGCTTCCAAATAAGAGTTGTCCTTAGATTTGTGCTAAGTGTAAAAGTCGCCTTCAGTGGTGCACGGTAAAAGTCGCCTTCAGTGGTGCACGGTAAAAGTCGCCTTCAGTGGTGCACGAGAAAAGTCGCCTTCAGTGGTGCACGAGAAAAGTCGCCTTCAGTGGTGCACGAGAAAAGTCGCCTTAAGTGGTGCACAATACTTAGATTTATTCTAAGTATCTGAAAGTCGTCTTAAGTGATGCCCGAGAAAAGACGCCTTAAGTGGTGCACAATACTTAGATTTATTCTAAGTATCCGAAAAGTCGTCTTAAGTGATGCCCGAGAAAAGACGCCTTAAGTGGTGCACAATACTTAGATTTATTCTAAGTATCCGAAAGTCGTCTTAAGTGATGCCCGAGAAAAGACGCCTTAAGTGGTGCACAATACTTAGATTTATTATAAGTATCCAAAAAGTCGTCATAAGTGATGCGCGGAATTAAGTCGCCTTAAGTGGTGCAAGTTATTAAATCGTCGAGAAAGACGTACGGGAATTTCTTAAGTGTCGAGGTTTCGAATGTTAAGAACTAAGTCGCCTTGAGTGGTGCACAACCTTTAAGTTTATCCTAAGTAGTAATTAAGTCGTCTTAAGTGATGCACTCGATATTAAGTCGCCTTAAGTGGTGCGAGTTATTAAATCGTCGGG
Organism: Clarkia xantiana subsp. parviflora; assembly: GCA_036873135.1. NCBI lineage: Eukaryota > Viridiplantae > Streptophyta > Magnoliopsida > Myrtales > Onagraceae > Clarkia > Clarkia xantiana. The sequence goes on from JAPTYO010000005.1 coordinate 18,532,384, forward strand.
AAGGACGTACGAGAATGCAAAAGATCGGAACTAAAGACGTCTGATATTGATAAGGGCTCAAGGGCCCGACGACGACACAAGAGAAGAAGATACAAGGACTCTAAAAGATAAAAATATTCAAGCTTGGTCCTTGTCGGCAGCATTGGCAGCAGCTGGGTCCGCGGAGTCGGTAGCAGAGGGATCCACGGGATTGGCCTCGGGAGGATTGGCTATCGGGGCTTCCGCACTTGGAAGTTCAGAAGCGTCTTCGACAATTACGGGGGGTACTTCCCCCATCACTCTCCTCGGAAAGAGCAAAATACTTCTTCGCAAAGGGAGCGAGGGAAGGAGACTTGTCGAAGTTGATAGCATCCCCGTACTCCAGGTGGAGCTCCTCAACCGCATTGAAGAGAGTGTTCTCCACCTCCGCGCCAAAGAACTTCATGGCATCAGCTTGGAAGCCCTCAGACCTCCGATAGTCCTCCCGGCCCTTCTCCTCCGCTTCGGCCAGCTGCGCAAGAAATCCCGCGATTAGCTCCTCCAAAGCCTTCTTCTCAAGGACCAGTTTGTCCTCAGCAGCCTTCTTCTCCTGGGTCAGCCTGTCCACAACCGCCCCCCGCTCCTGCCGCTCTTGCCTCAAGAGCCCCTCAAAGTCCGCGATCTGCTGCTGGATGTCCTGAATCTTCTGATTGAGGACAGCCTGCTCTTTGACAAGCTTCCCCCGCGAAGACTGGGAGGCCTTGAGATCCTCCTGAAGCTGTTCGCGGACCCCTCGGTCCCGCTCCCGGGACTCATCATAGGCAATGACATACCCGATGAGGCGGTTGAAGTCCCCGAGCTCCTGCAATCAAAAGGAAAAATGTTAAAGGACAAACGACCCGATTTATCATCAAGAAGAAAGAAGCAAAGTTCTACCTCTACACGACGCATGGCCATATCCCTGACCTCCCGATGCATATGCGTCCGATTAAGGCAAATCAGATACCGCATAGTAGGCAGGATCGCGCCTGACAGCAGATGCAGGGCCAGCTCCCGATCCTGCTCCCCTTGTGTAAGCGGGACTCCTTGAAGCGTCTGGATAGGAGTCCAGGGGGCATTCTCTTGTGAAGGATCGAAGGGCCTGTAGAAATTCCCATCAAGAGCAAGAGGAGAAACAGGACGAGGAATGGAAGGGCACGCCTCCGTCCCGGCCCGAACAGGGGAAGGAGTGAACTCATGAATAGGCGATGGCTGCCGCTGCTGCGGAGAGGATGAAGGAGGCGGCCCCTGAGGGGTTGGTTTCAAGGGGGATTGCCCCGCCTTCCGACGCTGACGAGAGGGGCCACCCTCGTCAGTTTCCTCAGAGGAGTCTAAGGTCTCCACCTGACGAAATTGCTCGCCAGTCAGTGCCTTCTCTCCAGCTAAGGAAGGCACCCCCGCTGAAGACGGTGCGTCTGCGGAAGCTGCAGCACCTGATGGAGCTCCCGAGTGACCTGCACCTGGAGGATGAGAAGCTTCAGAAAGGTAGTCAGGAAGTTCATCGGGATTCTTACACCAAATGATACGTCGGGAGACGTATTGATCCTTCCCACGATAATGATAGTAGCCTGCCTTCAAGACTCGGGGAGTTTCGCCTCGAAGGATTCTTTTGACGTCAGCGATGCGGGCTTCCTTGGTCGAGGAAATCAAATCTGACGGGACCATCCTCTTGTATGATTTAATAGCAAGTCGAAGTTGTTTACCTTCTTCAGCGTTCTGGACATCGAAGAGCTGGTCCAGATCCACCCGCTTCCGCTTGGGCTGCTCCGCTGAAGGAGACCCCGACCTAGCAGCAGCCTTCTTGGCGGACTTCCTCTTCCGCGAGGGGCGGACAGCATCAGTCTCCCCCTGCTTAAGGAACAGATCGGTTAGCACAGATACCTTCTTGGCTGCAAACAGTAAACAAAGAAGAGTTAGAAGTTTAGCCAAGGAACCATATTGGAAGGGCCGTCGAAGAGCTGCCCCCCAGAAACAATATCGAGGAGTCGGATCCCGGCGTGCACCAGGTCCCGCTCCACGAGTGAGTTGACATTGAGAGGAGTATAAGACTCCTCCCACCGATAGATTTGGATAAGTTGGAGAGTCTCAAAATCCTCGTCAGCATAAGTGTGGAAAGCAGGCGGAGGGTCCGCTGCCACCTCCCAGCGAGGCCAGGGAATTGAGGAGTGACGGATAAAGAAGTAGCTCTTCTTCTAGCTACTGTTGTCGGACCCTGTATCAATCAAGAGTCCCCGACCCTTGACCACCTTCCAGGTGTCACTGGTCCAACCATACCGAGCAAGCTGCTGCTTACTCCACTTGGGCATCTGAGGGTAGAAGGCGCAAACCCCCGCCTCATTGCACTGAATCCCATAAAAGGTTCTGAAGAGTTGGAGGCTGTAGACCCACTTCTGTCGAAGACAGAGGACTTGAAAGGCGTTCCAGAGGCGGATGGCATGGGGAGAAAAGGTAGTGGGATGTGTTTTGTAATGATGGCACAGCTCGACCAGATTACCGCAAAAGGGGAACCTGATCCCCGCTGATATTTGTCCCGTAGAGACAAATACCTCCCCTTTCTGGGGACGAGTAACCTCAGGGTTACTCGAGGGACGATGTCGAGGATATGGGAAACGAGGTTCCCAGGTGATGGTGATGCAACCCTCTCGGAGAGCTGCATCATAGGCAGTATTGGAAATCTCATTTGGAGCATAATCAAAATTAAAGGGTTTTCTCCCCTCAGAGCTGGAACCGCTGTCTGAAAAGCAACCAGGGCAAGAAAATACAGTGGGACTTTTGGAAAATTAGAAAGAAAAAGACGAACAAGCGACGAAGGGGAATTCCTTACCAAACATGATGAAGTAGAGGTTGAAGGAGACGAACGAAACGTCGCCGGAAAGATGATTGGGGAAACTTCAAAGACCTTCGAAATCATAGAGCTTGGAATCGCAGAGGAATCACAGAGAGCTTTTGAGAATTCGAAGACGGTAAAAGTTAAATTGTGACCATGGCTAGGGTTTTATAGTCGAAGAAGACGGTTGAAAGGACACTTCGATCCGATTCGTCGAAGTCGAAGATTTTTAATCTGGACCGTTGAGATGAAACGTGCAGAAGGACAACGGGCGTAATGATGAAACGGCCTGAAAAGCACTTTTTAGAAAAGGACAGGCGCGAAAAATCAGGTACGTGGGTCGAAAACGTCACTCCATTATCTACTGCATTTAATGCACTAGGAAACCGAGGTGACCCTTGGGATATAATTGTTATCTACAAAACCCTGAGGAAACGTGGAGGAGAAGACTGATAAACTGAGTAACTGAACCAAGGAAAAGATCACCGACTTTAGTATTGGAAGATCGGGAGTTGGAAGACACGACGAACTAAAAGTCCCTCATGTCTTGGGGGCAAATGATGGGTTCGATTATAGCCGTCAGGCCCTTTAACGGCGAGGAAACGGTAAATAGGCCCACCAGGCCCAAAGTGAAGGTCAAGATGACTTAGGAGAAGGGTCCCGACGAAGGGAGTCCCGACGAATCAAGGTCCCGACAGAGTCGATCCCGACGGTTGAGCTAGAGGCTCCCGATGAGAAGCCTTTAAGTAGGCCCCGATGATAAATCCCTGAGAATGATTGGCCCTGTCACGATAACGAGGGGCCCCGAGCGGTGACACAACGAGATAACTCTGGAGTCCCCGACGGGAGTCAGGACTCGTTATCAGAGGATAAGGCCAAGATATGCGGGGCGTGGCCGAGATACGCGGAACGTGGTTAAGATACACGGAGCGTGGCCGAGATACGCGGGGCATGGCTGAGATACACGAGATCACGTCCGAGATATGCGGGATACGGGCTAACCACCCCTAACGGTTCGCCAGGTACCTGAGGCATCTCTTTGCCTATAAAAGGGCAGGAGATCACCTCAGAAGGACTTACATTGAGTTTTATACACTTTGAGATTACTGCTTGCCAGTCATACGAGATACTCATTTAAGCATCGAAGAGGGATTCTGGGTCACCGCCCGGTCTATCCCCTCTTGCAGGATTGCGTGGAGCAAAGGAGCTAGGATTGCCGTCCAAGTCCGTACCGGAGTTCCACCGTGATCCAACAGGCAGCATGAAGAACAACATGAAGATCTTCAAACCTTCATCTCAAATTCCCAGATGTTCATCAGCAAAACCCAGGCATTCAACATCAAATTTCCAAATTCATCAAAGCAGCTTCAATTCAACAGAAATTCATCATGAATTTCTGGGCAAAACACAAAGATCTTCAAATCTTCAAACTTTTTCCAGGTGTTCATCATCAAAACCCAGCCAATTCACAGAAAATCCAGATCCAATCGTCGTCAAAACGACTCAAAACTAACTCGAATCCAATAGCAACCAAAAGGCGCAACAAATCCAGTCCAAATTGCAGCAAATAATCGATTATCCAAATCGAATTTGAAGAAATTGCAGCACCAAGAACTCAGCCAAGTTGAACCAATAACGGATCAAATTGATCCAATCCGCAGCAGCAATCAACAAATTGCAGCTTGCAATCAACATCAGCATCAAATGCGAATCCAATGCAATTCGAATCGCAGCAAATGATCAAGAAACAAGCTCGAAATCGAAGATCGAACATCAAGCAGTAAAATAGGCGCGAAATCTGAATTTGAATCAGAATTACCTCCAAGAAGCTTCGAATGATGCTCAAATCTTCACAGAAACTTCGCAATGATGTATAGAGAGCATATGCAATGCAGAATTCTCGAAACAAAGCCTCGAATTGCAGAATCGAAGCTCATAGAAGCTGCCAGAAACAGAGCAGCAGCAAAAATGAAGAACAGCTGAAACCGAGCTGCAATAATCAAAATTCCAGAGCAATGAATAGATCAATCCAGCAGAAGCAATCGATCTCAGACTCGTGGAACAACACCAGATCGAATCCAAATCACAGGATCGAACAGAAATCGATGAGCAATCTCAAATCGATGTAACAGTAACAAGCTGAAAAACACAGAAACTGAGATGCTGAAACTGATTTGCTGAACCGAACTGCTGTAAATCTTCAATCCAAACAGCAAATATTGAGCAGCAAATCCTCGAAATACAGTAGCTACAGCTTGATATTCAAGTTATCCAATGAATCGATGCAAAAATCCTCAAGATTCAAGCTCAAATCGATGCAAAATCCTCTCGAAAAATCATGAATCGAACCTGGAAATACCATAGCTCTGATACCATATTAAGTTCTATAATGTGGAGAGGAGGGTTGAACCATAAGGAGATATAAAATATGAATGATATAAATGATTCAACCAAGTATTTACATGTTAGGATGCTACTATATATAGGAGATCAATCCTAACTTAACTAGTCAACTATACAAGTCAACCTAAGGTACCATGTATCTATACAAGTATGAGTACCTATCTATGTATGTAAAATATGTACATCTATATGAAGAACCTATAAACTGTCCAAGGTTTGCCCAATATTAAAATTTGGTGTCTGAAGTTTAAAATGTTAAAATGGAGTGTATCAGGTTTCATTTTTGTTGAAATTTGGTGTTTCGGTGTGATTACTTTAGAGAACCCAATTCCGACGAAACTGATTGTCAAATTCAAGCATCCATGCACGCTTCATTCTCCTCACCTTGCCGGGACCGTCACCTAAGAAGTTGGCCACATCCGCACAAGTATATCCAACTCCGTTGTCGTTGGAAAGTGCTCCACACCACTTTGCCGGAAACGTTTTCTTTTGAAAGTTCAAGTCTTTTGGAAAATTTTGCAATTTTCTAAAAAGTAAAGAGTGATGGATTATGAGTGGGTAAGTCGATTGATAAAATTGATTGAAGGGAGAGAAAAAAACGTATAGAGCCACCAAATTTTAACAAAAATGAAATCTAGGACACTCCATTTTAACATTTTAAACTTCAGACAGCAAATTTTAACATTGGACAAACTTCAGACAGTTTATATATTTTTAACCCATTTATTAAACACGTGATGAATGGTACAGAACCCCCGGGACAGTATCCAGAGGAAGTGGATAAGAGTTGAATTCTAAGTAAGAGTTGGATATAGCATGGTTGAAAGTTGGTTACCCTATTTAATTAATTATATATATATATTTACTTATTTCCCTTGGGTACGTGTTTTAGTAGGATATCTACACGTTTTTTTGTTGTTGGATAAGAGAACCGATGCTTTGAGTGAAATGAAAACTGTGAACTACGTACAACCACAAGATTAGATATTTTTAGTATTATTTCATTTCATTAATAAATATTGATATACTATCTAATATCTTCTTCCACGTATACCAACTTATCGTTCTAGTTCTAGCTATATAAATAAATGCTGTTAGCAGTGTCTATTCTCAACACACTCACAGTCCACTCCCTTCTTGTTATAAACACACACAGTTGAAACACCTGCCTCAGTTAATCAAAAGCAAAAAATGTCTGACCACGGCCATCACGGTGGAGGTCACGGCGGCCCTGGAGGGGGACATGGCGGCCCTGGTGGAGGACCACCCGGCGGACAGGGAGGACCACCCGGCGGCCAGGGAGGAGTAGGAGGCCATGGAGGAGGACCCGGTGGCCAAGGAGGACACGGAGGACCGGTTGGTCACGGTGGCCCTCCAGGTGGCGGACACGGAGGCGCAGGCGGGCCACAAGGTGGTGGCCACGGCCCTGGTGGGGGTCATCACTAGTATCAGATGATGATCATCACTTAAATTTAGCTCCACACATGAGCTAAGACGTGTGTTCCTTCCTTCATTCCTGCCTTGAACGCAACTATATGAGAAATCTATGTGGAATAATTATGTATCTAGTGTAATTTAATCTATCTGTCATCGCTGTAATTGGGTTGTTGGTGTGGCTGTCTTTCTTTTTAAATAAGAGCTGCAGCATTTCATAATAATAATAATGACAGTGTAATAATATGGAAATCCGATGAATGTGGGCCTGGGTTTTCACGTGGTATACCATCTTTCACTTTCCTTTTTTTTCTTTTTTTTTTTAATTCAATATTATAATGAACGTACAAACGAAACGAAGAACCTATTTACCCAACAAGTGTGTGAGATATTAGAGGTGTTATAACATCCTATTACGTGGTCTGTCACAGCTTGGTTAACAACCAGGAATGTTAAGTGAAAAAAAAATGGAAATATATTTTAAAAAAATGTTATAATAATATTATGAGTCGCCCCAAATATGGAAGGGTTACAAGTGCTTAATGAGGACTCAGTATGATTCAGCAAAATGGTCGATGGAGCTCAGGTGGATTTAACCAAAAATGGGTATGTCTTATGTATCGTGGGAGTCGAATAACCATTTCCTGGTAGGGGTGGCAAACAGGTCGTGTCGTGTCGATTCGTGTCGTGTCACTAGTGACATACGTGTCAACAGATCTCTCGTGTCTAAACAGATCACTTTAAATATGACACAGACAGTTCTCGTGTCACACGGGAGTTGGCAGATATCGTGTCACACGGAACACAGACACGAGACACGGAATTTTGTTTTTACACCAAAAAATATTACACTTTTTAGCCCAAAAACTTTTACAAATGTTACAAAATCATCCTAAATCAAGCACCATCATATTTTGAGAAATAATTGAATCTTCTCATTATACAAATAATAAGTTCATAAAGAAAAATTACTTAAATATAAAAAATCGAACATTACAAACAAAATAAGCCGATATCTAAATTTCAAGTTATCTTGAAGCTAGCACATGAAATCATATTATAAGTTTTTTTTGCCAATAGAAGTTTTTATTATTACAGACAATCATAATATAAGTTTTTTTTTTTAAATAGATTAATGTACTAAATAGTTGCAATATTTTTAAAATTATTATTGATCATTATATATTTTTTTTGGCAAAATTATTGGGCTTTATATAAATATTAAGTTTCAAATAAGTCGTGTCGATGCGTGTCTATCGTGTGGACCTACAGATCAGATCTACACGGACTTGCCTAAAAACGTGTCTAGTCGTGTCACAGATCTATCAGACACGGCCAGATTTTCGTGTAGATCAGGACACGAAAAAAAGCAGGTCCGTGTCAGATCGTGTCGTCGTGTCGTGTCAGCAATTGCCACCCCTATTTCCTGGTCTGCTTCCCGTATCTATTAATTTGAAAAAATAGTACTAGTAGCCAGTTGACAAACTGATCCGATTGAATTACAAGGACAGAAGTCAGACCAACTTTCGAATGGTGTAACACAATAAATATAATGACACAATAAATATAATCTTAGATTTTAAAATATACTACAAAAATCAAAATTATGAAATAAATAATATTGTTGTAATAAATAGACTGTCCTTAAGAACGATATATGAGCACTTATGTTTACGTTAAACATGTTTGCCCCCTTTTATCAATATTGGAATTATAGTTAGGCTCAACCTCCTAAATGTTTAGTTCGTAATTGCCTTCTCATATTTGGGATACATCTTATCCTAGGATTTCTAGCCCTTTTGAAATCCCTGAATTGCCAAATGTTCGGTTTGTTAATCCTTTCAGGCCTGTAATATTGGACTCTCCTCCTTTGGACAAGCCCAAAATGGCTATTCTCACTTTCCCTCTCCATAGTCAACATCTGAATCCACCACCAACCCATTTATCCCTACTGCTCCTCATTTTCAATTACCGGGCTCTGCTTCTACTCAAGCTTATTCACCTACTGTTCATTTGGGTACTACTTTGGGAGATAATGCTGGTTCTTCTCGATCTGTACTCTGTGACCAGATTTTGACTGAGCAGCTTCTATTAATGGATCACTTTCATCTTTAGGAGAATCAGAATGTTGTGTCTGATGTCGGGCCTTCGTCTCGTGTTCCCTCTGTTCCGCTTCAAGAGATCAGTTCCAACATTGCTCTTTATGTGGATGTTGCTCGTCGCCCAGGTAAAGAGCCAATTATTACTGAAGATTCTTCTGATGATGGTCATTCTCGTAAGCGTCGTTTCACTGAGTTCCGTCAGAGGAATCTTTGTTGGATTACGGGGCAGATTACTACGGAAACTCTTTACACGGCCTCCTTCCATTGTTTTACTGGTGGTCGGCTAGGTTAGATGATTAATGAATCATTGTTTGTCATTTCCTATCTCATAGATATCCGATGTAAGAAATTCTTTTCAAAATATTTTAAATTGTCTTCCTGATTGTCGCATGGTTTGTCGATGTGTTAGTCTCAGTGTCTGCAATTAGCAATATCATTTCCCAAATGAACAAGGGAGTGAAATTTAATGGTGATAATTATATGATTTTGAATAATCGTGCAAAGATGGTGATAACTGAAACGAAAGATCAGAATCATTTGACCACTAAGCATGTTAGGCCTGAGGGTAACCTCACAAATGAGCAAAATAAATTCCATGACGAGTGGGATGCCAAGGACCTTGAAATTCGTTCCGCTTTGAAGACAATGCTAGATGATGACATACTCTATGGGTATGATCATAATGATTCTGCTAAGGATCTTTGCGACGGGTTTAAGGCTGGTTTTGGTGTTTACACCATTGCCCAGAAGCTGTCGTTAAACATCGTTTTAGACTCATACAAGATGAATCCTTAGCATACCACGAAGCAGCATATTAAACAATGTTGTAACACGGGGACAAATAATACGGAATCAAAACCACAATATACATGCTATGTAACGAATTACGTAGTGCACATACCTATATTGCTTTCAGTAGTCCCGGGAACGTGACAGGGAGTTCACGGTATGCCGGACGGGTCTAGTAGGAACTCTTGTGAAGGAGTAATTTACGAGGAATGGTCTCCACAACAAAGCCTCTTTTCAATCGGTCACTGGGATGGATCTCCGGGGTAGTTGCTTGAAGAAATTCGGCACCTCCTTCTCTATGGGGTTCGGCCGAACTTGATGTGTTTAGGGAGAGGGGTTCTTTTGTCTCAACTTAAAGTGAGAAAGTGATTAACCCCAAATAAATCCCAACACTCTCTATTTATAAGAGTAGTGGGTTAAAACCCATTTAGGGTAGTAACCTAAGTTCGGCCGACCATGTATAAAGGGGGAGGCCCACTTTTGGTCTCTCGTATAATTGGGATTTAGGCCAAGCCTAAAATCCCTAATGTGACATTACTAAATAAACACTTAGGATGTTGGGCTTATATTAAAGGGCTCCTATTACGACGACCAATTCACCAAATGCCAACAGCTCCCACTCGCCGGAATAGGAGGGTGCCTGTTATATGTTGTTGACCAACACATCAACATTTATTCTTTGATCCAGTCCAGCTTCCGAGTTGTTCATACGAGGTTTTTCGTGCGACTGGCAGACACAACAGACATTGTGCTACTCATCGTTTAGGAGTGTTATATTGTCCGTGGAACGTTGATTCCCTACCTGTTACTTCTCGTTTGCCGCATTGTATCCATTGTCAATTGTTATTCTCCAATTTCCTAGTTTCCCTATAGGAACACTTCTTTAAGGCATCCATACAAGTATTCACAACCTTCAACTAATATCCGGTTGGTGGCCACCTAGTGAATACAAGAGTCAGAGAATTACAATTGTACATGACCATCCCCATTGCTCATACCCTTAGTCAAACTCAACCGGTTTCTAGTACGTGGTAACTAGGCCTTTTTGTTCGGGCACTGCGTTCATACGCCTAGAGGCGAACGTTGAGCCCAACCTTAGATATGAGTTCTGAGTGGTAAGAATACTTTGGGTGCTCTTTCAGTAAGCACCCGAGATCAATCACACGCTCAAGGTGAAGAAGTTTACGCCCATCAAAATCTCGAAAGATTCCACCTAGCACAACCGAGCCTGACTCCGTGGTCGAACGTGGCACGCGTAGTATGAAGTGCGCATCGATAGCATAACCTGAACTTATATATCGTCAAGAATGGGAAATGTCATATGCTATCGTAGATTCTCATCTAGCCCAGAATGTGGTGATTGACGAACATAGTTCCTCACAGTGATCCGCAAAACAATGATCATGTCGTGTAACCCCAAAACAAAATAATTGTTTTGCTTTATAAGGTTTATATTTCGAAACACCACGGTTCTTAGTCGGTCTTAACATGGCAGAGGTTTCCCTTCCATCAAGACGACCGTGCCCGTGTGACTAGGCAAGGTCCACATTCGACATATTTTGTTGGAGGTTTTACAATCCTAAACTAGTTTACAGACCGTCCATCCGATGTAATTTAACCATTATGACGTCGTAAGATCATAAAATCAAATTGCAATTCTTTCATTCAAATATTATTTTAAATTAAAAAAAAAAAAATTATTGGCACATTACAAGCCTCTTAAATCCTGCGCAGTCCAAACATTTTAATGTAATTTTAGAAAACTTCATTGCGTAAAGGTGTTGTCAATAAGTCTGCCACCATATCCTCAGAAGACAAGTATTCAATTGTGATCAGCTTTTCTTCTACCACAGTTTTCACGTAGTTGTATTTAACATTAATGTGTTTCGTCCTACTATGGTACTTGGGGTTCTTTATTTCCCTTATCACTGCTTGACTGTAAGAGTATATGCACAAAAGGCTTACTCCCGTCTTCGACGTCAAGCAGGGCATTCAAGAGCGTATTTAGCCAGACAACTTCCTGTGCATTTATAGAGGGAGCTACGAATTCGGATTCAATTATTGACAGTGCAACACATGATTGCTTCTTGCTCATCCATGAAATGACGGCATTAGAAAGGAGAAACACTCCTCCTGAGGTGGAATTACGATCATTCGGATCGCCACCATGGTCGGCGTCACTATACACAGTCAATTCTAGCTTACCACCCACAGTCTGTAGTCAGCCGTACCTTTCAGATATCGAATTCTAGCCTACCATACTGAGGTACTCTGTTAACGCTCAGCCTGGTCTTTTGGGCCGCCACGCTTCGACAGCGCACTCCCAAAAACAACCGGCATATCCACTGGGTTTAGCATCGTAGAGATTGAACCTTCTCAACAATTTGTTGATATAGATTTCTTGAGAAGGACATAGTTTGCGAGCAGCCCGATCCGTAGCAATCTTAATGCCCAGGATGTACTTGGCTACTCTCATTTCTTTCATCTAAAATACAATTGCTAGCCAGGAGTTTGATTCATTTAAATAATTCACATCCTTCGTGGCAAGGAGTTTGTCATTGACGTATAACTTCAAGATAACATACTTCGACTCAGAGGTCTTAGTATACACGCAGGGATCCTCGTGAAGATTCACGAATCCGTTGCCAACGATTTCCTTGTGAAACCTGCAGTACCATTATCGAGACGATTGTTTAAGACAGTAGATTGATATTGGAGTTTACAACCTTTACGTTCATTTCCAGTGAATATGAAACCTCTGGTTGCTCCATGTAGATCTCTTCCTCCAAGCTCCCATGAAGGAAGGCGGTCTTAACATCAATTTGGTGCAGCTTCAGATTGAGTCTAGCAACCAGGGCCAAGATAGCACGAACCGTGGTATAACGCACAGTAAGTGAGTATGTCTCATCAAAATCCACTCCGTGGAGTTGGGTATATCCTTTCGTCAACATTTCCATTAGCAGTGAGTTTCAATTTCAGAACCTACTTCGTCCCTATTGCTCTACGGTTAGCAGGCAAATCAACTAACAACCACACCGAATTGGCTTCTATAGAGCGATCTCTTCCACCATTTCTTTCCTCCATTATTTTTCTTGAGGTCCTTCCTGATGGATATACGCCCAATTTGAACCCGTTGACTACCAAATCGTTTTATTTTTATCACCCCGTTAATGATTGTAAATCGAAACTTCAACCCGAACACCCCGCGGAAAACACCAACGGTCCGGACGAGGCCGAAATACTCGTCCGGACAAGTTAGACTCACCTAGGTGAGGTCGGGTGGCCACACCCGACCTCCCCTAGGGGAGATCCGGTGGGCCAACCCTATCTCCCCTAGGAGGGGTTGGGTGGCCTCACCCAACCCCTACCCTTGGGGGTCGGATTTTCCTTCCCCCCAAGGGCCCCGACACCGCTTTTAGACTCCCATACTCGGTTTATTTCAGCCAACCCTCTCCGTACCCTAAGGTCTTAATTACGTGTTTAAAGGATAATTAATTGGGGTTAAAGGTCCTTTCGGTACCACATGTTTGCAAAAATTACACTGTTCATACCACTAGTATTTTTTGGTACCGAATTGGTACCATATGTTTCCAAACCTTACTGTTTTGGTACCTCCGTTAGGGTTCTGTCAAAAACAGCCGTTAAATGGCATGTGCCATGCACGTGACCAGCCCAAAACTTTCAATTTTGTTACAATTTAGTCCATCTAATACATCCCTAACTTTTATTTTGTTCAATTTAGTCCTAAAACTTCAAAATCAAACCATTTCCCCAAATTGACCTAGCCGGACCAAGCCATGGGCTAGGTCCGACCCTGGGTCATGGTCGCCGGACCCAGGGTCCGACCTAGCCCATGGCTAGGTCAATTTGGGGAAATGGTTTGATTTTGAAGTTTTAGGACTAAATTGAACAAAATAAAAGTTAGAGATGTATTAGATGGACTAAATTGTAACAAAATTGAAAGTTTTGGGCTGGTCACGTGCATGGCACATGCCATTTAACGGGCGTTTTTGACGGAACCCTAACGGAGGTACCAAAACAGTAAGGTTTGGAAACATATGGTACCAATTCGGTACGAAAAAATACTAGTGGTATGAACAGTGTAATTTTTGGAAACATGTGGTACCAAAAGGACCTTTAACCCTAATTAATTGTGTTTAAAGGTTAACGATGTCATTAAGCCACCTTAATGACACAGTTGCCTATAAATACAACTCTTCCACTATTCATTAAGGGATCTTGGCAAGTTGCATAATTTAGCTCTGACATCTCTCTAGCTTTATCTCTCTACAAAAACCGTACTGACTTAGGCATCAGAGAGGGTTCATCAGGCACCACCCCCCCTCTGTGCCTGATATTGCCCCTCTTGCAGGGCGAGAAGAGAAGCGAAGCGAAGGACAGAAAGACACAGGCTAGGACGACACAACCCGAGAGCACCGAATCCGCAACATCTCCAGTGAGGAACGAGACTTAGGTCGACCGCCCGTTGACCCTAGACTTGGAACCTAACACTTGGCGCCGTCTGTGGGCTTCGAACAGAAAGCCTGGCAATAACAAGAACAATGACGAATAGTTTGGCGTCTAGGCATCACCGCCCACCTGGGGGCAATAGGCGAGGGAGACAGCCTATACCTCCAGCAAGGCAGCCTAACCCAGAGAAACAGCCTGCACACCAGAGCCTCAGGTAGCCCCATAGGCACCCCAGCCTAACAAGCAGGGAGGAGGACCTTCACGCCCAGCTGGCTAGGAGGCTTCCACAGCTTCAACTTCATTGACTAGGAAGCCACAGGGACAGGGGGCAACAAGGAGTTCCATCCCAATACACGGCACCTCCACAGGGGTACTACTATGAGGCACAACCTCAAGGGTATCCAAATGGAATACTGACTCAAAGGAACAACAATCGTGCCCACACAACCAACACAAGGCCCGCATACTCCCAATGAGCACAGACGGTGACTCCGAGGTTGATGAACGCATTGGATGAGCTGCTAGCCTACAGAGAGACTCTGAGGAACAAGCAGAGAAGGTAACACCAGCATGAAGAAGAAGAAGTTCATGAGCAAGAACAAGTCCCAGAAGAAAAACACCACTCGCACCCTCGAACAGGGCAGCGAGAAGAACAAAGGAGAGATAACCAAGGGCCCCCCCAGAGGGAAGGCAGCAGTTTGTGCCTCCAAGGCAGCAACAGACACAGCAGGACACCAGGGCATACACCCCGCTGGTGGCAGACAGACAGGCAAGACCTCCAAGGAGGCATGAATTCAACCAAGTACCCCAACAGGGACATACACCGCACTAAGGGAGGACATACATGCCAGACCAACAAGGATATAGGAGTTCCAACATCCACCCTGGCAATGAACACATACAGTCCGTATCACCACAGACATGACTAAGGGACATACCAAGGAAAGCTCAAAGGGAGGGACATAGTCCCAACAACACAACAAGGCAACCACCTACCCATGATACAGCACGACAGATCCAAACCCCTGGTGCATGACAACCCTTGGCACATATCCCCCTAGGACAGGGGAGGAGTTGAAAAGACAAGGATTTGAACAGGGGACTCATAGAGTACCACACCACGTTAGCACATAGCTACTACAATGGGAAGTCTCATGGAGAGACGTAGTAGAGTCAGATCGCACATAGAATACATGAAGGATACACCTCAACCTAGTCCGTCCTGCAAGGATGCGACCTTATATTCCTCAAGTGGAAGGAATACACACAGACTAACAGAGGAAAACAGTTACATTACCAAGGAAGCAGGGGATATCAACACCCCCACACCCATATCCTTCCCATATCCTCTTATTTAATTTAACTGCATAACAAGTCAACTCCCTAAAAGGGGTAGATTTTGATACTTGATATCAACATGTTTTCCAACAATGACCATACCGGACGCCTTCGGGCTCCGTGATATATATATACACAGGTGGACCACTAGAAGAATCCGCAAAAGGCCGTCGCCAATCAAGAGATGCACAAGCAACAGATTCCTCAATCCCAAAGAACACCTATAAGGTCAAGTTTCTGGGAAAGATCACAAGATGGAAGGCTCACTTACAAAAATAAGTTGAGCACTCCCAACATCCTATAGAGGAACTACCATGAAGGTCACAAAGGATTACCCCTACTATAACCTTCCACTAAGCATCCTAGGGCCAAGTCCATCAAAGGATCCCATCTGGCATTGGTATGCAAGGGGGGCACCAGTCGCAACATGCCCTCCCCACAAACGCCCATTAGCATAAGAGGGGGTAGCCGCGAACATATCCCTCCAAAAATGGAGAAAACCATATCACATAGACAACGCCCACCTTCAAAGGCAACCTATTGATGATACTAGAGAAGAGTCAGGCATGCCTAATACCAAAGGACCCCTACTAGTAAAGGTGGTCAGAACATCGACATACCCATTAGGGACACGGCACTGCAAATGAACCAGGAATAAGGATGGAACACATATCCTTACAAGTATCCTTACAAGTATCCTTGCATTTATCCTTGCAAAAATAAACTCCGTAGATAAAGAGGTTATCTAATAGATGACTATGTCTCTGTTCTCAAAATATGATCCTAACCCGGAGATCCTTGGACTCCGTATTATATATGCAATGAATAACATGTTCATCAAAGATAGGTACACAAAGATTCAAGACAGCACCATAAAGATTAGGCGCATACCTCTACCAAGTACGACACATTGGAGTGTTCGTAAACACTCCTTCGCCATCTCACAAGAAAGGAAGGAAACCAAGGATACAAGTCCTAATAGAATAAACATCGGTAGAAAATCCTGTCATTGAAGTCATGCACGAAGAGAGAAACTCTAAAGATACAAGATTAGCAAAAGAGATAGTACAACAACTAGAGTATGAAAAAGGAGATACATCTCCTATCAAGAGCCTTAGGGCAGGATAATAGTTCTACAAGATCAACCAAAGAAGAGCTCAAAAGCTTGGGGAGTAAGGTTTCATGATCGACTCTCACACTAGACGCACATCCCGATCAACCACCTTGTCTGCAAATGATAAGACATTTGACTCTGGCATCCCATCAAGAGGAGAACCCCGATAAAAGGGGCACTAGAAAAATATCCCGCCTTTAAGGCCATACGCCGAATACATGATGAATGAAGGTTATGACAAAACAAAAAAGGAGGGACTTGTCAGCTCAACACACCTCAAACACGTATACGTACGCAATACAAATGCAGCCTCTAATGAAGTTATCCAATGAGGAATAGCCAATACGGGGGTGAACCCATGGAAAATCATGGAGCATCACCTGCAAACCTAAAGGTAAACGCCCTTTTAAGATTCAAGTCCTAATTAAAAGGAAGTCTATAATCAACATTCTAGGTGGGAGGAGCATGACCAATGTGACACCCCCTAAAGGCATTGAAGAATACTCCAATGTGAGGGAAAAGGCAAAGAACACTAAGTGCCACAACACTCCAAGAAGATTATCACAGCCCGGTCAGACCCCCCCATGCACGAGCAAAGAGCATGGATTAGATTGACTAGTCTGAAACACACCTACGAGATTAACAACTCAAGACACCATTCTATGAGAGAGCTTTTCAACCTAAAACACAAAGAAGGGGGGGAAAGAATTTACAAGCACCCCTAGGATACAAACACTGCCGCATCCTGGTTATCAAGAGAATGAAAATCACCCCCACCCACCCAAAGCAAAAGCTCTCCAACCAACCTCTAAAGATACATCCGACAAAGGCATTATCCAAACCATGCCTATGACTGAAACAAGCAAGCATGAGAAAGAGTAAATCCTACAAGGGACACTCATCGCATTCAACCAAGCAGACAAGGGAGCCCCGAGCATAAGGGGTACCCAACCAAGAAAATAAACGAGGGGCCTTCAACGGCCAAATATGAAAGGCGGTATGACCACCAAGAAACTTGGGGGGCACCAAACGAATAAGTGATTGGTAGTCCACCTAAGTGCAAAAGAAGAGATTAGAGGCAGATGATCACAAGAACATGCAATACCACTTCTCCTAGAAGAGGTCACATAAGAGGAAAACATCCTCAACTCCCTATACGGACTCGTCCTAAGTTGGCAACACACAAACATCGCCCTCGAAAGGTGATCCCCCACATTGAAGAAAAAGCGTGGTAGCATGCAATATCATGGAAAGAAAGCTCAAGTAAAGATCTAAAAGGCGTATCAAAGACACACCCTACATGGGGAATTACCCAAGGTAAAGTAATATTCTGAGCCCTCTGGGAGCCAATCCCGCGAACACATTCGACGCCCCCAAGAGCGTATCTTGAGAGTAGTTCTAAAACTACGAACCCTGTGCCCTCCGGGAGCCTATCTCGCGAACAGATTCAACGCCCCCAAGAGCGTATCTTGAGAGTAGTTTTTATACTACGGACTTCGACGCCCCCAAGAGCGTATCTTGAGAGTAATTTTTTTACTACGACCTTCGACGCCCCCAAGAGCGTATCTTGAGAGTAGTTTCTATACTACGACCTTCGACGCACCAAGAGCGTATCTTGAGAGTGGTTTCCAAAAACTACGAATTTCGACGCCCCTAGGAGCGTATCTTGAGGTAGATTTGCAACCTACCAGATTCGACGCCCCCAAGAGCGTATCTTGAGGTAGATTTCAAACTACCAGATTCGACGCCCCCAAGAGCGTATCTTGAGGTAGATTTCAAACTACCAGCTTCGACGCCCACCTAGAGCGTATCTTTGGTCTAACTACTGGTGCCCTCCAGGAGCGTATCTCGTGAACAGTTTCGACACCCTCCAGGAGCGTATCTCGCGAACAGTTTCAACGCCCACCTAGAGCGTATCTTTGGTCTAACTACTGGTGCCCTCCGGGAGCGTATCTCGTGAACAGTTTCAACACCCACCTAGAGCGTATCTTTGGTCTAACTACTGGTGCCCTCCGGGAGCGTATCTCGCGAACAGTTTCAACGCCCACCTAGAGCGTATCTTTGGTCTAACTACTGGTGCCCTCCGGGAGCGTATCTCGCGAACAGTTTCAACGCCCACCTAGAGCGTATCTTTGGTCTAACTACTGGTGCCCTCCGGGAGCGTATCTCGTGAACAATTTCGACGCCCTCCGGGAGCGTATCTCGCGAACAGTTTCGACGCCCACCAAGAGCGTATCTTTGGTCTAACTACTGGTGCCCTCCAGGAGCGTATCTCGTGAACAGTTTCGACGCCCTCCGGGAGCGTATCTCACGAACAGTTTCGACGCCCACCAAGAGCGTATCTTTGGTCTAACTACTGGTGCCTTCCGAGAGCGTATCTCGTGAACAGATTCGACGCCCACCAAGAGCGCATCTTTGGTCTAACTACTGGTGCCCTCCGAGAGCGTATCTCGTGAACAGTTTTCGACGCCCACCAAGAGCGTATCTTTGGTCTAGCAGTATCGTATATACCATTGAAAGGGTATCAGAAGAGATCATCGCACCATACTGAGAAGAATTCCATGAGAAAATAATTGCAAAGCAAAGTTGTATGAAGAACACATAATATTTTTTCTTGATGAGATAGCAGGTATGATGTGAAGGAAAACACAAAAGAAAGATAAGGAAAGGAAAGCATATACAAAGGAGAAGTCCATGACCAAAGGATCATATACAGAAGCACAAGAGGTTATCATGAAAAGTAACGAGTTATCCTACCATCCATATCACAAGTCAAGAGAAGTATCTCAAAGGAACCCAACACCACCAAGAAGGATAGCAAAGACATGAAATCCAAAGTTCAAGGCTCTCAAAATAAACTCGACCCATCAAGAAGAGAATTGCCTTACAAGTCGCACAAATCAACCTCCGACAAACGTTATTGTTTTGCATGTCGCTCTCGCGTGACCTATGCTCGTATCAAACTTGAACATCGTCAAGCACAACTCATGAAGGAGACATCTAAAGAGCATAAAGGATACAACATCCGACAAGACGAGACATCGGGACCTAACCCAACAAACATAGCCTAAACAAAAGGCAACTATAGCAATGACGGCTCTCCAATGAGAAAGGAATACTAAAGCACAATTCCATACATCGTGATGTGGCTATCATGTCCACATACCCTGAAGTGGCTATCATGTCCACATACCCTGAAGTGGCTATCATGTCCACATACCCTGAAGTGGCTATCATGTCCACGTACCCTGAAGTGGCTATCATGTCCACACACTGCGAAGTGGCTATCATGTCCACACACCATGAAGTGGCTATCATGTCCACACACTGCGAAGTGGCTATCATATCCACACACCAAGACCATCAAGTCCACCACAAACCTAAAGAGCCAAAACCCAACCTCAAAAGGAGATTCAAGAAAAAGGGAAAAACAACACCCTTCATACGCTCATCAAAGGTAGGCACTTATATTTCAACCCACTGGGGGATACTAGGTAGGAGACGTCCCCATTATGAAGACAACCTCCATGTCTCATGAAATCAACCATGAGGCAAAGAATCACGACAAGCACTATTGAGGGCATATAACAAAACGATCCCCACAACGATCACAACTACGATACTAGTAGAGGCTAACTCAAGAGCAGTCTCCACCAAACTCCAAAGCAAGAATTTGCTATCTTAATCAGAGCCATGGCAAGAGAAAGGAACCTCAATAAAAGGCGATGATCACACCCATCACCAAAAGAAAAAATTTCAACGCAGGGGTTAATAACATAACCCATAGGAAAGCCAAAGACACCTTCGAAAGTCGTCAAATCTACATGAAGATTAAATGAACCCGAGACTCGGCCCCTCGGCTGGGGGGCAGAGGATAGAGAAGAGACATCAAGACCTATGATCACCCCATCGCCAGCCACATGTTGTTTCCCTTCGTCAAGTAAAGAGGGCGCCTCTTCAACCACTACCTACTTATCACGAGAGGGAGTCAGCAAGGAGGCACTTGAAGGAGAGCCCCTCGCGGTTTCCTTTTCCTTGGCAGCCGAGGGCCCGACCTCAGAGTCAGGTTTCCACGCCTTGGATTGACTTGAACTCTCGCCCACTGCAAGAACCCATTCGGTAACCAGGGGCGAACGTTCTAACAACAAGAAGGAAGCAACATGAGAACAATCATAAGTATATCACAAAGAAAAGAGAATGGAATGAGAACATACTGGAAGCATTAGCAGCCTTCCCTGACTTAGAAAATTTCTTGGCCTGATAAGCAGAACTAGAGGTTTCTTCCCTCTCATCCGATTCAACGGTACGTTCGGAACGCTCTGCCTACACCTTATATGTTTCTCCATGAAATCAACCTACAAGGGGTCATACGAGTCCCCGCCTCATACGAGTCCACCTCGGACACCCAAGACACAGGACAGTCAGATTTGGTCTGACTACCTTGGAAAACGATCTTCAAGGTCTCCCTGTCTGAAGAAGAAAGCTTCCCAAAAGTGAGTCATCTATACGAGCAACCAACGCAAAGTTCGACCCTTACTCATGGAGGGGCGAGATACGCCTACTACGGGGGCAACCTTAACACCAAGGGAAGAGGGCGAATTTTTAGTTTCCCCAAATGGAGCAACGCCCCAACACATCCGAAGGAAGGGTCAACCCTTAACACATGTCAATAGACCCCTTCGCTCGCGGCGGTAAGAAGAAAGCTTGTAAGCATTTTCACCCTCACTTTTATGGGGAACAAATTGCAGGGTAAAGGTCAAGAGCTATACACACGCTCCAACGAATGAAGGAAAAATGTTACACATGCCGAAGGTCGAGGTTAATGGACAATGCTCACGCTAGTACGAGGGAGGCGGAACGTTGTGTCCCATTGAGTGGCAGAGTTCCCACCCTCAGGTAAAGGAGAGGTCTATGCTCTCACCTTTGCACTTATGCTCATATTCATGATTAACATCTACAGGTACATCAATGTCATCACTCATGCTTGTACTCACAACACGTCCATACATACATACATGTTCACGCTTGCACTCATATGCATGCCCACATACACACTCCCGTGTGTTCAAACATTTAGACGTCCATGCACATGGCCGCCATATATTTATGCATACATTCATGACTACAATCGCAGCATGTCTCTACTCACTCCCATCCTTATGTTCCTACTTGCATGTATGCTAGTACACATCCTCATGTTCATGATATGTCCATGTTCACTCCTAGTTAACATCCTACAGGCATATTTTCTAGTATCCCATACTTAGAAAAATTTCGGACCAAAATTGAAATTTTTCTTCACTTAGACTTATCCCGGCATGAAATTGAAACATGGACTTGTTTAGCTGTGTTCATGTTGCATCTCCACATGAGTATACATTTTCCGAGCACACACTCATGACGGTGTTAAATTTATTATTTCCACCTCAGACGGACACGTGCATGGACACGTGCCCGTGCTATCCTGACATTTGCAATTCCTCTATCTTATAAGACAGGGGGCAGAGTCAGAGACACACATCCATGGGTAAGTAAGGACTCCGACAAAAGGTAAAATCCCGGCTTCAAATTGCGCGTGTCATACCATCCTAAAATAGAGTCAATCAAGGGTCAGGCCATTGGTTGACTCGGAGGCATGTGATGGATATACGCCCAATTTGAACCCGTTGACTACCAAATCGTTTTATTTTTATCACCCCGTTAATGATTGTAAATCGAAACTTCAACCCGAACACCCCGCGGAAAACACCAACGGTCCGGACGAGGCCGAAATACTCGTCCGGACAAGTTAGACTCACCTAGGTGAGATCGGGTGGGCCAACCCGATCTCCCCTAGGGGAGATCGGGTTGGCCAACCCTATCTCCCCTAGGAGGGGTTGGGTGGCCTCACCCAACCCCTACCCTTGGGGGTCGGATTTTCCTTCCCCCCAAGGGCCCCGACACCGCTTTTAGACTCCCATACTCGGTTTATTTCAGCCAACCCTCTCCGTACCCTAAGGTCTTAATTACGTGTTTAAAGGATAATTAATTCTGTTTAAAGGTTAACGATGTCATTAAGCCACCTTAATGACACCGTTGCCTATAAATACAACTCTTCCACTATTCATTAAGGGATCTTGGCAAGTTGCATAATTTAGCTCTGACATCTCTCTAGCTTTATCTCTCTACAAAAACCGTACTGACTTAGGCATCGGAGAGGGTTCATCAGGCACCACCCCCCCTCTGTGCCTGGTATTGCCCCTCTTGCAGGGCGAGAAGGGAAGCGAAGCGAAGCGAAGGACAGAAAGACACAGGCTAGGACGACACAACCCGAGAGCACCGAATCCGCAACATCTCCAGTGAGGAACGAGACTTAGGTCGACCGCCCGTTGACCCTAGACTTGGAACCTAACACTTCCAAAGCTTGTTTAACCGTTATCGGTTCATTAACCGAAGTCAGAGTGAACAATTGACCCTTCTCAATGGGATACTTCTTGGGAGAAGTTCTTTCGGTCCGGCCAGTCCTGTCCGGTGACACCGGTTCTACCGGTCCGGTTCGGTTCAAAAATGAAATTCGGTTCAATTCTTCATGCAAACCGGGTCGGTTTGGTTCGACCCATTAGTGTACCTGGTCCGACCCGACCCGAATGGGTCGGACCGATTGAGAAAACCCGGGTCGGTCGAACCGACACAGTTGGACTGGCGGAACCCGACCCGGTTGACCCGGTTGGACCGGTTCGGGTTCCATCGGTTATCCGGCTCAGTTGACCCGACCCGGATGTGCAAATTGGACCGGCCCATTTACCTTATTGGGTTCGGCCAAAATAAAAACTTAACTTAGCCACCAAGTAATATTAATTATAGAACCAATTTCCAAATATATTTGCATTATATATATATATATATATATATATATATATTAATTTCGGCCACTTTAGTAAATATGTTATATGTATATATTTATTTATTGTCAAGATTCTATATTTGGGATATAAATCTTTCAACAATATATTTTCTCAATCTTAGGCAACTAATATCTATCAATAATATCTAACATCCCTAAAATTATGCTAGAATATATCGATAATTAATGTCACTATTATCTTTTGAACCTAACCCAAAAATTCGGCCAAATACATTACATGGGGCCGAAATTATTTAATAATTTTACATGTAATTTTCGACCAAAACACCAATTATACGGTTAGTGGTCAAATTTCTAGATCAAAATTTACTAAGATTAATAATCCAATGTTTTAATACTGATAAAAGTCATGTTTTTTCTTGAAGATGATGAACATCAAGTTTTACTAAAACAAACAAAAATTCATGAACTATCAGTTTTACCTAAAACTCAAGAACACCAATTTTATCAAAAACATACACTCCCTACACATGCTCTATACCGCTGATGGAATTAAGGGACGATTACTACGTAAACAAAAATCACATGGTACATGATATGTAACAAATTACGAAGCGGAAAGAATGCACATACAAATTAAGCTTTTCGTAAACCCAGAAACGTGACGGGGAGTTTACGGATTGACGGACGGGTCCTGTAGGAACTCTTGTGAATGAGCAACCTATGAGGAATGGTCTCCACAGCAAAGCCTCTTTTCAATTAGTCACTGGGTTGGATCTCTGGGGTAATTGCTTGAAGAAATTCGACACCTACTTACTCTATGGGGTTCGGCCGAACTTGATGTGTTTAGAGAGAAGTATTTCTTTTGTCCCGATTTAAAGTGAGTAAAGTTATTAACCCCCAAATAAATCCCTAACTTCTCTATTTATAAGAGTTGTGGGTTGTGTTGGCATTTGGTGAATGGGCCGCCATAATAGGAGCCCTTTAATATAAACCCAAAATTGAGAGACCCCTATGCCCAATTAATTGAGTAATGTCACATTAGTGATTTTGGGCTAGGCCTAAAATTCCAATGGACATGAGAGGCCCAAAATTGGGCCTCCCCTTTCTCCAACATAGGTCGGCAGAATTATCATAAGAGTGGGGAGGTGGGTTTTTTTTCCACATCCTCTTATGAATAGGGAGTGTCAGGATTTCTTTAGGGTTAATCAATTAATGAGATGATCACTCCTTCTCCTAAGTGTTGAGACAAAGAAATCCCTCCTCCCTAAAAGTGCTAAGTTCTGCCGAACCACCTACATGCTTGAAGGTGCCAAATTTCTTTGAGCAATTTCCCCAAAGATCCATCCCTGCGAGGAATCGACAAGAGGCTTTGTTGTGAAGATCATTCCGTGTAGGCGATTCCTTAACAAGAATCCTTACAGGATCCGTCCGACAGACCGCGAAATCCCCTCAAGATCTTGGGTCTACGGAAAGCAAGAACTGGTATGTGTCTCTAATTCATTGCGTAATTAGTTTACCTAGCATGTACATGTGTTTTTGTCCTTAGCAACTATCCCTAAATCCTACATAATAAAACCCACCTAGGGTATTAACCCAAGTTCTGCCGACCATGTATAAAGAGGGAAGCCCAATCTTGGGCCGCTCATGTCAATTAGGATTTAGGCCCAGCCCAAAATCCCAAATGTGACATCACCAAATTAACACTTAGGATGTTGGGCTTATATTAAAGGGCTCCTATTACGGCGGCCCATTCACCAAATGCCAACAAACTAATGTATATTATGCTTGTTGAACTCAATGAAGCAGGGGAAACCCTGACTGTGGAACAAAACGTCTAATGCGTCATTCCCTATTTGCCCAAATCTTTGAATAACATAAAAATGCACCTTACCCATGCTACTCATATTGATACTCTCGAGGGGATTCGAGCCAAGGGCTGAGATGTATATTACATCAACATTTCCAACAAAGCAAAAGGGTAAGCATAAGAGAAAGAGAAAAGACATCGCAGTGAAGTCTAACAGGTCATCTGGTTTGAATGACAAAAGAAATTTCAAACTTAAGCAAGCTGGCGGAAAGAACAGGTAGAAGAAAAGAGCATGTAATGAGGAAAATCGAACGTGCTTTAGGTTTGGGGTGAAAGGTCACCTAGCATCTTCTTGTACTAATCCTCCAAAGGTACATTCTAAGAAACAATGACGAAAAGTCATATATTCTCCTTGTATTCCTATAACATGGTGAGTAATTAAATCCAACTTGTAAATTACAAAACCGAGTTGAGGAAGGAGCGTAAAACCAAAGGAGGACGTCATTGGAATAAAGGAAGAGCAAAATTTATCTTTAAGATCTTGATTTCCTTTCTTGCTAGAACATTTTTGTCTTTCAGCTTGATACTTTTTTTTTGGGTTATGAATATTGTGCGACTTGAGATTCTGCATAATTTATTTAGTTGAACCAAGATATGTTTGCTTCATCTTTAACAACTGAATCTAAATTTCACCATTCTAAACATTGCATAATGAGGTTGAAAGAATCATTTTATTATTTGTTAGTACTCCATAAATATAATTAATATCATAACGACGAACATGTATGAAACCGATGATAAAATTTTGGAAACGAAATGATTTCACGTGGGGTAAACACCCAAGTGTGGCGCATGCTTACTGCATAGATCCTGAGTAAGATCGGATCACATCGATTAGAAGAACAAATTTAATGATAAGATGTATGATTTTGAAGCTCAAAATAACTTTAACCGTTTAGGGATAATTCAACTAATTACTCATAAATCTGAGACTATTGAATGCCTTAAAAGTTATCTCAATCTCGTAGAAAATCAGCTGGAGCGTAAGGTGAAAACCTTGTGCACTGATAGAGGTGAGAATACATCTCGAATGAGTTTGATATTGTCCGTCAAACAACAACATGGTGTGGCAGAGCGGCGTAATCATACACTCTTGGACATGGTTAGAACCATGACGTCGCAAGCTCCTCTTTCGATGTCCTTTTGGGGCGATGCAATGTTGACTGCTACTCATGTAGTAAACCGTGTTCCTACAAACTTGGTAGAATCGGCAACATATGAGCTGTGGACTGATAAAGAGATGGATCTTACCAGGCTGCGACCTAAGGGTAGTGCAGCATACACGCATCAAAACGATAATCGATTCGGAAAGTTGGGACCTAGAGGATTGAAAAATGTCTCTATAAGATACTCCGAAAACTCTAAGGGATGTGTGATTATGGCTGCTCAAGAAAATGGTGGTATGGTCGAACATGAGTCCAGGGATGTTACATTCCTTGAGGATGAATTTCCTAAGCTTGGTGACATCAAAACGAATGAAGTCTTAATAGAAATTGAAGAGGACGAGTATGATCAGGTCCCACTTACTTCGAGTGGGTGATTTGGGGGAGCAACAACTGTAAATGATATGGTAAATGAGAATGGGTACATTTTCATAATAAATCCAGTGGGAGGTGAATCCAACCACATAATTCATAGTTGCTCCTGGTGCGAATCAAGTAGAACCTGATCATGTAGTTGCTGAACCGTTGGATGAGAATCATATAATTCCTCAACTACCTGCAGGTAGCAGTGGCAGGGGACAACCAACTTGGTTCCTGGTCCAAGTAACCCTGGAGTTCATCTCCGAGATAGATACCCAAGACTAAGAGGTCGTCCAATAAAAGTTGTATGAGAAGGTTTCAGTAACGCCCTGGTTCCTAGTGGGAGCGTAGTTCCGGATGGGAATAATGAGTCTAGGCGTAGTTAAAGGCAGATAACTTATCCTAAGAAGTATCCCATCGGGAAACGTGAGTTGTTCACTCTGACTTCGGTTGATGAACTGGTAACGGTTAAACAAGCTTCGGAAAGTCCTCAAGCAAAGGGGCTAAGTGGGTTCTGAAGTTGAAACTCACTGCTGATGGAAACGTTAAGCGATATAAAGCTCGACTTGTCGCGAAAGGGTATACCTAACTCCACAGAGTGGACTTTGATGAAACTTACTCACCGACTATGCGTTACACTGCAGTTCGGGCCATTTTGGCCTTGGTTGTTAGCCTCGATCTCAAGCTGCAACAGATTGATGGTACCGTAGGTTCCACGAGGAAATGTTTGGCAATGGATTCGTGAATCTTCACGAAGATCCCTGCGTGTACACTAAGACCTCTGCTTCGAAGTATGTCATCTTGACGTTATACGTCGATGAAATCCTTATTGCCGCGAACGATGTAAGTTAATTAAGAAAATCAAAGTCTTGGTTAACATCTATATTCGAGATGAAGGACATGGGCGAGGCCACTTACATCCTAGGCATTATGAATGCTAGAGATCGTGGTGCTCGAAGATTATGTCTTTCTCAGGAAGCCTATATCAACAAGTTGTTGAGAAGATTCAATCTCTATGAGGCAAACCCTGTGGAGACGCTGGTTTTATATGGGTGTGCGCTGTCAAAACGTGATGGCCCAAAGAACCTGGCAGAGCGTGAACAGATGAAAAGTGCAGAGTACCTCATTAAGGTAGGAAGTTTAGGATATATGGGGATAGTTACTACGGACAACAAACATGTGTACATGCCAAGTAACTAATTATGCAGCGGAATAGGGACACATACCAGTTTCTCCTTAGCTGGAGTCCCAAGATCTTCTGGGAGTTCGCGGTCCACCGGCCGGATCCTGTAGTGACTCTTGTTAAGGAATTGCCTACGAGGAATGGTCTCCACAGCAAAGCCTCTTGTCGATTCCTCGCAGGGATGGATCTCTGGGATAATTTCTCAAAGCAATTTGGCACCTCCTATGTGGTTGGTTCAGCTGAAACACTCTATAGGGAGGAGGGATTTCTTTGTCTCAACACATAGGAGAAGGAGTGATTATTTCATTAACTGATTAACCCCAAAGAAATCCTGACACCCCCTATTTATAAGAGGAGGTGGGCAAAACCCACATCTACTCCCTCATTAATTCGGCAGGCCACTATGTAAAGGGGAGGCCCAATTTTTTTCCTCTCATGTCAATTGAGATTTTAGGCCCAGCCAAAAATCTCTAATGTGACAATACTCAATTACTTAATTGTTGGGCTTATATTAAAGGGCTCCTATTACGGCACCCATTAAAAAAATGCCAACAGCTCCCACTTGCCGGAATGGGAGGGTGCCTGTTAATATGTTGTCGACCAACACATCAACATTTATTCTTCGATCCATGCCCTGCTTCAAAATGTTCATACGAGGTTTGTCGTGCGACCGGCAGACACAACAGATATCGTGCTACTTATCAGTTAAGAGTATTCTAGCGTCCGCAAAACATTGATTCCCAACCTGTGATTAACCTATAAACATATATATGTGCAGCCCTGTATCCTTGGTCAACTGTTATTCTCCAGTTGTCTAGATTCTGCATAGGAACACTTCTCCAAGGCATCCGCACAGGTATTCACAACCTTCAACTAATATCTGGTTGGTGGCCACCTAGTGAATACCAGATTCAGAGAATTATAAGTGAAATTGACCATCCCCTACGCTCGTAACCTTAGTAAAACTCAACTGGTTCCCAAAACGTGGTCACTAGGCCTTATTGTTCAACACTGCGTTCGTACACCTGGAAGTGACCATTGAGGTTGACCTTAGATACGAGTTCTGAGTCCGTAAGGATACTTTGGGTGCTCCTTCATTAATTACCCGGGATCAGTCACACGCTCAAGTTGAAGAAGTTTGTGCCCATCCGAATCACGAGGATTCTACCTAACACAACCGAGGTTGACCCCATGGTCGAACGTGGCACACGCAGTATGAACTGCGCGTCGATAGCATAACTTGAACTTACATATTATTAAGAGTGCAAAATTTCATACGCTATCGCGTATTTTCATCTGGCCCAGAATGTGCTTTCCGATGACCTGACTTCTTCATGGCCATACGTAAAACAAGATCATGTCGTGTTACCCCGAAAGCAAATGATCGTTTTGCTTAACCAAGTTTTTCGAAAGCACCGTGGTTCTTAGCTAGTCTTGACATGGCAGAGGTTCCTCCTCCGTCAAGACGACCGAGCCTGTGTGACGAGGGTGGCCCACATTCGACATATTTTATTGGGAGGTTTTACTCTCTAACTACTAGTTTATAGACCATAAAATCCGATATAATCCAACCATTATGAGGTCGTAAGTTAATAAACTCAAATTGCAAATATTACTTCGAAACTCAAAATGTTATTTGACACAGTACAATCCTCCTAAACCCTACGTAGTCCAAGCATTTTGACATGCTTTTCGAAAACATCCATGCGTAGTGGTTTAGTCAATGGGTCAACCATCATATTCTCAGAGGATAAGTATTCTGATGTGATCATTTTGTCTTCTACCACACTTTTCGCATAAGTATATTTGACATCAATATGTTTTGTCCTATTATGGTACTTTGGATTCTTGACTGCTACAATCGTTGATTATCTGTCAGAGTAAATCCTCACAGGCTTACTCCCGTCCTCGACGTCAAGCAGAGCAGTCAAGAGTCTCTTTAGCCAGACAGACCCCTGTGCAATTTTAGAGAGTGCCACGTCTTAGGTTATAAAGTCTAGGTCAACGGGTCGTCAATCTAGAATTTATCTCCCACTAATGAAATGTCGGGTTCAGTGTTCCTAGGACTAGTCGTTCTGATCCATGCCCTTCTGCTCCCTTGGGGTAGTCGTTCTGATATATGTCCTTCTCTTCTCTCCTTCTGACCTCCTTTCCTTCTCTCCTTCTGACCTCCTGAGGCTTGTACTTCTTACCCCTGGGGCTTGTCCTACTGCTCTATGCTCTTCTGCTTCCTTGGCTCTCTTCTCCTTGCCACCCTGCAAGAGGGGCAATACCAGGCACAGGGGGGGGGGGTGGTGCCTGATGAACCCTCTCCGATGCCTAAGTCAGTACGGTTTTAGAGAGATAAAGCTAGAGAGATGTCAGAGCAAAATTGTGCAACTTGCCAAGATGATCAAATGAATAGTGGAGGAGTTGTATTTATAGGCAACGGTGTCATTAAGGTAGCTTAATGACATCGTTAACCTTTAAACACAATTAATTATCCTTTAAACACGTAATTAAGACCTTAGGGTACGGAGAAGGTTGGCGGAAATAAACCGAGTATGGGAGTCGCAAAATGGTGCCGGGGCCCTTGGGGCGGATGAAAAATCCGACCCCTAAGGGCAGGGACCGGGTGTCGGAACCTTCGGGGTCGGGTCGAGGATCCGACCCCGAGGACTTGGGATCGGGTGAATGGGCCCGGTCAAACAAGTTTGACCGGGTGAGGGGGGTCTCCCAGTCAAACCAAGTTTGACTGGGAGCCCCCCTCCCTTTCCCCTTCCACCCGATCTCTCAATAGAGAGATCGGGTGGGGGGACCCGATCTCTCAGTTGAGAGATCGGGTGGGAGAGGCCTCCTCCCAGTCAAACTTTTGACTGGGAGCCTCTCCCTCCTCCCAATCTCTCAACTGAGAGATTGGGAGGGGGCCACCTCCCAATCTCTCTTACGAGAGATTGGGAGGGTCTCCCACCCGGTCAAACCAAGGTTTGACCGGGTGCTCCCACCCGGTCAAACCTTGGTTTGACTGGGTGCTCCCACCCGGTCAAACCTTGGTTTGACTGGGTGCTCCCACCCGGTCAAACCTTGGTTTGACCGGGTTCACCCACCCGGTCAAACCATGGTTTGACCGGGTCGGAAAATTCGGAAGTTTGGGGCTGTCGCGTTTTTTCTGGTTCGGACCGTTTCTTTTTGTGGGTAACATACTTGGGCCAAAAGTTTCGATTTACAATCATCAACGGGGTAATCAAAATAATGCGATTCGGAAGTCAACGGGTTCAAATTGGGCGTATATCCATCACATGCCCCCGAGTCAACCAATGGTCTGACCCTTGATTGACTCTATTTTAGGATGGTATGACACGCGCAATTTGAAGCCGGGGTTTTACCTCTTGTCGGAGTGCTTACTTACCCATGGATGTGTGTCTCTGACTCTGCCCCCTGTCTTATAAGATAGAGGAACTACAAATGTCATAATAGCACGGGCACGTGTCCAAGCACGTGTCCGTCCGAGGTGGAAATAATAAATTTAACACCGTCATGAGTGTGTTCTCGGAAAATGTATGCTCATGTGGAGATGCAACATGAACACAGCTAAACAAGTCCATGTTTCAATTTCATGCCGGGATAAGTCTAAGTGAAGAAAAATTTCAATTTTTGTCCGAAATTTTTCTAAGTATGGGATACTAGAAAATATGCCTATAGGATGTTAACTAGGAGTGAACATGGACATATCATGAACATGAGGATGTGTACTAGCATACATGCAAGTAGGAACATAAGGATGGGAGTGAGTGGAGACATGCTGCGATTGTAGTCATGAATGTATGCATGAATATATGGCGGCCATGTGCATGGACGTCTAAATGTTTGAACACATGGGAGTGTGTATGTGGGCATGCATATGAGTGCAAGCATGAACATGTATGTATGTATGGATGGGTTGTGAGTATAAGCATGAGTGATGACATTGATGTACCTGTAGATGTTAATCATGAATATGAGCATAAGTGCCAAGGTGAAAGCATAGACCTCTCCTTTACTTGAGGGTGGGAACTCTGCCACTCAATGGGACACAACGTTCCGCCTCCCTCGTACTAGCGTGAGCATTGTCCATTAATCTCGACCTTCGGCATGTGTAACATTTTTCCTTCATTCGTTGGAGCGTGTGTATAGCTCTTGACCTTTACCCTGCAATTTGTTCCCCATAAAAGTGAGGGTGAAAAAGCTTACAAGCTTTCTTCTTACCGCCGCGAGCGAAGGGGTCTATTGACATGTGTTAAGGGTTGACCCTTCCTTCGGATGTGCTGGAGCGTTGCTCCATTTGCGGAAACTAAAAGTTCGCCCTCTTCCTTTGGTGTTAAGGTTGCCCCCGTAGTAAGCGTATCTCGCCCCTCCATGAGTAAGGGTCGATCTTTGCGTTGGTTGCTCGTATAGATGACTCACTTTTGGGAAGCTTTCTTCTTCAGACAGGGAGACCTTGAAGATCGTTTTCCAAGGTAGTCAGACCAAATCTGACCGTCCTGTGTCTTGGGTGTCCGAGGCGGACTTGTATGAGGCAGGGACTCGTATGACCCCTTGTAGGTTGATTTCATGGAGAAACATACAAGGTGTAGGCAGAGCGTTCCGAACGTACCGTTGAATCAGATGAGAGGGAAGAACCCTCTAGTTCTGCTTATCAGGCCAATAAATTTTCTAAGTCAGGGGTGGCTGCTAATGCTTCCAGTATGTTCTTTTTCCCTTCTTTTTTCTTTGTGATATACTTATGATTGTTCTCATGCTGCTTCCTTCTTGTTGTTAGAGCGTTCTTCCCTGGTTACCGAATGGTTCTTGTGGTGGGTGAGAGTTCAAGTCAATCTAAATCCAAGGCGCGGAAACCTGACTCTGAGGTCGGGCCCTCGACTGCCAAGGAGAAGGAAACCGCGAGAGGCTCTCCTTCAAGTGCCCCCTTGCTGACTCCCTCCCATGATAAGGAGGTAGTGATTGAAGAGGCACCCTCTTTGCTTGACAAAAGGAAACAACCTGTGGCTGGCGGTGGGGTGATCATAGGTCTTGATGTCTCTTCTCTATCCCCTGCCCCCCATCCGAGGGGCCGAGTCTCAAGTTTATTTCATCTTCATGTAGATTTGACGACTTTTGAAGGTGTTTTTGTCTTTCCTATGGGTTATATTATTAACCCCTGCGTTGAAGATTTTTCTTTTGGTGATGGGTGTGATCATCACCTTTCATTGAGGTTCCTTTCTCTTGCCATGGCTCTGATTAAGATAGCGAATTCTTGCTTTGGAGTTTGGTGGAGACTGCTCTTGAGTTAGCCTCTACTAGTATCGTAGTTGTGATCGTTGTGGGGATCGTTTTGTTATATGCCCTCAATAGTGCTTGTCGTGATTCTTTGCTTTATGGTTGATTTCGTGAGATATGGAGGTTGTCTTCATAATGAGGACGTCTCCTTCCTAGTATCACCCAGTGGGTTGAAATATAAGTGCCTACCTTTGATGAGCGTACGAAGGGTGTTGTTTTTCCCTTTTTCTTGAACCTCCTCCTAGGGCTAGGCGTAGCCTTTTGATGTTCGTGGTCGGGATGGTGTCTTTACAATTCATGTCTTTGACAGATGTTTTATGATGTGCTGCCATGATAATCACTTCGGGGTATGTGGACGTGATAGCCACTTCGTGATGTGTCGGAGTGATAGCCCTTCTGTAGTGTGTGGACATGATAGCCAGTTTAGGGTATGTGGACATGATAGCCACTTCAAGGTATGTGGACATGATAGCCACCTCAAGGTATGTGGACATGATAGCCACTTCAGTGTATGTGGACATGATAGCCACATCACGATGTATGGAGTTGTGCTTTAGTATTCCTTTCTCATTGGAGAGCCTTCATTGCTATAGTTGCCTTTTGTGTAGGCTATGTTTGTTGGGTTAGGTCCCGATGTCTCGTCTTGTCGGGTGTTGTATCCTTTATGCTCTTTAGATGTCTCCTTCATGAGTTGTGCTTGACGATGTTCAAGTCTGATACGAGCATAGGTCACGCGAGGGCGACATGCATGACAATAACATTTGTCGGAGGTTGATTTGTGTGACTTGTAAGGCAATTCTCTTCTTGATGGGTCGAGCTTATTTTGAGAGCCTTGAACTTTGGATTTCATGTCTTTGCTATCCTTCTTGGTGGTTTTGGGTTCCTTTGAGATACTTCTCTTGACTTGTGATATGGGTGGTAGGATAACTCGTTACTTTTCATGATAACCTCTTGTGCTTCTGTATATGATCCTTTGGTCATGGACTTCTCCTTTGTATA
Organism: Clarkia xantiana subsp. parviflora; assembly: GCA_036873135.1. Taxonomy (NCBI): domain Eukaryota; kingdom Viridiplantae; phylum Streptophyta; class Magnoliopsida; order Myrtales; family Onagraceae; genus Clarkia; species Clarkia xantiana. Next base: position 18,566,551 of record JAPTYO010000005.1, read on the forward strand.
TGCTTTCCTTTCTTTATCTTTCTTTTGTGCTTTCCTTCACATCATACCTGCTATCTCATCAAGAAAAAACATTACGTGTTCTTTATACAACTTTACTCTGCAATTATTTTCTCATGGAATCCTTCTCAGTATGGTGCGATGATCTCTTCTGATACCCTTTAAATGGTATATATGGTACTGTTAGACCAAAGATACGCTCTTGGTGGGCGTCGAATCTGTTCACGATACTGGCTCTCGGAGGGCACTTAACGTTTCACAGGATAGGCTCCCGGAGGGCACAAGTTAGACCAAAGATACGCTCCTGGTTGGCGTCGAAAACTGTTCACGAGACAGGCTCTCGGAGGGCACTTAACGTTTCACAGGATAGGCTCCCGGAGGGCACAAGTTAGACCAAAGAAACGCTCCTGGTTGGCGTCGAAAACTGTTCACGAGACAGGCTCTCGGAGGGCACTTAATGTTTCACAGGATAGGCTCCCGGAGGGCACAAGTTAGACCAAAGATACGCTCCTGGTTGGCGTCGAAACTGGTAGTTTGAAATCTACCTCAAGATACGCTCTTGGGGGCGTCGAATCTGGTAGTGTTTTTTCTACCTCAAGATACGCTCTTGGGGGCGTCGAATCTGGTAGGTTGCAAATCTACCTCAAGATACGCTCCTTGGGGCGTCGAAATTCGTAGTTTTTGGAAACCACTCTCAAGATACGCTCTTGGTGCGTCGAAGGTCGTAGTATAGAAACTACTCTCAAGATACGCTCTTGGGGGCGTCGAAGGTCGTAGTATGAACACTACTCTCAAGATACGCTCCTGGGGGCGTCGAAATTCGTAGTTTTTGGAAACCACTCTCAAGATACGCTCTTGGTGCGTCGAAGGTCGTAGTATTGACACTACTCTCAAGATACGCTCTTGGGGGCGTCGAAGGTCGTAGTATGAACACTACTCTCAAGATACGCTCTTGGGGGCGTCGAAGGTCGTAGTATAAAAACTACTCTCAAGATACGCTCTTGGGGGCGTCGAATTTGTTCGCGGGATAGGCTCCCGGAGGGCACAGGGTTCGTAGTTTTAGAACTACTCTCAAGATACGCTCTTGGGGGCGTCGAATGTGTTCGCGGGATTGGCTCCCGGAGGGCTCATAATGTTACCTTATCTTGTGTCCTTTCTCATGTAGGGTGCGTCTTTGGTATGCTTTTCGAGTCTTTACTTGACTTTTCCTTCTATGATATTGCATGCTACCACGCTTTTCCTTCAATGTGGGAGATCACCTCTCGAGGGCGATGTTTGTGTGTTGCCAACTTAGGACGAGTTCGTATAGGGAGTTGATGATGTTTTCCTCTTATGTGACCTCTTCTAGGAAAAGTGGTATTGCATGTTCTTGTGATCTTCTGCCTCTAATCTCTTCTTTTACACTTAGGTGGACTACCAAGCACTTATTCGTTTGGTGCCCCCCAAGTTGCTTGGTGGTCACACCGCCTTTCATATTTGGCCGTTGAAGGCCCCTCGTTCATTTTCTTGGTTGGGTACCCCTTATGCTCGGGGCTCCCTTGTCTGCTTGTTTGAATGCGATGAGTGTCCCTTGTAGGATTTACTCTTTCTCATGCTTGCTTGTTTCAGTCATAGGCATGGTTTGGATGATGCCTTTGTCGGATGTGTCTTTGGAGGTTGGGTGGAAGAGCTTTTGCTTTGGGTGGGTGGGGGTGGATTTCATTCTCTTGATAACTAGGATGTGGCAATGTTTGTATCCTAGGGGTGCTTGTAAATTCTTTCCCCCCTTCCTTGTGTTTTAGGTTGAAAAGCTCTCTCACAGAATGGCGTCTTGAGTTGTTAATCTCGTAGGTGTGTTTCAGACTAGTCAATCTGATCCATGCTCTTTGCTCGTGCATGGGGGGGTCTGACCGGGCTGTGATAATCTTGGAGTGTTGTGGCACTTAGTGTGCTTTGCCTTTTCCTTTACATTGGAGTATTCTTCAATGCCTTTAGGGAGTGTAACATTGGTCATGCTCCTCCCACCTTGAATCTTGATTATAGACCTCCTTTGAATTAGGACTTGAACCTAAAAAGGATGTTTTCCTTTAGCTTTGCAAGTGATGCTCCATGATTTTCCATGGGTTTGCCCCCGTATTGGCTATTCCTTGTTGGATAGCTTCATTAGAGACTGCATTTGTATTGCGTACGTATATGTGTTTGAGGTTTGTTGAACTGACAAGTCCCTCATTTTTCATTTTGTCATATCCTTCATTCACCATGTATTCGGCGTATGGCCTTAAAGGCGGGATATTGTTCTAGTGTTCCTTTTATCGGGGTTCTCCTTTTGATGGGATGCCAGGGTCAAATGTCTTATCATTTCCAGACAAGGTGGTTGATCGGGATGTGCGTCTAGTGTGAGGGTCGATCTTGAAACCTTACTCCCCAAGCTTTAGAGCTCTTCTTTGGTTGATCTGGTAGAACTATTATCCTGCCCTAAGGCTCTTGGTAGGAGATGTATCTCATTTTTCATACTCTAGTTGTTGCACTATCTCTTTTGCTAAACTTGCATCTTTGGAGTTTCTCTCTTGGTGCATGACTTCAATGACCGGATTTTCTACCGATGTTTGTTTTGTTAGGACTTGTATCCTTGGCTGCCTTTCTTTCTTGTGCGATGGCGAGGGAGTGTTTATGAACACTCAAATTTGTCGTACTTGGTAGAGGTATGCGCCTAATCTTTATGGCGCTGTCTTGAATCTTCGTGTACCTATCTTTGATGAACATGTTATTCATTGCATATATGATATGGAGTCCAAGGATCTCCGGGTTAGGATCATATTTTGAGAACAGAGACATAGTCATCTATTAGATGACCTCTTTATCTACGGAGTTTATTTTTGCAAGGATAAATGCAAGGATACTTGTAAGGATACTTGTAAGGATATGTGTTCCATCCTTTTCCTGGTTCATTTGCAGTGCCGTGTCCCTAATGGGTGTGTTGATGTTCTGACCACCTTTACTAGTAGGGGGTCCCTTGGTATTAGGTATGCCTGACTCTTCTCTAGTATCATCAATGGTTGGTCATGGGAGATGTCTGACGGACTCCCTTCATGTACTATGGTTCTCTTCATGTCAAAGTTGGTGATTCCCTCTTTTATGACTAATATATCCTTGTGTTGAAATACTATGTTTTCCATGTCCCTTTTTAAAAGCTTGATGATGGTGTCGCCATTCTTCCTTTGCTAGGTTTGGTGTCCTTAAGCGTTTTTGATGGAAGTGTATTCCATTACCTGGGATGAGCTTACTAGGTGGAATCATAAAGATCCGCTGGAGGTGTTTGTCTCTGATGGTGGGTGTTGCCCATGTGATATGGTTTCCTCCATTTTTGGAGGGATGTGTTCGCGGCTACCCCCTCTCATGTTAATGGGCGTTTGTGGGGAGGGCATGTTGTGACTGGTGCCCCCCTTGCATACCAATGCCCGATGGGATCCTTTGACGGACTTGGCCCTAGGATGCTTAGTGGAAGGTTATAGTAGGGGTAAATCTTTGTGACCTTCATGGTAGTTACTCTATAGGATGTTGGGAGTGCTCAACTTATTTTTGTAAGTGAGCCTTCCATCTTGTGATCTTTCCCAGAAACTTGACCTTATAGGTGTTCTTTGGGATTGAGGAATCTGTTGCTTGTGCATCTCTTGATTGACGACGGCCTTTTACGGATTCTTCTAGTGGTCCACCTGTGTATATATATATCACGGAGCCCGAAGGCGTCCGGTATGGTCATTCTTGGAAAACATGTTGATATCAAGTATCAAAATCTACCCCTTTTAGGGAGTTGACTTGTTATGCAGTTAAATTAAATAAGAGGATATGAGAAGGATATGACTTGTTAAGTTAAATTAAATCTACTCCTTGGTAATGTAACTGTTTTCCTCCATTAGTCTGTGTGTATTCCTTCCACTTGAGGAATATAAGGTCGCATCCTTGCAGGACGGACTAGGTGGAGGTGTATCCTTCATGTATGCTATGTGCGATCTCACTCTACTACGTCTCTTCATGAGACTTCCCATTGTAGTAGCTATGTGCTAACGTGGTGTGGTACTCTATGAGTCCCCTGTTCAAATCCTTGTCTTTTCAACTCCTCCCCTGTCCTAGGGGGATGTGTGCCAAGGGTTGTTATGCACAAGGGGTTTGGATCTGTCGGGCTGTATCATGGGTAGGTGGTTGCCTTGTTGTGTTGTTGGGACTATGTCCCTCCCTTTGAGCTTTCCTTGGTATGTCCCTTAGTCATGTCTATGGTGATACGGACTGTATGTGTTCATTGCCAGGGTGGATGTTGGAACTTCTATATCCTTGTTGGTCTGGCATGTATGTCCTCCCTTAGTGCGGTGTATGTCCCTGTTGGGGTACTTGGTTGAATTCATGCCTCCTTGGAGGTCTTGCTTGTCTGTCTGCCCCCAGCGGGGTGTATGCCCAATGTCACAGGTAGTGTGATTGCCCCCAGTGGGTATGTTGGCTCTCCTGAAAATCCCACCAAGGGGGAGTGAACCTGTTTTATGCTACTTGGCCTTACTTCCAGTATGTTGAGGACTTTCTTGCTAATGATGCTGGGTGAGCTTCCACTGTCTATCAGGATTCTTCCAATGTCCATATCAGTGATCTTCATTGTTATGACTAGGGCATCCTTGTTGTCTGGTAACACATGCTTCATGTCTCTTCTTGAAAATTGTATTATATCTTCTCTCTTTCCTTCTGCTTGTTCTTCCTTTGGTTTATGGTCCTCTAACTGAGCTTCTGTATGTGTCCCCTGGGTGTATGCCGGCCTTGTGTATGTTGTGTGGGCGCGGTTGTTATTCCTTTGGGCCGGCATCCCAAACGGATATCCTTGGGGTTATGCCTCATAGTAATATCCCTCAGGAGGTGCCGTGTGTTGGGATGGAACTCCCTGTTGCTCCCTCTCTCTCTGTGGCCTCCTTGCCAAAGGGGTTGAGGCTGTGGAGGACTCAGGCCCAGCTGGGCGTGAGGGTCCTCCCTCCTGGTTGTTGTGTTGGGGAGGCTGTGGGGTTCCTTGAGGTTCTGGATGCACTTGCAGTTTCCCTGGGTTAGGCTGCCTTCTTAGGGGTATAGGCTCTCTCCTTTGCCTGTTGCCCCCAGGTGGGCGGTGGTGCCTAGACACCCTGCTGTTCGTCATTGCTCTTGTTATTGCCAGGCTTTCTGTCCGAAGCCCACGGACGACGCCAAGTGTTAGGTTATAAAGTCTAGGTCAACGGGTCGTCAATCTAGAATTTATCTCCCACTAATGAAATGTCGGGTTCAGTGTTCCTAGGACTAGTCGTTCTGATCCATGCCCTTCTGCTCCCTTGGGGTAGTCGTTCTGATATATGTCCTTCCCTTCTCTCCTTCTGACCTCCTTTCCTTCTCTCCTTCTGACCTCCTGAGGCTTGTACTTCTTACCCCTGGGGCTTGTCCTACTGCTCTATGCTCTTCTGCTTCCTTGGCTCTCTTCTCCTTGCCACCCTGCAAGAGGGGCAATACCAGGCACAGAGGGGGGGTGGTGCCTGATGAACCCTCTCCGATGCCTAAGTCAGTACGGTTTTAGAGAGATGTCAGAGCAAAATTGTGCAACTTGCCAAGATGATCAAATGAATAGTGGAGGAGTTGTATTTATAGGCAACGGTGTCATTAAGGTAGCTTAATGACATCGTTAACCTTTAAACACAATTAATTATCCTTTAAACACGTAATTAAGACCTTAGGGTGCGGAGAAGGTTGGCGGAAATAAACCGAGTATGGGAGTCGCAAAATACTGCCGGGGCCCTTGGGGCGGATGAAAAATCCGGCCCCTAAGGGCAGGGACCGGGTGTCGGAACCTTCGGGGTCGGGTCGAGGATCCGACCCCGAGGACTTGGGATCGGGTGAATGGGCCCGGTCAAACAAGTTTGACCGGGTGAGGGGGGTCTCCCAGTCAAACCAAGTTTGACTGGGAGCCCCCCTCCCTTTCCCCTTCCACCCGATCTCTCAATAGAGAGATCGGGTGGGGGGACCCGATCTCTCAGTTGAGAGATCGGGTGGGAGAGGCCTCCTCCCAGTCAAACTTTTGACTGGGAGCCTCTCCCTCCTCCCAATCTCTCAACTGAGAGATTGGGAGGGGGCCACCTCCCAATCTCTCTTACGAGAGATTGGGAGGGTCTCCCACCCGGTCAAACCTTAGTTTGACTGGGTGCTCCCACCCGGTCAAACCTTGGTTTGACTGGGTTCTCCCACCCGGTCAAACCTTGGTTTGACCGGGTTCACCCACCCGGTCAAACCATGGTTTGACCGGGTCGGAACCTTCGGGGTCGGAACCTTCGGGGTCGGGTCGAGGATCCGACCCCGAGGACTTGGGATCGGGTGAATGGGCCCGGTCAAACAAGTTTGACCGGGTGAGGGGGGTCTCCCAGTCAAACCAAGTTTGACTGGGAGCCCCCCTCCCTTTCCCCTTCCACCCGATCTCTCAATAGAGAGATCGGGTGGGGGGACCCGATCTCTCAGTTGAGAGATCGGGTGGGAGAGGCCTCCTCCCAGTCAAACTTTTGACTGGGAGCCTCTCCCTCCTCCCAATCTCTCAACTGAGAGATTGGGAGGGGGCCACCTCCCAATCTCTCTTACGAGAGATTGGGAGGGTCTCCCACCCGGTCAAACCAAGGTTTGACCGGGTGCTCCCACCCGGTCAAACCTTAGTTTGACTGGGTGCTCCCACCCGGTCAAACCTTGGTTTGACTGGGTTCTCCCACCCGGTCAAACCTTGGTTTGACCGGGTTCACCCACCCGGTCAAACCATGGTTTGACCGGGTCGGAACCTTCGGGGTCGGAACCTTCGGGGTCGGGTCGAGGATCCGACCCCGAGGACTTGGGATCGGGTGAATGGGCCCGGTCAAACAAGTTTGACCGGGTGAGGGGGGTCTCCCAGTCAAACCAAGTTTGACTGGGAGCCCCCCTCCCTCTCCCCTTCCACCCGATCTCTCAATAGAGAGATCGGGTGGGGGGACCCGATCTCTCAGTTGAGAGATCGGGTGGGAGGACCCGATCTCTCAATTGAGAGATCGGGTGGGAGAGGCCCCCTCCCAGTCAAACTTTTGACTGGGAGCCTCTCCCTCCTCCCAATCTCTCAACTGAGAGATCGGGTGGGAGAGACCCCCTCCCAGTCAAACTTTTGATTGGGAGGGTCTCCCACCCGGTCAAACCAAGGTTTGACCGGGTGCTCCCACCCAGTCAAACCTTGGTTTGACTGGGTACTCCCACCCGGTCAAACCTTGGTTTGACCGGGTCGGAAAATTCGGAAGTTTGGGGCTGTCGCGTTTTTTCTGGTTCGGACCGTTTCTTTTTGTGGGTAACATACTTGGGCCAAAAGTTTCGATTTACAATCATTAACGGGGTAATCAAAATAATGCGATTCGGAAGTCAACGGGTTCAAATTGGGCGTATATCCATCACCACGAATTCGGATTCCATCGTAAACAGCGCGACACAGGATTGCTTCTTGCTCATCCATGAATAACGACATTAGCAAGGAGAAATACTCCTCCTGATGTGGACTTACGATCATCTGGATCGCCACCATGGTCGGCGTCACTTAACCCAGCCAATTCTAGCTTCCTACCCTCATAGCACAATGCATAGTCGGCAATACCTTTTAGGTACCGAATAATTCGTTTAACAGATCGTAAATGTGGGAATCCAGGGTCTGATTGGAAACGTGATACTAGGCCCACAAAGTAAGATATTTCCGGACGAGTGCATCGCATGGCGTACATCAGACTACCAACCATACTGAGGTACTCTGCACTTTTCATCTGTTCACGCTCCGCTTTGTCTTTCGGGCAGTCACACTTCGACAGTGCGCACCCATACACGACCGGCGTATCCACTACTTTGGCATCTTGTGGATTGAACACTCTAAACAATTTGTTGATATAGGATTCCTGGGAAAGACATAATTTCCGAGCAGCCCGATCCCTAGCAATCTTAATGCCCAGGATGTACATGGCTTCTCCCATGTCCTTAATCTCGAAAACAGATGCCAGCCAGGACTTTGATTCACTGAAATAAATCACGTCGTTCGCGGAAATGAGTATGTCATCGATGTACAACGTCAAGATAATGTACTTAGACCCAAAGGTCTTAGTGTACACGCATGGATCCTCGTGAAGATTGACGAATCTGTTGCCAACAATTTCCTCGTGGAACCTGCGGTACCATTGCCAAGACGATCGTTAAAGACCATAGATCGACATTTGGAGTTTACAAAATTTACGTTCGTTTCCAAGGGTAACGAAACCCTGCGGTTGCTCCATATAGATCTCTTCCTCCAGGTTTCCGTGGAGGAATGAAACCTTAATATCCATTTGGTGCAACTCCAGATCAAGGCTTGCAACCAGAACCAAAATAGATCGGACTGTGGTGTAACGCACAGTCGGTGAGTATGTCTCATCAAATTCCACTCCATGGAGTTGGGAATATCCTTTCGGAACTAATCGACCTTTGTATCGCACAATGTTTTCATCAGCAGTGAGTTTCAATTTCAAAACCCACTCCCCTATTGCTCTCTGTTAGCAGGAAATCAACTAACGACCACACCGAATTAGCTTTCATAGAGGTGATATATTCCTCCATTGCTTTCCTCCATTCCTTCATTTGAGGTCCATCCAACGCTTGTTTAAGCGAAATCGGTTCATCAACCGAAGTCAGAGTGAACAATTCACCCTTCTCGATGGGATACTTCTTAAGAGAAGTTCGGTGCCTTTGACTACGTATAGGCTCAATATTCCCATCTTTAATTTGAACTACACTCCCACTGGGAAAAATGCTCCCACTCAGAAAAATACTCCCACTGGGAACAAGGGCAGTGCATGAACCGTCACCAACAACATTTCTTGGACGACCTCTTGGTCTCGAGATTCCACCTCTGAGATTAATTCCAAGATTATTAGGACCAGGAACCAAGGTCCCACTCCCAATTTTTCCAACAGGTAGTTGTGGTATTATAGGATTCTCATCCTGCGGTTCAACAACGTGATGATCATGTTCTACTTGATTCACCCCTGCAGCAACGGTGATCTGTGTGGTCGGATTGACTCCTCCCACTGGATTTATTATGAAAATGCCTTCATTCTCATTTATCATTTCATTCACTGGTGTTGCCGCATCAATTAAGACTTCATTCGTTTTGATGTTATCAAGCATTGGAAATTCGTCCTTAAGGAATGTAACGTCTCATGTTCGACCACGCCACCATGCTCCTGAGCCGCCACAAAAACGTATCCTTATAGATTTCGGAGTACCTTATAAAGATACTTTTCAGTCCTCTAGGTCCTAACTTGCCTAATCGGCTTTCGGTCTAATGCGTGTATGATGCGCACCTCCAAAGTCGCGACTTGGAAAGATCCATCTCTTTACCAGTCCACAACTCATATGGTGTCGTCTCACCGATTCTATAAGAACTAGGTTCACCACACTATTTGTAGTCAACTACACATCATCCTAGAACGAGATCAGAAGTTGAGCTTGTGACATCATGATACTGACCTTGTCTTAGAATTTTGTGATTATAATGCTCCGCCAATCTGATTCATTAGAGGCGAATTCCATATCGTCGTTTAATGGGCAATTAATTTCATTGCATACTCACGTTCTGAGGCTTTGTCCACCTCGGATCGTGCAATAGGTTCACACCATTTGTTCATTTAGAATTATCAATGAGAAATTGCATGAGTATTAGACCCGAAATGTGTATTTGTGCAATGAAAATATATTTCGACCATTAAATCAAACACATTTTACATTAAATTTGTACTTTGAAACGAAGTAAAGAAGTCAGTGGCAAGTGAAGGGTGTGCATAGATATATGTGATCTCAATAAGGCCTAAGGATTCGTATCCGTTTCCTAGAATCGACTAGTTGGTCGACGCCAGCTCAGGTCACGAACTCTTAAGTTTCGTGAACGCGTATTCTGGCTACAACCAAATTCAAATGCACCCTAAAGATGAGTAACACACTGCGTTTTACGTCGACATTGACATCTATCATTACAAGGTTATGCCTTTTGGACTCATCAACGCCGGGGCAACATATCGGATGATGGTCAACAAACTCTTTGAGTCTATGCTAGGAAGAAATATGGAAGCGTACGTGAACAACATGCTGGTCAAGTCTAGGAAAATGTCAGATCATATCCATGTCTTGGCGGAAACTTTGGCTTGCATGCGGTGACACAAGGTGCAACTAAATCAATCCAAGTGTGCTTTTGGCATCTAGTCAAGAAAATTCTCCGGCTCCATGGTGAGTCAGAGAGGAATCGAGGTTAATCCTTAAAAAAATGGCGGCAATTAAAGGAATGGCCTCCCCTACCTGCCACAAAGATCCTCATTGCTTAAATGAAAGACCGGCGTCAATCGGAAGGTTCCTAGCGGGTTTAGGAGACTTATCACTACTCATCTTCAAAGTGCTAAGAGCCAACAAAAAGTGTGAGTAGATCAAGGAATGCGAAGAGGCCTTTCAACAATTAAAATTTGGCCTAAATTCGCTTTCAACCTTGGCGAAACTCCTCCCAGAGAACACAGTCTCCCTCTTCTTGAGTGTCAGCTCAGCTGCAGTAAGTTCCATTCTCATAAAAGAGTTTGGCAGCATTCAAATACCATTTTACTATGTCAGTAAGCTCTTTAGCATCGTCGGGGAAACTATATTGATGGGACGTAGATATCGGGGCGGCTTGATGTCTATCCCACGGGTGAAATTCCTATCCTTATGATCTGTTTCCTTTCGCTCTTCTCGTAATCCGCTCATTCGCTGACCTGCACGAGGGGTAAGCCGGGTGTGGAATCGGCGAACCCTCTCCGATGCTTAAATTAGTACAATATTGTAAAAGAGAAACTAGAAAGAAGGTAGAGCTCAAATGTGCAAGAATTCATCATGTCTCCAATGATCTTAACTTGGGCACTATATATAGGCCTCAAGGGAGACTAACGCGGTTAATGACGCCGTTAACTCCTAAAAACATACTTTATTAACAGATAATGAAGGGTAAAAACCTTTGTAAGCATGAGAGAGTTTGTGGTATTGTGTAAGTGTTGGACGTGAGAAATGACGTCAGGTCTCGACGAGGCGTGACCCGGACGACTGTCTCTCGGATGTCGCTCTCTCCCTCTCTCTCTAAGCTCACCCTCTCTCTAAAGCTCTCACTGACTTAAGCTTCGGAGTGGGCTTATCGGGATCCCCCGGTACCCTTTTTCAGGTAAGCGAGGAAAGGAGAAGGAAACACGGGAAGAAATAGCCCACCGAGGAGAAGATCGGGAAGAAGAAACCCATTAAGAAGAAGATCGAGAAGGAGAAGCCCACAGAGAAGACTAGTGTGCAATCACTGGCGTCGTCTGCGGATTCGTGCAATAAGCACGTAGCCTACTACCTAAGCTCGATGGCAACAAACAATATGCAAACAGGGTACAACGGGGGCAGTAGTAGTCAAGAACCAAGGATGGGGCTTCAAGAATCACACACAGGGGAGCAAAAGAAGAAGAATGAAGACCAACTACCACCTAAAGAATACCAACTGCCTCTGGCTAGCACCCCATCAAGCTCTACAACGCCACAGTGGGGGTAGGCCAAGAACTACCTCCACCACTCCCAAGGACAAAAAAGTGGATAGTCGGAGCAACAATAAATAGAATCCACGAAGGCCGAGCCTCAGGAGGAGAAACAGACAATGCAAGCAGGGTGTATGCTACACATTTATGGGAAAAATAAAAGGCACAGGAAAGGAAGCATAGTGGGGGGATATCCACTTTGGTGGAAAGGACATAAAAAACGTGAGCCTTACTAACAACGAGGCACTTGTAGTGAGCATTAGTATTAAGGATTACCAAGTAAAGAGGATCTTGGTGAATGAAGGAAGTTCAACAAATATCCTGGCATCTGATACAATAATAAAGCTTGGGATGAAGAAAAGAGACCTGAAGCCCCTATATAACCCACTAACAGACTTCCAAGGAGCAGCGTCATATGCAATGGAAACAATTACTTTGCCGGTGACATTGGAAGATGGGGAAACAAACCTTACCTTCGACACTAGCTTTTTCATAGTGGAAAAATTGCCCGGTTACAATGGGATGCTAGGACGTACTTCAATAAACAAATATGGCACGATTCCGTCTACAGCATTTCAGGTGCTCAAATTCCGAGGAGGAAAAGGAGTATGCGAGCTTAAAGGAGACCAATCGGTCGCACGGACATGCTTGAATGACATATGAAAGGAGGAAGCCAACAAACTCCAGCCGGATGTGTTTCTCATTGACACAGACCCAAGAGAGGAATATGGAATACCAGCTCTTGCGGAAGACATAACATAATTTTTAATAGAGGAGCCAGACAAAAAAATAAGGTTGGGGACAACACTCTCCAAAAAGGATGAAGAGGACTTAGTAGCTCTCCTCAAGGAGTACAGAGATCTATTTGCATGGTCCCCAAGCGATATGCCAGGAATAAGCGAAGAAGTAATCTCGCACATGCTAAACATTAATGAGCCAGCCCGACCAATAGTGCAAAAGAGACGATCACTAGGGGAACCCAAGAAGATTGCAATCCGAAGATGTGGGCAAACTACTAGATGCTGAGTTCATACAAGAAATAAGATTCGAAACATGGGTAGCAAACACAGTATTGGTGACAAAGAACAATGGAAGATGGCGAATGTGCACTGACTACCGGGATTTGAACAACGCATGTCTGAAAGATGCATACCCGCTTCCACGAATAGACCAGCTAGTAGACTCCACAGTAGGACATGAAATAATAAGCCTCATGGACGCGTACTCAGGGTACAACCAAATCAAGATGTGCCCAGAAGATGCACCACACACGGCTTTCTACGCAGACAGTGAGTTCTACCACTACAAAGTGATGCCTTTCGAATTAATAAATGCAAGAGAAACATACCAAAGGATGGTCAACAAGCTATTTGGGGATATGATCAGGAAAACGATGGAGGCATACATTGATGACATGATCGTCAATTCCAAAATAAAAGCAAGCCATGTGGCTGACTTACGAAAGGTATTTGAGAGGATGCGCATCCATAAAGTACGGTTAAACCCACAAAAATGCGTGTTTGGAGTGCAATCAGCAAAATTCCTCGGCTTCATGGTAAGTCAAAGAGGAATCGAGGCAAACCCCAAAGAGATGCTTGCACTCGAACAAATGAAATCACCCACCAAGCCCAAGGAAGTACAACTCAACGGGAGGCAGGCATCCTTGAATCGTTTCCTCTCAAAGATAGGTGACAAAGCGCTACCCTTCTTTGAAGTATTGCGAGCTAACAAGAGGGTTATGTGGACGCTGTTGGATCACGGTGGAACTCCAGTACGGGCTTTGACGGCGATCCTAGCTCCTTCGCTCCACGTGGTCCTGCAAAGAGGGGATAGACCGGGCGGTGACCCAGAATCCCTCTCCGATGCTTAAATGAGTATCTCGTATGGACTGGAAAGCAGTAATCTCAAGGTGTATATCACAACATAATTGATCTGAGGTGACCTCTGCCCTTTTATAGGCGGAGAGGTACCTCTGTTACCTGATGAACTGTTTGGGGTGGTTAGCCCGTATTCCGCGTATCTCGGGCACGATCCCGCCTATCTAGGCCATGATCTCACTTATCTCGGCCACGCCCCGCGTATCTCGGCCACGCTCCGCGTATCTTAACTACGCTCCGCGTATCTCGGCCACGCCCCGCGTATCTTGGCCTTAACCTCTGATAGCAAGTCCTGACTAACATCGGGGACTCCAGAGTTATCTCGTTGTGTCACCGCTCGGGGCCCCTCGTCATCGTGACAGGGCCAATCATTCTCAGGGATTCATCATCGAGGCCTACTTAAAGGCTTCTCATCGGGAGCTTCCAGCTCACCTGTCGGGACCCTTCATCATCGGGACTCCCTACATTGGGACCCTTCACCTTGGTCTTCTTGACCTCTATTTTAGGGCCCAGTGGGCCTGCTCGCCGTTTCCTCACCGTTAAAGGGCCTAACGGCTGTAGCGAAACCCATCTTTTGCCCCCAAGACATGAGGGACTTTTAGTTCGTCGTGTCTTTTCAACTCTCGATCTCCCCACATCAAAGTTGGGGATCTTACCCTTGGCATAGTTACTCAGTATGAGTCTTCTCGTTCGCGTTTCCTCAATATCTTGTGGATAACTGCCAAATCCGAGAGGACTCCTCGGTTCCCCAGCCATTTAATGCAGCAGTAAACGAAGCGATGTCTTCAGTACTCGTGCCTGATTTTTCGCGCCTGCTTTTTCTGAAGAATGCTTTTCAGGCTGTTTCATCATTGCGTCCGTTTCCATTCTGCATGTTTCATCTCAACGGTTCAAATCAGAACGCTTCAACTTCGACGATTCAGATCGAAGCGTCCCTTCGACTGTCCTCTTCGTCTATAAAACCCTAACCGTGGGCACAGTTTCACTTTTACAGTCTTCGAATTTTCAAAAGCTCTCTGCAATTTCTCTGCAAATTCAAGCTCTGCGTTTTCGAAGACCTTAGTGTCCCTCCGATCGTCTTTTCCGGCAACCTCAAGTTCATTCCTTCAACCTTCAATCATCATGTCTGGTAAGGGTTTCTCTTTTGTTGTTTGCTTATCTTCTCCCTTTATTTCTGCTTGATTTGTTTGCAATTTCCCGGAAAACCCAATGTCCCTTTCCATGGCTGATTTCAGACAGTGAATCCGGTTCCGAGGGAAGGAAGCCCTTTAACTTCCATTATGGTCTGAACGAAATTTCCAGCACCGCCAACGATGCAGCTCTCCGGGAGGGATGTATCACCTCCATTGGGAACCTCGTTTCCCCTATCCCTGGCCCGGTCCCTCGGGTAACCTTGAGGTTACTCGTCCCCAGAAAGGGGAGGTATTTGTCTCTACGGGACAAGTATCCGCGGGGATCAGATTTCCCTTCTGCGGTAATCTGGTCGAGATGTGCCAGCACTACAAAACTCATCTGACCACTTTCTCTCCGCACGCCATACGCTTGTGGAACGCCTTCCAAATCCTCTGCTTCCGACAGCAGTGGGTATACAGCCTCAAGCTCTTCAGGACCTTCTACGGGATGAAGTGCAACGAGGCAGGGGTTTGCGCCTTCTACCCCCGGATGCCGAAGTGGAACAAGACGCAACTCGGGTTGTGCAACTGGACCTCTGACACCTGGAAGGTGGTCAAGGATCGGGGACTCCTAGTCGATACGCGGTCCGACAATAGTGAGTGGAAGAGGAGCTACTTCTTCATCAAAAACTCCTCGATCCCGTGGCCCCGATGGGAGATCAGATTCTCCTCCCGCCTTCCACACCTACACCGACGAGGACTTCCAAACTCTTCAGCTCATCCTGCTTTACTAGTGGGGGGAGTCCTACACTCCTCTCGATGCCAATTCTCTCGTGGAGCGGGACCTGGTGAATGCCGGGATCCGACTCCTCGACATAATCTCCGGGGGGGCAGCTCTTCGACGGCCCCTCCAATATGGTTTCGTGGGTAAATCTCTAATCCTTTTTCTTTTACTGTTTGGAGCCAAGAAGATATCCGTGCTGACCAATCTGATCCTTAAGCAGGGGGAGACCGATGCTGTCCGCCCCACGCGGAAGAGGAAGTCAGCCAAGAAGGCTGCTGCTTCAGCGGGATCTCCTTCCGCGAAGCAACCAAAACGGAGCCGCGTGGAGGTGGACAAGCTCTTCGACGTCCAAAACGCTGAAGAAGGTAAAAAGCTCCGCCTCGCTATTAAATCGTACAGGAGGATGGTCCCGAAGGAGTTGATTCCTACGACCATGGAGGCCCGCATTGTTGACGTCAAACGAGTCCTCCGAGGGGAAATTCCTCGTGTCCTGAAGGCGGGCTACTACAATTACCACGGGAAGGACCAATATGTCTCCCGACGTATTGTTTGGTGTAAGAATCCTGATGAACTCCCTGATTACGTTTCTGAAGCCTCTCGTCCTCTAGGTGCAGGTCGCTCAGGAGCTCCGTCGGGCGCTGAAGCTTCCGCGGGTGCACCACCCTCAGCAGGGGCGCCTCCCTCAACTGGGGATGAAACCCCGACCGGCGAACAATTTCGTCGGGTGGAAACCTTGGACTCCTCCGAGGAGACTGATGAGGGTGGCTCCCTTCGTCATCGTCGGAGGACGGGGCAGTCCACCTTGAAACCAACCTCTCAGGGGCTGCCCCCCTCGTCTTCTCCGCAGCAGCGACAGCCGTCGCCCATCCACGACTTCACTCCTTCCCCCGCCCGGGTCGAGCCGGAGGGGCGCCCCTCCACGACTCGTGCTAGCCCTCCTCCTCTCCCTCTCGACGGGAGTTTCTACAGGGCCTTCGACCCTGCGCAGGTGGATGCTCCCTGGACCCCAATCCATACGCTGCAAGGGGTCCAGCTTCAACAAGGGGATGCCCATGAAGAACTGGCTCTGCATCTGCTGGCAGGCTCGATCCTGCCCACCATGCGGTATCCGATTTCCCTGAATCGGGAGGCGATGCGTCGGGATGTTCGAGAGATGTCCCTGCGTCAGATAGAGGTAAGACTGGTTGCTTGTCCATTAACACTTTTCTTTCTTCTATCGTAGGAGCTCGGGGACTTCAACCGTCTCTTTGGGTACCTCTTTGCCTATGAGGAGTCCCGGGAGCGGGACCGGGCGGCCATCGCCAAGCATAAGGAGGATCTTGAGGCCTCTTAATCTTCGCGGGGGAAACTGGCCAAGGAGCAGGCCATCCTCGTCCGAAAGGTTCAGGACCTCCAAAAGCAAGTTGGCGACTTCGAGGGGCTCCTGAGGCGGGAGCGACAGGAGCGGCAGACTGTTGAGGACAAGCTGGTCCTCGAGAAGAAGGCTCTGGAGGAGCAAGTTGCGGGGGTTCCCGCGCAGCTGGTCGCGGCCAAGATCAAGGGTCGGGAGGATTATCGGAGGTCTGAAGACTTCCAGGCTGACGCTGTGAAGTTCTGCAGCGCGGAGGTGGAGAACACCGTCTTTAACGCGGTTGAGGAGCTCCACCTGGAGTATGGCGGCGCCATTAACTTCGACAAGTTTCCTTCTCTTGCTCCCTTCGTGAAGAAATACTTTTCTCTTTCGGAGGAGAGTGATGGGGGGAGTACTCCCGCGATTGTCGAAGACACAGCAGAGCCTCCAAGTGCTGATGCCCCGATAGTCGATCCTCCCGCGGCTAACCCTGTGGAGCCTTCTGCCACCGACCTCGCGGACCCAGCTCCCGCAGATGCCGCTGACAAGGACCAAGCCTAAATGCTTACTTCTAGAGTCCTTGTATTCTCCTCCTTTTGTAATCATCGGGCCTTCGAGCCCTTATCAATTATCAGACTTTCTTAGTTCCGATTTTTTCGATGCACTTCTCCAAGTGACTTTACTATACTTGCTCAGGTCGACACCTCGACACTTAAGACATTCTCATACATCACTTAAGACGATTTACTAACTTGCACCACTTAAGGTGACTTACCTTCATGCACCACTTAAGGCGACTTTTCAATACTCAGAACAAATCTAAGAATCACGCGCCACTTAAGACGACTTAATCTCGTGCATCACTTAAGACGAATTTTCAACACTTGGAATAAATCTAAGAATCATGCATCACTTAAGACGACTTTATCTCGTGCATCACTTAAGACGACTTAATCTCGTGCATCACTTAAGGCGACTTAATCTTGTGCATCACTTAAGAAGACTTAATCTCGTGCATCACTTAAGACGACTTAATCTTGTGCATCACTTAAGACGACTTTTCAACACTTAGAATAAATCTAGGAATCATGCGCCACTTAAGACGACTTTTCTCGTGCATCACTTAAGACGACTTAATCTCGTGCACCACTTAAGGCGACTTTTCTCGTGCACCACTTAAGGCGACTTTACGCATACATCACTTAAGACGACTTTTTTCGGGCACCACTAAAGGCGACTTTTTTCGTGCACCACTCAAGGCGGCTTTTTAATGCTTAGAATAAATCTAAGAATAATTATTACTGGAAGCAACCTCTTTATTAATTGATGGCACAAAATTGGCTTTACATCGAATCAAACGACAAATAACTTACACCACTTAAGGCGATTTTACATCGGGCACCACTTAAGGCGACTTTTCATTGGGCACCACTTAAGGAGACTTTTCATCGGGCACCACTTAAGGCGACTTTTCATCAAGCATGGTGTTTCTTCAAGTGTTCGCCACTAAAAGAATGCTTCAATACTCTGCCATCGAGGTCTTCCAACTTGTATGCATTCGGGGCTGGCATCCCCACGACCTTGTAAGGTCCTTCCCATTTTGGCGACATCTTGCCGATCCGATCCAAAAGGGTGAACTTGTTGCGACGCCAAACCAGCTCCCCGACGAAGAATTGTCGGGACTTAACTCGCCGATTGTAATACCTAGCCGTCGCCAAACGCATTCGAGCCTGGACTTCGTCGGCTTCCCGCCTCTTCTCTTCGAGTAGGTCCAAGTCCAGACGTCTCATTTCATCCTTCGTCAGAGGCTCGTAATATCTCATCTGATGTGATGCTACGGCCACCTCCACGGGAGCAACAGCCTCCGTGCCATAGACAAGGCCAAACGGAGTCTCCCCAGTTGCTCGTTTTGGCATCGTTCTAACGGCCCAAAGCACGTTTTCCTGCTTGTTCAGCCATTTGCCCTTCAAGGCATAGACCCTCTTCTTCAGGCCATCCATCACGATTTTGTTGGCTGATTCCACCTGGCCATTAGTCTGAGCATGGCGTACAGAAGCTGTCCGATGCTCGATACTCAACTCCTCCAGATACTCCTTCACCTGAGACCCGTTAAACGGCGGACCATTGTCGCTGATCACCACCTTAGGAATCCCGTATCTGGACACAATGTGGGTCTGGAGGAACTTGATGATCTGGTTCCCCGTCTTTCTGGCCAACGCCTTTGCCTCTACCCATTTCGAAAAATAATCGATAGCTACAAGTAAGTACTTACATTGACCTTGTGCTTGTGGAAGAGGTCCCACCAAGTCGATGCCCCACTGTGCAAAGGGCCAAGCGCTCTTGATGGATGTCAGATTAGCGGCCGGAGCCACGATACTCGGGGCGTACCTTTGACACGCGTCTCAGGATCGGACCAACGCCGTCGTCTCCTTGCTCATCGTAGGCCAATAATAGCCCAAGTTCAGCACTTTCCTCATAATGGATCGGGCCCCTTCATGACAACTGGGGCGCCTCCCTCAACTGGGGAGGAAACCCCGACCGGCGAACAATTTCGTCGGGTGGAAACCTTGGACTCCTCCGAGGAGACTGATGAGGGTGGCTCCCTTTGTCATCGTCGGAGGACGGGGCAGTCCACCTTGAAACCAACCTCTCAGGGGCTGCCCCCCTCGTCTTCTCCGCAGCAGTGACAGCCTTCGCCCATACACGACTTCACTCCTTCCCCCGCCCGGGTCGAGCCGGAGGTGCGCCCCTCCACGACTCGTGCTGGCCCTCCTCCTCTCCCTCTCGACGGGAGTTTCTACAGGGCCTTCGACCCTGCGCAGATGGATGCTCCCTGGACCCCAATCCAAACGCTGCAAGGGGTCCAGCTTCGACAAGGGGATGCCCATGAAGAACTGGCTCTGCATCTGCTGGCAGGCTCGATCCTGCCCACCATGCGGTATCCGATTTCCCTGAATCGGGAGGCGATGCGTCGGGATGTTCGAGAGATGTCCCTGCGTCGGATAGAGGTAAAACTTCACTTCTCCCTTTTCACAGGTAAGACTGGTTGCTTGTCCATTAACACTTTTCTTTCTTCTATCGTAGGAGCTCGGGGACTTCAACCGTCTCTTTGGGTACCTCTTTGCCTATGAGGAGTCCCGGGAGCGGGACCGGGCGGCCATCGCCAAGCTTAAGGAGGATCTTGAGGCCTCTTAATCTTCGCGGGGGAAACTGGCCAAGGAGCAGGCCATCCTCGTCCGAAAGGTTCAGGACCTCCAAAAGCAAGTTGGCGACTTCGAGGGGCTCCTGAGGCGGGAGCGACAGGAGCGGCAGACTGTTGAGGACAAGCTGGTCCTCGAGAAGAAGGCTCTGGAGGAGCAAGTTGCGGGGGTTCCCGCGCAGCTGGTCGCGGCCAAGATCAAGGGTCGGGAGGATTATCGGAGGTCTGAAGACTTCCAGGCTGACGCTGTGAAGTTCTGCAGCGCGGAGGTGGAGAACACCGTCTTTAACGCGGTTGAGGAGCTCCACCTGGAGTATGGCGACGCCATTAACTTCGACAAGTTTCCTTCTCTTGCTCCCTTCGCGAAGAAATACTTTCTCTTTCGGAGGAGAGTGATGGGGGGAGTACTCCCGCGATTGTCGAAGACACAGCAGAGCCTCCAAGTGCTGATGCCCCGATATTCGATCCTCCCGCGGCTAACCCTGTGGAGCCTTCTGCCACCGACCTCGCGGACCCAGCTCCCGCAGATGCCGCTGACAAGGACCAAGCCTAAATGCTTACTTCTAGAGTCCTTGTATTCTCCTCCTTTTGTAATCATCGGGCCTTCGAGCCCTTATCAATTATCAGACTTTCTTAGTTCCGATTTTTTCGATGCACTTCTCCAAGTGACTTTACTATACTTGCTTAGGTCGACACCTCGACACTTAAGACATTCTCATACATCACTTAAGACGATTTACTAACTTGCACCACTTAAGGTGACTTACCATCATGCACCACTTAAGGCGACTTTTCAATACTCAGAACAAATCTAAGAATCACGCGCCACTTAAGACGACTTAATCTCGTGCATCACTTAAGACGAATTTTCAACACTTGGAATAAATCTAAGAATCATGCATCACTTAAGAGGACTTTATCTCGTGCATCACTTAAGACGGCTTAATCTCGTGCATCACTTAAGGCGACTTAATCTTGTGCATCACTTAAGACGACTTAATCTCGTGCATCACTTAAGACGACTTAATCTTGTGCATCACTTAAGACGACTTTTCAACACTTAGAATAAATCTAGGAATCATGCGCCACTTAAGACGACTTTTCTCGTGCATCACTTAAGACGACTTAATCTCGTGCACCACTTAAGGCGACTTTTCTCGTGCACCACTTAAGGCGACTTTATGCATGCATCACTTAAGACGACTTTTTTCGGGCACCACTAAAGGCGACTTTTTTTGTGCACCACTCAAGGCGGCTTTTTAATGCTTAGAATAAATCTAAGAATAATTCTTACTGGAAGCAACCTCTTTATTAATTGATGGCACAAAATTATCTTTACATCGAATCAAACGACAAATAAC
The DNA here is from genome assembly GCA_036873135.1 of Clarkia xantiana subsp. parviflora. Lineage (NCBI taxonomy): Eukaryota > Viridiplantae > Streptophyta > Magnoliopsida > Myrtales > Onagraceae > Clarkia > Clarkia xantiana. Next base: position 18,587,784 of record JAPTYO010000005.1, read on the forward strand.
TTACACCACTTAAGGCGATTTTACATCGGGCACCACTTAAGGCGACTTTTCATTGGGCACCACTTAAGGAGACTTTTCATCGGGCACCACTTAAGGCGACTTTTCATCAAGCATGGTGTTTCTTCAAGTGTTCGCCACTAAAAGAATGCTTCAATACTCTGCCATCGAGGTCTTCCAACTTGTATGCATTCGGGGCTGGCATCCCCACGACCTTGTAAGGTCCTTCCCATTTTGGCGACATCTTGCCGATCCGATCCAAAAGGGTGAACTTGTTGCGACGCCAAACCAGCTCCCCGACGAAGAATTGTCGGGACTTAACTCGCCGATTGTAATACCTAGCCGTCGCCAAACGCATTCGAGCCTGGACTTCGTCGGCTTCCCGCCTCTTCTCTTCGAGTAGGTCCAAGTCCAGACGTCTCATTTCATCATTCGTCAGAGGCTCGTAATATCTCATCCGATGTGATGCTACGGCCACCTCCACGGGAGCAACAACCTTCGTGCCATAAACAAGGCCAAACGGAGTCTACCCAGTTGCTCGTTTGGGCGTCGTTCTAACGGCCCAAAGCACGTTTTCCTGCTCGTTCAGCCATTTGCCCTTCAAGGCATAGACCCTCTTCTTCAGGCCATCCATCACGATTTTGTTGGCTGATTCCACCTGGCCATTAGTCTGAGCATGGCGTACAGAAGCTGTCCGATGCTCGATACTCAACTCCTCCAGATACTCCTTCACCTGAGACCCGTTAAACGGCGGACCATTGTCACTGATCACCACCTTAGGAATCCCGTATCTGGACACAATGTGGGTCTGGAGGAACTTGACGATCTGGTTCCCCGTCGTTCTGGCCAACGCCTTTGCCTCTACCCATTTCGAAAAATAATCGATAGCTACAAGTAAGTACTTACATTGACCTTGTGCTTGTGGAAGAGGTCCCACCAAGTCGATGCCCCACTGTGCAAAGGGCCAAGCGCTCTTGATGGATGTCAGATTAGCGGCCGGAGCCACGATACTCGGGGCGTACCTTTGGCACGCGTCACAGGATCGGACCAATGCCGTCGTCTCCTTGCTCATCGTAGGCCAATAATAGCCCAAGTTCAGCACTTTCCTCATAATGGATCGGGCCCCTTCATGACAAGCCGTGTTCCCTTCATGCACCTCCTTCAGGATTCAACTTGTGTCGGGCTCAGCCACACACTTCAAATACGAAGTCGAGAACCAGCCCTTCTTGTATAGCCGATTGTCCAGCATTACGTAATTAGCCGCGATCCGACGTATCCTGTCAGCTGCTACCTTATCATCGGGGGCTGCCCCCGTAGTCAGGTACGCGACTATTGGGGTCATCCAAGTGGGCTCCTCCTCCTGTCCTGCTTCCATGGCACACACCTGTGTCGGGTCGATGGTCGACAAGATCAATTTCTCCAAGAAGTGCACCTTCCGATTTTCCTCCAAGGGTGCCCCCAGGGCAAATTTGCTCAAGGCGTCTGCCTCCACGTTTTCCTCCCTCGGGATCTCGATGTCGAAGCTTTTAAAGCTTTCCTTCAAGGCTTGTACCTCACGCAGGTACTTCTTCATTATCGGGCTCTTCGCTTCGTATCGCCCTTGAACCTGGTTCACGATCAAAGCCGCGTCACACTTCACTCTCAAGTGAGCGACTCCCGTACCTCTGGCAATTTTCAGGCCCGTGATAAGAGCCTCATACTCCGCTTCGTTGTTCGTGGCCTTAAACGTTAAAGCCAAGGCATATCGAAGCGGCTCACCTCCACCTGGTGGTATCAACAAAAAGCCTGCTCCTGATCCGTCCGAACTCGAGGAGCCATCCGTGTACATCTCCCAGGTATTTTCCTCATTTGGCTGTTCTGATTGCTCTGTCCTCTCTGGTTGTTCTTCTGTCGGGACCTCCATGGTTGCCCCTTCTACAGGGCCCGCTTCTTCTAGATCGGGGGCTTTAGATTCCGCTATGAAATCCGCCAATGCCTGGCCCTTAATAGCCGTTCTTGGAGCAAAGTGTATACGAAACTCACTAAGCTCTACTGCCCATTTCACTAATCTACCCGACGCATCCGGTCGGTTCAAAAAATGCTTCAGAGGCTGATTTGTCAACACAGTAATCTCGTGTGCATGGAAATAAGGCCTTAGCTTCCGAGCAGTAATAATCAACGCAAAGAGATACTTCTCAACGGCAGGATAATTCAATTCAGACTTGGCAAACGTCTTGCTTACATAATAGACGGGGACTTGATTACCCTCGACAACCTTCACTAACACAGAGCTAATGGCAAATTCAGAAACAACCAAGTAAAGATAGAGCGGCTCGCCTGGAACCGGTTTCGCCAACGGTGGGAGGGTGCGAAGGTGCTGCTTGAGTGCTTGGAACGCTTCTTCACACTTGGCGGTCCACTCAAACTTCTTGTTGGCTCTCAGGACTTCAAAAAATGGCATTGATCGGTCGCTTGCTTTGAACAGGAAGCGATTCATTGCAGCCAGTCGGCCATTCAGCAATTGCACCTCCCGATGGTTTATCGGAGACTGCATCTCCTCAATCGCCCTCAGCTTCTCGGGATTCACCTCAATTCCTCTCTGGCTCACCATAAAGCCCAGAAATTTCCCTGAGTGGACTCCGAAGGCGCATTTCGTCGGGTTTAAGCGAACTTGATGAAGCCTCATCCGCTCAAACGCCATGGCTAGGTTGTGCACATGATCCTCAGCTTGTCGGGACTTCACCAGCATATCGTCCACGTAAGCCTCCATGGTCTCCCCCAGCATATCTCTGAACAGCTTATTCACCATCCGCTGGTAGGTTGCCCCGGCATTGATCAACCCGAAAGGCATGACATCGTAGTGATAGATGTCACTGTCTGCATAAAACGCTGTGTGAGGAGCGTCCTCCTTAGCCATCTTGATCTGGTTGTAGCCCGAATACGCATCCATGAAGCTCAACAGCTCATGTCCCGATGTGGCATCCACCAGCTGGTCGATTCTCGGGAGCGGGTAACAGTCCTTCGGGCAAGCCTTATTCAGGTCGCGGAAATCCACACACATCCGCCATTTCCCATTAGTCTTCTTCACCAGTACTGGATTAGCGACCCAAGTCTGGAATCGGAGCTCTTTAATAAACCCAACATCGAGCAACCTGCCCACCTCCTGATGGATCGCGATCTTCTTGTCTGTGCCCATCGGACGCCTTTTCTACGTGATAGGTTTGATCGCGGGATCTATCTTCAACTCGTGCACAATTACATCGGGGCTAATTCCTGGCATGTCACTCGGGGACCAGGCAAAAAGCTCCTTGAACTCCTTCAGTAGCTCAATCAATTTTCGGGCTGTCTCCTCATTCAGAGCAGACCCGATTTTCACCTTTCTCTAGCCCATCAATCTCGACCTCTTTTAGATCCTCCACGGGGGCGGGACGCCCAAACTCCTCTCTGGGATCAGTATCTGTCTGGAGGACATTCATGGCCTCTCGTCTCTTCCTTCGGGTGGCGTTGACATAACATTTTCGGGAAGCCACCTGGTCGCCCTTGACCTCTCCGACTCCATGGTCAGTCGGTAACTTCATTTTCTGATGTACGGTCGAGGCAACCGCCATCAGGGGGTTGATGGTAGTTCTCCCGATGATCGCGTTGTAAGTCCCCGCGGACTCGACTACCACAAACTCCACGTTCCTCCTCTCGCATCTCCACCCGCTACCAAACTCCACTGGTAAGGTGATCACTCCTAGCGGATATGAGGTGGAGCCAGAGAATCCGACCATCGGGAAGTTCGCTTCCTTCAGGTCCTTCTTCGTTTTCCCCATGGCCTCTAGTGCATCCATGAACAGAATATCGGCGGAGCTCCCTCCGTCGATCAGAATCCGTTTCATCTCGTACCCGTTCACATCCAAGGTCACGACCAGAGCGTCATCGTGCGGAGTCTCCACGCCTATGAGATCCTCCGATGAAAAGGAGATCACCATCTCTTCCTTCAGGGTCCAAGATCGGGACCTCTTACCCAACACCACAGCAGTAGGAATTCTAGAGGCATAAACTTCTCGGGAGGATGATGGGGGGGGGGGAGAGTGATGGGGGGAGTACTCCCGCGATTGTCGAAGACACAGCAGAGCCTCCAAGTGTTGATGCCCCGATATTCGATCCTCCCGCGGCTAACCCTGTGGATCCTTCTGCCACCGACCTCGCGGACCCAGCTCCCGCAGATGCCGCTGACAAGGACCAAGCCTAAATGCTTACCTCTAGAGTCCTTGTATTCTCCTCCTTTTGTAATCGTCGGGCCTTCGAGCCCTTATCAATTATCAGACTTTCTTAGTTTCGATTTTTTCGATGCACTTCTCCAAGTGACTTTACTATACTTGCTTAGGTCGACAACTCGACACTTAAGAAATTCTCATACATCACTTAAGACGATTTACTAACTTGCACCACTTAAGGTGACTTACCATCATGCACCACTTAAGGCGACTTTTCAATACTCAGAACAAATCTAAGAATCACGCGCCACTTAAGACGACTTAATCTCGTGCATCACTTAAGACGACTTTTCAACACTTAGAATAAATCTAAGAATCATGCATCACTTAAGACGACTTTATCTCGTGCATCACATAATACGACTTAATCTCGTGCATCACTTAAGGCGACTTAATCTTGTGCATAACTTATGACGACTTAATCTCGTGCATCACTTAAGACGACTTAATCTTGTGCATCACTTAAGACGACTTTTCAACACTTAGAATAAATCTAAGAATCATGCGCCACTTAAGACGACTTTTCTCGTGCATCACTTAAGACGACTTAATCTCGTGCACCACTTAAGGCGACTTTTCTCGTGCACCACTTAAGGCGACTTTATTCATGCATCACTTAAGACGACTTTTTTTCGGGCACCACTCAAGGCAACTTTTTTCGTGCACCACTCAAGGCGGCTTTTTAATGCTTAGAATAAATCTAAGAATAATTCTTACTTGAAGCAACCTCTTTATTAATTGATGGCACAAAATTGGCTTTACATCGAATCAAACGACAAATAACTTACACCATTTAAGGCGATTTTACATCGGGCACCACTTAAGGCGACTTTTCATCGGGCACCACTTAAGGCGACTTTTCATCGGGCACCACTTAAGGCGACTTTTCATCAAGCATGGTGTTTCTTCAAGTGTTCGCCACTAAAAGAATGCTTCAATACTCTGCCATCGAGGTCTTCCAACTTGTATGCATTCGGGGCTGGCATCCCCACGACCTTGTAAGGTCCTTCCCATTTTGGCGACATCTTGCCGATCCGATCCAAAAGGGTGAACTCGTTGCGACGCCAAACCAGCTCCCCGACGAAGAATTGTCGGGACTTCACTCGCCGATTGTAATACCTAGCCGTCGCCAATTGCATTCGAACTTGGACTTCGTCGGCTTCCCGCCTCTTCTCTTCGAGTAGGTCCAAGTCCAGGCGTCTCATTTCCTCATTCGTCAGAGGCTCGTAATGATGCTATGGCCACCTCCACGGGAGCAACAGCCTCCGTGCCATGAACAAGGCCAAACGGAGTCTCCCCAGTTGCTCGTTTGGGCGTCGTTCTAACGGCCCAAAGCACGTTTTCCAGCTCGTTCAGCCATTTGCCCTTCAAGGCATAGACCCTCTTCTTCAGGCCATCCATCACGATTTTGTTGGCTGATTCCACCTAGCCATTAGTCAAAGCATGGCGTACAGAAGCTGTCTGATGCTCGATAGTCAACTCCTCCAGATACTCCTTCACCTGAGACCCGTTAAACGGCGGACCATTGTCGCTGATCACCACCTTAGGAATCCCGTATCTGGACACAATGTGGGTCTGGAGGAAATTGACGATCTGGTTCGCCTTGGCTTTATCCTTCGACTTACGCTCGTCTAAGGGTTTGACCGACTGCTTTCCCTTATTCGACTTCGGGGGCTCCAACTCTCCAGCGGCTATCTTCGATTCTTGGACATCGATTTGCCGCTTCACCCTCTTCTGCAGTGCCTCCATATTCCACACAGCCTTCTCAGCCACGCTGTGCATCAAGTCGGAACCGTAGGGGGCTGTGAGGTTCCGAATAAAGGTGCGGATGGTTTCACCCTCTGAAATTTCCTCATCAATCTCCGCCACGCTGGCCGTGTACCGCTGGTAATAGTGTGCCAGCGACTCGTCGGGCCTCTGTACCATCTGGGACAGGGACCGCACACTCTTCAGCAAACGTCTACGACCCTGGTACTGCTGAATGAACCGGTCGTGCATATCAGCCCAGCAGGTGATGCAGTCTGGGGGCAGACTGGAGAACCAGGTCAGGGCTCTCTCGCCAAGTGTGTTCGGGAACAGCTTACACACAATATCTTCATTCGGGGCTCTGCCCAGACACGCCATGAAGTGCTTCTGGACATGACGAACCGGATCTCCCTCACCGTCATACTCCTTTATCGTGGGGATACCCAGCCCTGGCGGGGCGAGGGTATCAATGAGTCGAGGAACGAAGGGATGAGTAGATCGATCCCTCAGCTCCGACTAGGGGTGGCAAACAGGTCGTGTCGTGTCGATTCGTGTCGTGTCGCTAGTGACACACGTGTCAACAGATCTCTCGTGTCTAAACAGATCACTTTAAATATGACACAGGCAGATCTCGTGACACACGGGAGTTGGCAGATATCGTGTCACACGGAACACAGACACGAGACACGGAATTTTGTTTTTACACCAAAAAAATATTACACGTTTTAGCCCAAAATTTTTACAAATGTTACAAAATCATCCTAAATCAAGCACCATCATATTTTGACAAATAATTGGATCTTCTCATTATACAAATAATAAGTTCATAAAGAAAAATAACATAAATATAAAAAATCGAACATTACAAACAAAATAAGCAGATATCTAAATTTCAAGTTATCTTGAAACTAGCACATGAAATCTTATTATAAGTTTTTTTTATTTGTCTATATAAGTTTTTATTATTACAAACAATTATATTATAAGTTTTTTTTTTAAAATATTTTAATGTATTGAATAGTTGCAATATTTTTAAAATTATTATTGATAATTATATATATTTTTTTGCAAAATTATTGGTCTTTATATAAATATTAAGTTTCAAATAAGTCGTGTCGATGCGTGTCTATCGTTGGACCTACAAATCAGATCTACACGGACTTGCCTAAAAACGTGTCTAGTCGTGTCACAGATCTATCAGACACGGTAAGATTTTCGTGTAGATCAGGACACGAAAACAAGCAGGTCCGTGTCAGATCGTGTCGTCGTGTCGTGTCAGCAGTTGCCACCCCTAGCTCCGACACCAGCGGCTTCTGCTCTCCCATGCAGATGTTCACGATCTTCACCACCTGATCAGGGGTGATGGGACCATTAAGGGGAATGGTCCTGTGCTGCACTGGTCCTGGTCCATCAACCACGAATCTCTCTGGCTGAACGGACTCCCCCCTACTGCCCTGGCCTCGGGGTTGAGCCTCCCGCTCGTTCCGAACCTTTGCTGGTGGGGGCACCTCCTCTTCTTACGGAGGCATCTCCTCTTGTCTCCTTGCAGCCTCCCTCCGATCTAAGAGGGCCTCCACAGCTGCCAAAAACATAGGCATGGCTTCCGCCACAGCCCTCGTCAGGTCCGCAGCTGGAGGAGCCACCTGCTCCCTATTCCCCTGGTGTTGAGCAGCAGTATCCTCAAGAGCCTCATTATGCCCCCCTGTCCGAGAGACCTCCACGGGGAGATTCTGGTCCTCAGCATGCTCTGGTGGTGAATTCAAAGTCGTCGCAGCAGGATGACGGGAACCACCAGATTGTCCTTGTCTTCTTTGCTTGCCAGCCACCATTGAACGAGTAGAAGGCATATCAGCTTTTTGTTACGTTTCCCACAGACGGCGCCAATGTTGGATCACGGTGGAACTCCGGTACGGGCTTTGACGGCGATCCTAGCTCCTTCGCTCCACGTGGTCTTGCAAAGAGGGGATAGACCGGGCGGTGACCCAGAATCCCTCTCCGATGCTTAAATGAGTATCTCGTATGGACTGGCAAGCAGTAATCTCAAGGTGTATATCACAACATAATTGATCTGAGGTGACCTCTGCCCTTTTATAGGCGGAGAGGTACCTCAGTTACCTGGTGAACTGTTGGGGGTGGTTAGCCCGTATTCCGCGTATCTCGGGCACGATCCCGCCTATCTAGGCCATGATCTCGCTTATCTCGGCCACGCCCCGCGTATCTCGGCCACGCTCCGCGTATCTTAACTGCGCTCCGCGTATCTCGGCCACGCCCCGTGTATCTTGGCCTTAACCTCTGATAGCAAGTCCCGACTAACATCGGGGACTCCAGAGTTATCTCGTTGTGTCACCGCTCGGGGCCCCTCGTCATCGTAACAGTGCCAATCATTCTCAGGGATTCATCATCGGGGCCTACTTAAAGGCTTCTCATCGGGAGCTTCCAGCTCACCTATCGGGACCGACTCTGTCGGGACCCTTCATCATCGGGACTCCCTACATCGGGACCCTTCACCTTGGTCTTCTTGACTTCTATTTTAGGGCCCAGTGGGCATGCTCGTCATTTCCTCGCCGTTAAAGGTCCTAACGGCTGTAGCGAAACCCATCAGACGCCTAGATGTGAAGAAGCATTACAACAGCTAAAACAACACATAAGAACATTGCCACCCCTAGCACACCCAGTTCCGGGGGAGAAGCTATACTTGTACATCTCAGTAAGGGAGACGGTTGTTAGCTCAGCGCTAATAAGGGAGGAAAATGGCGTTCAATTGCCAATATACTTCGTAAGTAAAACAGTTGCAATGTACGAAGAAAATTACGTGCCAATAGAGAAATATCTCTTCGCCCTAGTAGTCACAGCAAGGAAGCTCAGGCCATATTTCCATGCACATTAGACAGTGGTACTTACAAATCAACCACTGAAACACCTACTCTAAAGACCCGACGTGTCAGGAAGGATGGTCAAATGGGCAATAGAGCTGAGTGAATTCAGAATACACTTCGCCCCAAGAACGACCATCAAGGTTCAGGCCTTAGCAGAATTCACGGGCACACAACCAGACACACTAGAAGAGAACCCACAAAAGCAAGAAGTGGGGGGTGACAACAATGAGGACGTCTGGACGATGTACACAGATGGATCCTCCAACCAGGAAAGATCGGGGGAAGTCCTCGTAATAATACCACCTCAAGAGGGAACTCCGATGCGCTACTCTATGGCCTTGACATTCTGCGCTACAAACAATGAGGCATAATATGAAGTTGTGCTCACAAGCCTGCGAATAGCAAGAGGTATGGGGGTAAAACACTTGGAAGTAAAATGCGACTCCCAACTGGTAGTGAACCAAGTCAAAGGGGACTACAACGCTAAGTCCCCAAAGATGCGACAATACTTGCAAGACGTGCAAATAGCAATGGGAGGTTTCAAAACCTTCAAAATAACGGCCATACCAAGAGAAGAAAATGGGGACGCCGACTCATTGTGTAAGTTCGCCTTAGGAATCCCACAAGAGAAAGAGGTGCACTTCACGGAAAAAATACTCCTACCAGCATATGATAGACGAGAGGTACTAGAAATCGAGGCACCGTCAGCCGATGAGGCACCTAATTGGATGACACCAATCATCTGATACATGAGCAATGGGATATTACAAGAAGAGGCAGTGGAAGCGGCAAGGATCAAAGGCTAGCGGTCAATTACCTCATCATTAATGTCATGCTATATAAAAGGGGATACTCCACCCCCTACATGAGATGTGTGGCGGACCTGGAAACGGGTCAAATACTAAAAGAACTACACAATGGGCAATCCTCTTGCCACAAGGGAGCAATGACAATAGTGAGGAAGGCCCTTAACCAAGGGTACTACTGGCCAACAATGAACAATGAGGCAACGAAGATGGTACATAAATGTGATGCATAGCAAAGATACTCGAAGAACATAACTGCCCCAGCATCCAACCTCATGTCCATTACAAGCACATGGCCTTTCTCTCAATGGACTACTTTTCAAAGTGGATAGAAGCCAAGGCTTTAGCCAAAACAACAGAATTCCAAGTGATCAAGTTCCTCCAAACAAGGATAGTCACCAAATATAGAGTTCCGAAAGTGCTGATAAGCGAAAATGGACCGCAGTGTAAGGGTCGCCAGATGGAGTCATACTTCAAAAACCTGGACATTGATCACTGCTTTTGGTCAGTGAAACACGCCCAAACAAATGGCCAAGTAGAATCTGCAAACAAAATAGTCTTGGAAGGACTAAAAAGAAGAATCAAGGCGTTCGGGGAAATTGGGTGATGAATTGGATAATGTACAATGGGCATCTAGAACAACCCCAAAAAAAAAGGGGGGAAACACCTTTTAGTCTGGTCTATGGATCCAAGGCAGTAGCACCCATAGAGATAGCAGTTACTTCTCATAGAACACAATACTATGAAGAAGAACGCAACAATGAAGAAAGGCGCCTGGAGCTAGACATGATAGAAGAAAGGCGATGGAGGGAAAAAATCACAAGTACGAATACAATTTGCAACGGCCCAATAATACAACAGACGAGTAAAGGTCCGTCAGTTCCACATAGGAGTATTGGTGCTGAGAAGAAATGAGTTCATACACTTGGACAAAATAAATAAGATCTCCACAAAATGAGAAGGTCCCTACAAAATAGTATCCGTCCCAACATTGAACGCATACCGCCTGGAAGACTCAGAAGGACAATTATCCACAAATACCTTCAAAGGAGAACACTTGAAGATATTTTACACTTGAAGGAAACGGAGTACCCACTTATGTTAACTAAGTTTATTATTACCAAAAGGAGATCTACGGACTCCAATTAGACTTTCTTTTATGTAAGAAGTGATAATAGTGCTAAATAAATCAGATGTTTTTTTAGGGACAAAAACAAAAGAGAAAAGCACCATAACACAAGATCCAAAAAGAAAACCCTAACATATGATAAAGCGATCAACAAGCTTTACATATGGATAGGGGAAGATCTATAAGGTCAACCATTCAAACCGAAAAGGGACATAAGACCCGATGGGCCACCCTTACAACCGAAAAGGGGAAGATCCAAAAAAAAACCCTAACATACGATAAAGCGATCAACAACTTTTACATATGGATAGGGGAAGATCTATAAGGACAACCGTTCCAACCGAAAAGGGACATAAGACCCGACGGGCCACCCTTACAACCGAAAATGGGAAGATCCAAAAAGAGAACCCTAACATATGATAAAGCGATCAACAACCTTTACATATGGATATGGGAAGATCTATAAGGACAACCATTCCAAACGAAAAGGGACATAAGACCCGACGGGCCACCCTTACAACCGAAAATGGGAAGATCCAAAAAGACAACCCTAACATATGATAGAGCGATCAACAACCTTTACATATGGATATAGGAAGATCTATAAGGACAACCATTACAACCGAAAAGTGACATAAGACCCGACCGGCCACCCTTACAACCGAAAATTGGAAGATCCAAAAAGACAACCCTAACATATGATAAAGCGATCAACAACCTTTACATATAGATAGGGGAAGATCTATAAGGACAACCATTCCAACCGAAAAGGGACATAAGACCCGACGGGCAACCCTTACAACCAAAAATGGGAAGATCCAAAAAGACAACCCTAACATATGATAAAGCGATCAACAACCTTTACATATGGATAGGGGAAGATCTATAAGGACAACCATTCCAACCGAAAAGGGACATAACACCCGACGGGCAACACTTACAACCAAAAATGGGAAGATCCAAAAAGACAACCATAACATATAATAGAGCGATCAACAACCTTTACATATGGATATAGGAAGATCTATAAGGACAACCATTACAACCGAAAATTGACATAAGACCCGACCGGCCACCCTTACAACCGAAAATGGGAAGATCCAAAAAGACAACCCTAACATATGATAAAGCGATCAACAACCTTTACATATAGACAGGGGAAGATCTATAAGGACAACCATTCCAACCGAAAAGGGACATAAGACCCGACGGGCAACCCTTACAACCAAAAATGGGAAGATCCAAAAAGACAACCCTAACATATGATAAAGCGATCAACAACCTTTACATATGGATAGGGGAAGATCTATAAGGACAACCATTCCAACCGAAAAGGGACATAACACCCGACGGGCAACACTTACAACCAAAAATGGGAAGATCCAAAAAGACAACCCTAACATATGATAAAGCGATCAACAACCTTTACATATGGATAGGGGAAGATCTATAAGGACAACCATTCCAACCGAAAAGGGACATAACACCCGACGGGCAACACTTACAACCAAAAATGGGAAGATCCAAAAAGACAACCATAACATATAATAGAGCGATCAACAACCTTTACATATGGATATAGGAAGATCTATAAGGACAACCATTACAACCGAAAATTGACATAAGACCCGACCGGCCACCCTTACAACCGAAAATGGGAAGATCCAAAAAGACAACCCTAACATATGATAAAGCGATCAACAACCTTTACATATAGACAGGGGAAGATCTATAAGGACAACCATTCCAACCGAAAAGGGACATAAGACCCGACGGGCAACCCTTACAACCAAAAATGGGAAGATCCAAAAAGACAACCCTAACATATGATAAAGCGATCAACAACCTTTACATATGGATAGGGGAAGATCTATAAGGATAACCATTCCAACCGAAAATGGACATAACACCCGACGGGCAACACTTACAACCAAAAATGGGAAGATCCAAAAAGACAACCCTAACATATGATAAAGCGATCAACAACCTTTACATATGGATAGGGGAAGATCTATACGGACAACCATTCCAACCGAAAAGGGACATAAGACCAGACGGGCCACCCTTACAACCGAAAATGGGAAGATCCAAAAAGAAAAACCTAAAATATGATAAGCGATCAACAACATTTAAATATGGATAGGGGAAGATCTATAAGGACAACCATTCCAACCGAAAATGGACATAAGACCCGACGGGCCACCCTTATAACCGAAAATGGAAAAATCCAAAAGAAAACCCTAACATATGTTAAAGCGATCAACAACCTTTACATATGGATAGGGGAAGATCTATAAGGACAACCATTACAACCAAAAAGGGACATAAGACCCGACGGGCCACCCTTACAACCGAAAATTGTAAATATCCAAAAAAACAACCCTAACATATGATAAAATGATCAAGAACCTTTACATATGGATAGCTTAAGATCTATAAGAACAACCATTCCAACCGAAAAAGGATGTAAGACCCACAGGGCCACCCTTACAATCGAAAATGGGAAGATCTATAAGGACAACCATTCCAACCAAAAAGGGATGTAAGACCCACAGGGCCACCCTTAAAACCGAAAAGGGGAAGATCCATAAGGACAACCATGGCAACCAAAAATAAAAGGAATGTAAGTCCTGGAAATAGAGGCCACCCGAATAGAGCATCATAACAAAATGTGTGCTAAAAGCACATAAAGTCATCCAAACACAACATAGAAAGAAGTACTACAACAAGGGAAAGAAAATCAGAGTATATATCAATGAAACAAAATCATCACCAAAATAAGAAGGAGGAAAACGCAAATACAACAATAGCAAAAACACCGACCGGACGTATAAGCTCGATCGTCCTTCACAAGGGGGGATCACTTTCTCCAAAAAAAAATCGTGAAGGGACGGTAACCTTAGCAGCTCAAGAAGAAACCACAGCCTTGGTTTTAGAAGAACAATCGGCAACATCCCGCCACGACCGCCTAGCAAGTTGGGCAGTGACACCCATAGCGAATATAGCATATTCCCTAAGACTAGTCAAAAGGGAAACTGGGACAAAGAGCATAAATCTTCTCAACCATGTGAGCAACGAAGGCATTCATAATACCCTGGCAGCGCCTCTCAGAACGAGCAGAAAACTCTTTGGAAGCTAGAAACCCCGAGACCGCAACGTTTTTGCCATTTTCAACTCCAAGAGCCTCACCTTCTTTCAGGCCAGACAACCTACCCTCCTCCCGGGCATCTCGAAGAGCACTCTTCATGTTCAACTCAGCAATCAATGGTTCATGCACTCGGTTGACATGAACACCATCAAGTTCCTGCTGAAGAAAAGTCAAATGGCTAGTCAAGGATGTATGCACTCACGGGAGAAAATCCGGGCAAGGCGTCCTTCATCACCATCGACGGGAGGGATAAGATCCTCGGGAAAGATCAAAGGCAACTGGATCCTACCTGGAAAAAAAATATAAGATCTGACAAGAGCAGGACAATACACACATATAAGGGGGGAACACCCCCATATACCAAATAAGAGATCTATCGTAGGAGATTGTAACCTTCGGGGGGGGGGAGACAGGGCAAGGAGACGAAGACTCGCCGCCATCATTCAAGGCTCCCCTTATTCACCGGTGCCTAGGAATTAGAGACTTCCACCTCCAAGCTAGTCCTCCTCGACTTGACCTTAGCTAGGATCTGTGCAACAAAAACAGAAGGGGACCTCCCTAAATGTCAACAAAACATCAAAACAGCGGCCGGAGGACCGATCACCAGCAAAAAAGATGAGAAAAAACCGAAGCTCCCCTCTCCAAAGATACCTCTTCACTAACATCCTTATTCTCCTGATAAAGGGAAGGTCAATATTGAATCTGACCCAAAAAAAGTCACAAGAATTAAAAACCCAAAGGCTTGCTTACCAAAGACAAGATGAGGGGCGCCAGTCGAAACCCCATAGCACAAAGCTACTAACCAAGTTCTTACTATAAACTTCATATAAGAACACAGGGTCGTGAAGAAAATCCAGCGCATCGTTCAAGGATGGGCCGGAACCCGACCTTTAAACCCAAATCAGAATCAGATATCTCCGGGATACAACCCGAAATCAAGTCGGGGTGCGGAAACCGCCCTCCCATAAAAAGCTTCTTGCTTGGATAACGAATTATGGGAGCATCAGAAGCAAGACCACCACGGAAAGCTTTAGGAGAAGAAGGCTTATTCATTTGGAAGGGGAAGTGAGTCGACACTTCTTAATCCAGAAAAAGATCCAAAGGCACGCCTGGCAATAGGAAGGAAAAACACCGGACCGTCAGAGATTACCAATCCCACCCCAAATCCATCAAGACCGACCTACCCAAGAGTACGTCCCAAAGTGCACAAAGATCAAATGGTTACTACGGGGGCAAAAGACACAGCATGGACGATACTACTTGTCAAAAGGGGACTATGATGAGTAAAGCATGAAAATACCCCCGAGGAGGGAGATAAATAAAATCACCTAAACAAAGAGCAACTCCCGAGCTCCTAAGGGGGCAACAGATATATCAAACACTCACCTCAAAGGTGTTCCAAAAGCTCCAATAAAAAGGAGACACGAACAAAAGGAGACATAAACAAAAGGACACAGTCTGAAGGATAAGTAAAACGAGACCAAGGCTCGTAGTTCTTACCCTCATAGAATTTTATCACATAAGGTGAACTTGCTTAAAACTAACAAAAGCATTTTTTCGTCTATATATCAAGCTTCTCTAAATACAGTGGGCATGGAAATCAAAATACGTCTCGAGCAATCGATAAAGGCCGGGATCGCCAAAAGGCCTTCCTAAAAAGAAGGGGGTTGAAAAGCACGACGCGTCTCGAGAACTCAGTAGAAGTCGGGATCGCCACAAAGGTACATCTCTCTTCCCACTTGGGCGATATACCGCAAAAAATAGAGTCAAGAAAAGGTTAAACCATTCCTTGACTCGGGGGAAAGTGTTGGATATACGCCCAAGCTATCACCAATTGGACCCGATAAATGGGCCATAATCGAATATAATTCAAAAATTAGAACACGGACACCCGACGCCCATCGCGTTGGCCTGGAGAATACCCCGAGTAGCGAAATCCACTCGGGAAAACCCCGAGTAGAAAGCCCACCCGGGGGAACCCAAGCATGGGACCCTTGCTCGGGTAACCCAAGCAAGGCTTTGGGGGTACCCCTCCAGGTACCCCCCATCCGTCCGGACGAGCCCCCCTCGTCCGGGCTTACCCTTAGAGGCCACATACTTACACTTGATCATGATAAACTCATCTACGGTCAAACCGGGGTCAAAGGCACCTTATTTACAGTCAATGCCAACTCATATTACGAAACTGCCACAACCGGACCAGAGAACCATTGGAACGGGGCGGTCTGATAGAAACTCTACAAATAGAGAGCTAATCACCTAATTTGAACGTAATCACTCTCTCTCTAAGCTCACCCTTTCTCTAAAGCTCTCACTGACTTAAGCTTTGGAGTGGGCTTACCGGGACCCCCCTCCCCCCCCCCCCCGGTGCCCTTTTGCAGGTAAGCGAGGAAAGGATAAGGAAACACGGGAAGAAATAGCCCACCGAGGAGAAGATCGGGAAGAAGAAGCCCATTAAGGAGAAGATCGGGAAGGAGAATCCCATAGAGAAGACTCGTATGCAAACATTGGGTGGTGGCTGGTCGGAGTAGGGTGGTAGCCGGCGGAGTAGGGTGGAGGCCGGTTGGAGTTGGGTGGTGGTCGGTCGTAGGAGCCGTGGTGGCGGTGGCCGGAGTTGTTGTGGCGGTGGCGGTGGCGGAAGTTTTAGTGGTGGTGACCGGCTGGAGTAGAGTGGTCGTCTGCCAGAGTAGGGTGGTGGCCGGCTGGTCGAAACATAATAGTATAAGGGGAACTTTTGACATTTCACATTATTCCATCAAATTTGACAGCAAATTTGGATGGAAAACCAAATTTCAACAAATGTGAAACATCAGACATTCCATATCAACATTTCAAGTGCAGACACAAAGATCTCACATTGGGAAAACATCAAAAAGTTTTTAGGTTCTTATCCAATGTTTAAATTGTACAAATTGTTTCAAAACAACTATAATTGATACTTCTATCAATCTCCCGTCCAAAATTGTGTTAATAAAAAACTTTAAATTTACAAATTAGTTAAACACTTTTCTAAATATCGTAATCAAGATCTAATAACTTATACTAGTTTTAAAATAATATCCTAACTCTTGAGGCTCGACTGATCCATAAATGGTATTGTTCTGATTTGACTTAGTTGTAACATCTATAAGCAAATATGGTTATGTTGTGATACTTTGAAAACTACTTAGTTAATTTTTTACATCTAAAATGTATTTAACAATAATTTTAGATAGATAATTGAAGGAAGTACTAATTAACACTATTTTAAAATATATATGTATATTAGTACTAAAATCAATATTTTTCAAACATGTTGTATATTTTATATAATTTTGCTAAGTAAGTATATTAAATCTTCATAATTCTTTATTTAAATAACGTACATCTCTATTTGGTAAGCTCTAAAGTGGGCCTCCTTCTCTTTGACATGTTTTATTATAGTCAACAACTACCTTGACCTTGATGGCATTGCTTCTTTGCATGTGCAGTGACTATAAATTCTGAGGGATATGTGCTTAGTCATGAGACAACAACAGGCGCACATGCCTCTTATGTAGTTAAGGTGTAGACGACCCTTAACCCATTACAACCAACGGAATTTAGCCTACAAAGTAACAAGATCGGGTGTAATCATTACGAGACCCACACCCTAAGTATACACACTACACAGGCGTGTGATCTTTTGCTCTCACACACTTTTCGGGGCGTCATATGGGAACACTCAACGCCCATACGTGGCCTTATATAAGTTCATTAGTAAATCCCTCGATACCAGAGACAAGGCATCTGATCTTCCGATATCGTTGATCGGATTTGCGTGACTGACCACCTAGTCTGACAACGTACAGACTAGGGTAGGGGAGTAGGAAGTGACAAAAGTCTATCCCTCAGACTACCAGTTACTCTCCTTAGATAACTATTGACAAAATCTAATCGTGAGATACGGTTGTCATTAGGAGTCCGTCGCCGCTCGGAACTCTTATATATAACACTACTACTAAATCACCAGACACTTCAATGAAGAGAGGACGGACATTTTTTACACACTATAACACTACTACTATATCACTAGACACTTCAGTGAAGAGAGGACGGACATTTTTTACGCACTCTCAAGCCTAACAATGACTATAGCATTCAAGGGGATAACGCGACCTCCAATACACAAGCTTGGGACACATGTATATACTCATAGACACTTATATACGAATTATGTGCATACTCTCTACTCTCTCTATATTATTACATGCTTACATACATAATAGTGATCCCTTTCTTTACATAATCGGTAACTGTTAAGTCTGCTTCAACTTGGGTAGCTTCGGGCTTCTTTTCCACGAACAGGCTCAGGATGTGTGTACAGGAACGGGTACGCCGCGATCCTTGAAACACGATCCTCGAACTTAGTCTTCAACTTCCTGGCTTTGATCTCTCGAAATCCGGATCATGCACAAGGGGCAGTAACCAGCGTGGGAGAGGGGGGGATGCTGGTTGGGCCCTCTCCGACGCTCAAGTCAAAATCTTCTAGAGAGAGAAAATGTTAAGTCTTTTAGAGAGAAGTCAGAGCACGCAATGCCAGAAAAATGAGGGAGTTGCCCTAAAATGGGAGACCTAGGCCCCTATTTATAGGGAACCTAAGGATCATGCCCAGTTTTGAACGGCTTGATGTCAGTATGAAGGAAAACGTATACCGTCATCAAGGTGGACTATGCGTGCATTGACTTCTCGCACATGGTAAAATAATCGGGATAAGCGCGCGGAGAACGTCGGTAATCCGGACCTACCCGGATTTTCTAGTAATCCAGAAGTCCCCCGGTCCGAGTACTGCGCGTATTCCGGACCGTTTTGGACTTGGGGTGTCCGCGGAAGAGTTCTTTTACGGGTTTTGGAGTATTTTGCGAGGCCCGAAATGTAAACACGAACCCGAATTGGACAGATATCTAACACTTTCCCCTGATTCAAGTAGCGGTTCAAACCCATACTTGACTCTTTTTAAGATAAGATATTCGTCCAATTTAGGTTCGGTACTGACCTTAAGGGTGGCCTGTTTGTCAATTTGAGTATTGGGATCATAAATTTGACCAACTTCAATTTTCCGTCGTACGTACGTAATCTGTTTATAGGGTTAGCGTAGCGGACAATATGCGTATAACAACATGCAATTAACGATATATTCGCAATATCATGTAATGAGAGAAATACTTGTAATAATAAAGAATTACACAAAATGATAATATCATGGTACATGATGTAAGCATATAACACGTTGTCAACATGTAGATGACGTGATCATGCAATAAGCAAAACACTTATAACAATATAAAATTGGAGAGCATGTACGTAATCATGAAGCATGGTGTAAACGTAGAAAATGATGCAAGCATGAAGTATGATGTAAGCATGGAAAATGATGCAAACATTCAATTCATACTTAGATTATAAAAATAATCATGTAACGATCATAAATAAGAAACGTGCATAATAAATTCTATGTACGTAATATGTAATAATAATTACGTGTAGCATGTCATGAAGCATTGTGTAATATGTATGCAATATGTACATAGGAGAGATGCAAAGATGCTTGTAAAGGTTGCTAAGGACTTATATGAAAATACATGAAGGTTTAGTCCTTAGCACATGGTGTAGGCACTATTAATGAAAATTAGGAGAGAGAATACCCATTATCTTACATCCTTCATAGATAAATCTCCAAGAAGCTCTCCATTCATAGATTTGGAGTAGACACACCATAGTTGATATCAATTGGATTTCGGTGTGGTGAGTTCAATTCTGTATATGGCTGGACATTTCGTGACTTTATTTTGCCTTAATTTGATCTTAAAATCATCATGTGTGTAGTCACCTTAACATGCACATAAGGTGTTTGATAAAATGCATTAGAGTAATTAGCTTTTCAAATTGGACAAAAAATTTCTAAGTGCTGGAAATTTTAGAAAAGTGTAAATGAATCGTTATACTTCCCTTATGCATAGTTTTCATTGCCGACATGTTGTTCCATGCCTTAGCCGTTGTTTTAGTATGCCCGATATTGATGATCGGTAGTTGTACGTACATGGCCGTCAACGGTTGTATGTTGGTAATGATAGCTTAGGCAATGTATGTTGAGCATCATGTATAGACTGTCGGTCACTTTCTGCAAGCATGATAAAACACTTAGAAAATATTTTAACAGTATCTAATGCTTGTTACCATAGATGTCGTTGTATGAGCTTTGTCGATAAGCGTCGTAGGAATGCTTAGGAGGTATTGTGTAGAAGTTGGTAATAGCTACTTGATGCATGCAATCCATCCTTGTCGACATGTATGTACGTACATGAACACACTTAGAAAATATTCTCCCCTTGTTGACATCCATCCTTGTTGACATGTATGTACGTACATGGAAACACTTAGAAAATATTATTCACTTGTCGACATGCATCCTTATCGACATGTATGTACGTACATGGAAATAATTAGAAAATATTCTTCACTTGTCGACATGTATGTACGTACATGGAAATACTTAGAAAATATTATTCAGTTGTCGACATGCATCCTTGTCGACATGTATGTACGTACATGGAAATACTTAGAAAATATTCTTCACTTGTCGACATGCATCATTATCGACATGTATGTACGTACATAGAAATACTTAGAAAATATTCTTCACTTGTCGACATGTATGTACGTACATGGAAATACTTAGAAAATATTCTTCATTTGTCGACATGCATCCTTGTCGACATGTATGTACGTACATGGAAATACTTAGAAAATATTCTTCACTTGTCGACATGCATCCTTGTCGACATGTATGTGTGTACATGGAAATACTTAGAAAATATTCTTCACTTGTCGACATGCTTCCTTGTCGACATGTATGTACGTGCTTGTATATGCGCACTTGCCCCCACACTTAGAATCTTTTCTCTATCCTTGGCTATGTACGTTGTATCCATATGCTTGATGTAAACACAGGTTGTATGCCAACACCTTGTTGTATGCTAACACTTGGTAATATGCTGACACATAGTAGCATGCTGACAGCTTGCAATATGCTGACTGTCATCCTGAGCAAAACACTTAGAAAATATTTTGCCCTTGTAATCATGTATGCTGCGAGTATGAGTTCGATGTCGACATGTAAGGTTGATGTGTTGAAGAAGTTTCCCCCTTGCACGATGCTCATTACTTGTTGCACGGAGATTATTAGGTCATTACGTACATAGTTATCTCACATGGAGCATCCATTGCATAAATGTTTGCATAAGTGTTGATGCGTGTTTGCGCACTGATTGAATTGTTGGTTGCATTTTTTCAGGATGTCAGATCTTGCTAGCTTCTAGTCGGAATTAATCTTCCCACGGCTGTTATCATGAGTAAGTCTATTATTTCCATTCTGCGAGTAACTCTGTGTTCGGATGTCGACATGGTTGAGCAGCTAAATAATACCCCAAGTGTAGATGCTGATGTCCTTGCTTGATTAATTGATGTCGGTACACATATACGTCCTTCTGAAGATTTGGTATGTTGATCTTTATGACTTGTATCATGTTGTAATGTAGGTCGGACTGACGGAAAAAGCTCGTCTTTGCAGATAGTCAATGTATACAGTAATCCGCTTGTTGGAAGGGATGTCCGTACAATTGCCCCCGCTACTCTGGAGTCTCTAGACATGGCCGTGGTAAAGGACTTGTAAGTAAGGCACCTCCTTGTATCTTCTTTGAACTTGTTAATTTTCCAAGTTGTTGCTTTCATGTTGCTGGACGCGTGGTTGCAGTTCCTGGCTTTAGCACAATTCTCAAAAGATCCGACGCAGGGGCACGTTCCTCGAGCGATTCTAAGTTCTTTATGCCGAGTACGACCGTGCTAACTCCTTCTTGCAATAAAGGGAATAGAGTTGAGGGTTGTGCGGTAGTGCCTTCTGCCCCCCGATCGAGGGACCGGCCCAAGGAGGAGCGTTCCTCCCATTGAGGTAAGCGTTGTTTACTTCTTCACACTTGAAACTTGATCTTGAAGACGGCTGATTTTAATGCACGCATTGCTGATTGTCGCGCTTATGTTGAAGAGCTATGTCGTATTGAAGTTGAAGCGACCATTTTTGCCGTGTCTTTTGTGCGGATGACGACACTGCATTTGATGTTGACATTATGAACTCTTTGCCATAGATCCTTGGAGATGATGTTATCTCTTGGTTGGTGTCAGGTTGTCTGC
Organism: Clarkia xantiana subsp. parviflora; assembly: GCA_036873135.1. Classification (NCBI taxonomy): domain Eukaryota; kingdom Viridiplantae; phylum Streptophyta; class Magnoliopsida; order Myrtales; family Onagraceae; genus Clarkia; species Clarkia xantiana. The sequence continues at coordinate 18,609,932 of JAPTYO010000005.1, forward strand.
TTCCAGCATGTTGAACCCTTTGTGAATGGGTTGATGTTGTTTTGAGGTTTTCGATAAATCTTTGTTTATGCCTTTGCTTGCATGGTATTTCATCAGTTGGACCTGTTTTCAATAATAATAAACATGTGATAACTTGTTAGTAATATTTCACACCTTGCGTTATATTCATTGTCCGTATGTATTGGACTTGCATGATAGGATTGTACTCCTTGTTGTGATGGATAGAACATACGATGTTGCGACTTGCGCATTGCAGGGTGTTATGTACACTTGGTACTTGTAGCATTGCAGGTAGTAATGTACTTCGCACTTGGTCTTTGACATGTAGCAGTGTCGTCTTGACGTAGCAAGACTTAAGTTTATACCGTCTCTTAGTTCCACTCTAAGGCGACGTTGTTGCAAGATACTTCTTGCTGATTTTGTTGTTTTAGCGTTATATGCTAAAGAGCAAGATAACGTTATACAAGACTCAACTTGTAAGTTTGATGAGTTTTGTACAAGGTTTTCTTTTAAAATCATATAACATGAAGCTATCATTTTTCAGGCCTAAGTCTTCATGGTGTATGAACCCTTAAGAGAGTATGCATACTTTTAGTGTGTGGGGTTGTCTTCTATTAAGAGGATTTCCGCCACGATGGGGTGATCAGTCTCATATTGTATTTGCCGCATCCTGTTTTTATTCAGGGAATGGCTATGAACATGAGGATTTGCCTAGAGGATTTCACAACATGCCATTTTTTAGAAGTAAACATGGGGTTTGCCCTTTTGGAGAGGATGTCGCAACATGTTACTTTTGATAGATGTGAACATGGGTTTTGTCCCTACAAGGAGGATATTGCACCATGTCACTTTTAGAATATGTTTTGGTTTTCTTTGAAGGCGCTGTATGTTGTTGACGTTGTTCCTGAGTGAACGCCTTCTTGAGATAGACGCCGTTATGGATGGAGAAATAAACTCCCTGTTGGTGTAGATAATAGGTATGTTGGCGTTGTATGTCATAAATCCCTCCTTGAACATAAAGCTTAGCTTGTATTGTTGAAGTAGATATTATGTGCATAGTTTACTACTTGGCATAATTCCAATGTAGTAATCATAGTGTAGAATGTACCTACGAACAGAGTTGCGCTTTGTCAGATAGCTGCAATGTTTACAAGTTTGCAAAAATATGGAGTTATGAAATTCTCTTTTTAGTAATGCATATAATAGATAAAGTAAAGGAGTCTGATACGAGGACTCCTTGTTTGTGCAGGAAACTTCCCTAAGTGTGGACGCGATAGGTGCGGATCGTGACAGGTGCGCATATGACGAGAGCGGAGCTTTTCCAAGTATCACCGGTGTAAACACCTAATTTTGGACCACGCGTGACTCGCGTGACGTGTGGCGTGCTAAATGGGGAAGTGTTCAAAATATGGCAAGTCAAGAAACTTCCAAGAATGGCTCCGGCAAAATTAGGATATTTATTTGTATTTATTGTAGAAAATATTTGTTGAATATTTAGAGTATATTTTCTGAATATTTAACATTTATTAGCAAAATAAATCAGCAATATTTGTTGCTAAGATTAGACTAGGTAATATTTATTATAAATAGCTAGCCATGTCAGTTGATGTAAGGGGGGAGAACAATCGACAGAGAAAAATAAAAATGGCATCAGATGTTTTGAGAAACTCGTGGATATTACTATTCGTGTGGCTGAATTTACTTGTTTAGTTAGTTTGTTTGTTTAGTTATTATTATTATTATTATTATAGTCACTATTATCTTCATCTTCTCCCATCTGCAGCGACCTTCGATATATCCATCCTTCATCGTCACCTCCATCAGAAGCAACCATCATCATCTTCTCCAATCCGATCTGATGGATATACGCCCAATTTGAACCCGTTGACTTCCGAACCGTTGTATTTTTATCGTCCCATTTATGATTGCAAATCGAAACTTCAACCCGGACACTTCGCGAGAACATTGACGGCTCGGACGGGGCCGAAGCGCCCGTCCGACAGAGGCGAACTCACCTAGGTGAGGTTGGGTGGCCACACCCGACCTCCCCTAGGGGAGATCGGGTCAGCCGACCCGATCTCCCCTAGGGGAGATCGGGTCGGCCAACCCGATCCCTCCTAGGAGGGATGGGGTTGGCCAACCCCACCCTCCCTAGGAGGGGTTGGGTGTCCTCACCCAACCCCTACCCTTGGGGGTCGGATTCCTCCCCCCCAAGGGCCCCGACACCACCTTCGGACTCCCATACTCGGTCCACTCCGCCTACCTCCTCCGAATCCTAAGGTCTTGATTATGTGCTTAAAGGTTAATTAATTGTGTTTAAAGGCTAACGATGTCATTAAGCCACCTTAATGACACCGTTGCCTATAAATACCCCACCTTCACAACTCATTTGAGAATCTTGAAACATCTTGGCCATTTGGACATTTTAGCTCTGACATCTCTCTAGCTTTATCTCTCTAGAAATATAGTTCTGACTTAGGCATCGGAGAGGGTTCACCAGGCACCACCCCCCCCCCCCCCTCCGTGTCTGGTACTGCCCCTTTTGCAGGGCGAAGGGAGAGAAGAAGAGAAGGAACCAAGGGAAGAAGGAAAGGAAGAAGGACATAAGTAAAGGCAAGGCGACTCGAGAAGACCGGATCACACACATCCCCCGTAAGGAGTGAGATCAAAGCCGACACCCCGTTGACCTAGATCTCATAACTTAACACTTGGCGCCGTCTGTGGGAAACGCTACGACAAGTCATGGCGTACCACTATTATTCTAAGATCACCACTTTACAATATTCGGGAGAGTCACGCCAAGCGCGTACACCTCCTACACCTCCTACCAAACACGCATATGTCGACAGTCTAAGAGGAAGAGTAACACCTCTCGTCCAGAAACTAAGTATGATAGCAGCAGACTATCATGTCCGCATATCTCGGAGCGGCTATCATGTCCGCGCATCTCGGAGCGGCTATCATGTCCGCGTGTCTAGGGGCAACTATCATGTCCACACACCTCGGAGTGGCTATCCTGTCCACGTGACTCTATGCGGCTATCATGTCCGCGCCTCTCGGAGCAACTATCATGTCCACACACCTCGGAGTGGTTATCATGTCCACGTGACTCTATGCGGCTATCATGTCCGCGCCTCTCGGAGCAACTATCATGTCCACGCGATGATAAGCGGCTATCATGTCCGCACACCTTGGAGTGGTTTTCGTGTCCACCCCTCTCTAGGCGGCTATCATGTCCGCATGTTGTCCAACGATTATTGTGTTTACAGGTAATGGACTATATACAGGTTCAGGAGACGTACAAAGTAGACACTCTACCTTGGGAAAAACCAAATACGGGTCGCAAAGCCACACTCTACCTTGGGGGAAAACCAAGTAGCGGTGCAGGAGGCACACTACCTTGAAAACGCCAGGTTGTGGCAACAACATGGATAGGCACGTCGCCTCGCCGACCTCTGACCGACTCCATGGAAGGGTATGTCGCCTCGTCCGACCTCTGGCCTTCTCCCTACCTCGGAAACTTCAAGTAGCTGTAGCGGAGTGCACCCTACCTTGGGAAGAACCAAGTAGCAGCTGTGGATTGCACCCTACTTTGGAAAACCCAAGTAGCAGTCGATACAATAGTCGCCACCTCGTGCCCAAAACGATTACGATGCGAACGTCCCGACAAGGGGGCAACTCCACACCTACGAACTTACAAGTTCACAACCACTACATAGCGAACATCCTTTATACGGGGGCAACTCTATGTCAGTGTGGGCCTCGTCCCAATGCTTTATACAGCCTATAGGGTACTACACGCGTTTGCGCTACCCAACACATGTTTATCATGAGATGTTCATCGACAACATACCAGGAGGCCTAACACCTCGCGACTAAGGGGCAAGTGCCCCTACTTGGCCACGTCACTACATATATTCCCCCTCTGGGGGCATTCACCTCAATGATCTTGGGGGCAATACTATATCAACAAGGGTCATGTCCCTCGACATATACATTGAGAACATACTGCTATTATAAGATGTTCATCAACGACGCGGCAGATGCAAGGCACCTCGCAAGTCCAGGACCCTCGTGTCCGCGACACACCTTCCTTTATATTGGTACACGCTTCCATGTTCATGATACATCCATGTTCACTCAAGGTAACATCCTATGGGTTTATGTTCAAGCATCCCATACTTAGAAAAAAATTTTGGACTCACTTAACCATATTCATGTTGCATCTCCACATGAGCGTATATTTCTCAAGTATACGTCCATGGCGGACATAAGTTTATTACTCCCACCTCAGACGGACGCGTGTCTAGGCACACGTCCGTGCTACTCTGACGTTTACAATTCCTCTATCTCATTAGACAGGGGGGCAGGGTCAGAGGCACGCATCTAAGGGTAAGTAAGCATTCAGACAAAGAAGGTAAAACCCCGGTTTCAAATTGCGCGTATCATACCATCCTGAAATAGAGTCAATCAAGGGTTAGGCCATTGGTTGACTCGGGGGCATGTGATGGATATACGCCCAATTTGAACCCGTTGACTTCCGAACCGTTGTATTTTTATCGTCCCATTTATGATTGCAAATCGAAACTTCAACCCGGACACTTCGCGAGAACATTGACGGCTCGGACGGGGCCGAAGCGCCCGTCCGACAGAGGCGAACTCACCTAGGTGAGGTTGGGTGGCCACACCCGACCTCCCCTAGGAGAGATCGGGTTGGCCAACCCGATCTCTCCTAGGAGAGATCGGGTCGGCCAACCCGATCCCTCCTAGGAGGGATGGGGTTGGCCAACCCCACCCTCCCTAGGAGGGGTTGGGTGTCCTCACCCAACCCCTACCCTTGGGGGTCGGATTCCTCCCCCCCAAGGGCCCCGACACCACCTTCGGACTCCCATGCTCGGTCCACTCCGCCTACCTCCTCCGAATCCTAAGGTCTTGATTATGTGCTTAAAGGTTAATTAATTGTGTTTAAAGGCTAACGATGTCATTAAGCCACCTTAATGACATCGTTGCCTATAAATACCCCACCTTCACAACTCATTTGAGAATCTTGAAACATCTTGGCCATTTGGACATTTTAGCTCTGACATCTCTCTAGCTTTATCTCTCTAGAAATATAGTTCTGACTTAGGCATCGGAGAGGGTTCACCAGGCACCACCCCCCCTCCGTGTCTGGTACTGCCCCTTTTGCAGGGCGAAGGGAGAGAAGAAGAGAAGGAACCAAGGGAAGAAGGAAAGGAAGAAGGACATAAGCAAAGGCAAGGCGACTCGAGAAGACCGGATCACACACATCCCCCGTAAGGAGTGAGATCAAAGCCGACACCCCGTTGACCTAGATCTCATAACTTAACACGATCCACCATCACAGGGTCGTCCTTCCTTCGTTGCAGCAGAAAAGCATCCCATCTTCTTCAAGAGATCACCGTCCCTATTCTTACGTAGAAATTTATTGTCTCCTCGTCATCGAGCCGGATCAACCACGGTCACCACCTCCCGCCTCTCCGACGTCGACCAACCTAGTCTTCCCACTAGCCAACCGTTCAGGACTCACGACAACACATTAACGACGTCACTCCAAACCAATCTCAGGTCATCCCTTCCATCCCGTGACCTTCACCGATCGATGTCCTCCCGTCTTGAACCACCACCCAGACACCTCTCATCCGCCGCAGGCATCCTCAACTTTCCTCGCTAAGTCTTCGTCACGTCGTGTCCGCTCTAGTTCGATCGAAATCTCCAGCCCGATTCGTTGTCCCTCCGACCTGCTTCCCCTCGCCGAGGTCATTCAAACTACGACTTCCGATTAGCTTCGACTCATCTAGGCCGTCCACTGCTGCTGTTGGTTCCCGCTGTCACAACCTGACACCTCAGCATCGCCCCTGCTCGACCCGTACCTGACCTCGCCATCAATTCCACCTGTCTGGGTATCCAACAGTAACGGTTTCCACCTCCATTAACCCTGCTCCCTCCACCAGTGAACTGCTTCCGTTCCTCCGCCATGCTGTTTGCCGGAACCCACTCAGAGTCTTCTTGGTTCGTCGATGTTTGTTGTCTGTTCTCCAGTCCGTCGTCTCTGTTACGTTTCTGGTAAACCTAATTCCCTTTATATATTATTATCATTATATACTATAGTTTAGGTTATTGATCTTCGCATGTTACTATTATTATATTATAACAAAGCCTTAATTAACTTAACTGAATAATGTAGGTTTAGTTACATAGAGTATGTAATATATTATGTTTTAATTAAAATATGTTGATATCTGTTACTGTTATTAGGTTTTAATTTGGTAATTAATTATGGTTTGTTAGAATTTGATAATTACTTGGATAGAAACTTGAACATTATTTGAATTTTTTTTTTTAAATGTTCGAATTATATATTAGAGTAGTGGCAATTTGTTAATTGAGTACCGAAATGGCGTGATTATTACCGTGTGTTTTAACTCGTAATAGAACCCCCGAACCCAAATTTCTGATCGTGGACTAATTTTTATACCTAGGTGTTTAATTCGTTATTCGCTTAGGCAATTTAGGATTCTAGTTAGCCTTATAATTAACTAGTGGCGGCTCTTTTCAAAATCCACGTTTTCAAAACGTAATCGCCGTAGGTCAGATTTTAGGTCCGACAACCGGCTATATGTGATTGTGAATATGTATGTATGAACAGGGACTATGCATTATTGTATGCGTCCTCTAGTTGATTTGCGTTGATGCCTCCTTAGCATGATGTACATGCCTATATATGATCATTGCTTGGTGTTGCTTGGTGTCATTTCGGTGGAATGTCGAGCACTTGTCAGCTTGGTGCCCCCAAGTCGCTTGGCAGTCGTACCGCTGTTTCCTGATGGTTTATATTACTTCATCTTCTGACCGTGATGCGCCTACTTGGACCATCCTTTCTGGCTCATCTATCTTGATTTCTTGTAATGCTTCAACAAGAGCAGGACGTGCATGATCTACCCTTAGGTTTTCATCAATGACGGGAATTCCGCTATTGTTTGTCTTGACATTATGTTGGAGTGCAACCTTGTAGCAGTCTTTTGATAGCTGCTGATCTCCATTTATTTCACCAATTCCTGCCTTTGTTGGAAACTTGATCTTTCGGTGTGATGTTGGCGCTTATCACACCCCACTTGTTCATGGTTGTATACCCTAGGATTCCATTATATGCGTCAAGCTTTTCTACGATCACGAACGGAAAGCCGATTTGGAGTTGTTGCTCTCCTTCTCCTATTGCGCATTGCGCGGTGTTGAATTTAATGTGCCGGTTTTGCGATGTATGCTTCATGTGTTCACTTTCAAGGGGCCTGGGTTTAATTGATGTGTTTCTTCATAAACTTGTGACTATTCCCGAGGTTATGTCTGTATGACGATTGTGCACATGGTTGAGAGATGTTATACTGGTGGAATCCTCATCTTTTCCTTTGTTTTGGCCGAAGATTAGGTTTCGCTGTCGGCGTACGTTTTGAGTGGTACGATCCTTCTTGTGTTCTTGACAAGGGTAAACTTGCTGGATGTTGGAGATAATTCTCTAACTCTTTTCTCGTGATGTGTTTGGCACAGGCGTACATATAACATAGAAGCGTATCCTGAATTCCTATCTTCCTCAATGTTGATGACGTTGTCATTTGGGTGATGCCCCCATCTTGTTTATTATTGCAGCACGATTTTTAGTCTTGTGCGCATAGAATGCTTGGGGCTCCTTTGCATGGGGAATGTTATATGGCCTAAGCCGTTTGTTGTTCCTAGTGCGATAGCTTGTGTTGTTGACGCAATTAATATGTGCGCAGTTGTTACTTGGCGTTATTCCAAGGTAGTATGCATGATATAGTAATGTACCTACGAAAGTAGATTTAACATTCATTAGATATTTGGAGTTCGTAAAACGGATTACAGGAAGGCGTCTACTGATCGCTCCTTTTGAAAAGTACTAAGGCTAATAAACATAAGTTGTACTTAATCTAAGAAGACTTAAAGTAGATAAGCGAAAATGGAGATAAAGGGATTGATGATGTGTTTGACGTCTTCATAAGTGATTTGTCGGCAAGTTGATTCTGCCACGTGCCACATAGTTCCTCAGTGCATCTAGCATGTTGAGCTCTTCAATCTCCACCTTTGTGGATGAACAAATGATGGTGTTATGCCCCCCCAGTTTTATGTTGCTTGCATCGTTCTTCAACGTCCTTGCCAAGGAAGGCAGACATTGGCTCAAGTGGACGGTGAAGTTTGTTTTCCGAGAGTTTGAAATTTGTTTTCTCCACCTTCGTGCTCCAAAGACTGTATAAGTTGTCATAATTGATTCCATGAGTGACGTTGTTTTTCCGGCGCTTGGCGAGAGGTGGATTATCATTCGCCTTTTCTTTTCCTTTGCCTTTTCCTGAAGAGTCCACATGAGACTTCTTTTGATGTTTATTGCCTTGGTCGATATACTTCTTCATTTCTCCTTTTAAGATTAAGCTGTTTACATGAAACCTTAATCCAACACAACTTTCCGTCTCGTGGCCATACACTTCGTGATTTTCACACCATTTGCTTTCATCTTTTCCCAATAGGCCCTTGCGGAAGTTAGAGGGCTTTTTCCACAGCTTGGTCTCCTTTATCTCTTTCAAGATGGCGGACAGCGGTGTGTTTAATGGAACACATTTGGCGAGATTGGTCATTTTGAGCCTTTGGACGCCTGACTGGAATGGCCTTTTTTGTTGCGGGTGTCTCTTTTCCCAGGAAGCGTCTATCTTTTCCTCAATTATTGCCTTCAAGGTTCTTGTTGTAAGTCCCGTGATTGGGGCATCATCGTCATTAACAGGTTTTTTCCGTCCCTCCTTGTGACGGATGTCAGCATCGTCTTGGCTTGTCCTCGTGGAAGAACCTTCCTTGTATATTTTTGAGCGGGAGGTTGGAGGTTGGAGGTTGTTTCCATGCCCCTTCTTGGTGTTGTGCTATCACATACGGGTTGTATGAGCGTGCAGCTCCTTGCCTTGGTTGTTGGTACTGGAAGGTACCTTCCATGTATTGCCCCCCTATTCTTTGGTGCGGTGTGTCTTGATGACTTGTGACTCGGGACTTTGTTCTTGTCTCCTCGACTTGTCTGTTGATTGGAGGCAGAGGTGGTTGTGGTGGGGCATATCCTTGGTTCTTTATGTTGAAATAAAGATTAAATCACGCCTTCACCTAACACCTTAAGGTTTTAGGACAGTTGGTCAAGGGGTTAGTCTAAACTTTCACATGGTATCAGAGCGCGCCGGTTCGAGTCTCCGCAGCGCCAAGTTAAACCCCAATTTCATCATGTTTGCGATATGGTCAAGCAAACACCTTAAGGTTTTAGGACAGTTGGTCAAGTGGTTAGTCTAAACTTTCACACTTTAACATCTTTCGGAATGCAAGCACCTCTTCGAGCGCGGTCATCATGGTAGGAGTGATAGGTGGTGGTGGGTTGACAAGGCGTCAATGGCGACTTCTTGTCGGCTTCTGCGTGGTTATGACCAAGGCGTCGTGGTACGTAATGTGCTCTTTGTCCATTGATGAAAAACCAATGACATCTTCAATGGCGGCCTCTTTTATGTCGACATACTCCATGTTGGTATCATGGGACTTGTGCATTGTCTTTACAACGTACACTTCTTGCTCGTATGCCTTCTCGCTTTCAGCATCAAAGTCTCCATGGATCATATGTATGTTTGCCATCTTTTCCGGATGGGATGCAATGTATGCTGTATTTTGGACTTTAAGGTCATGCTGTGCGGAAGGCACGTTTGCGGTTGGCACGGATGAGGCGGTAGACTCTGCGTCTGGAATGTGAGAATATCCTGGTTGGCTTCTTGTCGGCTTCGGCTTGGTTGCACCCGCCTTCTTCGTTTGTCTTCCTGTCCTAGCTTGCGGTATGGAACGGCTTTTTGTTCGAATCACGCTGACGGCGCCAAATGTTAAGTCTGCTTCCACTTGGGTAGCTTCGGGCTTCTTTTCCACGAACGGGCTCAGGATGTGTGTACAGGAACGGGTACGCCGCGATCCTTGAAACACGATCCTCGAACTTAGTCGTCAACTTCCTGGCTTTGATCTCTCGAAATCCGGATCATGCACAAGGGGTAGTAACCAGCGTGCGAGAGGGGGGGATGCTGGTTGGGCCCTCTCCGACGCTCAAGTCAAAATCTTCTAGAGAGAGAAAATATTAAGTCTTTTAGAGAGAAGTCGAGCACGCAATGCCAGAAAAATGAGGGAGTTGCCCTAAAATGGGAGACCTATGCCCCTATTTATAGGGAACCTAAGGATCATGCCCAGTTTTGAACGGATTGATGTCGGTATGAAGGAAAATGTATACCGTCATTAAGGTGGACTATGCGTGCACTGACTTCTCGCACTTGGCAAAATAATCAGGATAAGCGCACGGAGAACGTCGGTAATCCGGACCTACCCGGATTGTCTACCAATCTGGGTAGGGAAGACCCCGAATAGAAAGCCCACCTGGGGGAACCCAAGCAAGGGACCCCCTTGCTCGGGTAACCCGAGCAAGGCTTTTGGGGTACCCCTCCAGGTACCCCCATCCGTCCGGACGAGCCCCCTCGTCCGGACCACCACCCCCGGACGATATTTCGCACGGGGCTTACCCTTAGAGGCCACATACTTACACTTGATCATGATAAACTCGTCTACGGTCAAACCGGGGTCAAAGGCACCTTATTTACTGTCAAAGCCAACTCATATTACGAAACTGCCACAACCGGACCAGAGAACCACTGGAACCGGGGCGGTATGATAGAAACTCTATAAGTAGAGAGCTCATCCCCTAATTTGAACGTAATCACTCTCTCTCTAAGCTCACCCTCTCTCTAAAGCTCTCACTGACTTAAGCTTTGGAGTGAGCTTACCGGGACCCCCCCCCCCCCCCCCCCCGGTGCCTTTTTGCAGGTAAGCGAGGAAAGGATAAGGAAACACGGGAAGAAATAGCCCACCGAGGAGAAGATCGGGAAGAAGAAGCCCATTAAGGAGAAGATCGGGAAGGAGAAGCCCACAGAGAAGACTCGTATGCAAACATTGGGTGGTGGCTGGTCGGAGTAGGGTGGTAGCCGGCGGAGTATGGTGGAGGCCGGTTGGAGTTGGGTGGTGGTCGGTCGTAGGAGTCGTGGTGGCGGTGGCCGGAGTTGTTGTGGCGGTGGGGGTGGCGGGAGTTTTAGTGGTTGTGACCGGCTGGAGTAGAGTGCTCGTCTACCGGAGTAGGGTGGTGGTCGGCTGGTCGAAACATAATAGTATAAGGGGAAATTTTGACATTTCACATTATTCCGTCAAATTTGACAGCAAATTTGGATGGAAAACCAAATTTCAACAAATGTGAAACATCAGACATTCCATATCAACATTTCAAGTGCAGACACAAAGATCTCACATTGGGCAAACTTCAAAAAGTTTATAGGTTCTTAACCAATGTTTAAATTGTACAAATTGTTTCAAAACAACTATAATTGATACTTCTATCAATCTCCCGTCCAAAATTGTGGTAATAAAACACTTTAAATTTACAAATTAATTAAACACTTTTCTAAATATCGTAATCAAGATCTAATAACTTATACTAGTTTTAAAATAATATCCTAACTCTTGAGGCTCGACTGATCCATAATTGGTATTGTTCTTATTTGACTTAGTTGTAACATCAATAAGCAAATATGGTTATGTTGTGATACTTTGAAAACTACTTAGTTAATTTTTTACATTTAAAATGTCTTTAACGATAATTTTAGATAGATAATTAAAGGAAGTACTAATTAACACTATTTTAAAATACGTATGTACTAAAATCTATATCTTTCAAACATGTATATTTTATATAATTTTGCTAAGTAAGTATATTAAATCTTCATAATTCTTTATTTAGATAACCTACATCTCTATTTGGTAAGCTCTAAAGTGGGCCTCCTCCTTGACATGTTTTATTGGAGTCAACAACTACCTTGACCTTGATGGCATTGCTTCTTTGCATGTGCAGTGACTATAAATTATGAGGGATATATGCTTAGTCATGAGACAACAACAGCGCACATGCCTCTCTTCTGTAGTTAAGGTGTAGACGACCATTGACCCATTACAACCAACGGCATTTGGCCTACAAAGTAACAAGATCATTTGGCCTACAAAGTAACAAGATCGGGCGTAATCATTACGAGACCCACACCCCAAGTATACACACTACACAGGCGTGTGATCTTTTGCTCTCACACACTTGTCGGGGCGTCATATGGGAACACTCAACGTCCATACGTGGCCTTATATAAGTTCATTAGTAAGTCCCTCGATACCAGAGACAAGGCATCTGATCTTCCGATATCGTTGATCAGGTTTGCGTGACTGACCACCTAGTCTAACAACGTACAGACTAGGGTAGGGAGTAGGAAGTGACAAAAGTCTATCGTGCGGTTGTCATTAGGAGTCCGTCGCCGCTTGGAACCCTTATATATAACACTACTACTATATCATCAGACACTTCAACGAAGAGAGGACGGACATTTTTTTGCACACTATCACACTACTGCTATATCACCAAACACTTCATTGTAGAGAGGACGGACATTTTTTACACACTCTCAAGCTTAACAATGACTATAACATTCAAGGGGATAACGCGACCCCCAATACACAAGCTTGGGACACATGTATATACTCATAGACAGTTATATACGAATTATGTGCATACTCTCTACTCTCTCTATATTATACTTTCTTGCAAGTGGGAGTACGGGATAGAAAACCTCTCTACTCTCTATATTATACTTTCTTGCAAGTGGGAGTACGGGATATAAAACCTCACGGGGGGAACTTGAAGAATCACTCCGATAAACCATTATCCAACGAATACTATAGTATATATAGCTAGCTAGCAAATACCATAGTCTATAGCTAGCTAGTAGTTATGAAGGAATTCACAGTGCAGCTAGCTAGTCGTAATTAATGTTCGGAAAGCCGTGTATGTTGGGGGTTTCTAAGAAATCTGGACTATATCCCAAATTCTGATATAGCGAGTGAAACAGATATACAGTTGTACAACAAATATACTCATTATCTATTATTACTCTGTATCAACTCATAAGAATATCATAGTGTTATGTATACATTCCTAAAACTCACTACCTAAACTGTAAGGTCGGCCAGTCAATATACATGCACACACAAATTGAATGGACTCTTGTAATTTCATCAAGTATAAGGACACACCCCTTCTTCCTCTTCGTTGAGGGCTCAACTTTTTGACAACTACACTTCTAATACTCCTACTCTTCGTTTCTCCAACTTCTATCAATCTAGCTGCTGTCTTCTCAGTTGGAGTCGGTTCACTTATTTATACGACTCATATTATGCACAAGAAAGGAATAATAATTTACCAACACTAACGGCAGATTAAGAGGCTGTAGAAGACGAGAGGTATGAAAGCGTTGTCAAGCTGAGCCGTGTATGCCTCCAACAGTCCACTCACTGTCACTGCTACCAACACCCACATCCAATGCTGCATCCCATTCCATTCACCCTCATCACTCCCCCAATTTATAACTAACTAAATATTACTGAATGAATAGGAGAGACGTGACACACATACCAGGGCTTCTTGTTGTATATATCCGTTTGAAGCCAAAACCGGAACCAGGATGAAGCATGAAGCGAGAACAGAGCTTATGCCAGCAGCTGTGCCTTCTATTGTTTTCTCTGATTCATAACATATTCATTCCACATCTCAGCTACTTAATGAATAAATTATCCCCAATTGACAAAACACTATACTTACTGCTACTTTTGCTCCACCTCAGGACTCCATACTTGTGCCCCACAATCGATGCCTACACGTAAATAAAAGGTTCATTATGAGAGATGGGACTTCAGTTTACAAGAGGCGGGTAAAGTTAATACATTACTAACAATATAACGTGTCAACATATTATTACATACCATTGTATCTCCAATACCAAGACTCAGTATTCCAGCAAAGGCTGCAAGAGGACGATCATTGTATCCCGAAGAAAGCCACATTGGAAGAGCACAACCCAGTAGCAGTGAAAAATGGCTGATTCAGAAACAAACAGTATACAGCATTCAACTCCAAGTATACCTTTCTACTGAGAGAGAAAAAAAAAATGAAAATTATACCTAATGATTAGCAGATCGGAGTCACGATGATCCGTGAAAGCATTCATAAACTTGTGAATTGGTTCACCAAATGGCCAGATTTTCCACACCTACATTGGAAAAAGGAAAACAATTAAATTGCTAAACCAAAGAGCGTTGGAGGAACCAATAAACTAATTTCAATAATAAAACCCAAATAGCCCCAGTTATAATACTATTATTAGTTGATAAGTACTAAGCTTAAATATAAAAGAAACAAAATATTAGCAGATGTGACCTACTCGAACAATTTCTAAAACAAGGAAAACTGCCAAGGCTGCCCCGAATGCAAGGTCCAAAAAGTCTTCCTGGAAAATAACAAGGACACAACCTCCAATAGTTAACCTTGAAAGACATGAAAGAACTGGACGATAATTTGTTGGTAGTAGATAATAAATTCCTCTGATCAATCTCACCTGATAGATAAGAGCGGGTGAAAACATTGAAACAGCCAACAGATGGTAATATTTTCGGAGCAGAATCCTCTCCATTTTACTGTTTTTGGAGATGTTATAAAACCTTAAAACAGACACAACTATCAATGCAACCCAATAGATGCACAGAGTCAACCGCTTCAACGGGTCCTGAAAGACAAAGTTGAAGACCCTGCAAATGTACATAAGCAGTAAGACGGCATAGTTCCTCCTTTTTATCCGTTGAAAATCATGCAGAGAACATTCAAAACTTATGGTGGAACCTTTTGACAGGTAGTGGAAATAATACCATAACACTGGATGTAAATCAAAATCTTGGACAAATTGCATCCAGGAAGGGATGATAATAGTCAAGATAAAACACAGGGACAGAAAAAACAGAAGAGATCGCCGGAAATCACTTTGTGCCGTTGAATCATTTGACTTAGTGCTTGTAAAGTACTCCAAGATTTGGTGAATGACTTTAAAGAGCAGTGGAAAAAGGAGAAGGCTAACTAGCACACCCTGTACCCGCACAATAGCCACTGTCAATATCTGATCTGCATTGTCTCTTGCAAATAACTATTTCAACCCCAGAAACTGTACCTGAATAATAATGCTTATCTCACTCCTCTCAACTCTGTAGCCCGATATGATAATATCTGGTGAAGCAATTCTTTCTCTAATCTGTTCACATTAGTCCAACTTATCAAAACACAAAAGCTACTAAATATGTATAAGAGTAGTATGAACTATAATTTATGGGCAGTAACACCATGCTTAAAACTTGATAAACGGGAAAAGAAAAAAAAAAGTGAAAAGGGCCAAAAATCGACCTTGGCAGAAGTGCACATTAACATGTCACCCATGTAGAGAACAAGCCCAGAAGTTACTAGAAGTGCTTCCCCTAAAAATAACAAAAACATTATTTAAAAATGCAATACTAATGTACATGCCAGTACAATATTATTATCAACTAGAAAGTAAAAAAACCCAGCAATATCATTAATTTTAAAACGCATACCAATTGAGGCACATGATGGGAAAGTATTTAGTAAATGCTGGATTAGCTTTATTGCAGCAAATCCATGACAGATAACCCACAGTAATCTCAATTCAGGGCGAAGACCTATAGAGAAATCAATACAGAACTTCAGGTTGGTCAAAGCAGTTGCTACGATTAGATTGTGGTACAAGACTATGACAAGATAACATCTTCTATTGAATCGTTTAGGTGATAAATTAGAAAGATAGAGGAAGAAATCAGACAGTTCTCGATGCCTTACCATAATAGGACACAGAAACAAGCGAAAGACAGCAGAATACTGCACAAAGACTCGTGAAACTTGTTCCAGGTCTCACAGGCCAAAGAAGATGAGGGCATAAGGAATAAGAACTGCCATGTAACTGCTTTACAAGTAACCAGAAGAAGACGAGCACACCAATGCTGATGGAAAATGCAGCCCAATACTGCATTTTCAGATATTCAACCTCTGTAGAAATGTGGAGTCAAAATTAAACAATTGTCAATTGAATAATCATTTGATTCTACTGAAAAGTCGGGAAAACGGGCTAAAACACATAGGGCTAGAGCTCCATACCTATGAATATTTTAACAACCATATATTAACTATTATTAACAGGAAACACAATTGGTACACTAAAGTAGTCACAGCTTTGGTACTTCAAGACAAGAAAAAACAGCAAAATAATATTTACCTTGAAGACTAACTTGGTGCATAGACAAAGCTCTGGAAAGCTGTATGAGCTTCGAGATAAAAACACCAGGCAAAGTGACTGCTCCTATGAGTATCCCCGACGAGGCACCTGGCCTGAATCACAGAAGGAACCAGAGTTAAATTTTGAGATCGAGAACACCCTAAATAGAACAATAAACAACACAAAATGGAACATTAACGTTTTCATTAAAAAAAACTACTATTTTAGCTTAGCTCCAATCATATATAAGGTACACATAGAATAGCCATCCACAAAGTGATGAATTACGAATCAACTATGCATCCCTTGGAATGATATTCAGATCAAAAGGTAGCAGAAGCAAAATTTGAATGACCGATTATTGAGCTATTCTGATACAATGAAGAGACGCAGCGATCGGATCAGAACCTCAATTCTAGCTCAATCGCTACAACAATGAAAAAAAAGGCGCGAAGAAGCACAATTTCGCATCTAAGATGTCTTAGAGTGATTACCTGATTTTGAATTGAGAAATTATTGGAGGGGAAAATTCGAGGCATATCTCAACAAAGAAGGCAGCTAGGGCTAGGAGGCAGAGCGCGACGCCATGGTCCAGGAGCGAAAGCGGAAGTGAGAAGATGATAACAGAGATGAAGAGCAGCACTACCGCTCTCTCGCCATTCAAAATCGAAGCGGCGGCATTCAGAGGCGCCATTGATTCTGCTCTTCGCTCTAATTGGTTGAGCAAATAGAATCCTCTCCAGTCCAGGCATATAAAATTAAGAGATACGATGAGGGTCAGTCATGGATGACAGGATAGGCGTCTGCCATTGAGCAGAGAAAAAAGAGAGGACCCCGGAGGAGCGGTGGCGCCACAGTAGCAGCCAGCTAAACGTTTTTCGACCTACAGGTGCAGGCGCGCATGGGATGACGTTGTGCGGGTCTCACAGGCACCAGGAGCAGCAGGCGGTGAAGGTGGATAAGATATGAATATGAAAACTCGATTGATCCAACAAGAAAATATGTACGTGTTGATCTTGGCGGTGATTACAACTTTGCTTCTGTTGAAGCCTGCGCGCGCGTATACAGACAGATCCAATCCAAGATCACCAGGGTGGGTGAAGAATGTTTGACGTGGTGGAGTCGACGTGGACTACTCCCATATGTCGAAATGGTCTGACGTGTCTTTCCCTGTATTCTCCCATTGGATTACGCTGCTTACCAAAGACGACTGTATTTTCCATATACGCTAGTTTTTTTTTTTTTAAATGATTATATTATTATATATTATAAGGTTAAAGGTAACTTTTTATATCAAATGTTTGACCGAATGTGGCTTTTAGTATTGGATGTTTAAGAACTAGCATTCTTATTGAGACTCGAATTCATAGGGAAGAAAATTGATTTATGGATGGAATCAAATATGCAGTATTTACAGACAAAGGTATTCGGTTATTGGGGAAAAATCAATATACTTCTAATGTCGAAAATGTGGCCATGAAATAGGGATTAAGTGGAAGAGAGTTGACTGAGTGGTAGAGTCGTGGAAACACCCGTTTCTTCCCTATTTTGGTAATAAGATAGATCACAACACACAAATAAGAATTTGAAATCAATTCAAAGGGGGTTGAATGCGACTTTCGTCGTATATCCATTCCCTGACGATATTCCTATTTTATCTTAGCCTAAGAATCGATGGAAACCCCAAGTTCATACTCGAACCGCGATGATTAGTTTTGTATACTTTGGGTACCAAACATTTGAAAAAATGTGGCTTTTAGTATATCCGTTAGTTTTGGCTAGGGTTGGGCAAAAAAATCGGTCTGACTGGAACCAGAACCAGAACCGGAACCGGACCGGAATCGGATCGGGCCGGACCGGAACCAGACCGGACCGTTTGAAACCGGTCCAGACTAGACCGGTTCCAAACAAACTAGGTTTTGCAAGTGGAAACCGAGCCAAGAACCGTTTGTATACTTCTGATGGAACTGGATTTAAACTGGACCGGACTGGTTTGAACCGGTTTTTTTTTTACCCGGATTGGTTTTTTGTTTTATTTTTTATTTTTAGTGTAAATCTATAAATAAAAACGGGTCGGACCGGTTCCGAACCGGTTCTGGACCGGACTGGTCTGCTTTATATAAAACAGTTCAGAGCCGGTTCGGAACCGGTCCAGATTTTGTTGGTCAACTCTTGGTCAACATCTAATTCGGTCAGGACCGAACCGGACTACTTAAACCAGTTCCGGTCCAGTCCAGAACCGGTCCAGTCCAGAACCGGTCCAGGCCGGACCGGTCCAATGCCCATCCCTAATTTTGGCCATTAAATAACATGTGCAAATCACGTGATCGACTCTAAACTTTTAATTTAGTTCAATTTAGTCCCTCAAATGTATTCATAACTTTTATTTTGTTTAATTTAGTCTTAAAGCTTCTAAATCGAACCCAATTGGGACCTATCCCCAATTGGGTAAATTTGACCCAAATGGGGCTATGTCAATTGAATTTGATTGGGTCCGATTTTAAAGTGTTATGACTAAGTTAAACAAAATAAAAGTTAGGAATATATTTGAGGGACTAAATTGAACAAAATTAAAAGTTTAGAGTCGATCGCGTGACTTGCACATGTCATTTAACGGCCAAAACTAACGGATGTACCAAAAGCCACATTTTTTCAAACGTTTGGTACCAAAAGTATACAAAACTAAACATCCAGTACTAAAAGCCACATTCGATCAAACATGTAGTATGAAAAGTACCTTTAACCATATATTATATATATATATATATATATATATATTATAAAGCATTAACGGAATTAAACAACACAGACTATATGGTAGCAGCCAGTGTTATAAGAACAGGACCGGACCGGCGGTCCGACCGGGTTCGAACCGGAACCGGAGCTCCACGGTCCGGTTCGAGCAAATCCGGAGGATGTAAGCGAACCCGGTTTTAAAGCCGATTTTCAACGAACCGGCCGGTTCTGAGCGGACCAGGCGGTCCGCCGGTCCACCGGTTCAATATTATCAAAAAAAAAAACTAAAAATCTAAGACATTTCTTCAAGCTTCAACTCTAGAGCTACACCAAGCCACAGCCACCTCATTCGTTTTCACTTTCATCCTCTGCACTTCATTACCGGCGAGAGACAGAGTGTCACTGAAAAATTTACTCACGCAGTTGGAACAATCCTTTCAACACCAACCTAGTTCCTCTCTATCAGGCACATATCTACCTCTTCCACCTCGGATCCCCTCGACGCCGTCTCGCCGTCACGTCCTCGACGCCGTCTCGCCGTCACGTCCTCGACGCCGTCCGCTTTTGCCTTGGAAATTGAAGTTACCGAGGCCTCTGTCTCTTTCCTAAATGCTACTGCCAGAGAGAGAGAGAGAGAGGTGAGGTCAACCATGGAGAGAGAGGGGAGGGCAGCGATAGGATGGATTTGAAGACGATGGTGAGGAGTTTTGTTTGCCAAATGCCAAATGGATCTGAGAAGGATGGATTTGAAGATGCTGCTACATTCTTCCGTCCTTTATAGCATAAAATGGTCGAACCGGGTTCGAACCGCCCGAACCGGAAACCGGTGCCCTGACCGGTCCGGTTCTGATAACACTAGTAGCAGCTACTGAGAGATGGATGAACATGCGTTGTCCCCAACCCCTGTCCCCTACGCCTGGTCTCCTTCCTATATGCCTTACACGTGGATTTTCTCCTCTCTCTCTTTGGCTTATTATATTTTATTAATTACGATCTATATATTCTATAATTTGGATGTGTTTAATAAGAGTTTAACAAGTAAGCAAAATAATAAAAATGATTTAATTCTATTGGTCCAACTATGTTGTATGTTACATATACTTAAGTGACATCATATTTATGCTTACATGGACACTCTAAAATAGGTCCAAAGCTCCTTAATCAATCTTAAGAGGAGTTACATTCTTTTTGCATGTTACATAACATTATTTATGTATTAATAATCTACAAAAAAAAAAAATCTAAAATAAAGTATATAAAATTTAATTATGCATCATTTTTAATATTAATTTAATGTTAAAATAATATTTAGATTTGGATGATACTAATATATATATATATATATATATATATATATATATATATAAAATAAACAAATAAGATAATATTTTAAAAATAATAAAATTAGATACAATTATTAAAATTCTTATAAAATATCATTTAAACTATAAATAGTTGAATAAAAAAATCACACTATATAAGGAATATTTTATATATATTTTTATGAATACAATTATACAAATAATATTAACTATAAATAAAATAAACACATAAAAAGTATGTTAAAAATAATAATATATACTAGAATATTAACAATAACGTATGTTACACACATTAAAATAGTGTTATATATATGTATTACACACCTCAAATATGTAGTAGTATTTCATTTTTAATGAACAAATTGTTTTAAAAAATAATTATTAATCAAAATAATTACTATATCAAATTTGAATTTTCTTAATATTATAGCAATTATATAAAAAAAATATTTACCGCGCAACGCGCGGGTCAAGCACCTAGTGTAATTATAATTTAGATAAATTATTACATGGATCCAGTCCACCACATGTGCGTATGGACCAACCAATAAGAAAGAGACATGTCATAAATGCATTCAAAATGAATAACTTTGGTTAACATATGATTACAATCCAATATTTCTCATAATTAATCTCTACTGTTACGAAAGTAGAGAGGTAATAGAAGAGAGAACTTGAGGATGATCTTATTATCACACATAGGGGGCCCTTATATAGGGATTACATAGACTTGGAAAGGAAGTAAAATCAATACTAGGAAAGTCTAAATAAGGAAGATAATATATACACAATATTGAACATCCATACATGTATATTCATAACACTCTCCCTTGGATGTTCATAAGGGAATTGTGCCTCGTTAAAACCTTACTAGAAAAAACCCATTGGGATAAAAATCTAGTGAAGGAAAAAGAGTACACAATTATGGATCCCTTTTGTAAGCTGCCTCGTTAAAAACCTTACCAGGAAAACCCAATGGGATAAAACCTTGGTTAAGGGAAAAAGAGTGCAGCGGTGTAGATTCTCCCCCCGATGTTGACATCGCGTAATTTCATTAAATCGACGCAATTCAGTATTGTTCACCAATCTTCAAATTTCGCAGTCGATAAACCTTCAGGAATAAATCTGCACATACTTATTGGATGTTATGTTGCCTTCTTCTAAACATCGTGTATAAAAAATAACTTGGGAAAATATGTTTCTTCTTGTCTCCTTTGATGTAACATTATTCTTCAACTGGAGCTATATAACCTGCATTATCTTTAAATATACAAAATAATGGTACATTTCACAATATAACTTGCATTTTGCATAGCCAAATGATTTAGGACTTGATTCTATCTGATAATAAACTCATGTAATTCGTCCCTCGGAGATACATAAATATTTTCTTAACTTTGTTCAAATTTCACTATATTGGGAAGAACTGGATCTTGCTTATAACAAATAATACATCGCGTTCCTTCTAATTAGCAAGATACATTAGCGTTAATGTAGCACTACATAAGGTACTTCTGGACCATTATGTTCTTCATCAATCTCACGAGGACGGAAAATATATTTATTCAAATCTATTATTCTTACAACCATTAAGGTACTTAATAGATGTGTTTAGCTATGCAAAATAGCTTTAAGATATTTTTTATAGGACAAAAATATTTTCAATCTCTTAAGTACTCGATCTTCAGGTCGAGCCAAACCTTTGTCCTTTCAATATATTTCGTCTGAATTTTAACATCATCAATAAATTAATTGTATTTAAACTCTTCAGGAGTTTCAATATCTTAAAATTCTCCCCCTCACGCGATGCCCCTTTCGGCTATAGCGTGATAAATTTATCTTATCAAATATCAATTTGCTTTATTCGTATACTTATATTAGCATTCGCTACAACTTAGCTCAAATGTTGATATAGCGGGGATAATATACCATAAGCAACCCGTAAATGGTACAATTTTTTTTATCATCCAACATTATTGAGAATATTCATGCTAGCATTTTAAATCCTTCTGGGATTTTTACGTGGATTTCACTATCAAATTAGCCTCCCAAATAGGCTATAAAATTATTCATTTCATGAAACACATATTAGAACCTTGTATGTACTGCCAACATAATAATGTATTTGGAGGTCATTGCTCCACCAAATGATTCATATAATAATTTTCATCTTTCTGCGAAAAAGTCTTTCTACCACGGGTTGTGCCTATCTTACGAGGCAATCTATTTACGCAGAAATTATTTATATCCACTGGCTATCACATTCTGCATTTGTGCTCATACTTGCGTCTTCTCAAACTTTGGCCAATCATGATAATTCTTTGACATATTGAGCTCAAGATCCTCGTCTTGTTTTATGAATTCACTCATGAATAATATTCAAAACTATTGTCGACAACTTTATATTTTACGGTTCCATCACTTCCCGTTAATGACATAACTCATTGAGATCTCTTTATTACAATTATTTTCAGGTACCTGAACCACTTCTGGGGTTTAATATTTAGTTATGTCTCTTTTCCTTTTTGGGAAATCGCCTCCGTAATAAGACCATATTCATCTATTTTCTTTCCGTGCTCGATTCTTGCTAAAAATATTTGGAACCAATATCACACACTTCAGGCGTGAATTAGTTTTCATTATAATTTGTCATGCCAGGACATTTCAAATTGGAGCATTTGCAGCTGTTACTTGACTTATGACTTTCTGGGTCGCATAAAGTCACTTATTGGCAGTATTTGAAAATGTTTATCTCTTTGAACTTTAGGTTCATATTCTCACTGTGCGATGATCTAAATGAGATAATAACAATTTTTTTTCAGTCAATCTCTTTTCTGCCAGCTGCTTCTTTTCTACCCCTAATGTTGAGAAAAGTTGTTCAACAATGACAATCAACACTCTTGCGTTAAATATATATATCAGTCATTGTTCTCTAATAATTGATTTGTAGACAAAATATTTTTCCCAACATTCCAGACCCATGTTTGTGCGTTGCGGTGGAAAAATTCAAAGATATATCGCACAATATAAATTATTATATGAGAAATTTGTCTCTTCACCAAAAATTGGTTGTAATGGGGAGAACTGTGATTTAACATTGGCTTGATGCGCAGTTATATTGCTGCTTTCATAATAGCATGCAGTTGTTCTCAATTTGCTCTTATTGGTAGCAATTTAGCTATTTAATTGGAGGCTCTTTGTAACTTTTATGCTATACTGCAAATCTAGACATGCAATTGTCTGATTCTTATATGAAATATCAACTTTTAATATCATCATCATCATTCTTTATTGCATAATCTTGAAATTTTGCTATTGCAAATTCGTGATAATTAAATGCACATGCGACCATATTGTAGATGCATCTTTTAAAATAATATATTGGTCCACATGGCAGGTGAACGGGCCCATATTCACCTTTATAATTTCCACAAACAATGGGATTTTATCCCGAACTTAGTTGATGAT
Organism: Clarkia xantiana subsp. parviflora; assembly: GCA_036873135.1. NCBI lineage: Eukaryota > Viridiplantae > Streptophyta > Magnoliopsida > Myrtales > Onagraceae > Clarkia > Clarkia xantiana. The sequence continues at coordinate 18,633,732 of JAPTYO010000005.1, forward strand.
GATCCCATAATGAATTTTCCTTGAGAGCAAGCATTATAATGATTTATGGAGAATCTTTAAGTTCTTCCAAATAATGTCTTGCACATCGTAATTGAACCGGAATGGTCTGTAACCGGTCACGCCAAATATTGTATTATATGGGTAAAACTTCTGGTTTACCTCTATGCATCATTAAACTTCTGGTTTACCGGGATATTTAATCAATCATGCCAATATTGGCGGTAAACTTTTGGTTTACCTAATATGTATTTCTTTCATAATATGCAAGAGATATATTTTGTATTTTTTGTAATACGTTTCGCATGTTATTATTTTATCCATCTTCATCATAATGATGATTACGGAGTAATAAAATGCATAAAGCGTAAATAACTAAATAACTTCGTACAAATGCTCGATTTCATGATCTTCAGGATCATTTATAGCTCTCTTTTTTTAGGATCTTTATTATCCTTATTTGTAGCTCAATATCTTTAAGGATTTTTTTTTATCTCAAAATCTCTTAGGATATTCAGATCCATTTTCATCAAGATCATTTATTCGAAATAATTCAGGATCTTTAGGATCTCTGTTTCATAATTCAAAATCTTTAGGGATCTTCAATCTCGTTAATCGATAGTCCCAGATATTTAGGATCTTCAGGATCCTTTATTCATTTACAGATCTTTTAGGATCTTCATAATTATTTATACGTAACTCATGATTTCTTAGAATCTTCAGGATTCTTTATGTATAACTCATGATTCACTTTTCATACGTGAATATCTTTGCCTCATTAAATCAGTTTTCATACATTATAGGATATTCTGAATCCTAAAATTATCAATTTTTGAGCTTTTGAATAACTCTTGATCTTCTGGATCATTTTGTAATTAAATGCAATGAGCATAAAAATATATGTATATGATAAATAAAATGCAATGCAATAAATAAAATGGTAACTGTAAATACTGTAATACAGAATTTTAAAGTAATATAAATATTGATCTTCGGGATCGTAATATCGGATCTTCTTGATCCGTCATTCATTAAGAATGTATTTTTAATAGTCATAATATCCATGAATTAATCATAATATAAGCAATTGATGGGTTCCGCTATGGCCGTTAGGCCCTTTAACGGTGAGGAAACGGCGAATAGGCCCACTGGGCCCTAAAATGGAGGTCAAGAAGACCAAGGTGAAGGGTCCCGACGTAGGGAGTCCCGATGATGAAAGGTCCCGACAGAGTCGGTCCCGATAGACGAGCTGGAAGCTCCCGATGAGAACCCTTTAAGTAGGCCCCGATGACGAATCCCTAAAGATGATTGGCCCTGTCACGATGACGAGGGGCCCCGAGCGGTGACACAACGAGATAACTCTGGAGTCCCCGATGTTAGTCGGGACTTGCTATCAGAGGTTAAGGCCGAGATACGCGGGGCGTGGCCGAGATAAGCTAGATCATGGCCTAGATAGGCGGGATCGTGCCCGAGATACGCGGAATACAGGCTAACCACCCCAACGGTTCACCAGGTAACTGAGGTACCTCTCCGCCTATAAAAGGGCAGAGGTTACCTCAGATCACATTACGTTTTGAGATACGTTACTTGAGATTACTGCTTGTCAGTCCACACGAGATACTCATTTAAGCATCGGAGAGGGATTCTGGGTCACCGCCCGGTCTATCCCCTCTTGCAGGATTGCGTGGAGCAAATGAGCTAGGATCGCCGTCAAAGATCGTACCGGAGTTCCACCGTGATCCAAAATTGGTGTCGTCTGTGGGAACGTAACAAAAAGCTGATATGCCTTCTACTCGTTCAATGGCGGCTGGCAAGCAAAGAAGACAAGGACAATCTAGTGGTTCCCGTCATCCTGCTGCGACGACTCTGAATTCACCACCGGAACATGAGGAGGACCAGAACCTTCCCGCTGCTGAGGTCTCCCAGACAGGGGGGCATAATGAAGGTCCCGAAGATGCTGCTGCTCAACACCAAGGGAATAGGGAGCAGGAGGCTCCTCCAGCTGCGGACCTGACGAGGGCTGTGGCCGAAGCCATGCCGATGTTTTTGGCAGCCGTGGAGGCTCTCTTAGATCGGAGAGAGGCTGCGAGGAGGCAAGAGGAGATGCCCCCACTAGAAGAAGAAGCACCCCCACCAGCAGAGGTTCAGAACACGCGGGAGGCTCAGCCCCGAAGCCAGGGCAGGATTAGAGAGTCCATTCAACCAGAGCGATTCGTGGTCGATGGGCCAGGACCAGTGCAGCACAGGACCATTCCCCTTAATGGTCCCATCACCCCCGATCAGGTGGTGAAGATCGTGAACATCTGCATGGGAGAACAGAAGTCGCTGGTGTCGGAGCTGAGGGATCGATCCACTCATCCCTTCGTTCCTCGACTCATAGACACCCTCGCCCCGCCAGGACTGGGTATCCCCACGATTAAGGAGTACGATGGCGAGGGAGATCCGGTTCGTCATGTCCAGAAGCACCTCATGGCATGTCTGGGCAGAGCCCCAAATGAAGATATTGTGTGTACGCTGTTCCCGAACACACTTGGCGAGAGAGCCCTAACCTGGTTCTTCAGTCTGCCCCCAGGTTGCATCACTTGCTGGGCTGATATGCACGACCGCTTCATTCAGCAGTACCAGGGTCGCAAACGTTTGCTGAAGAGTGTGAGGTCCCTGACCCAGGTGGTACAGAGGCCCAACGAGTCGCTGGCGCACTATTACCAGCGGTACACTGCCATCGTGGCGGAGATTGATGAGGAGATTTCGGAGGGTGAAACCATCCGTACCTTCATTCGGAACCTAACAGCCCCCTACGATTCCGACTTGATGCACAGCGTGGCTGAGAAGGCTGTGTGGTATATGGAGGCACTGCAGAAGAGGGTGAAGCGGCAAATCGATGTCCAGGAATCGAAGATAGCCGCTGGAGAGCTTGAGCCCCCGAAGTCGAATAAGGGAAAGCAATCGGTCAAACCCTTAGACGAGCGCAAGTCGAAGGATAAAACCGAGAGCAGTCGGGGTCGAGGTCGCCCTGATCGGAGGGATGATAGGCGTTCCTCGAAGAAGGACAGGCGGGAGGATCATGACATTCCTCTCAACAGCTCTATGGCGGAGGTGTTAACAGTCATGGAGCGACAGGGTATCTCTAGGTACCCCCCGAAGAAGGAAGGAGAATTTTTGGGCTCCCGCACCGATCGCTACTGTCGATTCCATCGCGCGAATGGCCACGACACCAATCATTGTCGGGAGCTGAAAAAGGAGATCGAAAAGCTGATCTAGAAGGGGAAGCTTAAGGAGTTTGTCGGGGAGAAACGGTGCCGATCCCGTTCTCGATCCCGATCACGGTCCCGTTCCCGATCCCGTGATCGGTCCCCAAAGAAGAAGAGGTCCGACCTAGAGTCTTCTGGTGCCCGTAAGGAGAAGCGGGGCACTATAAATGTGATTCATGGAGGATTTGCCGCGGGGGGTGATACCTCGTCCTCCCGGGAGGTTTATGCCTCTAGAATTCCTGCTGCTGTGGTGCTGGGTAAGAGGTCCTGATCCTGGACCCTGAAGGAAGAGATGGTGATCTCCTTTTCGTCGGAGGATCTCGTAGGCGTGGAGACTCCGCTAGATGACGCTCTGGTCGTGACCTTGGATGTGGATGGATACGAGATGAAACAGATTCTGATCGACGGAGGGAGCTCCTCCGATATTCTGTTCATGGATGCACTGGAGGCCATGGGGAAAACGAAGAAAGACCTGAAGGAGGCGAACTTCCCGATGGTCGGATTCTCTAGCTCTACCTCCTATCCGCTAGGGGTGATCACCTTACCAGTGGAGTTTGGTAGCGGATGGAAACCAGAGAGAAGGAACGTTGAGTTTGTGGTAGTTGATTCCACGGGGACTTACAACGCGATCATCGGGAGAACTACCATTAACCCCCTGATGGCAGTTGCCTCGACTGTTCACCAGAAGATGAAGTTCCCGACTGACCATGGAGTCGGAGAGGTCAAGGGCGACCAGGTGGATTCCAGAAAGTGTTATGTCAACGCCACCCGAAGGAGGAGACGGGAGGCCATGACCGTCCTCCAAACAGATGCTGATCCCAGAGAAGAGTTTGGGCGTCCCGCCCCCGTGGAGGACCTGAAGGAGGTCGAGATTGACGGACCTCAGAGGAAGGTGAAAATCGGGTCTGCCTTGACTGAAGAGACAGCCCGAGAGTTGATCGATTTGCTGAAAGAGTTCAAAGAGCTGTTTGCCTGGTCCCCGAGTGACATGTCAGGAATCAGCCCCGATGTTATCGTACATGAGTTGAAGATCGATCCCGCGATCAAACCTATCACGCAAAAAAGGCGTCTAATGGGCACAGACAAGAGGATCGCGATCCAGCAGGAGGTGGGCTGCTCGATGCTGGGTTTATCAAGGAGCTCCGATTCCAGACTTGGGTTGCTAATCCGGTACTGGTGAAGAAGAACAATGGGAAGTGGCGAATGTGCGTTGATTTCCGCGACCTGAATAAGGCTTGCCCGAAGGACTGTTACCCGCTCCCGAGAATCGACCAGCTGGTGGACGCCACGTCAGGACATGAGTTATTAAGCTTTATGGATGCATATTCGGGCTATAATCAGATCAAGTTGGCTGAGCAGGATGCCCCTCACACAGCATTTTATGCAGACAGTGACATCTATCACTACGATGTCATGCCTTTCGGGTTGATCAACGCCGGGGCAACCTACCAGCGGATGGTGAACAAGTTGTTCGGAGATATGCTAGGGGAGACCATGGAGGCTTACGTGGATGACATGCTGGTGAAGTCCCAACAAGTTGAGGATCATGAATCCCGAGAAGCTGAGGGCGATTGAGGTGATGCAGTCTCCGATAAACCATCAGGAGGTACAAGTGCTGAATGGCCGACTGGCTGCAATGAATCGCTTCATGTCCAAGGCAAGTGACCGATCAATGCCATTTTTTGAAGTCCTGAGGGCCAACAAGAAGTTTGAGTGGACCGCCAAGTGTGAAGAAGCGTTCCAGGCACTCAAGCAGCACCTTCGCACCCTCCCGCCGTTGGCGAAACCGGTTCCAGGCGAGACGCTCTATCTTAACTTGGCTGTTTCTGAATTTGCCATTAGCTCTGTGTTAGTGAAGGTTGTCGAGGGTAATCAAGTCCCTGTCTATTATGTAAGCAAGGCGTTTGCCAAATCTGAAATAAATTATCCCGCCGTTGAGAAGTATCTCCTTGCGTTGATTATTACTGCTCGGAAGCTAAGGCCTTACTTCCATGCGCACTAGATTACTGTGTTGACGAACCAACCTCTAAAGCACTTTTTGAACCGACCGGATGCGTCGGGGAGGTTAGTGAAATGGGCAGTCGAGCTTAGTGAATTTCGCATACACTTTGCTCCGAGAACGGCTATTAAGGGCCAGGCATTGGCGGATTTCATAGCAGAGTCTACATCCCCCAATCTGGAAGAAGCGGGTCCCTGTAGAAGGGGCAACCATGGAGGTCCCGACAGAAGAACAACCAGAGATGGCAGAGCAATCAGAACAGCCAAACGAGGAAAATACTTGGGAGATATACACGGATGGCTCCTCGAGTTCAGATGGATCAGGAGCAGGGTTTGAGTTGATACTACCAGGCGGAGGTGAACCGCTGCGATATGCTTTGGCCTTAACATTTACGGCCACGAACAACGAAGCTGAGTATGAGGCTCTTATCACGGGCCTGAAAATCGCCAAAGGTACGGGAGTTGCTCACTTGAGAGTGAAGTGTGATGCGGCCTTGATTGTGAATCAGGTTCAAGGGCGATACGAGGCGAAGAGCCCGATAATGAGGAAGTACCTGCGCGAGGTACAAGCCTTGAAGGAGAGCTTTAAAAGCTTCGACATCGAGGCGATCCCGAGGGAGGAAAACGTGGAGGCAGATGCCTTGAGCAAATTTGCCCTGGGGGCACCCTTGGAGGAAAATCGGAAGGTGCACTTCTTGGAGAAGGTGATCTTGTCGACCACCGACCCGACACAGGTGTGTGCTATTGAAGCAGGATCGGAGGAGGAGCCCACTTGGATGACCCCGATAGTCGCGTACCTGACTACGGTTGCAATCCCCGATGATAAAGTAGTAGCTGACAGGATACGTCGGATCACGGCTAATTACGTGATGCTGGACAATCAGCTATACAAGAAGGGCTGGTTCTCGACTCCGTACTTGAAGTGTGTGGCTGAGCCCGACATAATTCGAATCCTGAAAGAGGTGCATGAAGGGGTCGCGGCTTGTCATGAAGGGGCCCGATCCATTATGAGGAAAGTGCTGAACTTGGGCTATTATTGGCCTACGATGAGCAAGGAGGCGACGGCGTTGGTCCGATCCTGTGACGCGTGCCAGAGGTACGCCCCGAGTATTGTGGCTCCGGCTGCTAATCTGACATCCATCAAGAGCGCTTGGCCCTTCGCGCAGTGGGGCATCGACTTGGTGGGACCTCTTCCACAAGCACAAGGTCAATGTAAGTATTTACTTGTAGCTATCGATTATTTTTCGAAATGGACAGAGGCAAAGGCATTGGCCAGAACGACGGGGAACCAGATCGTCAAGTTCCTCCAGACCCATATTGTGTCCAGATACGGGATTCCTAAGGTGGTGATCAGCGACAATGGTCCACCGTTTAACGGGTCTCAGGTGAAGGAGTATCTGGAGGAGTTGAATATCGAGCATCGGACAGCTTCTGTACGCCATGCTCAGACTAATGGCCAGGTGGAATCAGCCAACAAAATCGTGATGGATGGCCTGAAGAAGAGGGTCTATGCCTTGAAGGGCAAATGGATGAACGAGCTGGAAAACGTGCTTTGGGCCGTTAGAACGACACCCAAACGAGCAACTGGGGAGACTCCGTTTGGCCTTGTTTATGGCACGGAGGCTGTAGCTCCCGTGGAGGTAGCCGTGGCATCCCATCAGATGAGATATTACGAGCCTCTGACGAACGATGAAATGAGACGTCTGGACTTGGACTTGCTCGAAGAGAAGAGGCCGGAAGCCGACGAAGTCCAGGCTCGAATGCGTTTGGCGATAGCCAGGTATTACAATCGGCGAGTTAAGTCCCGAAAATTCTTCGTTGGGGAGCTGGTTTGGCGTCGCAACGAGTTCACCCTTTTGGATCGGATCAGCAAGATGTCACCAAAATGGGAAGGACCTTATAAGGTCGTGGGGATGCCAGCTCCGAACGCATACAAGTTGGAAGACCTCGATGGCAGAATACTAAAGCATTCTTTTAGTGGCGAACACTTGAAGAAACACCATGCTTGATGAAAAGTCGCCTTAAGTGGTGCCCGAAGAAAAGTCGCCTTAAGTGGTGCCCGATGAAAAGTCGCCTTAAGTGGTGCCCGATGTAAAACCGCCTTAAGTGGTGTAAGTTATTTGTCGTTTGATTCGATGTAAGCAAATTTTGTGCCATCAATGAATAAAGAGGCTGCTTCCAATCAGAATTATTCTTAGATTTATTCTAAGCATTATTTAGTCGCCTTGAGTGGTGCACGAGAAAAGTCGCCTTGAGTGGTGCATGAGAAAAGTCGCCTTGAATGGCGCACGAGATTAAGTCGTCTTAAGTGATGCGTGATTCTTAGATTACTCTATGTGTTGTTAAAGTCGTCTTAAGTGATATACGAAATTAAGTCGTCTTAAGTGATGCGTGATTCTTAGATTTACTCTAAGTGTTGTTAAAGTCGTTTTAAGTGATGCACGAGATTAAGTCGTCTTAAGTGATGCATGATTCTTAGATTTATTCTAAGTATTGGAAAGTCGCCTTAAGTGGTGCATGATGGTAAGTCACCTTAAGTGGTGCAAGTTAGTAAATCGTCTTAAGTGATGTATGAGAATATCTTAAGTGTCGAGGTTTCGACTTAAGTAAGTATAGTAAAGCCACTTTGAGAAGTGCAATGAAAAATCGAAACTAAGAATGTCTGATATTAATGGGGCTCAAAGGCCCGATGATTACAAAATAAGGAGAATACAAGGACTCTAAAGATAAGCAGTTAGGCTTGGTCCTTGTTGGCGGCATCAACGGGAGCTGGGTCCACAAGGTCGGTGGCAGAAGGCTCCACAGGTTCAGCCGCGGGAGGGTCGATTATCGGAGTATCAGTACTTGGAGGCTCCGCTGTGTCTTCAAAAATCGCGGGAGTACTCCCCCCATCACTCTCCTTCGAAAGAGCAAAGTATTTCTTCGCGAAGGGAGCGAGAGAATGAGACTTGTCGAAGTTGATGGCGTCGCCATACTCCAGGTGGAGTTCCTCGACTGCGTTGAAGAGGGTGTTCTCCACCTCCGCGCTGCAGAACTTCACAGCATCAGCCTGGAAGTCTTCAGACCTCTGATAATCCTCCCGGCCCTTGATCTCGGCCGCGACCAGCTGCGCGGGAACCACCGCAACTTGCTCCTCCAGAGCCTTCTTCTCGAGGACCAGCTTGTCCTCAGCAACCTGCCGCTCCTGCCGCTCCCGCTTGAGGAGCCCCTCGAAGTCGCGGACCTGCTTTTGGAGGTCCCGAGTCTTGCGGTCGAAGATGGCCTGCTCCTTGGCCAGTTTTCCCCGCGAAGACTCGGAGGCCGCGAGATCCTCCTTAAGCTTAGCCGTGACCGCCCGCTCTTACTCCAGGGCCTCCTCGTAGGCGAGGAGGTACCCGATGGAACGGTTGATGTCCCCCATCTCCTGCGGAGAAAGGAAAAGAAGTATTAGTAGATGAACAATCAGATTTATTGATGAAGAAAAGAAGGGTGAAAAGCTTACCTCTATCCGACGCATGCACATCTCCTTGACATCCCGGCGCATCTCCTCCCGATCTAGGGTAATCGGATACCTCATAGAAGGCAGGATTGAGCCTGCGACCAGGTGTAGGGCCAGCTCCGGATATGTGTCCCCTTGACGGAGCTGGACCCCTTACAGCGTCCGGATCGTGGTCCAGGGAACATCCTCCTGGTCGGAGTCGTAGGCCTTGTAGAAGCTCTCGTCGAGGGGAAGAGGGGAAGGGCCGACTGGGGACGTGGAGGGGCGTGCCTCCGACCCACCCCGGGCTGGGGAAGGAGTGAAGTCGTGAACGGGCGACGGTTGTCGCTGCGGTTGTGAAGAAGGCGAGGGGGGCAGCCCCTTGGAGGTTGGTTTCAGCGGAGACTGCCCCGTCCTCCGACGATGGCGAAGGGAGCCACCCTCATCAGTCTCCTCGGAGGAGTCCAGGCTCTCCACCCGACGAAATTGTTCGCCGGTCGGGGTCCCACCACTGAAGAAAAGTGGTGCCCCTGCCGAAGGAGGTGCCCCTGCTGAAGGTGGCGCACCTGCTGAGGCTCCAGCACCCGACGGAGTCCCGGAGTGGCCTGCACCTAAAGGACGAGAAGAGGCTTTAGAAATGTAATCAGGAAGTTCATTAGAGCCCTTACACCAAACAATACGTCGGGAGACATATTGGTCCTTCCCGCGATAGTTGTAGTAGCCCGCCTTCAGGACACGAGGAGTTTCCCCTCAAAGGACTCGTTTGACATCGGCGATGCGGGCCTCCATGGTCGAAGGAATCAACTCCTTCGGGACCATCCTCCTGTACGATTTAATAGCAAGGCAGAGCTTTTTACCTTCTTCAGCGTTCTGGACGTCGAAGAGCTTGTTTACCTCCACACGGCTCAGCTTTGGCCTCTCCGCGGAAGGAGACCCCGATGGAGCAGCGGCCTTCTTGGCGGACTTCCTCTTCCGCGTGGGGCGGACAGCATCGGTCTCCCCCTGCTTAAGGATTAGATTGGTCAGCACGGATACCTTCTTGGCTGCAAACAGTAAAAGAAAAGGGTTAGAGATTTACCCAGGGAACCATATTGGAGGGGCCATCGAAAAGCTGCCCCCCGGAAACTACGTCGAGGAGACGGATCCCGGAACTCACCAGGTCCCGCTCCACGATAGAATTGGCGTCGAGGGGAGTGTAGGACTCCCCCCACCGGTAGAGCTGGATGAGCTGAAGAGTCTAGAAGTCTTCGTCGGTGTAGGTGTGGAAAGCGGGAGGAGAATCCGCTTCCACCTCCCATCGGGGCCACGGGATTGAGGAATTCTGGACGAAGAAATAGCTCCTCTTCCACCCGCTGTTGTCGGACCCCGTGTCGACCAGGAGTCCCCGACCCTTGACCACCTTCCATGTGTCATTGGTCCAGTTGCACAACCCGAGTCGTGTCTTGTTCCACTTCGGCATCTGGGGGTAGAAGGCACAAACCCCCGCCTCGTTGCACTTCATCCCGTAGATGGTCCTGAAGAGTTTGAGGCTGTATACCCACTTCTGTCGGAAGCAGAGGACCTGGAAGGCGTTCCACAGGCGTATGGCGTGCGGAGAAAAGGTGGTCGGATGCGTCTTGTAATGCTGGCACATCTCGACCAGATTACCGCAGAAGGGGAATTTTATCCCCGCTGATATTTGCCCCGTAGAGACAAATACCTCCCCTTTTCGGGAACGAGTAACCTCAAGGTTACCCGAGGGGCGGGGCCAGGGATACGGGAAACGAGGTTCCCAGGTGGAGGTGATGCATCCCTCCCGGAGAGCTGCATCATAAGCAGTGCTGGAAATCTCGTTCAGAGCATAGTCGAAGTTGAAGGGCTTCCTCCCCTCGGAACTAGATCCGCTGTCTGAAATCAGCCATGGAAAGGCACATTGGGTTTTTCCGGGAAATTACAAACAAACTAAGCAAAGATGAAGGAAGGAGATAGGTGAACAATGAAGAAGAAACCCTTACCAGACATGATGTTTGGAGGTTGGAAGGATGAGCTTGACGTTGCCGGAAATGGTGATCGGAGGAACACTGACGTCTTCGGAATCGCAGAGCTTGAATTCGCAGAGAAGTTGCAGAGAGCTTTTGAAAATTCGGAGACGGTAAAAGTGAAACTGTGCCCACGATTAGGGTTTTATAGGCGAAGAGGACAGTCGAAGGGACGCTTCGATCTGAATCGTCGAAGTTGAAGCGTTCTGATCTGAACCGTTGAGATGAAACGTGCAGAATGGCAACGGATGCAATGATGAAACAGCCTGAAAAGCACTTTTCAGAAAAAGCAGGCGCGAAAAATCAGGCACGAGTATTGAAGACGTCGCTTCGTTATCTGCTGCATTTAATGGCTGGGGAACCGAGGAGTCCTCTCGGATTTGGCAGTTATCCACAAGGTATTAAGGAAACGTGAACGAGAAGACTCATACTAATTGACTATGCCAAGGGAAAGATCCCCGACTTCGACGTCGGGAGTTGAAAGACACGACGAACTGTAAGTCCCTCATGTCTTGTGGGCAAATGATGGGTTCCTCTATGGCCGTTAGGCCCTTTAACGGTGAGGAAACGGCGAATAGGCCCACTGTGCCCTAAAATTGAGGTCAAGAAGACCAAGGTGAAGGGTCCCGACGTAGGGAGTCCCGATGATGAAAGGTCCCGACAGAGTCGGTCCCGATAGACGAGCTGGAAGCTCCCGATGAGAAGCCTTTAAGTAGGCCCCGATGACGAATCCCTAAAGATGATTGGCCCTGTCACGATGATGAGGGGCCCCGAGCGGTGACACAACGAGATAACTCTGGAGTCCCCGATGTTAGTCGGGACTTGCTATCAGAGGTTAAGGCCGAGATACGCGGGGCGTGGCCGAGATACGCGGGGCGTGGCCGAGATACGCGGGGCGTGGCCGAGATACGCGGGGCGTGGCCGAGATACGCGGAGCGTAGCTAACATACGCGGAGCGTGGCCGAGATACGCGGGGCGTGGCCGAGATAAGCTAGATCATGGCCTAGATAGGCGGGATTGTGCCCGAGATACGCGGAATACAGGCTAACCACCCCAACGGTTCACCAGGTAACTGAGGTACCTCTCCGCCTATAAAAGGGCAGAGGTTACCTCAGATCACATTACGTTTTGAGATACGTTACTTGAGATTACTGCTTGTCAGTCCACACGAGATACTCATTTAAGCATCGGAGAGGGATTCTGGGTCACCGCCCGGTCTATCCCCTCTTGCAGGATTGCGTGGAGCAAAGGAGCTAGGATCGCCGTCAAAGATCGTACCGGAGTTCCACCGTGATCCAATAGCAATGAATTTTGCTTTCACATAGGCCACTTTGCCTAGTGTCATTAGGCTTCATATGATCAAATTATGCGATGTATAATATCATTGTTTTTCTGCTAGTGTCACCGCGCTTCTCAAAAGTATCATTATTCCAAATCAATTTGGACTTTGCATTCTTTTCATACATTCTTTATGTATAAGATGCATCATAATTCTTATTGATATAATGATGATGCTAACTATTTATCTCTTTTAAAGAGATCCATGTCCACGACCATGGTAATTATAACGGTTAGATGTACTCTATCGAGTTATCATAATTATAAACCGCAACACTCACTTCTGGGAGTGCGCTATATCTCATTATTTCATACATATCAACACTCACTTCAGGGAGCAGAATATATTATCATTGTAATCGTAATACTCACATCAGCAATTAGAGAGGATATCATCACTATAATCACAAACTACAACACTCACTTCAGGGAGTGGAAACATATTTAGTGGGCAAAGAGTAAAAAATTTCATTCATCATGAATGTAGATATTAATATACTTCAATATCAAGCAACCATGTGCTAGGCCACACTATTTTTTTTTTCTCGTGATAACTCATTTGCTACCACTCGCTTCAGGGAGTAGTAGCATATTAATGATGGTATGTCATATGCCAGGAAAATCGAGTACCATCTGATACGTCCCATGATATCATGTGTCGTAAAATCGAGTCAATTAAATCCAAAATATTACCTTTCTATTATAACAAACAAAATTGAAGTCGATCACCACAAAATCTGGTTTAGCGTGTGTGACGTTAGATGATGCTGTAAAATTCAATCTCACAAATTGTAAATTCCTGACATATAAGAATAATAATCAGAATTAAGATATAAAATAATGAATAGATATTCTGACATATTCAATAAAAATTAATATAGAATAATAATCTTCCCTATCATAATATTGTTGATGTTATATTCATATATTGCTCCATTGATGCAACCCTAAGATGAGTATGATTTCCGCCCAACACTGCACTGTGGTCGTGGAATCTTGAAATCAGGGTAGCTAAAAATATATAATCGAGAGATATAGTGCTGATAACATGTTACGAAAGTAGAGAGGTAATAGAAGAGAGAACTTTAGGATGATCTTATTATCACACATAGGGGGCCCTTATATAGGGATTACATAGACTTGGAAAGGAAGTAAAATCAATACTAGGAAAGTCTACATAAGGAAGATAATATATACACAATATTGAACATCCATACATGTATATTCATAACATCTACTTCTTTTTTGGCTTAATAAACGAATTTGTCCTACAAAATAAATATATTTTATTTTATATATAATTATAATCATAATACAAGTTTTTGATAAACTAATTTTTCCTTCTTTGACCGAAGGCCAGCTACGGCGATGCCGCGTTTGGCGCGACCACAAGGTCGCTATGGCAAAGGGAAGGCGAGTCCACCGACGGCCGGTGACTAGTGATTGTCGCAATTATATCCCAAATCAGAATTTCTTAATCTCTAAGAAATCTCAGTTACCTTGATCAAAACTAGCGTTTTCTATCCCAAATCCCAAGATCGAATTACCAATCTACAAATGGTGACTAAAACCTTACCAGCTTTTAAACCACTGTAGGAAATAACTAGATAAACACAAACAACTAGAAGTAGTTCATAAAGAAAACTAACTGGTTGTGGCGAGATTAACTTCACAGGTCCTTTGGTGCTGTCCTCATCCCAGATCCTAAACGCAGGTTGTATCGAGACTTGCGGAACGAGGTACTTCATAAATGAATTTGTCGCTTTCATTTACTCATAAAATGCGATTTTGATTAATAACAAATAGTCATTAAATCAAGTCATTCTAGCATTATCCAATAGAACTAAGTACACATATAAACAGGCCCATGCTTCCCATCGACTGAATATGTCGCGAAAATGACTTAGCATGTAAAACTTTATTCATGTGATCTATGATCATATCATCTGTCCATATGTACTCCAAATCTATCACCCTTACATTGAACATCTCTCTTCCATATTTATATTTCACGTCTATGTTTCGAATCAATCGATGGTACTTATGCTATTTCGTTGTAGCTAGTATCGACTGGCTATCAGTGTACACTGGGAGCGTCCTAACTTTATCCCCAGTATCTAGCAACGTATCAAAGATTCACTTATGATTTAAATTTATCTGTCAATTTTATTTCAAAATTATCATACAAAATGTAGGATCTTTCTATTTAGACTCGGAGATTTTTCATCTCATGGTGATGTGGCACACCACATAAGAGAGATAATTTCATAATAGGAGAGAGGAAGAAATAAAATAAAACAAAATAATTTAGGAAGAAGATTCGGTTATCAAAAGCCAGTGGGGCCTGGGTAAAAAAAAAAAAAAAAACTCACCTGCTGTATATATGACCAAGAAAATTTGAGGCTAACTTAGAATTTCAAACCAATAACAGCAAACAATTAAAAAATCCTAAATATTGAATTGTTTCCCCTGTGTAGTTGTGCCAAATAAATGAATCATGAACATATGAATACATTTAAGTTATTTTTCACAAATAGTTGTATATATGATATTATGTTTTAATTTGAATCAATTTGTCGTAATAATTTTTTATTTTTTTATTTATAATATACCTTCTTTTAAATGTTTTTCAAACGATAATTTTCATTTTATAAAAATTAATTGATATTTTACAATATTTTATAAATCTAGTAATTAACAAGTAATAATTTTAAATTAAGTGCTATAAATTGTCAACTGAGTAATTTACTCATAGCAATCAAATAATACATAATCAAAGAGTGGGTTCTATAGCCTAATTATCTAAACATGACATCTTTCTAACTAGGATAGGATAACAATCCAATTAACAACCACATTTGCTTTTTTCTAGATAAAACTTCAACTAACAACCAGTATTTGATTGATCATATATATATGGCGGATTTTGCCCACAAAGAATGTATGTGCCAGTCACAAGTCCGGTTGGCATGTAATAAGGTATCTGTTAGTTATCTGTCCAATTCGGGTTCATATTTACATTTCGGGCCTCGTAAAATATCCCAAAACCCGTAAAACAACCCTTTCGCAGACACCCAAGTCCAAAACGGTCCGGGATACGCGTAATTCCCATGCCGAAGGACTTCCGGATTGCCTTAGGAAATCCGGACCCGTCCCGGATTGTTAAACAATCCGGGTAGGTCCGGATTACCGTTTTACCTCGTACGTTCACCCTGATTAATTTGCCAAGTGCGGGAAGTCGGTGCATACATAGTCCGCCTTGATGACGGTATACATCTTCTTTACATACCGACATCAAGTACTTCAAAACTGAGCAGGATCCTTAAGTTCCCTATAAATAGGGGCCTAGGTCTCTCATTTGGACAATTCCCTCACTTTTGGACTTGAAATGCTCTGACTTCTCTCTAAGGCTTTCTCTCTCTAGAAGTGCTAACTTGAGCGTCGGAGTGGGCCCAACCAGCATTTCCCCCTCACACGCTGGTTACTGCCCTTCGTGTAGGACCCAGAGATCAAGAGTTCAAGGTTGAGGATTGAAGTCTAGCTCGGTGATTGTGTATTAAGGATTGCGGCGTTCCCGTCCTTATACATATATCTCGAGCCCGATCGTGAAGGAAGAAGCCTGTTCGTGAAGGAAAAAGCCCGAAGCAGCCCAAGTGGTGAAGCGCACCCAACATTTGGCGCCGTCTGAAGTGATTCGAACAAAAGGCCATGCTGCAAGCCATGACAGGAAGACGACCAAAGAAGACGGGTATAAGCAGGACGAAACCAACGAGAAGTAAACCAGGACCTTCTCATATGCCGGACGCAGAATCCACGGCTTCGTCCATTCGCCCCTCCTACACAGTTCGGGCCAGAAGATCAAAAAAACGTGCCTCCGCAAGAGCAAGGAACGAGGGTGGATCAAGAAATTCCATCAGGAATGCCAGCTGAGGCAACACAGCAACAGCCAAGGAATGCAGCCAACATGCCTACAGTCACACCGGCAATGATGGCAGCACTTGAAGAACTCCTTGCTCTCAGGGAGATCTTAAGGAATCAAGGGTATGCTGCGCCTCCACCACCCCCGCGTGATAATGAACAGGCTGCTCCAGCCAGAGAAGCGTCATATGATGCCAACCAGCAAAAACCGCAACACCCAGATGGAGTAGAAGATTCTGAAGATGCCTATCAACAGGCCAGACAGGAGCCAGCACGTTCAGGCACTCCAAGCGTTGGCATGAAGCAACAAGGAGTAAGATGGAAGCAGCCTCCTGTGAGCAATTCACAACGCCCACACAATGAGGATAGCTCTAAAATAACAAGCCATGCTGGCACACACAATGATGGGTGGAGGAAGCCCGCGTACGAAAATGACATCCCAATCACGGGACTCACGGCTAAGGCCTTAGAAGAAATGATTGAGAAAAAAATGAAGCAATCAAAGATCAAAGGAATGCATGCCCTGGAAGAAAATGCATCACATCCGTTCTCTGATGAGTTAGTGCATAGTCACGTTCCAGATGCCCTGTGTAGAATTGGTGGAGAAAAATACAGAGGAAAAGGAGATCCAATCGAGCATGTGCAACAACATGAAGCGTCTCTGCTAGGACGAACGGACAACCCACATCACGTTGCCATGACATTTGTTAATACTCTCGTTGGAACTGCCGCACATTGGTTCTTCTCGCTGCCATGCGGAAGCGTTACGTCATGGGCATATCTAAAGGCAAAATTCATTCAAAGATACATGAGAGAGCGCATACTCCTTAAAGGGCCGAACGCGTTGAATGAGGTGACACAGCAAAACGACGACTCGTTAGCAGATTATTACATCCGCTTCAATCAAATCATATCAGACATTCAAGGGAACATCACCGAAGGAGAAATCGTGCGCGCCTTTATTGCAAATTTAGGCCGAAGAGGACATGCCCTAGCTGAAAAGATGGCAAGGCGCCCAGCTGAGACGCTTGAAGAATTGGCGGCGAGAGTAAAAGAATTCGTGGATCTGGACCGATTCAGAGAGCAACATAAGGCGAAATTTAGTGCAGCTCGCGCTAAGGAGAAGCAAGCAAAACCCCAGCAAGGCCCGCAACAAGTGAGACAATTCCAGCACCACAAGAGGCCATATCAGCCCGAATTCCAAAAACCAAAAGAAGTGAACCTGGCAGAGTGCGTTCCTTTGAATGCACCACTTTCCATAATCCTGAAGAAGATGAAGGAGGATAATATGTGGAGGGAGCCAGCGAACTTCCGAAAGGCCACTAGGAAAGCAGGAAGATAAATGGTGTGAAAACCATGAAGTCTACGGCCATGAAACAAACAGCTGTGTCAACTTGCGATTTTGCATAAACAACTTCATCCTTAACGGGGAGCTCAAGCAATATGTCGACCAAGGCGACAAACGACAAAAGAAGAACCATGCAGAGCAACCCGGGAAGGGAAACAAGGGAAAGGAGAAAGTCAACGAAAACCCACCACCGCCAAAACGTGGTGTCATCAACGTAATCCATGGTGGGCCAGCAGCAGGAGGTAGCGTTTCTAACGCCCGGGATGTCTATGCCTCACAGCTTCAAGTTCTGCCCAAGTACGGAAAGAGGCGGCAACCAGAGAAGGAGGACATAATCATCACGTTCTCAAATGCCGACAAGAAACACATAGTGTATCCTCATGATGATGCTTTGGTCATAACAACGGACATCAATGGATTTGATGTGCAAAGGATTCTGGTAGATGGTGGGAGTGCTGTGGATTTAGTGCATATAGAGGTGCTCAAGAAGATGGGAAAAAAGGAAGCCGATCTCTCACCGAGCACGTTTCCGTTGGTTAGTTTCGCATGAGCGGCAACCTACCCATTGGGCATGATTACGCTTCCAAGTATCCTTGGAGACGGGTGGAAAGTGATGGGTTTAGCTATAGCCGTTAGGCCCTTTAACGGTGAGTAAATGGTGAATAGGCCCACTGGGCCCTAAAAGAGGACAAGAAGACCAATGCGAAGGGTCCCGACAAAATGGGTCCCGACGATGAAAGGTCCCGACAAGGTCGGTCCCGATAGGCGAGCTGGACGCTCCCGATGAGATGCCTTTAAGTAGGCCCCGATGATGAATCCCTGAGGATGTTGGCCCTGTCACGATGACGAGGGGCCCCGAGCGGTGACCTAACGAGATAACTTTGGAGTCCCCGATATTGGTCGGTGATGGATATACGCCCAATTTGGACCCGTTGACTTCCGAATCGTTTTATTTTTATCACCCCGTCAATGATTGTAAATCGAAACTTCGACCCAAACACCCCGCGAAAACGCCAACGGTCCGGACAAGGCCAAAATACTCGTCCGGAACGAGGCAAACTCACCTAGGTGAGGTCGGGTGGCCACACCCGACCTCCCCTAGGGGAGATCGGGTCAGCCAACCCGATCTCCCCTAGGGGAGACAGGGTTGGCCAACCCGATCTCCCCTAGGGGAGATAGGGTTGGCCAACCCGATCTCCCCTAGGGAGGGGTTGGGTGGCCACACCCAACCCCTACCCTTCGGGGTCGAATTTTCTCCCCCCCAAGGGCCCCGGCGCCGTTTCCCGACTCCGATACTCAGTTTATTTCCGCCAATCTCTCCGTGCTTTAAGGTTTTAATTACGAGATTAAGGGCTAATTAATTGTGTTTAAAGGATAACGATGTCATTAAGCCACCTTAATGACATCGTTGCCTATAAATACAACCTTTCCACCATTCATTTGAACATCTTTGCTAATTGTGAAGTTTAGCTCTGACTTCTCTCTAGCTTTATCTCTCTAGAAAGAAACGTACTGACTTAGGCATCGGAGAGGGTACATCAAGCACCACCCCCGCTCCGTGCTTGATATTGCCCCTCTTGCAGGGCACGTGGAGAAGAGAAGGCGAAGGACAGAAGGACACGGATCAGAACGACAGGACTTAGGAGCACCGAACCCGTAGTTCCACCAGTGAGGAATAAGGTTTAGGTCGACCGCCCGTTGACCTGAAACTTAGAACCTAACACTTGGCGCCGTCCGTGGGCTTCGAACAGAAAGCCTGACAATAACGAGAGCGATGACGAACAACTTAGCATCTAGGCATCACCGCCCACCTGGGGGCAATTGGCGAGGGAGACAGCCTATACCTCCAGCAAGGCAGCCTAACCCAGAGAAACAACCTGTACACCTAGAGCCTCAGGTAACCCCACAGGCACCCCAGCATAACAACCAGGAGGAGGACCCTCACGCCCAGCTGGGGCTGAATCTTCCACAGCCTCAACTCCATTGGCAAGGAGGCCACAAAGAGAGGGGGAGCAACAGGGAGTGCCATGCCAATACACGGCACCTCCTTAGGGATACTACTATGAGGCGCAACCTCAAGGATATCCATATGGGATGCCGGCTCAAAGGAACAACAATCGCGCCCACACAACCAACACAAGGCCCGCATACACACAAGGAGCACATATAGTGACTCCGGGGTTGATGAGCGCATTGGACGAGCTACTAGCCTATAGAGAGACTCTGAGGAACAGGCAGGGAAGGCAACACCAGCATGAGGAAGAAGAAGTTCATGAGCAAGAACAAGTCCCAGAAGAAGAACACCACTCGCACCCTCGAACAGGGCAGCGAGAAGAACAAAGGAGAGATAACCAAAGGCCACCCCCAGAGGGAAGGCAGCAGTTTGTGCCTCCAAGGCAGCAACAGACACAGCAGGACGCCAGGGCTTACACCCCGCTGGGGGCAGACAGACAGGCAAGACCTCCAAGGAGGCAGGAATTCCACCAAGTACCCCAGCAGGGATATCAGGGATACGCCTACAGTCCGTACCAACACGGACAAGGAATCCCAGCAAGCCCAGTTTACAACTATGGAGGATATCAGAGAGACTATACTCCATCGTCGGTGATGATTACCCCGGAGGAGATAGAAGCCATGATAGTGAGAAAGATGAATGAGTCCAAAAGAAATGGACTGCATTGCCTAAGTGACAACACCAACCACCCCTTCACGAGGGAGTTGAAAATGAACAAAGTGCCAAGCTCCTTGCATACAATACAGATAGCAAAGTATAATGGCAAGGGAGACCCTTTGGAGCACATTCAACAGCATGAAGCCTCTCTATTCGGGAGAACTACTGATGACCGATACAAGGCACTCCTATTTCCAAACACCCTATCAGGGGTGGCGTCACATTAGTTCTTTAGCCTACCCACTGAGAGCATCCACTCATGGGTACAGCTAAAGGCGAAATTTCTTCAGAGATATCTAGGAGAAAGGAAGCTACTCAAAGGAACAGGCTCCCTAGACGATGTGAAGCAAGAAAATGATGAATATTTGGCTGATTACTACACTAGGTTCAACCAGAACATAGCAGACATACAGGGCGACATCACCGAGGGTGAAATAATAAGAGCCTTCATAAGAAACCTAGGCCGCTTCGGGTCCACATTGGCAGAAAAGATGGCCAAGAAACCGGCAAGCACTTTAGAGGAGCTAGCAGGGAGAGTGAAAACTCATATAGACCTAGAAAGGCACAGGGGCAGTAAGAAAGCCAAGATTCAAGCAGCAAAGGAGGACAACACAAAGCAGAATAAGGGAAAGCCACCTCAGGCACCTCAACCCATAAGGCAACAGGAGTGGCGTCCGCCTCAGCAAAGAAATCAGATGGGTGAGCCACTGAAGGCTAGGGAAATAAATGTCATCAAGTTCATACCATTGAACACCACCCCAGCAGTGGTCCTAAGAGAGATGAGAAATCAGAAACTATGGTCGCCCCCCGGAAGATGGAGAGCGCCAATGGTAAGGACACACAAGGATAGATGGTGTGATAACCATGAGGCATACGGGCATGATACGAACAAATGCTTTAGCTTGAAGCTAAGCATCAACAATATCATCCAGAGGGGGGGAGCTAAAACAGTTTGTTGATCATGGTGGCAACAGCATACAACCAGGGCCATCATACAAGGACAAAGGCAAAAACAAGGTAGATTATAATCCCCCACCTAACAAGAGGGGGACTATAAACATGATACATGGAGGAGTGGCATCAGGTGGCCCAACAGCTAATGCAAGGGAAGTTTATGCATCCAAGCTAGGCTCAGTACCAAAGTGGAGAAAGAGGCCAAGAAGGAGAAGAAATGAAGATTGAGTTTTCGGAGAAGGATAAGAGCCATATTGTCTTCCCGCATGATGATGCTTTAGTCATCACGATGGACATCGATAACTTCGATGTAAAAAGAATACTGGTAGATGGGGGCAGCTCTGCAGACCTCCTAAGCCTAAGGGTCCTGGAAGAGATAGGAAAAACAAAGGCAGACATCAAACCAGTCAATTTCCCTTTGGTTGGTTTCTCGGGGGCAACAAGCTATCCCCTGGGAATGATAACCCTGCCAGTGACCATGGGCCAAGGATGGACACAGTTGAGAGTGAACGTCAACTTCATGGTGGTTGAAAGCCTAGGAGCCTACAATGGGATCTTAGGAAGAACAACTATAAATCCATATGAAATTATGCCTTCTACGGTGCATCAGAAGCTGAAGTACATCACTGAAAATGGAATTGGAGAAGTATTGGGTGATCAACGCACTACAAGGCAGTGCTACGTCAACTCCATGAGACGTGGATCACACAAGTCAGACACAGTGGCTATGGTCATGACGGGGGCCATCCAAGATAAGGAGAAGGTGATGAAAGGGCCAAGGCAGGGAAAGATGAAAAAGGGAATTGCACTCCGCCTGAGTAGGCAGTTCTTTCAAAGACTAGCTAAGAAGAAACAGAGAGGTAAGGCTATAAGGGTAACAAGCATACCCTGGAAGCCAGAGAGTGCCGAAGGAAAGAGAACAAGGGAATCCATTGAAAGGGGTTTCCGATATATAGATGACATCAAGCAAATGCCAAGGGAGTCCATATCAAGTTACTTTGAGAGATTCTTCAGCTATGGTGCAAGCATGGACATCACAAGAAGAAAGGCCGTAAGGGCCTTCCTTAGAAACATGCACCCAACCTCATTTGAAGCATATGGAGGGCTCTATGAGGTGGTCATGACAAGCACAATGAGGGAGCTCAAAGAGAAGCTGGACAAGGCGTTCGCAAAAGAGATAGGGCAACTGGAAAAAGTCCGGGAAGAAGGAAGAGAGACTGACACACTGGAAGGAGGTGTAAACTTCAAATTCACACCCCTTACAGTGAAGATAGAAGAAATTTTCCAGAAGCACCTCAAGGAAGAGCTACCCACATGCAAAGAGGAGGGCAAGGCCTTCCTAGGAAGAGATGCACAGGGTTGGTGTGAGTACCATGGGACCTGGGGGCATCAAACCAATGATTGCATGGTGTTGAAGATAGAAGTGGAGGAAATGATTTACAAAGGAGGCCTAAAGGAGTACGTGGCAACAGACACACTCACCACCCCATATCCTTAGTTTCATATTCAGCACTTAGCATGTTCAAGCATTTTAAGTTTTCCAAAAACAACTTTTGAGAAGGAGAACTCAAGAAGTTACTCCGACTCTACAAGTATCTTTGATTTCCTCCAAAGGGTATCTTGATCCACCCAAGACACCCAAGTGTACATAAAGCATGAATGCTCCTAATGAAGTAGAAGTTACTCAAAAGTATCTTTCAAAGAAGGTGGTGATACAATCATTATGTTATCCTTACACAGATATGACTTCAAAGTCAGCAACACCCTCAACGCCCCCAAGAGCGTATCTTGAGAGTAGGTTTCATACTATGACCTTCGACGCCCCCAAGAGCGTATCTTGAGAGTGGTTTCCAAAAACTACGAACTTCGACGCCCCCAAGAGCGTATCTTGAGAGTGGTTTCGAAAAACTACGAATTTCGACGTCCCCAAGAGCGTATCTTGAGAGTAGTTTTCATACTACGACCTTCGATGCCCCCAAGAGCGTATCTTGAGAGTAGTTTTCATACTACGACCTTCGACGCCCCCAAGAGCGTATCTTGAGAGTGGTTTCCAAAAACTACGAACTTCGACGCCCCCAAGAGCGTATCTTGAGAGTGGTTTCCAAAAATTACGAATTTCGACGCCCCAAGAGCGTATCTTGAGAGTGGTTTCTAAAAACTACGACCTTCGACGCCCCCAAGAGCGTATCTTGAGGTAGATTTCAAACTACCAGATTCGACGCCCCCAAGAGCGTATCTTGAGGTAGATTTCAAACTACCAGATTCGACGCCCCCAAGAGCGTATCTTGAGGTAGATTTCAAACTACCAGATTCGACGCCCACTAGGAGCGTATCTTTGGTCAAATTGTGCCCTCCGGGAGCCTATCCTGTGAAACGTTAAGTGCCCTCCGAGAGCCTGTCTCGTACGCCCACCAAGAGCGTATCTTTGGTCTAACAGTATCATACACACCATTCAAAGGGTATCAGAAGAGATCATTGCACCATACTAAGAAGGATCCTACGAGAAAATAATGGCAAAGTAAAGTTGTATAAAGAACACATAATATTTTTTCCTTGATGAGATGGCAGGTATGATGTGAAGGAAAAAAGAAGGATAAGTAAAAGAAAACACAACAAAAGGAAGAGTCCATGATCAAAGGAATACATACAGAAGCATACGAAGTACCCATCAAAAGGCAAGTGTTTCCACACACTGCCAACAATACCATACGAAGAAGGAAAGCAACACAAAATCCAAAGTACAACAATCCCAAAAGACACTCAACCCATCAAGGGGGAGGAAAAGTAAAGTCGTATATACAAAGATAGAGAGATGTCAGCACATCAGCCAGAGCCTGCTGGAGAATCCTCACGGTCCTGACCCTCTGAGGACGAACCACCAGCAGAGATAGAAGCAGAGGAGGAAGAGTCCGAACTATCAATATCCACAGGTGTAGCATCCACCTGTGCAGGGGCAGGCTCATCAGCTACAGCAGCCTGACCCCTAAGGACAGCCATATAACCAGTAGCGTACGGTCCAAAGTCACCCAGATCACCAACCGGAAACTGGGGATCAATACGAAAGATATGGTCAACAAGATACTCGCCAAACTGGTTCATCTCCTGGGTCAGCCGCACACTGTAATCAGCAGTAAAGGCAGAGGAAGCCTTGTACTCAGATATTGCAACAGCTCTCTCCTCTGCCCGGCACCTTGCCTCAAGTTTCCTCAACTCAGAATGGAGTGACGATGCAACCTCAGCCTCACGGCGCAAGCTACCTACGGTAGTCTCAAGTAAAGACACCTGGTCCCTAAGCTCCTGCATCCGCAGGTCAGACAGGCGAGCCTTCTCAGTGGCAGTGGCAAGCTCCGCCTTCAGGGATACCTGGCTATCCTCAAGAGCCTTCTTCTCATCGGACAGCTCAAGCACAAGGGACGACATGTTCACCATGTCAGACATACCCTGAAAATTTAACAAGGGGTGAGTAACTGGAAAAGCAACCACATGAAAGTAAAAAGGGGAAGAGAGACACCACTCACAGGCACATAACGGGATAATACACCCTGAACGAAACGCCGGGTCTCCCTAGGAGACTTAGGCTGAGCAGCACGATCACCAGGAGGGATGGCACCGCGAAGCACACGGATGCCAACCTCCGGGGTGCGTAAGGAAGATCCGCTATCAAAGTGGAACTCCTTCAACCCAGCAAAAGGAGTCCACTCAGACCCAACGATATCCTCGTCAGTTAGGCGCGTTAAATCCTTCCGACTCAAAGCCGGAGGCCCACCTACACAAACAAAGCAAGATAAAGAAAAACACGAACATAGAAGCATCAATGACATGAAGAAGATCGAACCTGACGACCGTGCCCTCAGCTGGGGGGCAGGGGATGGAGAACCAGTGACCACTCCACCATCACCAACAGGCCGCTTCCCTTTATCAGCTCGGGAAGGTGCCTCTTTGACCACTATCTCTTTGTCGCGAGACAGGGTCGGGGGACGAACACCAGGGAGAGGAGGATCTGCAGCCTTCTTCTTCTTGACAGCCGAGGCCCCGGCATCAGAGTCGGACCTCCGTGACTTGGAATTAGAAGGTCCAGAGCCCTTGCCCACAGAGACAACTCTCTCGGTCACCAAAGGAGAGTGCCCTAACAATACAAGGAAAACAGTGTAAGAAAAAACACAAGTATACCATAAGAGGAAAAAAGAAGGAAGTATACCAGAGGCCCCAGCAGTCTTCCCAAGCATAGGGGACTTCTTCGGAGTAGAGCTGGAGGGAGCCCTCCTCTTGCTCAGATCGACCGGAGCTGCCTGCACGTTATACGTTTTCCCGTGAAACCAACCTACAAGGGAATAGCAGAAAGTAAATGTAGATGAGAAGACTAAGTAACATACCGAACCCCCGGAGTCAGGAGTCAAACTAATCCCTGCCTCATAAAGATCTGTCTCGGTCACCAAGGACACGGGGCAGTATGACTGGGTCCTGTGGCTCTCATAGATGGTCTTCATAGTCTCTAAGTCCACAGAAGAGAACTCCCCAAAGGCAGGCCAGCCGTCTGACCGATCCTCATTCAAAACCGGCCAGGTAACATATCGATCCGTGATAAAGAAATAATGTTTGGCCCAGTGGCTCGCCGAGTTATCACTCCAGGCCACGAAACGAAGAAAAGTATCCCACTCAACCCCGCTCAACCCGAAATCAGCAAATCGGGAATCTTTGAGGGACGGATGGCGAGTTACAAAACTCGCGAAACCTACCTTCCTCTGATACTGGAATCGATAGAAGCACCGGAACAAGACCAATGAATACTTCCAGGAGTACCAGTGGCGTAACACCCGGAAGCCCACCCAGACGCGGATAGCACTAGGGGCAAGGTTCACAGGGGAGATCCTAAAGAATCTACTCAATTCTACAAGATCATCGCAGTAAGGCAGCCGCAATCCAAACCGAATCTGGGAAGGATAAACAACAACCTTCCCCCTGGAGGGCTCTGTCACTGTCTGGCGGGTGTTTCCCAAAGAAGGAAGGAAAGTATATAAAGGCTCATCTAAGGGACAAATGTCACCTAAGGTAACATGCTCGTTATAATCGGACCTAGTCAGGTAGTTCTCCGACAAAGCACCAAGACCTAAATCAAAGACAGCGAGAAATTCCAAGCTCGAATCAGGCTCTGACTAACACCCCGGCTCAGTATACGGCTCAGAATTCGACACCAAACTAATGGCAGGAAAGAAAGCAATGCGACGAATAGAAAGAAAGAGAAACTTACTCATCCTTCGAAGGATGTAACGCCTTTGCAAAGTTTGCGTACGGGGACACCACCACGAATACAGTACCTGCCACGGCATGACAGATGTCAAGACAAGAAGATTTCCGGAAAGACCGGGCATACCCCGGCACCCGACAAACAACAACCAAAAATTCAAAGGCGTCCAACAAAGGTAACAAACACGCGCCAAGGACACCCCAACGATAAAATCGGGCAATTTTGCTCGAACCGAAAATCAATTCCCGGGCAAAATTACAATTACGCCACTCAACGGAAATCAACACACAAATGGCGCCCCAACGACAAATTCAAACAGGAATAGTTTAAACGGACAAAAAACTATCTCCGGACGACCGGCCAAAATTTTTTTTCCCCAAATTCGCGGCTATCTACGGCAATCACGTATTCAAGCAAAAATCGACAAATCAAACATCGGCAATCAAACACGGGCAATCAAAAACCGGCAATCCAAGTATCGAAATTTCATATGGTAAACGAAAGGAAAAGGATTGGACCTTCGGAAAACCCGAACCGATTCGATAAACGGGTCCGGAATTCGAATTTTGGTGTTTCCGGAAATCAGCCCCTCGCCGGAAACTGTCCTCCACCGCGCCGGAGCTGCCCTCGCCTTCGCTGGACCTCGCCGGACCAGACGCCGCCGTCGCCGGAGCTAAGCTCAGTCGCCCCACCTCCGCCACGTCCCGGTGCTAGCTGGTCGGAGTCGCCCGCGTCAGACCTCGCCTCCGCCGTGTCCCGTCGATCGCCAGCCACGCCTCAGCCCAGCGCCGTCGTCGCCCTGGTCTGCTGGCTCACCTCGCCTCCGCGCCGTCGCTGGCCGCCGTCCGCCCGGGGTTACGCCGCCGTCTCTTGCCGAGCCTCCCCGCGCCGCTGTCCCGTCCGCTGGCTGGAATTCTGGCCCTTGCCGGATTTCAGCCGGCCCCCCTTCCTTGGTGTCTCCAAATTTTTCCTTGCTCTCCAAGTGTGAGGAAAAAAGGAAAAGATGACAATGGTGGCTAAGTGAGGTAATTTCTTTACTCCTCTATATATTTGAAAAGGTGTAGGGTTTTTTAAAGTGACATAATCACAACCCTCTATTTAAAATTAGAAGAGATCTAAGGGTTAAAGGAAAACTATCATCTTTACCTCCCTTAGACAATGGTTAGGCATTTTTCCACTCAAGTTAACACCCCATAGACATGTTTTTTAAGTATCCCATACTTAGAAAAATTTTAGACCAAAATTAAAATTTTTCTCCACTCAGACTTATCCCGGCATGAAATTGAAGCATGGACTCGTTTAGCTGTATTCATTTTGCATCCCCACACGAGCGTATATTTTCCAAGTATACGCCCGTGGCAGTATTAGATTTATTATTTCCACCTCAGACGGACACGTGCTTGGACACGTGTCCGTGCTATTCTGACATTTGCAATTCCTCTATCTTATAAAACAGGGGGCAGAGTCAGAGACACACCTTCATGGGTAAGTAAGGATTCCGACAAAATGTAAAATCCCGGCTTTAAATTGCGCGTGTCATACCATCCTAAAATAGAGTCAACCAAGGGTCAGGCCATTGGTTGAATAGGGGGCATGTGATGGATATACGCCCAATTTGGACCCGTTGACTTCCGAATCGTTTTATTTTTATCACCCCATCAATGATTGTAAATCGAAACTTCGACCCAAACACCCCGCGAAAACGGCAACGGTCCGGACGAGGCCAAAATACTCGTCCGGCTTGAGGCAAACTCACCTAGGTGAGGTCGGGTGACCACACCCGACCTCCCCTAGGTGAGATCGGGTGGACCAGCCCGATCTCCCCTAGGGAGGGGTTGGGTGGCCACACCCAACCCCTACCCTTGGGGGTCGAATTTTCTCCCCCCCAAGGGCCCCGGCGCCGTTTCCCGACTCCGATACTCAGTTTATTTCCGCCAACCTCTCCGTGCTTTAAGGTTTTAATTACGAGATTAATGGCTAATTAATTGTGTTTAAAGGATAACGATGTCATTAAGCCACCTTAATGACACCATTGCCTATAAATACAACCTTTCCACCATTCATTTGAACAAATTGGCTAATTGTGAAGTTTAGCTCTGACTTCTCTCTAGCTTTATCTCTCTAGAAAGAAACGTACTGACTTAGGCATCGGAGAGGGTACATCAAGCACCCCCCTCCATGCTTGATATTTCCCCTCTTGCAGAGCACGTTGAGAAGAGAAGGCGAAGGACAGAAGGACACGGATCAGAACGACAGGACTTAGGAGCACCGAACCCGTAGTTCCACCAGTGAGGAATAAGGTTTAGGTCGACCGCCCGTTGACCTGAAACTTAGAACCTAACAGTCGGGACTTGCTATCAGAGGTTGAGGCCGAGAAACACGCCCACTATCAGAGTGGTGGGGAAGCGGCCCGAGATAAGCGGAACTGGCCGAGATAAGCGGAACATGGCCGAGATACGCGGAACGTGGCCGAGATACGCGGAGCGTGGGCTAACTGCCCTGGCAATTCATCAGGTAACTGAAGTAACTCCTCTCCTATATAAAGGAGGAAGTTACCTCAGATCACACACACACAATTTCATACTCGTACTTTTGCTTGCCTTGCCTGCCACGAGATTCTCATTTAAGCATCGGAGAGGGATTCTGGGTCACCGCCGGTCTATTCCCCTCTTGCGGGATTACGTGGAGCATAGGATTTCGGATTGCCGTCAAGGCCGTACCGGAGTTCCAACCGTGATCCAACATTGGTGCCGTCTGTGGGAAGCGTAACGAAAAGCAAAAATGACTTCTACTCGTTCAATGGCGGCTGGCAAGCAGAAAAAGCAAGGACAATCTGGTGGTTCCCGTCACCCTGCTGGAACTCTGAATTCAGGCCCGCCGGAGCGTGTGGTGGACCAAAATCTCCCTGCTGAGGTTTCCCGAACAGGGGGGCACAATGAAGTTCCTGAGGATACTGCTCGACAGCAATAGAATAGGGGGGAAGATGCTCCCGATGCTCCTCCAAACGCGGACCTGGCAAAGGCTGTGGCAGAGGCCATGCCGATGTTCTTGGAGGCCATGGAGGCTCTCTTAGAGCGGAGGGAGGCTGCTAAGAAGCAGGAGGAGGTGCCTCCGCCGGAGGAGGAACGGAATGTCCAGGAGGCCCAACCCAGAAATCGGGACAAGGGCAAGGAACCCGCTCAGTCGAAGCGATTTGTGATCGATGGGCCAGGACCAGTACAGCATAGGACCATTCCCCTTAATGGTCCCATCACCCCCGACCAGGTGGTGAAGATCGTGAACATCTGCATGGGGGACCAGAAGCAGATGATGTCGGAACTGAGGGATCGATCCACCCATCCCTTTGTTCCCCGATTGATAGACACCTTCGCCCCGCCAGGGCTGGGTATCCCCACGATTAAGGAGTATAATGGCGAGGGAGATCCAGTCCGACATGTCCAGAAGCATCTCATGGCTTGTCTAGGCAGAGCCCCAAACGATGACATAGTTTGTGTTTTATTCCCGGGTACACTTGGTGAGAGGGCCCTGACGTGGTTCTTCAGCCTGCCCTCAGGATGCATCTCCAGCTGGGCTGATATGCACGACCGTTTTATTCAGCAGTACCAGGGTCGTCGGTGACTCTTGAAGAGCGTGAGGTCCCTGGCCCAGGTGGTGCAGAGGCCCGACGAATCGTTGGCGCATTATTACCAGCGGTACACTGCCAGTGTGGTCGAGATCGATGAGGAGATATTGGAGGGAGAGACTATCCGCACCTTCCTTCGGAACCTTACAACACCATATGGTTCCGACCTGATGCACAGCGTGGCTGAGAAGGCTGTGTGGAACATGGAGGCGCTGCAGAAGAGAGTGAAGCAGCAAATCGACGTGCAGGAGTCGAAAATAGCTGTCGGAGAGCTTGATCCTCCGAAGTCAAATAGGGGGAAGTAGTCGTTCAAGCCATTGGACCACCATAAGGGGAAGGATAGATCCGAAGGCAGTCGGAGTCGAGGCCGCTCTGATCAAAGAGAGGATAGGCGTTCCCCGAGGAAGGACAAGCGGGAGGATCATCACATTCCTCTCAATAGTTCTATGGCTTCCGTGTTGGCGGTGATGGATCGGCATGGTATCTCCAGGCATCCCCCGAAGAAGGAAGGAGAATTTTTGGGATCCCGCACCGATTGTTACTGTCGGTTCCACCGCGCTAGGGGTCACGACACTAACCATTGTCGGGAGTTCATCAGCCTTCCACCTTTTCTCCTCGAGCAAGTCTAAGTCTAGACGTCTCATTTCCTCATTTGTCAGAGGCTCGTAATATTTCGCGCGATGGGACGCCACCGCTATCTCCACGGGAGCGACTGCCTCCGTGCCATAGACCAGGCCAAACAGAGTTTCCCCCGTCGATTGCTTGGGTGTTGTTCTAACAGCCCACAGCACATTTTCAAGCTCATCCAGCCAATGGCCCTGCAAGGCGTAGACTCTCTTCTTCAAGCCATCCATCACGATCTTGTTCGCTGATTCTACTTGGCCATTGGTCTGAGCATGGCGGAGTGAAGCGGTCCGATGCTCAATGTTCAATTCCTCCAGGTACTCCTTCAACTGAGCCCCATTGAACGGAGGGCCATTATCGCTGATCAACACTCGAGGAACCCCATAACGGGATATGATCTGAGTTTGAAGGAACTTGAGGATCTGCTGTCCCGTCGTCTTGGCCAATGCCTTAGCCTTTATCCACTTTGAGAAGTAATCGATAGCCACGAGTAAATACTTGCACTGACCTTTCGCTTGGGGAAGAGGTCC
The DNA here is from genome assembly GCA_036873135.1 of Clarkia xantiana subsp. parviflora. NCBI lineage: Eukaryota > Viridiplantae > Streptophyta > Magnoliopsida > Myrtales > Onagraceae > Clarkia > Clarkia xantiana. The sequence continues at coordinate 18,664,703 of JAPTYO010000005.1, forward strand.
CACCAAATCAATGCCCCATTGCGCGAAGGGCCAGGCACTCCTGATGGGCATCAAGTCCGCGGCGGGAACCACGATATTTGGAGCGTACCTCTGGCATGCATCACAGGATTGGACCATCGCTGTCGCTTCCTTGTTCATCGAAGGCCAATAGTAGCCTAGGTTCAACGCCTTCCTCACGATAGATCAGGCCCCTTCATGACAGGCAGCGACTCCCTCATGTAGCTCTCTCAGGATCCGATTCGTATCAGGCTCCGCCACACATTTCAGAAAAGGCTTTACATGCCCCCTCTTGTATAACTGGCTGTCCACCATCACGTAGTCGTTCGCAATTCGACGCAGCCTGACAGCTGCTACATCATCATCGGGGAGCGCCCCCGTAGTCAGGTATGTGACCATCGGGGTCATCCAGGTGGGTTTCTTTTCTTCCTCCGATCCTGCTTCCACAGCGCATACCTCCGATGGATCAATGGTTGAGATAATCACTCTCTCCAGGAAATGCACCTTCCGATTCTCCTCAGGGGCCACTCCTAGAGCAAACTTGCTTAAGGCATCTGCCTCCGCATTTTCTTCCCTCGGAATTGCCTCGATATCGAAGCTTTTGAAACTTCCCTTCAAAGTCTGCACCTCGTGCAAATACTTCCTCATTGTCGGGCTCTTGGCTTCATAGTTCCCCTGGACCTGATTCACGATCAAGCTGGCATCGCACTTTACTTTCAAATGGTCGACCCCCGTACCCTTGGCAATCTTAAGGCCCGTGATGAGAGCCTCGTACTCCGCTTCATTGTTGGTGGCCTTGAACGTTAAGGCCAAGGCATATCGCAAGGGTTCGCCTCCACCGGGCGGTATCAATACGAATCCTGCCTCCGATCCTTCTACACTTGATGAACCATCAGTGTACATCTCCAAAGTGTTCTCCTCATTTGGCTGTTCTGTTATCGGGACCTCCATAGTTGCCCCTTCTGCGGGACCCGTTGCTTCCAGATCGGGTGCCGTAGACTCAGCTATAAAATCTGCCAATGCCTGGCCCTTAATAGCAGTTCGCGGAGCAAAATGTATACGGAACTCCGTAAGCTCGATGGCCCATTTCACCAATCTCCCCGACGCCTCCGATCGGTTCAGAAAGTGCTTCAAGGGCTGATTTGTCAACACTGTAACCTCGTGTGCATGGAAGTAAGGTCGGAGCATTCGAGCGGCAACAATTAACGCAAAGAGATACTTCTCAATGGCGGGATAGTTCATTTCTGATTTGGAAAATGCCTTGCTTACATAATAGACAGGCACTTGGTTGCCCTTGACAATCTTAATCAAAACAAAACTAACAGCAACATCAGAAACAGCCAAATAGAGATAAAGCGGCTCGCCTGGAGCTGGTTTCGCCAACGGCGGGAGGGTACGGAGATGTTGCTTGAGTGCTTGGAATGCCTCCTCGCACTTGTCGGACCATTCAAACTTCTTGTGAGCCCTTAGCACATCAAAAAATGGCATGGCTCTGTCACTCGCCTTGGATAAGAATCGATTCATCGCAGCCAACCGGCCATTCAACACTTGAACCTCCCGATGAGTCTTCGGGGACTGCATCTCTTCGATTGCTCGCAGCTTCTCAAGACTCACCTCGATTCCTCTCTGGCTCACCATGAACCCTAGGAATTTCCCCGAGTTCACCCCGAAAGCACACTTGTCTGGGTTCAACCGAACCTGATGAAACCTCATCCGCTCAAACGCCGCCGCCAAGTTTTGGACGTGGTCTCCTGCCTGTCGGGATTTCACCAGTATGTCATCCACATACGCCTCCATGGTCTTCCCCAACATGTCTCCGAACAACTTGTTTACCATCCGCTGGTAAGTTGCTCCGGCGTTGATCAATCCGAAGGGCATCACGTCGTAGTGGTACACGTCACTGTCAGCATAGAAAGCTGTGTGGGGGGCATCCTCCTTCGCCATTTTGATCTGGTTGTATCCGGAGTAGGCATCCATGAAGCTTAGCAGCTCATGTCCCGATGTGGCATCCACCAACTGGTCGATCCTCGGGAGTGGATAGCAATCCTTCGGGCAGGCCTTGTTCAAGTCGCGGAAATCGACACACATCCGCCACTTCCTATTACTCTTTCGCACCAGGACTGGGTTAGCGACCCATGTCGGGAATCGTAGCTCCTTGATGAATCCAGCATCGAGTAGTCTACCCACCTCCTGCTGGATCTCGATCCTCTTGTCCGCGCCCATCGGACGCCTCCTCTGCGCGATAGGCTTGATCGCGGGGTTAATCTTCAGCTCGTGCACAATCACGTCGGGATTGATTCCTGGCATATCACTCGGGGACCAGGCAAACAGCTCCTTGAACTCCTTCAGAAGCTCGATCAACTCTCGAGCTCTTTCCTCCGACAGAGCAGATCCGATCTTCACCTTCCTTCGAGGTCCATCGATCTCTACCTCCTTCAGATCCTCCATGGGGGCGGGACGCCCAAACTCCTCTCGAGGATCAGCATCGGTCTGTAGGACCGCCATGGATTCCCTTCTTCTCCGTCGAGTGGCATTAACATAGTACTTTCGTGACGCCACCTGGTCGCCCTTGACCTCTCCGACACAATGGTCTGTCGGGAACTTCATCTTCTGGTGGACGGTTGAAGCAACTGCCATGAGAGGATTGATAGTGGTCCTTCCGATAATAGCGTTGTATGTTCCCGCGGATTCTACTACAACGAAGTCCACGTTCCGCCGTTCCATCTTCCAGCCACTACCGAACTCCACCGGTAAGGTAATCATCCCCAACGGATAGGAAGTCGATCCAGAGAAACCCACCATCGGGAAGTTCACCTGCGTCAGGTCCTTCTTCGTCTTTCCCATGGCTTCCAGGGCATCCATGAAAAGAATGTCGGAGGAGCTCCCTCCGTCTATCAGGATCCGCTTCATCTCGAATCCGTCCACATCTAGGGTCACGACCAAGGCGTCATCGTGGGGGCTCTCCACGCCTATCAGATCCTCCGCCGAGAAGGAAATCACCATTTCCTCCTTTAGAGTCCACGACCGGGACCTCTTGCCTAGCACCACAGCAGCGGAGATGCGAGAAGCATAATTCTCCCGAGAAGAAGTGGTGTCACCTCCCGCTGCCATTCCTCCATGAATGACGTTAATGGTTCCCCGTCTCTCCTTACGGGCACCAGAACCAGAAGGTTCCGACTCAATCTTCTTATTCTTCGGGGATCGGTCATGGGACTTGGAACGGGACCGCGACCGACTTTTGGAACAGGATCGGCACCTTCCCCTTCTGACGAACTCCTTCAGCTTCCCCTTCTGGATCAGCTTCTCTATCACCTTCTTCAGATCCTGACAGTTATCTGTGTCGTGACCACTGGCTCGATGGTACCGACAATAACGATCAGAGCGGCCTCCCAAGAACTCTCCTTCCTTCCTCGGGGGATATCGGGCGAGACCCTGCCGATCCATCACGGCTAGCACGGAGGTCATCGAGCTGTTGATGGGAACACTACGACCCTCGTGGTTATCCTTCTTCGGAGGACGCTTATCCTCCCTTCTCTCGGGGCGACCACGGTTCCTACTCCCTTCCGACTTGTCGCTCCCCTTGCGATCATCCGACAGCTTGGACGATGGCTTTCCTCTTCCCGACTTCGGAGGATCAAGCTCTCCGGCAGCAATCTTCGACTCCTGGACGTCGATTTGCTGTTTCACCCTCGCTTGCAGGGCCTCCATATTCTACACAGCTTTCGCGGCCACACTATGCATCAAATCGGAGCCATAAGGAGCAGTCAAGTTCCGATGGAAAGTTTGGATGGTCTCTCCTTCCGATATCTCCTCATCAATCTCCGCGGCACTGGCAGTGAATCGTTGGTAGTAGTATGCCAACGATTCATCGGATCTCTGCACCACCTGGGTCAAGGACCTTACACTCTTCAGGAGGCGTCTAAGACCCTGATATTGCTTGATAAACCGATCGTGCATGTCCGCCCAGCACGTAATGCTTCCTGGCGGGAGGCTGAAAAACCATATCATGGCCTTTTCTCCCAAGGTGATCGTGAACAGTGAACATACGAGGTCATCGTTCGAGGTCCTTCCCATGCAAGCCTGGACATGTCTCTGAACATGGCGGACCGGGTCTCCTTCACCATCGTACTCTTTGATGGTTGGAATGCCTAGCCCTGGCGGGGCGACAGTATCCAGCAGCCGCGGAACGAAAGGATGACTGGATCGATCCCTCAGCTCCGATGTCATTTGCTTCTGATCGCCCATGCAAATGCTGACGATTTTCACCACCTGATCGGGGGTGATGGGGCCATTCAGGGGAATGGTCCTGTGCTGCACTGGTCTGGGACCATCAACCACGAACTTTTCCGAATGCGCGGGCTCCTTACCCTTATTCCTGGGCTGAATCTCCTGGACCTCCGGTTCTTCTGGAACCACCCTCGGAGGGGGTGGAGGCAGCTCTTCTCGCGGGGGCAGCTCCTCTGCCCTCCTGGCAGCCTCTCTCTTGTCCAACAGAGCCTCCATGGCTGCCAAGAACATAGGCATAGCATCTGCGACCGCCTTGGCCAACTCCGAGTTTGAAGAAGAGCCTACCTCCCTTCGCGGGACCTCCTCTCTGTGCCCCACCGGGTTTGCGGGAGCATCCACCTCCCTTCGCGAGATCTCTGGCCTGTTCACTGCCGTGTCTCGGACTGAGACCTCATCATCACAATGCCCCCCTGTCTGAGAAATAGCAGGGTACTCACCTTGTTCAGCAGCATGTTCCAACAACGGGGAATTCATAGTTCCAGCGGGGCGAGAACTGCCGGCCTGAACTTGCTTCTTCTTGCCACCACCAGCCATTGATCTGGTAGAAACTATCTTGGCTTTTTGTTAGATTCCCACAGACGGTGCCAATGTTGGATCACGGGCGAAGCTCCGTTACGTCTTTGACGGAAAGCTTGGACTCCTGGGCTCCGCGTAATCCTGCAAAAGGGGATGACCTGGGTGACGACCCAGAATCCCTCTCCGATGCTTAAATGAGTATGTGATCAATGGGGTGGTAAGCAATAGTCTAAGTTCGTATTAGATCATCTGTTTTCTGAGGTAACTTCCTCCTTTATTAAGGAGGGGAAGTTCCTCAGTTACCTGTGACCGTGATTGGCCGTTTTGCCCATGATTCCGCATATCTCGCTACGATTCCGTATATCTCGTTCGGGATTCCGTAGATTTCCCCCCACGCTCCGCGTATCTTACCCATACTCCGCGTATCTCGGGCACGCCCTGCGTATCTCGGGTAAGTTTATCTATATCTTTAACCGTCGTCCCACTACTCTATCTAGTAGGCGGGTTTCTCGGTTTTATCCTCTGATCACAAGTCTCGACTCCCGTCGGGGACTCCAGAGTTATCTCATTCTAGGTCACCACCCAGGACCCTTTGTCTCACGAGACAGGTCCAGCCTCTGCGGGGCTTTTATCATCGGAGCCTTTACTAAGGCATGTCGGGGCCTACTCAGAGGCTTCTTGTCGGGAGCATTCAGCTCATACATCGAGACCGCTAAAGTCGGGACCCTTCATACTGGGCCTCTGGGCCTTCCAGGCTTTTCACGAGGCCCACTGGACCTACTCGCCGTCCATTGGCTGTTAACGGGGCTAACGATTACATCGGAACCCATCAGCCGTCAAGACCGTACCGGAGTTCCACCGTGATCCAACATTGGCGCCGTCTGTGGGAAACGTGACAAAAAGCTAATATGACTTCTACTCGTTCAATGGCGGCTGGCAAGCAAAGAAGACAAGGACAATCTGGTGGTTCCCGTCATCCTGCTGGGACAACTCTGAATTCACCAACGGAGCGTGCTGAGGACCAGAATCTCCCTGCTGAGGTCTCCCGGACAGGGGGGCACAACGAAGTCCCTGAAGATGTTGCTCAGCACCAAGAGAATAGGGAGCAGGAGGTTCCTCCAAATACGGACCTGACGAAGGCTGTGGCGGAGGCCATGCCGATGTTTTTGGCGGCCGTGGAGGCTCTCTTAGATCGGAGAGAGGCTGCGAGGAGACAAGAGGAGGTGCCCCCACCAAGGGAGGAAGTGCCCCCACCAGCAGAGGTTCAGAATGTGCAAGAGGCCCAACCTCGGAGCCAGGACAAGGGTAAGGAGCCCACTCAGTCCGAGCGATTTGTGGTCGATGGGCCAGGACCCGTACAGCATAGGACCATTCCCCTTAATGGTCCCATTACCCCCGATCAGGTGGTGAAGATCGTGAACATCTGCATGGGAGAGAAGAAGCCGCTGCTGTCGGAACTGAGGGATCGATCCACCCATCCCTTTGTTCCCCGACTAATAGACACCCTCGCCCCGCCAGGGCTGGGTATCCCCACGATTAAGGAGTATGATGGCGAGGGAGATCCGGTTCGTCATGTCTAGAAGCACCTCATGGCGTGTGTGGGCAGAGCCCCGAATGAAGATATCGTGTGTACACTGTTCCCGAACACACTTGGTGAGAGAGCCCTGACCTGGTTCTTCAGTCTGCCCCCAGGGTGCATCACTTGCTGGGCTGATATGCACTACCGCTTTATTCAGTAGTACCAGGGTCACCGACGTCTCTTGAAGAGTGTGAGGTCCCTGGCCCAGGTGGTGCAGAGGCCCGATGAGTCGCTAGCATACTATTACCAGCGATACACTGCCAGCGTCGCGAAGATTGACGAGGAGATTTCGGAGGGTGAGACCATCCGTACCTTCATTCGGAACCTAACAGCCCCCTACGGTTCCGACTTGATGCACAGTGTGGCTGAGAAGGCTGTGTGGAATATGGAAGCATTGCAGAAAAGGGTGAAGCGGCAAATCGATGTCCAGGAGTCGAAAATAGCTGCTGGAGAACTTGAGCCCCCGAAGTCAAATAAGGGAAAGCAGTCGCTCAAACCCTTGGACGATCGTAAGTCGAAGGATAAATCCGAGAGCAGTCGGAGTCGAGGCCGCTCTGATCGAAGGGATGATAGGCGTTCCTCGGGGAAGGACAGGCGGGAGAATCATAACATTCCTCTCAACAGCTCTATGGAGGAGGTGTTAACGGTCATGGAACGACAGGGTATCTCAAGGTACCCCCCGAAGAAGGAAGGAGAATTTTTGGGATCCCGCACCGATCGTTACTGTCGATTTCACCGCGCAAATGGTCATGACACTAATCATTGTCGGGAGCTGAAGAAGGAGATCGAAAAGCTGACCCAGAAGGGGAAGCTTAAGGAGTTTGTCGGGGAGAAGCGGTGTCGATCCCATTCTCGATCCCGATCGCGGTCCCGTTCCTGATCCCGCGATCGGTCCCCAAAGAAGAAGAGGTCTGAGCCGGAGTCTTCTGGTGCCCGTAAGGAGAAGCGGGGCACTATCAATGTGATTCACGGAGGATTTGCTGCGGGAGGTGATACCTCGGCCTCTCGGGAGGTTTATGCCTCTAGAATTCCCGCTGCCGTGGTGTTGGGTAAGAGGTCCCGATCCTGGACCCTGAAGGAAGAGATGGTGATTTCCTTTTCATCGGATGATCTAGTAGGTGTGGAGACTCCACACGATGATGCCTTGGTCGTGACCTTGGACGTGGATGGGTACGAGATGAAGCGGATTCTGATCGACGGAGGGAGCTCCTCCGATATTCTGTTTATGGATGCGTTGGAGGCCATGGGGAAAACGAAGAAGGACCTGAAGGAGGTGAACTTCCTGATGGTTGGATTCTCTGGCTTTACCTCTTATCCGCTGGGAGTGATATCCTTACCAGTGGAGTTGATAGTGGGTGGAAATCGGAAAGGAGGAACGTGGAGTTTGTGGTAGTTGAGTCCGCGGGGACCTATAACGCGATTATCGGGAGAACTACCATCAACCCGTTGATGGTAGTTGCCTCGACTTTTCACCAGAAGATGAAATTCCCGACTGACCATGGAGTCGGAGAGGTCAAGGGCGACTAGGTGGCTTCCAGGAGATGTTATGTTAACGCCACCCGAAGGAAAAGACGGGAAGCTATGACTGTCCTCCAGACAGATGCTGATCCCAGTGAGGAGTTTGGGCGTCCCGCCCCCGTGGAGGATTTGAAGGAGGTCGAGATTGACGGACCTCAAAGGAAGGTGAAAATCGGGTCTGCTCTGACCGAGGAGACAGCCCAAGAATCGATCGATCTACTGAAGGAGTTCAAGGAGCTGTTTGCCTGGTCCCCGAGTGACATGCCAGGAATTAGCCCCGATGTGATCGTGCACGAGTTGAAGATTGATCCCGCGATCAAGCCTATCGCACAGAAAAGGCGTCCGATGGGCACGGACAAGAGGATCACGATCCAGCAGGAGGTGGGCAGGTTGCTCGACGCTGGATTTATCAAGGAGCTCCGATTCCAGACTTGGGTCTCCAACCCGGTTCTGGTGAAGAAGAGCAATGTGAAATGGCGGATGTGTGTTGATTTCCGCGACTTGAATAAGGCTTGCCCGAAGGATTGTTACCCACTTCCTAGGATCGACCAGTTGGTGGATGCTACGTCGGGACATGAATTGTTGAGTTTCATGGATGCTTACTCAGGCTATAATCAGATCAAGATCGCCAAGGAGGATGCCCCCCATACTGCCTTTTATGCTGATAGTGACATCTATCACTACGATGTCATGCCCTTTGGATTGATTAATGCCAGGGCAACTTATCAAAGGATGGTGAACAAGTTGTTCGGGGATATGCTGGAGAAAACCATGGAGGCTTACGTGGACAATATGTTGGTGAAGTCCCGACAAGCTGAGGATCATGTACACAACCTAGCCGCGGCGTTTGAGCGGATGAGGCTTCATCAGGTTCGCTTGAACCCGACCAAGTGTGCCTTCGGAGTCCACTCGGGGAAGTTTCTGGGCTTTATGGTGAGTCAAAGAGGAATTGAGTTGAACCCCGAGAAGCTGAGGGCGATCGAGGAGATGTAGTCTCCGATAAATCATCGGGAGGTGCAAGTGCTGAGTGGCCGACTGGCTGCAATGAATCGCTTCCTGTCCAAGGAAAGTGACCGATCAATGCCATTTTTTGAAGTCTTGAGGGCCAACAAGAAGTTTGAGTGGACTGCCAAGTGTGAAGAGGCGTTCCAGGCACTCAAGCAGCACCTTCGCACCCTCCCGCCGTTGGCGAAACCGGTCCCAAGCGAGCCGCTCTATCTATATTTGGTTGTTTCTGAATTTGCCATTAGCTCTGTGTTAGTGAAGGTTGTCGAGGGTAATCAAGTCCTCGTTTATTATGTAAGCAAGGCGTTTTCCAAATCTGAAATGAATTATCCCGCCGATGAGAAGTATCTCTTTGCATTGATTATTACTGCTCGGAAGCTGAGGCCTTACTTCCATGCGCATGAGATTACTGTGTTGACGAATCAGCCTCTGAAGTATTTTTTGAACCGACCTGATGCGTCGGGGAGATTAGTGAAATGGGCAGTCGAGCTTAGTGAGTTTCGCATACACTTTGCTCCGAGAACGGCTATTAAGGGCCAGACGTTGGCGGATTCTATAGCAGAGTCTACAGCCCAAGATCTGGAAGAAGCGGGCCCTGTAGAGGGGGCAACCATGGAGGTCCCGATAGCAGAACAACCAGAGATGGCAGAGCAATCAGAACAACCAAACGAGGAAAATACTTGGGAAATGTACACGGATGGCTCCTCAAGTTCAGACGGATCAGGAGCAGGGTTTGTATTGATACCACCAGGCGGGGGTGAGCCGCTTCGATATGCTTTGGCTTTAACGTTTAGGGCCACGAACAACGAATCTGAGTATGAGGCTCTTATCACAGGCCTGAAAATTGCCAAAGGTACCGGAGTTGCTCACTTGAGAGTGAAGTGTAACGCGGGCCTGATTGTGAATCAAGTCCAAGGGCGATACGAGGCGAAGAGCCCGATGATGAAAAAGTACCTTCGTGAGGTGCAAGTCTTGAAGGAGAGCTTCAAAAGTTTCGACATTGAGGCGATCCCGAGGGAAGAAAACGTGGAAGCGGATGCCTTGAGCAAATTTGCCTTGGGGGTACCCCTGGAGGAAAACCGGAAGGTGCACTTCTTGGAGAAGGTTATCTTGTCGACCACCGACCCGACGCAGGTGTGTATTATTGAAGCAGGATCGGAGGAGGAGCCCACTTGGATGACCCCGATAGTCGCGTACCTGACTACGGGGGCAGTCCCCGATAATGAAGTAGTAGCTGACAGGATACGTCGGATCGCGGTTAATTACGTGATGCTGGACAATCAGCTATACAAGAAGGGCTGGTTCTCGACTCCGTACTTGAAATGTGTGGCTAAGCCCGACACAAGTCGAATCCTGAGGGAGGTGCATGAAGGGGTCGCGGCTTGTCACGAAGGGGCCCGATCCATTATGAGGAAAGTGCTGAACTTGGGATATTATTGGCCTACGATGAGCAAGGAGGCGACGGCGTTGGTCCGATGCTGTGACGCGTGCCAGGGGTATGCCCCGAATATCGTGGCTCCGGCCGCTAATCTGACGTCCATCAAGAGTGCTTGGCCCTTCGCGCAGTGGGGTATCGTCTTGGTGGGACCTCTCCTGCAGGCACAAGGTCAGTGTAAGTATTTGCTAATGGCTATCGATTATTTTTCGAAATGGATAGAAGCTAAGGCGTTGGCCAAGACGACGGGGAACCATATCGTCAAGTTTCTCCAGACCCATATTGTATCCAGATACGGGATTCCTAAGGTGGTGATCAGCGACAATGGTCCACCGTTTAACGAGGCTCAAGTGAAGGAGTATCTGGAGGAGTTGAATATCGAGCATCGGACAACCTTTGTCCACCATGCTCAGACTAATGGCCAGGTGGAATCAGCCAACAAAATCGTGATGGATGGCCTGAAGAAAAGGGTCTATGCCTTGAAGGGCAAATGGTTGAATGAGCTGGAAAACGTGCTTTGGGCTCTTAGAACGACACCCAAACGATCAACCGGGGAGACTCCGTTTGGCCTTGTTTATGGCACGGAGGCAGTTGCTCCCGTGGAAGTAGCTGTGGCGTCCCATCGGATGAGATATTATGAGCCTTTGACGAATGATGAAATGAGACGTCTGGATTTGGACTTGCTCGAAGAGAAGAGGCGGGAAGCCGATGAAGTCCAGGCTCGAATGCGTTTGGCGACGGCCAGGTATTACAATCGGCGAGTTAAGTACCGACAATTCTTTGTCGGGGAGCTGGTTTGGCGTCGGAACGAGTTCACCCTTTTGGATCGGATCAACAAGATGTCACCAAAATGGGAAGGACCTTACAAGGTCGTGGGGATGCCAGCTCCGAATGCGTACAAGTTGGAAGACCTCGATGGCAGAGTATTGAAGCATTCTTTTAGTGGCGAACACTTGAAGAAATGTCATGCTTGATGAAAAGTCGCCTTAAGTGGTGCCCGATGAAAGTCACCTTATGTGGTGCCCGATGTAAAATCGCCTTAAGTGGTGTAAGTTATTTATCGTTTGATTCGATGTAAGCAAATTTTGTGCCATCAATGAATAAAGAGGTAGCTTCCGATCAGAATTATTCTTAGATTTATTCTAAGCGTTATTGAGTCGCCTTAAGTGGTGCACGAGAAAAGTCGCCTTAAGTGGTGCACGAGAAAAAGTCGCCTTGAGTGGTGCACGAGAAAAAGTCGCCTTAAGTGGTGCACGAGATTAAGTCCTCTTGAGTGATGCATGATTCTTAGATTTATTCTAAGTGTTGTTAAGTCGTCTTAAGTGATGCACGAGGTTAAGTCGTCTTAAGTGATGCACGAGGTTAAGTCGTCTTAAGTGATGCACGAGGTTAAGTCGTCTTAAGTGATGCACGAGATTAAATCGTCTTAAGTGATGTGTGAAAATGTCTTAAGTGTCGAGGTTTCGCCTTAAGTAAAGTTAAGTCGCTTTGAGAAGTGCAATGGAAAATTGGGAAGATAGTCTGATATTAATGAGGGCTCAAAAGCCCGAGGATTACAAAAATGAGGAAAAATACAAGGACTCTAAAGATAAAGCGTTTAGGCTTGGTCCTTGTCGGCGGCATCAGTGGGAGCAGGGTGCACAAGATCTTTGGCAGAAGGCTCCACAGGTTCAGCTGCTGGAGGGTCGATTATCGGGGCGTCGGCACTTGGAGGCTCTGCCATGTCTTCAACAAACGCGGGGGTGCTTCCCTCATCACTCTCCTCCGAGAGGGCAAAGTATTTCTTCGCGAAGGGAGCGAGAGATGGATACTTGTCGAAGTTGATGGCGTCGCCATACTCCAGGTGGAGTTCCTAGACTGCGTTGAAGAGGGTGTTCTCCACCTCCGCGCTGCAGAACTTCACTGCATCAGCCTGGAAGTCTTCGGACCTCCGATAATCCTCCCGGCCCTTGGTCTCGGCCGCGACCAGCTGCGCAGGAACCTCAACGACTTGCTCCTCCAGAGCCTTCTTTTCAAGGACAAGTTTCTCCTCAGCAATCCGCCGCCTGCCGCTCCCGCTTCAGGAGCCCCTCGAAATCACGAACCTGATTTGGAGGTCCCGAGTCTTTCGGTCGAGGATGGCCTGCTCCTTGGCCAGTTTTCCCCGCGAAGACTCGGAGGCCGCGAGATCCTCCTCAAGCTTAGCTATGATCGCGGGGGGCCCCTTTGCCCGCTCCTGCTCCAGGGCCTCCTCAAAGGCGAATATGTACCCGAGGAAACGGTTGATGTCCCCCATCTCCTGTGAAGGAAGGGAGAGAAGTGTTAGCAGATGAGCAACCGGTCTTATTGATGAAGGAGAGAAAAGTGAAAGTCTTACCTCTATCCGACGCATGGACATCTCTTAAACATCTCGGCAGATGTCCTCCCGATCCAAGGAAATCAGATACCTCATAGTGGGCAGGATTGAGCTTGCTAGCAGATGTGGAGCCAGCTCTGGGTACGTGTCCCCCTGTCGGAGCCGGACCCCTTGCAGCGTTTGGATCAGGGTCCAGGGAGCATCCTTCTGTGCGGGGTCCAAGACCTTGTAAAAACTCCTTCGAGGGATAGAGGAGAAGGGCCGACTCGAGTCGTGGAGGGGCGTGCCTCCGACTCACCCCGTGCTGGGGAAGGAGTGAAGTCAGGGATGGGCGACGGTTGTCGCTGTTGTTGTGAAGAAGGCGAGGGGGGCAGCCCCTTGGAGGTTGGTTTCAGTGGGGACTGCCCCGCCCTCCGACGAGGAATCAAGGAGCCACCCTCATCAGTCTCCTCGGAGGAGTCCAGGTTCTCCACCCGACGAAATTGATTGCCGGTCGGGGTCTCTCCACCAGAGAAAAGTGGTGACCCTGCTGAAGGAGGCGCCCCTGCTGAAGGTGGGGCACCTGCTGAAGCTCAAGCACCCGACGGAGCTCCCGAGTGACCTGCACCTAGAGGGCGAGAGGCTTCAGAAACATAATCAGGATGTTCGTTAGGGCCCTTACACCAAACGATGCGCCGAGAAACATATTGGTCCTTCCCGCGGTAGTTGTAGTAGCCCGCCTTCAGGACACGAGGAGTTTCCCCTCGGAGGACACGTTTGACATCGGCGATGCGGGCCTCCATGGTCGAAGGGATCAACTCCTTAGGAACTAGCTTCCTGTACGATTTAATAGCTAGACGGAGCTTTTTACCTTCTTCAGCATTCTGGACATCGAAGAGTTTGTCCACCTCCACGCGGCTCCTCTTTGTCCTCTTCGCGGAAGGAGATCCCGACGGAGCAGCAGCTTTCTTGGCCGACTTCCTCTTCCGCGCGGGGCGGACAGCGTCGGTCTCCCCCTGCTTAAGGATCAGACTGGCCATCACGGATACCTTCTTAGCTGCAAACAGTGAAAGACAGAGATTAGAAACGTTACCCAAGAAACCATATTGGAGGGGCCGTCGAAGAGTTGACCCCCAGAGACTATGTCGAGGAGTCGGATCCCGGCATTCACCAGGTCCCGCTCCACTAAAGAATTGGTATCAAGGGGAGTATAGGACTCCCCCCATCGGTAAAGCTGAATGAGATGAAGGGTCTGGAAGTCTTCATCAGAGTAGGTGTGGTAAGCGGGAGGAGAGTCCGCTTCCACCTCCCATCGGGGCCAGGGGATCGAAGAGTTTTTGATGAAGAAGTAGCTCCTCTTCCACCCACTATTGTCGGACCCCGTGTCGATCAGGAGTCCCCGACCCTTGACAACCTTCCAGGTGTCATTGGTCCAGCTGCACAACGCGAGTTGCGTCCTGTTCCACTTGGGCATCCGGGGGTAGAAGGCACAAACCCCCGCCTCGTTGCACTTCATCCCGTAGAAGGTTCTGAAGAGCTTGAGGCTGTAAACCCACTTCTGTCGGAAGCAGAGGACTTGGAAGGCGTTCCATAGGCGGATGGCGTGGGGAGAGAAAGTGGTTGGATGCGTCTTGTAGTGTTGGCACATCTCAACCAGGTTGCCACAAAAGGGGAACCGAATCCCCGCCGATATTTGCCCCGTAGAGACAAATACCTCCCCTTTCCGGGGACAGGTAACCTCAAGGTTACTCGAGAGGCGGGGCCAAGGATACGGGAAGCGAGGTTCCCAGGTAGAAGTGATGCATCCCTCCCGGAGAGCTGCATCGTAAGCAGTGCTGGAAATGTCGTTGAGTCCATAGTCGAAATTGAAGAGCTTTCTCCCCTCGGAACTAGATCCACTGTCTGAAATCAGCCATGGCAAGGAAAGACACATTGGGTTTTTCGGAAAATCACGAACGAATTAAGCAAAGACGAAGGAAAAGATATACGAGCAACGAAGAAGAAATCCTTACCAGACATGATGACTTGAGGTAGGAAGGATGATCTGAAGGTTGCCGGAAAGTTGTTCGGAGAACAGGAGGCCGGAGAAGCACTTGAGTCTTCGAAATCGCATAGCTTTTGGAGTTCTCAGAGTTGCAGAGAGCTTTTGAAATTTCGGAAACGGTAAAAGCGAAACTGTGCCCAGGATTAGGGTTTTATAGGCGAAGAGGACAGTCGAAAGGACGTTCTAATCTGGATCGTCGAAGTCGAAGCGTTTTGATCTGAGCCGTTGAGATGAAACGTGCAGAATGGCAACGGGTGTAATGAATAAACGGCCTGAAAAGCACTTTTTCAGAAAAATCAGGCACGGGTGCCAAAGACGTCGCTTCGTTATCTGCTGCATTTAATGGCTGGGGAACCGAGGAGTCTTCTCGGATTTGGTGGTTATCCTCAAGGCATCGAGGAAACGTGAACGAGAAGATTTGTATCAAGTGACTGTATCAAGGGAAAGGTCCCAGACTCCGATGTCGGGAGGTCGGGAGTTGAAAGACACGACGAACTGTAAGTCCCTCATGTCTTGGGGGCAAATGATGGGTTTCGCTATGGCCGTTAGGCCCTTTAACGGCGAAGAAACGGTGAACAGGCCCACTGGGCCCTAAAAGAAGGTCAAGAAGACCAAGGCGAAGGGTCCCGACAGAGGGAGTCCCGATGATGAAAGGTCCCGATAGGGTCGGTCCTGATAGGCGAGCTGGACGCTCCCGATGAGATGCCTTTAAGTAGGCCCCGATGATGAATCCCTGAGAATGATTGGCCCTGTCACGATGACGAGGGGCCCCGAGCGGTGACACAATGAGATAACTCTGGAGTCCCCGATATTAGTCGGGACTTGCTATCAGAGGTTGAGGCCGAGATACGCGGAGCGTGGCCGAGATAAGCGAGATCATGGCCTAGACAGGCGGGATCGTGGCCGAGATACGCGGAGCGTGGCCGAGATAAGCGAGATCATGGCCTAGATAGGCGGGATCGTGCCCGAGATACGCGGAATATGGGCTAACCACCCCAACGGTTCACCAGGTAACTGAGGTACCTCTCCGCCTATAAAAGGGCAGAGGTTACCTCAGACCACATTACGTTTTTTGAGATACACTCTTTGAGATTCCTGCTTGCCAGTTTATACGAGATACTCATTTAAGCATCAGAGAGGGATTCTGGGTCACCGCCCGGTCTATCCCCTCTTGCAGGATTACGTGGAGCGAAGGAGCTCGGATCGCCGTCAAGACCGTACCGGAGTTCCACCGTGATCCAACAGTCGGTACTCTCATGTACGCCATGCAATGCACCTGTTCGGGCATCTGTTACGCCGTGGGCCTAGTAGCACGATTTCAATTAGATCCTAGCTATCAACATTTAAAGGATATAAAAAGAATTATTCGTTACTGCTGACTACGCACTTTGCTACGAGGGCAAGACGTTAGAATTGACCGGTTACAGTGACGCCGACCATGGTGGCGATCCGGATTATCGTAAGTCCACCACAGGAGGAGTCTTTCTCCTTGCTAATGCCGCCATTTCATGGACGAGCAAGAAGCAAACCTGTGTCGCGCTTTCTACGATGGAATCAGAATTCATTGCTCTCTCTAAAAATGCACAGGAAGCGGTCTAGCTGAAAAGGCTTCTCTTACAGCTCCCACTCGCCGGAATGGGAGGGTGCCTGTTAATGTATTGCCGTCCAAATATGAATCAACATTTCACTCATTTGATCTCGCCCTTGCTTCTGAATAGTTCATACGAGGTTTTCCGTGCGACCGCCGAACACGACGGGCATCATGCTACTCATCTGTTAGGAGTGTTGTAGCGCCCGCGGAACGTTGATTCCCTTTCTCCAATCAACCTGTCATAAACAATATAGCGTCGCTCTATATCCTAGGTCAACTGATAATTCTCCATTTGCCTAGTTTCCACATAGGAACACTTCTCCAAGGCATCCGTACAAGTATTCACAACCTTCAACTAATATACGGTTGGTGTCCACCTAGTGAATACAAGAGTCGGTGAATTACAGGTGAACTTGACCATCCCCATCCCTCATATCCTCAGTCAAACCCAATCGGTTTCCAAAGACGTGGTCACTGGGCCTTTTTGTTCAGCACTACGCTCGTATGCCGAGAAGCCGACATTGAGCCTGACCTTAGATACGAGTTTTGAGTCAGTGAGGATACTTCGGGCGCCTCTTCATAAGGCCCCTGGGATCAATAACACGCTTTAGGTGAAGAAGTTTGCACCCGTTAGAATCACGAGGATTCTTATCTAGCACAACCGAGATGTGACCCCTTGGTCGAACATGGCACGCGCAGTATGAAGCACGCGTCGATAGCATACCTGAACTTTTAAGTTGACAGGAATGGGATATGTCAATTATGCTATCGCAGATTCTCATCTGTCCCAGAATGTGGTTTAATGACGAACGAAGTTCATCACGACAATTTGCAAAATGAAGATCCTGTCGAGTTACTTCGAAACTAGATAATCGTCCTGCGTAATCAGGTTTATCCTCGTGATTCTTAGCCAGTCTTGCTTGGTAGAGGCCTCTCTCCACCGCAAGACGACCGTACCTGTGTGACGCGGTAAGGCCCACATTCGACATAGTTTGGCAGAGCATTGCGTCCTCTTACGACTTAGTTTATAGACCGTAAATCTGATGTATTCAAACATTATGACGTCGATGGATCATAAACTCGATTGCAATTTACTCGTTTAGTAAAAATGTAACCTTTAAATATCAAAATGTTATCACAGATACATGCCACTTTTAAACCCTACGCAATCCAAGCAGTTTTACGTGCTTTTCGAATGTCTCCCAGCGTAGTGGTTTAGTTAATGGGTTCACAACCATGTTATCAGTGGACAAGTATTCCAAAGTGATTGTATTGTCTTCTACCATAGATTTAGCATAAAAATATTTCACATCAATGTGTTTAGTCGTACTATGGTACTTTGGATTCTTAACTACCGCAATAGCTGCCTGACTGTCAGAGTATACCACGACGGGTTTACTCCAGTATTTGACATCAAGCAGTGCAGTAAGAAGCCTTTTCAGCCAGACCGCTTCCTGTGCGTTTTTGGAGAGAGTAACGAATTCTGATTCCGTTGTAGACAGCGTGACACGGGTTTGCTTCTTGTTCGTCCATGAAATGGCAGCATTAGCAAGGAGAAAGACTCCTCCTGTGGTGGACTTACAATCATCCGGATCGCCACCATGGTCGGCGTCACTGTAACCGGTCAATTCTAACTTTCTTCCCTCAAAGCACAGTGCGTAGTCGGCAGTACCTTTCAGATAACGAATAATTCTTCTTACAAGCTTTAAATGTTAATAGCTAGGATCTGACTGGAATCGTGCTATTAGGCCCACGATGTAACAGATGTCCGGACGGGTACATTGCATGGCGTACATGAGACTACCGACCATGCTTAAATACTCTGCACCCTTCATCTCTTCTCGCTCTGCCAGGTTCTTGGGCTGTCACGTTTTGACAGTGCGCACCCAAATACTACCAGCGTATCCACGATTTTGGCCTCTCCCATGTCTTTCATCTCGAATACAGATGCCAACCAGAACTTTGACTTGTTCATAAAACTCACGTCGTTTACGGCAATGAGTATGCCGTCCACGTATAAGGTTAAGATTACATACTTAGACCCGGAGGTCATATAATACACGCACGGATCCTCGTGAAGATTCACGAATCCATTTCCTACAATTTCCTGGTAGAATCTACGGTACCATTGCCGAGACGACTGTTTAAGACAGTAAATGGACCTTTGGAGTTTGCAACTTTACGTTCGTTACTAAAAGTAATGAAATCCTTCGGTTTCTTCATGTAGATCTCTTTCTCCAGGTTTCCGAGGAGAAACGCGGTCTTTAAAATTTATTCGGTGCAGCTCGAAATCGAGAGTTGCGACCATGACCATAAATGGCCCTAACCGTGGTTTTACGCACAATCGGTGAGTATGTTTTGTCAAAGTCCACTCTGTGAAGTTGGGTATGTCCTTTCGCAACAAGTCGGGTTTTGTACCGCCCGATCTTTTCCATCAGTGGTGAGTCTTATTTTCAGGACTCACCGTATCCATGTGCCCCCGTGATTAGCAGGTAAATCAAATGTAGACTATATTGGTTTTCATTTAGGCGATCTCTCTTTTTTATTTTTTTTCCTCCATTTCTCCACTTGGGACCTTTCCAATGCTCGTCAACAGTTATTAGAGTGAGGTTTTCACCCTTCTCGATGGGATACTTCCTGGGAGAAGCTCTATGCCTTTGAATTTTGTCTAGGCTTGTTAATCCAATCTTGAGTCTGAACGTTTCTCCCACTCGGAATAATGTTTCTTGTCGGAGCATCACTACCACTGGGGACAAGAGCAGTGCTTGAACCTTGACATACAACTTTCCTCGGACGACCTCTCAGTCTCGGGATTTTACTTACGAGATGGATTCCTTGATCACTAGGACCTAGAATCAAGTTGGTCGGATCACTCCCACTGGGAACAATGGGTAGTTTAGGTAGTTGTGGCATTATTGGATTTTCATCCAGTGGTTCAGCAATATGATTATCGGGTTCAACTTGATTTGTCTCTGCAGCAACAGTGATTTCGTGTGGTAGGGTTTATTCCTTCCACTGGATTTACTATGAAAATGTTTCCATTATCATTTACCATGTCATTCACCTGAGTTGCCGGTTCAAATCTCTCACTCGAAGTAAGTGGGACCTGATTGTCAGTGTAATTCTGCTCCGGTTCGATTAAGACTACATCTGTTTGAAACTGACCATGCATTGGAAATTCGTCCTCAAGTGATGTAATGTCTCATGTTGGACCACGGCAGCATTTTCCCAAGCTGTAAACAAGTATTTTCTAAGAGCAGTTAACGTACTCTTGGTCCAAATACGCGTTTAGTACGAAAATTAATGTCACATGATGATATGATTTAACGCATTATCATTATTTAGCTTTTATGGCGACGTGTCTTACCGATTTCATTGGAACACAGTTTTACATATATGTGAATCATCTTTCTTCATCCCATAGGGAACGTCTGATAGATTGAATCTAACATTATGTTTATAAACTATGCTTCTTGAAGTGTGTCATTTGATTTGAATGCCTAGCCTGACTTATCGTTCAAGGCTTATAAAAGGAAAATCGTTTAACCGACTTCATCCTTCTTCGTTTGCAAACTTATATCATAGATTTTATCCCATATCCGAACTGAGCATTTTGGGTTTTCACCTTATGCGTCAGTTGATACTTTTACAAGGTCGTGGAAGCTTATGAAGCATACTTCTTACCGATGTAAACGTTATCAATAAGTTGTTTCCGAAGGGACGCAAACAAAAATTCAGCACTTAATCATTAAAAAAACTTCTTCATTAAACTCGTACTTTGAAATGACGTGTTCCGTATTTCGAGGTCCACACGCGCGTGGCGCTATTTACCGAAGTTCAACCCTTGGTTAAAATTGTTTCGTTTATGAATTTAATTCAATTTAATCCAATCGGTTTCGCACATGAATATCATTACTGATTATTTCATTCAATGGAGTACTACTAATAAAAAAAGAGTTAAAATCGGTTCATTCTTAGAGCTACGCAATCGATGGATTTTATTGGCATTTTGATTTTACTCAATATTAGACTAAGGTAAAGATGTATGGATATGTTTGATTCAGCTATTATTCATAGCCTTAATTTTCGGTTTAATTGGATTTCGGATCGATCCCGTTTAACTGAGTCGATTAATCTTGATAAGCATAACGCATTTTGAATCGAATGATAACTACTTTATTCAATAAATCCGAATCATTATCAACCAAAAAGGGTTAGTAACTAAAATTCTGTCCAAGGTTTACCCTATGTTAAAATTAGGTGTCTGAAGTTTGAAATGTTAAAATACACTGTCCCAAGTTTCATTTTTGTTTAAATTTGGTGTCTTTGCGTGTCTTTTCATCTCCATTCAATCATTTGTGCAATACTGAGTATCTTTCTCCAATTTTATCTTTCGTTTTGAAGATCTGATGTGGGTTTTACGCCTGCATATTGGGAAATAAGGGCAACATACTCAGACAACACTCCTCGGGTTTCGGCTGCCCTACCTCCACCGAAGCGGAGTCTAATGGCACACCAAAGCTGAAGAGCGCTGAAGTTGAGTTTGAAGTCCTCTGCAACCTCTTTGTCCATGGCTGCCAGTATCACCTTGCAAGCTCTCCGATCGTCAAGGCTCCTCATCCTTTGAGGGGATAGAAGGTTGCCATACTCATCCACCAGTGTCCTTCCCTTATTCACATCAATACACTTATGTGTACTTTCAGCGAAGAGAAGTTCTCTTACATGCTCACTCCATGCATCATAGTCCATGCCATCTAGATTGCGAGGCTTGTAGAAGCGAGCCGACCCAGCCATGAAAGCTAACACTTTAATAATCACGCAAAATCAGGGAGACATTAACATTTTGAGAAAGAATTGTATACATCAGATATCTATTAAGATAGAATGCGACAAGTAACGATTCCTTAGTCATCTAAACCAACCGACCACCAGTGTGTAAGCATATTGTCACACCTAAAATCTGACCTAAGGCGATTTACGTTTTGAAAACGTGGAATTTTTACAAGAGTCGCCACTAGTTAATTATTAGGCTAACTATAATCCTAAATTACCTAAGCGAATAACAGATTAAACACCTAGGTATAAAATCGGTCTAGGATTAGAAATTCGAGTTCGGGGGTTCTATTACGAATTAAATCACATGGAATTAATCACGCCCTTTCGATACTCAATTCACAAATTTTCCAATTTCATCATTAAAAACCTATGAATTATTTATACACATGAAAAACAATAAACCTAATAATATTAACGATTACCATACGTAATTAAGTCGACGTGAATCATGACGAATATATATAATTAACCCTTTATCATTTAATTAATCTAGACTAATCAAAATTCGAACTATTTATGTCAAATTAAATCTAATAATATAATATGTATAAAATAATAAAATAAACAATGTTACAATAAGTAATTAGTGTTATTTACCCATAGGTAAATTAAATCTCAACCTAATTATTCTAATATAACAATAATCATAATAAAACAAAATAAACAAATAATAAAAAACGAAAAAAAATATAAAAAAATACAGAACCTGCGCAAGGGAAGAGACCGGCAGCGACAGGAGAGACCAGGGGCAGCGGCGGACGTTGGCCTGGCACGGCGGAGAGTGGGGCGGCTGCACGGCAGCAGGGACAAGACGACGAGGAGCCCACGCCGGAGACGACACGATTAGCAGGAACGGTGGACGGTGGTGAGCAGAGTTGAGCGCTGAGCTGTCGAGGTTGAGCTGCGATGGACGGAGTGGTGGCTGGTCGGGATGGCGTCGTGGACGTGGTGCTGCAGGTCGGGGTGCCGTCGTGGCCAGGCGACGGGAGCAAAGTTAGGGCTACCGGCGCGAGCTTTTTCGGTCAGCAATGGCAGACGAGAAAAAAAAAACTTTTTCACTAAAAGACAAATCTGCACGGGTTCTGAGAACTGATGTATTATTACTGCAGGTGTGTATTATACATGTAAAAGAAGCCTATTTATAGCTAAACTAGGACCCCCAAACTAGGAAAATAAAATCTGAAAAATATATGCATTTAATATTCCGAAAATATACATATATATTTATGTATTTCACCATAAATACACATAATATATTTTATGAATATTTTACAATAATTAATGTATATACACTATCCTATTTTAAGCCAGTCCAATCTTTAGAAACTTCGCGACCTTCCATATTTAAATACTTCCTTTTTTTAACGCGTCACATATGATATTTTGAACGTGCTACGCGCGGACCAAAATTAGGTGTTTACAGCTTGCCCTTCTTTGGGCGAATTCACATAGAACATGTTAAAGGGGATTTGTCCAAAGACGAGTAAATACTAATTTTGGTTGGGAAGTATATATTCTTTTGAGTCTTCGAATCTTCAGGGAAACTCATGGCTTATTTCGGACAGCGCGAAAGAAAACCTCCATTTGTAGTGCAGAATGTAGAGCCTCCAGCGGTAGTGCAGTAAGAGCCTCCAGTGGCGGTGCGGAAAAGTAAATTCTCGGTCGGCGGTGTCCCTGTTGACGGTGCTTCCGTTGGCGGTGCGTAAAACTAAAGCCTCTAGTGGCGTGCAGTAACAAAAAGCGTCGGTCGGCGGTGCCCCTGTTGACGGTGCTTCCGTTGGCGATGCGTAAAAGTAATGCCTCCAGTGGCGTGCAGTAACGAAAAGCCTCGGTCGGCAGTGCCCCTATTGACGGTGCTTCCGTTGGCGATGCGTAAAAGTAAAGCCTCCAGTGGCGTGCAGTAATGAAAAGCCTCTAGTGGCGTGCGGAAAGAAAAGCTTCAAGTGGCGTGCAGTAAAGTAAAACCTCAATTGACGATACCTCCAGTGGCGAGCGATAAGGAAAAGCCTCCAGTGGCGTACAATAAAGTAAAACCTTAATCGATGATGCCTTCAGTGGCAAGCGATAAGGAAAAGCCTCCAGTGGCGTGACTTGCGAATGCTGAATACTAAGGCTTCGTTCGTCGGGGGTGACTCTCAGAAAGCTGGAAAACTTCAGATCCTAATTGTCGGTTGTGACTTGTAGGAATAGACTGTAACAGTCCTACTCATCATTTGAGTGGTGACTTGCGAGAACAGACTGTAACCGTCCCGTTTGCCGTGAATTTGACTCGTAGGAATAGACAGTAACAGTCCTACTCATCATTGAATGGTGACTCGCGAGAGCAGACTGTAACCGTCCCGCTTTCCGTGAAGTTGACTTGTAGGAACAGACTGTAACAGTTCTACTCATCCTTGGAATGCGACCTACGAGAGCAGACTGTAACCGTCTCGCTTTCCGTGAAGTTGACTCGTACGAACAGACTGTAACAGTCCTACTCATCCTTGAATGGTGACTCGCGAAAGCAGACTGTAACCGTCCCACTTTCGGTGAAGTTGACTTTGGAAGACGCTGTGTCGTAGAAAATACGCTTGCGCATGAATGTTTGTCCCTAATTTTTGCCTAAATTGTACATGGTGCGACAATCTAGCGGGATCTTTTTTCTTTTTCTTTTTAATTTCTCTCATATTCTCTCCTTTTGCCACGGTCGATTGAGAGATTTCCGACCGTGCCCCTCGGTTTTTTTTTTTTTCTTTTCTATCATTTTGCCATGATTGCAACTTCTGAATTTGCAACCATGCCTCTCATTTTCTGATTTTGACTAGGCCCCCCTTTCGGTTTTTCAACCTAGTGGAAGCACTCTTTATCTGGTAGATGATTAAACGGTGACTGTGACCCATACCTTATTTTTCGCCTCGATGCGGGAGTATTTGTAGCCGTTTGGAGGGTGACTACCATTTTCTCACTTTCTTCAATGTTGCGGGAGCTCTTTTGATTGAAGCCATTTGGAGGGTGGCTGTGACCCTTCATTCCTCGTCTCTGATCCGAGAAACACTCTTTGTATGTAACCATTTTGAGGGTGGTTGTGGCCCTTTCACTTAATACCCTCCATCGATGTTCCGGGAGCGCTCTTATGATTGTAGCCGTTTAGAGGGACGACTGCAACCCTCACCGGGTTCGCGGGATCACTCTTTTTGTGTAGCCATTTTAAGGGTGGCTGTGGCCCTTTTTTATTCTCCTGTCCTTACAGAGTTCGCGGGGTCACTCTTTTATTTGTAGCCGTTTGGAGGGTGGCTGCGGCCCTTTCACTTATTTCCCGATTTTGATATTGCGGGGACTCTCTTTATCTGTAGCCGTTTGAAGGGCTGCTGTGGCCCTTTCTTTGTAGTCGTTTTAGGGACGACTGCGACCTTTTTTATTTGCAGTTGATTTAGGGACAATTGTGACCCTTTTATTTCTTCAATGCTCTCACTAGAATTGCATGAACACTTCGAAAGTTAATGCAAGGTTAAGGTACACCTCACTAAAGGGGCGAGTTTACGAGCCTCCAAGGACCCCGATCGGACCAACGTCTGGATTCGAGTTGAAGAAAATGCTTTGACATTGGCAAGTCACACATTTGATTCTTAGTGCGGGAAGAAGCTTTCTTAAGTACGAACTTTAAGCAACACTCTCTTTATTTTTTCTCGGTAGCCAATTAAAGGGCGGCTGTGACCCTAAAGAAAAAAAAAATGATTTTTTTGCTCTTTTTTTTGTTTTTTGTTTTTTTACTTTTTTGCTTTTTGGTTTTTTAAAGAAAATTAACCGAAAATAATCAGAAACAGTTATTCACATGCCCCTAGTGGAAAATTTAAAATTTCTAATTCAAAATATCTTCTAGAGAAAGACTCAGTTGATTGAGTCAAAATATGTCGGTCTCTCGGCTTTGCAAGTGCTCTGGCTATTGTTCAATCTCATATGGGGATGCCTCTTGGTTACCACTGACCAGTTTAGACCGTGTCGTAAAACGGATGCACGACTTGATTCGGGGACGCGTATGAATTCCACATATGGTAGGTGGAATTTTGAAGAAGTTCTTTGAAGCAGTCACGTTTCACGTGGTTCTTTGAAGCAGTCACGTTTCACGTGATCTGCAAAAAGAGCAGGGACACTCAAATCTCAAGGAAAAATTCAAATACAATTCATCGTACCTGAGCGTTGGATATCCTGAGTACGCAATTTTTTCTTCGTGCAACTAGATGATTGCATGTTTTTTTGGCTGCCCCATTTGGCCGACACAACTCGTATGTGCAGGATGCCTAACCAAGGGTACCTGGAAAGAGTGAATGAAAAATTAGTGTAGAGAATATGAGAAATCATGCATGATTTTTTGTTGAAAACCTAATGTTATTCATTTCATAATTTTGATTATTTTTTAAAAAGGAATCAAAATTTATGATCTAAGGTGTTTTGCACTATCATGGAGTTTAGTGAGTTCGCTGAGTGCACTATCTGGCTCGAACGCAGGACAGATACTCAAACAAAGCTTTTACAAAATGCTTTTCTCGTTCTTTGTTTAAACTTTAATAGTTGCACTCAACTAAGCGATTTTGTAAAAAAAAAAATAGAATCAAATCTCTTTTTTAAATTGCTAGCTCATCCGAAGGTTGAGACGATCTTGCCGAAAAAGTGCAATACACATTGGATAAAAACGAATAACATTTTGAGTTTTTTTTTATGCTCATGCATGCTTGAAAGTTAAAGTTATAGTGTTAAGAAACTTACAACCAATTTACCTCAATGATACATATGGAATGTATGTACGAAATGAAAAATCCAGATAAAGTTTTTTTAAAAAAAGAAATGCAAATGCAATGCATGTTTGGAATTTAAAGCTCAACAACTAAAAGAAGATTTACAATCTATCTAAAAAAATTGTTTTTCCTAAAACAATGCATATGAGATGTACATGAGATGAAATTTGTACAGTTGAGAAAACTTACAAGCTCCCTCCTAAGAAGATTTTGGGTCTACGGATCACCTTAAAGGTATGTGCGAAACTTCCGTTGCGTAATTCCAATTACTAGCATGTACCTTATTTAAGTATCCGTAGCGATTACTCCCCGTAATCTAACAGTGGTATTAGAGTCTGTGTTAGGAGTTCATGATTTTGATAAATTGGTGTTCTTGAAAATTTAAATTGAAACCCGAAAATTTTAAATTAAAATTTTGAAGTTTTCGATTATTATGGTTGTTGGTAAAACCGAAATTTTCATGATGTTCTTGGTAAATTGATGTTCATGATCATCAAGAAAAGTGTAATATTTATTAAAATCAAACGTTAGATTGTAGATTTTATTAAAATTTGATCTTGAAATTTGACCAATTGTTCCCAATTTGATGTTCTTGGCCGAAACCCTACTGATTTACAAGGTAAAATTTTTAATTTTCTTGGTCTCCAAGCAAGGAAATTTCGGCCACCATTAAAATACTATTGTTTACCATATTTTAATTTTTGATTAAGGTAACAATATATCTATAATTAGGAACATAAGGATAGCTTCACATAAATATATAGAAATATATATCACTATCAATATATCTAAATATTTAATAGGGTTAACGATATTATTGATAAATATTATTGCCTAAAAGATTAAGAAAATATATTGTCAGTATATTTGTTACCCTATTTAAGATATTGACAATAAATAAATATATATATTATATATTGTGCCGATTTTTACATATATATATATATATATATATATATATATATTGTTGATTGATTTAATCTTATAGATAGATAGAAATAAATATATATATATATGTTTTTAAATATATATATATATATTTAATATTGGAAATTATTTTTAAATAATTAATGTTACTTGGTGGCTAAGTTAAATATTTTTGGACTTTAAAACCATGCTTGGGCCACAAGTAAACATTTCGGCCCAACCTTTTGAAATTTTTAATTATTGGGCCGGTCCAATATATTAAACCAGGACGGATTTAAGTCGAACTGGGTTTTCTCAATAGGTTCGACCTAATCGGGTCATGTCGAACAAGGGTAATTAAGTGGATCTAACCGAACCGGTTTTGTGTGTTGAACCGAACTAAACCCTATTTTATTGGACCGGTTTGGACTGAAACATATTTTAAATTTAAAACCGAACCGGATTTGCCGGACCGAACCGAACCGGATTTGTCGGACCGAACCGAATCGGATTTTCTGAACCGGACCAAACCGAACCGAAATTGACTGAACCGAAATGTTTTTCAAAACCGAATTCAAGTCAATTAAATAAAATAGGGTAGTCAAGTTTTAAAATCCAAATGTTTTTGAACCTCTAAATGGACTACACAGTGCTCATAGGGTTGCTAACCTTTATGCCTTGTTTCGGGTATGGATCTTGGAGATACATGTTTTTGGGACTGGCATAATTAGAGGGCTGAATTGCAATTGTTTATTATTCAATATATATTAATGCATGATTAGAAATGTTGTCTTGACTTAGTCAAGCTAGCTGAATATTGCATGTTGTGGGCGGAGCCCTGGTTAAATATATGGAATGCGCACTAGGATAGACATGCTGTGATGGTTTGAAATGCCTAGGATTCATGTCTAGAAGGTTGCGTAATTGAATATAAGCATGAATTGCAAATCAGCCCCTAATGTTTAAAATTATTTTAAAACCGAAAACCAGTCGCCAAATATATATGATTGTTGTGGAATTTTCATGTTTGACACGTATGCTAGAATGTTGAGGATGTAGTTGCATTTGATAATTTACTCGTAAGTATAGTTATATATGCAAGCATGAGTTACTCGGAACATTAGACGCATGACGCATAAGCATGAATGTGATTTGTTTGATGAATGTTACTTGCATATGATAATTTACTGGTTAGTAGAATTATCTATGCATGGTTGTTTTAAAATTCCCTTTCAGGTAATTAGCGATTATAACTGTTTTAAAATACTGATCTATTGGATTGAAAACGGCGGTAAAGTGAACTCTTTCACAGCCATCTTCCATTGGTTACTGGTGGTCGGTTGGCTCAGATGACTTAGGAATCATTATTTGTCGGATTCAATCTTAATAGATATCTGATGTATGTAATTCTTTCTCAAAATATTATTTTCTACCTAATTTTTGCATGATTATCAAAGAATTAGTTTTTCATGGTTGGATCGGTTCCCTTCTTCAAGCCTCACAATCTGGATGGTATGGATTATGATGCGTGGAGTGAATATGTAAGAGAACTCCTTTTCGCTGAAAATATACATAAGTGTATTGACATAAACAAAGGGAGAACGTTGGCGAATGAAAAAGGTGTCCTTACATACCCTAGCAAGGTAAGGAGCTTTATGGATCATAGAGCTTGCAAGGTGATACTGGCAACCTTGGACAG
Organism: Clarkia xantiana subsp. parviflora; assembly: GCA_036873135.1. Lineage (NCBI taxonomy): Eukaryota > Viridiplantae > Streptophyta > Magnoliopsida > Myrtales > Onagraceae > Clarkia > Clarkia xantiana. The sequence goes on from JAPTYO010000005.1 coordinate 18,693,202, forward strand.
AGAAGTTGCGGAGGACATCAAACTCAACCTTAGTACTCTTCAACTTTGGTGCGATATTAGACTCCGCTTCTGTGAAGGTAAGGCAGTCGAAGCCAGAGGAGTGCTATTTGAGTATGTTGCCCTTATTTCTCAGGATGCAGGTGTAAAACCCACATCAAATCTCACGAACAAGAGATAAAATTGGAGAAAGATACTCAGTATTGTGCAAAGGTACCCTCTATCATGGTTGACTGATGACAATGGACTTGGCTACTTGATTGAATCAATCAAATTCATTACGGCCCTGTTTGTTGATAGCAAACAAGAACAACCAAAGGGTCCCTCTACACTTCACCACAAGAGATCAGGGGAAGATGCAGAGGAATCAGGATCATCTTATTGGTCCTCAAATGATCATCCGGTGTGATGACGCCAGTGATAAAAGTACATTAAATTGTCTCGTTTAAATTCCTCTCAATGCTCTACCTTATCTTTTAAAAGCTTCGTGGATGATCTAGATTTTGCCATTGTGGTTATTTCTCATACTGTTCAATTTTATGTTTGAAATTTGGTTATTGATATTTCAGAATTTTTTAATTAAGCAGTTACCATTCGATTTGAAATGATTTCTACTTGTCAAGATTAATCGACTCGGCAAGAAACGAGATCGATCCGAAAAGTGAGAAAACCTAAACAATAAGGCTACTGAACATAGCCAAATCAAACAACTCCATGCATTTTAATCATACATTTGAGTAACATTAATATGCCGTTGAATCCATTGATTGCGTCGCTCTAAGAATTAACCGGTTAAAACTCTTTCTTTATTATTGTTAATCCATTGATTGAAATAAACTGTAATGATAATCATGTGCAAAACCGATTGGATTAAATTGTATTAAATTAAGAAATGAAACGATTTAACCAAAGGTTAAACTGGGGTAAGTTGCGCCTCTCGCAAGTGGACCTTGAAAGAGGAACACATTGTTTCAAAGTATGAGTTTACTATAGAAGTGTTTAAAATGATGACGTGCTGAATTTTCGGTTGCATTCCTTCGGAAATAACTTATTGACAACATTTACATCAGTAGGAAGTAGGCTTCGAAAGTTCCTACGACCTTGTAAAAGTATCAGCTGATGCATAAGGTGAAAACTTGAAATGCTCAAATCGGAGATGGGATTAAATCTCTGAAATAAGTTAGCAAACGAAGAAGGATGAAGTCGGTTACACGATTTTCCTTCCGTATGCCTTGAACGATAAGCCAGGCTAAGCATTCAAATCAAATGACACACTTCTATAAGCATAGTTTGTAAACATAAATGCTGTAGACATTTCGTCACACATTCCCTATGGAATGATGAGAAAATGATTCACATTAATGTAAAACTATGTTCCATTGTAATCGGTAAGACACGCCGCCATAAAAGCTGAAGAATGATAATGAACTACTTATATCATCATGTGGCATTAATTTGCGGATTAAACATGTATTTAGGACAAGAGTATGTTACTACTCTTTGAAAATACAAGTTTACAGCTTAAAGACATGGTACCTTGGTCGACACGTGACATTACATACTTGAGGACGAATTTTCCGATGCATTGACAGTTCAGAATGATGAGTCTTGATCATACAGAAGAGGATATTACAGACCTCAGGTCCCACTTAATTCGAGTGGGAGAGATTTGAACCATTAACTCAAGTGAATGACATGGTAAATGATAATGGGAACATTTTCATAATAAATCCAGTGGGAGGTCTAAACACCTACCACAAGTAATCACTGTTGCTGTTTGGACGAATCAAGTAGAACCTGATTATCGTAATGCTAAACCGAGGATGCCACAACTACCTATACTACCCATTGTTCCCAGTGGGAGGGATCCGACAAACTTGGTTCCAGATCCTAGTGATCAAGGAATTCATCTTGGAAGTAAAATTCCGAGACCAAGAAGTCGTATAAGGAAAGTTGTCGGTTATGGTTAAAGCACTCCTCTTGTACCCAATAGAAGTGATGCTCCGATGAGAAGCATCATCTTGAGTGGGAGAATTGATCCCAATTGGAAGAAATGCTCCGATAAGAGGCATTATTCCGAGTGGGAGAGACATTAAGACTCAAAGACGGGATAATCAAGCCTAGACGAAAGTCAAAGGCATCGAGTTTCTCCAAAGAAGTATCCCATCTGGAAGAATGATAACCTAGCTCTATCGACATTCGACATGCATTGGAAAGACCTCAAGTAGAGAAATGGAAGAAAATAATAAATGAGAGAGATCGCCTGAATGAAAGCAATTAAAGTCAGTAGTTGATTTACCTGCTAACCACAGGGGCATAAGGATAAGGTGAGTCCTGAAAGGAGGCTCACCACTGATGGAAAAGATCGAGCGATACAAAACTCAAATCGTTGTGAAAGGCTATACCTAACTTCACGGAGTGGACTTTGACGAAACATACTCAACACCTCTGCGTAAAACCACGGTGCAGGGCCATTCATTGTCCTGGTTGCAGGTTTCGATTACGAACCTCACCAAATAAGTATAAAGACCGTATTCCTCCTCGGAAACCTGGAGGAAGAGATCTACATGGAGCAACCAGAGGATTTTATTACTCCTGGTAACGAATGTAAAAGTTTGTAAACTCCATAGGCCCATGTAGGGTCTTGAACAGTCGTCTCGGCAATGGTACCGCAAATTCCACGAGGAAATCGTAGGAAACGGATTTGTGAATTTTCATGAGGATCCGTGCGTGTATTATAAGACCTCCGGGTCTAAGTATGTCATCTTAACCTTATGCGTGGACGACATACTTATTGCTGTAAACGACATGAGATTAATAGATAAATCAAAGTCCTGGTTGGCATCTGTATTTGAGATGAAAGGCATGGGAGAGGCCACGTACATCTTGGGCATTAAAATTGCTAGAGATCGGGCTACCCGGAAATTGTGTCTCTCTCAAGAAGCCTATATCAAAAAGCTGTTGAAAATGATTCAGATTACAGGATGCCAAAATTCGTGGAAACGCCAATGTTGTTTGGGTGCGCACTGTCAGAACGTGACGGCCCCAAGAACCTGGCAGAGCGTGAATAGATAATGGGTGCATGATGTTTTAGCATGGTCTTTTGTTTGTTCTACGCCATGTAATGCACCCGTCCGAATATCTGTTACGTCGTAGACCTAGTAGCATGTTTCCTATCAGATCCTGGTCATCAACATTTAAAGACTATAAAACGAGGAACTCGTTATCTGAAAGGGTACTGTCAACTACGAACTGTGCTATGAGGGCAGGAAGTTAGATTTAACTGATTACATTGACGCCGACCGTGGTGGCGATCCAGATGATCGTAAGTCCACCACAGGAGGTGCATTCCTCCTTGCTAATGCCGCCATTTCATGGATGAGCAAGAAGCAAACCTAAGTCGCGTTGTCCACAATGGAATCGGCATTCGTAGCTCTCTCTAAGAATGCACAGGAAGCAGTATGAATAAAAAGGCTTCTAACTGTACCTCTTGATGGTGATGTTGAGAATAAACCTGTGAAGGTCTTCTCTGACAGTCAAGCAGCCAATGCGGCTCTTGAGAATCCTAAGTACCATAGTAGGACCAAACACATTGATGAGAAATAATTTCATGCTAAATTTTAATAGTAGTAGACGATATAATCACTATGGAATACTTTTCCACCAATAACTTGGTGGCGGACCCATTAACTAAACCACTACGCAGGGACATATTCGAAAAGCATGTAAAACTGCTTGGATTGCGTAGGGTTTAGAAATGGCATGTATATGTGATAACATTTTGATATTAGAAAGTTACATTTTGTAAGCGAAAGAATTTAAACTGAGTTTATGATCAGTCGACGTCATTGTTGGATCACGGGCGAAGCTCCGTTACGTCCTTGACGGAAAGTTTGGACTCCTGGGCTCCGCGTAATCCTGCAAAAGGGGATGACCTGGGTGGTGACCCAGAATCCCTCTCCGATGCTTAAATGAGCATGGTGATCAATGGGTGGTAAGCAAAAAAGTCTAAGTTCGTATTAGATAGTCGTTTTCTGAGGTAACCTCCTCCTTTATATAGGAGGGGAAGTTACTCAGTTACCTGTTACTGCGCCTGGTAGTTTTGCCCATGATTCCGTGTATCTCGCCACGATTACGTATATCTCGGTTGGGATTCCATATATCTCGCCCCACGCTCCGCGTATCTTACCCGTACTCCGCGTATCTCGGGCACGCCCTGCGTATCTCGGGGGAGATTATATGTATTCTAACCGTCTTCCCACTACTCTTATCTAGTAGGCGGGTTTCTCGGTCTTATCCTCTGATCACAAGTCTCGACTCCTGTCGGGGACTCCAGAGTTGTCTAATTCTAGATCACCACCCAGGACCTTCAGTCTCTACGGGACAGGTCCAGCCTCTGCGGGGCTTTATTATCGGGGCCTTTACTAAGGCATATCGGGGCCTGCTCAGAGGCTTCTCATCGGGAGCATTCAGCTCATACATCGGGACCGCTAAAGTCGGGACCCTTCGTGCTGGGCCTCTGGGCCTTCAAGGCTTTCCTCGAGGCCCACTGGACCTACTCGCCGTCCATTGGTTGTTAACGGGGCTAACGATTACATCGGAACCCATCATTTGCCCCCAAGACACGGGGGACTTTTAGTTCGTCATGTCTTCCAGTCCAGATCTTTTAACCTCATTGTCGAAGGTTTTCGTTTTCATGCCTTCCGATACCACCGTCGGAGGCCTTTGTCTTCGTACCTCCCGATACCACCGTCGGGGGTTTTTGCCTTGCGTGTGATCGTTGCATAACAGAGTCTCTTACTCATGATTACCTTGGGCCCACCAGGCCCCATGGGCAGTTTGCCAAATCCAAGGAGACTTCTCGGTTACTGTAGCATTAAATGCCTAGGGATAAGGAAACGACGCTCACATCAGCGTGCCTGTCGCTTTCTGAAAAAGACACTCATTACGTCACCATCGTCTTTTCTGTACTGTCCCTCAGTCTTCGACGGTTGAGATTGAATTGTTTCGTCTTCAACGGTCCAGATTAAGTCCGTCCAGTCTATCATTTTTCTTATAAAAGCTAAGACCTGGGCAATATTCTTCTTCACCGTCTCCATTTTCGGAAGTGCCTCCGTTTTTGGACCTGAAGTTTTCTTTTCCCCATGTCTTTTACCCCTCCAGTGATTCAAGACTTTACCATGTCTGGTAAGGTTTCCTTCTCCATCGTTTGCTTGCCTCTTTACTTAGCTTAATTGTATTTTTCCGAATGAGCTTAACATTCCTTTCAACGGCTAATTTCAGATGGTGGATCTGGTTTCGAGAGAAGGAAGCCTTTCAACTTCGACTATGTTCTGAACGAGATTTTCAGCACTGCTTATGATGCAGCTCTCCGGGAAGGATGTATCATTTCCACCAAAGAGGTCGATGCTCAAGGCCGGAAATGAATACCACAAGTTCAGAGTGAAGAGGAGCTACTTCTTCATCGGAAACTTCTCGATCCCATGATTCTAACAGCCATTCCTCTAACGGCTGACCCTGTGGATCCTTCTGCCACCAACTCCGTGGGCCCAACTCCTGCTGACACTGTCAATAAGGACCAAGCTTAATACCTACATCTTTTAGTCCTTGTTGTTTTTCTCCTTTGTTTCTTGTAACGAACTCCTTTGGCCTTCGAGCCTTTATATAAGAGATTTCTTTTATCTGTTTTGGCATCGATATTCATTTGCGCTTATCTAAAGCGGCATTAAACTCGTTACTCAGAACGTTCCAATGCGCCATTAAAATGACTTCATACGTCCTTCCAACGTTTTACTCGTGACTTTACCATTTAAGGCTTCTTATCAAATCGGGACTTTACCACTTAAGGTTTCTCGTCCAATCGGGACTTTACCACTTAAGGTTTCTCGTCCAAAATCGGGACTTCACCACTTAAGGTTTCTCGTCCAAAATTGGGACTTCACAACTTAAGGTTTCTCGTCCAAAATCGGGACTTCACCACTTAAGGTTTCTCGTCCAAAATCGGGACTTCACCACTTAAGGTTTCTCGTCCATGCCTTTTAAGGCCATTTTCATACCCCTTAGGGCTTTTATTGCGTCTCTACCGGACGACTTAATCGTACCCTTTAAGGCTTTTTGCCGCATCATATAGACGACTTACGCGGACCTGTTAAGGCTTTTTCATACCCGTTAAGGCTTTTGGCCGCATCATATAGACGACTTATGCGGACCCATCAGGGCCTTTTCATACCTAGGCTTTTGGTTGCATCATATAGACGACTTACGTGTACCCCGTAGGGCTTTTGTCCGTACCTGTTAAGGCTTTTGGCCGCGTCATATAGACGACTTACGCATCCCCTGCGGGGCTTTCATCGTACCTCGGAAGGCTTTTGTCACGTCACTCAGGACGTCTTACTAACAGTTGGAATAAATTTGAAAGCAATTTGATCGGAAGGCAATTTCTTTTATTCATAAATAACTCAAAATAGGCTTACATAGGATCTTATTGATAGACAATTTGCGCCCTTCACGGCGGCTTAATATCAAACATGATACTTCTTCAAGTGTTCGCCACTGAAGGAATGCTTCAACGTCTTGCCTTCGAGATCCTCTAACTTGTATGCATTGGGCACTGGCATCCCTACGATCTTGTAAGGTCCTTCCCATTTTGGTGACAGCTTGTTGATCCGATCTTGATGAACAAACTCATTCCTCCGCCAGACAAGTTCTCCCACGAAGAATTGTCGGGACCTGACACGCCAATTATAATATCGGGCTGTTGCCAGACGCATTCGGGCCTGGACTTCATCAGCCTTCCACCTCTTTTCCTCGAGTAGGTCTAAGTCCAGACGTCTCATTTCCACATTTGTCAGAGGCTCGTAATATTTCGCGCGGTGGGACGCCACCGCTATCTCCACGGGAGCGACTGCCACCGTGCCATAAACCAGGCCAAACGGAGTTTCTCCTGTTGATTGCTTGGGTGTTGTTCTCACAGCCCATAGCACATTCTCGAGCTCATCCAGCCAATGGCCCTGCAAGGCATAGACTCTCTTCTTCAAGCCATCCATCACGATCTTGTTGGCTGACTCTACCTGGCCATTGGTCTGAGCGTGGCGAACTGAAGCAGTCTGATGCTCAATGTTTAGTTCTTCCAGGTACTCCTTCAACTGAGACCCATTGAACGGAGGGCCGTTGTCGCTGATCAACACTCGCGGGACCCCGTACCGGGATATGATCTGAGTCTGAAGGAATTTGAGGACCTGCTGCCCCGTCGTTCTAGCCAATGCTTTAGCCTCTATCCACTTTGAGAAGTAGTCGATAGCCACGAGTAAGTACTTGCACTGACCTCTCGCTTGGGGAAGTGGTCCCACCAAGTCAATTCCCCATTGCGCGAAGGGCCATGCACTCCTGATGGGCATTAAGTCCGCGGTGGGAGCCACGATATTTGGCGCGTACCTCTGGCATGCATCACAGGATCGGACCATCGCGGTCGCTTCTTTGTTCATCGAGGGCCAATAGTAGCCTAGGTTCAATGCCTTCCTTACCAGAGATCGGGCTCCTTCATGGCAGGCCGCGACTCCTTCATGTAGCTCCCTCAGGATCCGATTTGTGTCAGGCTCTGCTACGCATTTTAGAAAAGGCTTTACGTACCCTTTTTTGTACAACTGGTTCTCCACCATTGCATAGTTGTCCGCAATCCACCGCAACCTGACAGCTGCCACTTTGTCATCAGGGAGTACCCCCGTAGTCAGGTACGTGACCATCGGGGTCATCCAAGTGGACTTCTCTTCTTCCTCCGATCCTGTCTCAATAGCACAGATCTCTGCCGGATCGATGTTTGAGATAATCACCTTCTCTAGGAAATGCACCTTCCGATTTTCCTCGGGGGCCACTCCCAGGGCAAACTTACTCAAGGCATCTGCTTCCGCGTTCTCTTCCCTCGGGATCGCCTCGATATCAAAGCTTTTGAAGCTTCCCTTCAAAGTCTGCACCTCGTGCAAATATTTCTTCATTGTCGGGTTCTTAGCTTCATAGTTCCCCTGGACTTGATTTACAACCAAGCTAGCATCGCATTTCACCTTTAAATGGTCGACCCCCGTACCCTTGGCAATCTTAAGGCCTGTGATGAGAGCCTCATACTCCGCTTCGTTGTTGGTGGCTTTGAATGTTAACGCCAAGGCATATCGTAGGGGCTCGCCTCCGCCGGGCGGTATCAATATGAATCCTGCCCCCGAGCCTTCTACACTCGATGAACCATCAGTGTACATCTCCCAAGTATTCTCCTCATTTGGCTGTTCTGGATGCTGTTCTGTTGTCGGGACTTCCTCCATGGTTGCCCCCTCTGCGGGACCCGTTACTTTCAGATCGGGTGCCGTAGACTCAGCTATAAAATCTGCCAATGCCTGGCCCTTAATAGCGGTTCTCGGAGCAAAATGAATGCGGAATTCCGTCAGCTCGATGGCCCATTTTACCAATCTCCTCGACGCCTCCGGTCGGTTCAAAAAGTGTTTCAGGGGCTGATTAGTCAGTACCGTGACTTCATGGGCATGGAAGTAAGGTCGCAGTTTTCGAGCGGCAATAATCAACGCGAAGAGATACTTCTCAATAGCGGGATAGTTTATTTCAGACTTGGCAAACGCCTTGCTTACATAATAGATAGTCACTTGGTTGCCCTTGACAATTTTAATCAAAACAGAACTAACAGCCACATCAGAAACAGCCAAATAGAGATAGAGCGGCTCGCCTGGAACTGGTTTCGCCAACGGCGGAAGGGTACGGAGGTGCTGCTTGAGTGCCTGGAACGCCTCTTCGCACTTGTCGGTCCATTCGAACTTCTTGTTGGCCCTCAGTACATAAAAAAATGGCATAGCTCGATCACTCGCCTTGGACAGGAAGCGATTCATCGCGGCCAACCGGCCGTTCAGCACCTGGACCTCCCGATGAGTCCTCGGGGACTGCATCTCCTCGATTGCTCGCAGCTTCTCAGGGTTCACCTCGACTCCTCTCTGGCTCACCATGAACCCTAGGAACTTCCCCGAGTTCACCCCGAAAGCACATTTGTCGGGGTTCAGCCGAACCTGATGGAACTTCATCCGCTCAAATGCCGCCGCCAAATTCTGGACATGGTCTCCTGCCTGTCGGGACTTCACCAGCATGTCGTCCACATATGCCTCCATGGTTTTCCCCAGCATGTCCCCGAACAACTTGTTCACCATCCGCTGGTAAGTTTCTCCGGCATTGATCAATCCGAAGGGCATCACGTCGTAGTGGTAGACGTCGCTGTCGGCGTAAAAAGCTGTGTGGGGGGCATCCTCCTTCGCCATCTTGATCTGGTTGTACCCGGAATAGGCATCCATGAAGCTCAACAGCTCATGTCCCGATGTGGCATCCACCAGCTGGTCAATCCTCGGAAGCGGGTAGCAGTCCTTCGGGCAGGCTTTGTTCAAGTCGCGGAAGTCGACACACATCCGCCACTTTCCGTTACTCTTTCGCACCAGCACTGGGTTAGCCACCCAAGTCTGGAATCGGAGCTCCTTGATGAATCCAGCATCGAGCAGTCTGCCCACCTCCTGCTGGATCGCGATCCTCTTGTCCGCGCCCATCGGACGCCTTCTCTGCGCGATAGGCTTGATTGCGGGGTCTATCTTCAGCTCGTGCACTATCACGTCGGGGCTTATTCCTGGCATATCACTCGGGGACCAGGCAAACAGCTCCTTAAACTCCTTCAAGAGCTCGATCAACTCTCGGGCTCTTTCCTCCGACAAAGCAGAGCCGATCTTCACCTTCCTCTGAGGCCCATCGATCTCTATTTCCTTCAAATCCTCCATGGGGGCGGGACGCCCATACTCCTCTCGAGGATCAGCATCAGTCTGGAGGACAGTCATGGTCTCCCTCCTTTTCCGTCGGGTGGCGTTAACGTAGCATTTTCGCGATGCCACCTGGTCTCCCTTGACTTCTCCGACCCCGTTATCAGTCGGGAACTTCATTTTCTGGTGGACCGTCGAGGCGACTGCCATAAGAGGGTTGATGGTGGTCCTCCCGATGATCGCGTTGTATGCCCCCGCGGAATCCACGACGACGAAATCCACGTTTCGCCTCTCCATTTTCCAGCCACTACCAAACTCTACTGGTAAGGTAATCATTCCCAACGGGTAGGAAGTGGAGCCAGAGAATCCCACCATCGGGAAGTCCACCTGCGTCAGGCCCTTCTTCGTCTTTCCCATGGCTTCCAGAGCGTCCATGAAAAGAATATCGGAGGAGCTCCCTCCGTCTATCAAGATCCGCTTCATCTCGAATCCGTCCACGTCCAGGGTCACGACTAAGGCATCGTCGTGAGGGCTTTCCACGCCTACTAGATCCTTCGCCGAGAAAGAAATTACCATTTCCTCCTTCAGGGTCCACGACCGGGACCTTTTTCCTAGCACCACCGCGGCGGATATGCGGGAAGCGTAGTTCTCCCGAGAGGCAGAGGTATCTCCTCCCGCCGCCATTCCTCCATGGATGACGTTGATAGTTCCGCGCCTCTCCTTACGGGCACCTGAACCCAAGGCCTCATGCTCGACCTTCTTCTTCTTCGGGGATCGGTCGTGGGACTTGGAACGGGATCGTGACCGACTTCTGGAACGGGATCGGCACCGCCCCTTCCCGACGAACTCTTTCAGCTTTCCCTTCTGGATCAGCTTTTCAATCTCCTTCTTCAGCTCCCGACAGTTCTCAGTGTCGTGACCATTGGCTCGATGGTAGCGACAGTAACGGTCAGGACGGCCTCCTAGGAATTCGCCTTCTTTCCTCGGGGGGTATCGAGCGAGACCTTGTCTGTCCATCACAGCTAACACAGAGGTCATCAGGCTATTGATGGGAACAGCCCGACCCTCTCGGTTGTCCTTCCTCGGAGGACGCTTGTCTTCTCTTTTATCGGGACGACCACGGTTCCTACTTCCCTCCGACTTGTCGCTCCCCTTGCGATCATCCGACAGCTTGGACGATGGTTTTCCTCTTCCCGACTTCGGGGGATCGAGTTCTCCAGCAGCAATCTTCGACTCCTGGACGTCGATTTTCTGTTTCACCCTCGCCTGCAGGGCCTCCATACTCCACACAGCCTTCGCAGCTACGCTATGCATTAGGTCGGAACCGTACGGAGCGCTCAAGTTCCGCAGGAAAGTGCGGATGGTCTCACCCTCCGAAATTTCTTCATCAATCTCCGCGGCACTGGCAGTGAATCGCTGGTAGTAGTATGCCAACGATTCGTCGGGCCTCTGCACCACCTGAGTCAGGGATCTCACGCACTTCAGAAGACGCCTTCGACCTTGATACTTCTTGATGAAGCGGTCGTGCATATCGGCCCAGCAGGTGATGCTTCCTGGAGGGAGGCTGAAGAACCAAGTCATGGCCCTTTCTCCCAGGGTTATCGGGAACAATGAGCATATGAGATCATCGTTCGATGTTCGTCCCATACAGGCCTGGACGTGCCTCTGCACATGGCGAACTGGGTCCCCCTCACCATCGTACTCCTTGATGGTCGGAATACCTAGCCCAGGCGGGGCTACGGTATCGATCAGCCGCGGCACGAAAGGATGGCTGGACCGATCCCTCAGCTCCGATGTCATCTGCTTCTGATCACCCATGCAGATGCTCACGATCTTCACCACCTGATCGGGGGTGATGGGGCCATTCAGGGGAATGGTCCTGTTTTGCACTGGTCCTGGGCCGTCGACCACGAACTTCTCCAGGTGTGCTGGTTCCTTGCCCTTATTCCTGAGCGGAACCTCCTGTTCCTCCAGGTCCACCCTCGGCGGGGGTGGTGGTAATTCTTCTCGCGGAGGCAACTCCTCCGCTCTCCTGGCGGCCTCTCTCTTATCCAGCAAGGCCTCCATGGCGGCCAAGAACATGGGCATAGCCTCCGCTACTGCCTTGGCCAACTCCGAGTTCGAAGACGACCCTTCTTCCCTTCACGGGACTCCTTCTCTTCCATGGCCCACCGGGTTTGGGGGAGCCTCATCTTCCTCCCTACGCGGGACATCCTGCCTGTTCGTCTCAGCGTCTCGGACTGAGACCTCATAGCCATCACCTTGCTCCCCTGTCTGGGAGAGAGCAGGGTTCTCACCTTGTTCAGCAACGCGTTCTGGCAACGGGGAGTTCACAGTTCCTGTAGGACGAGAACTGCCAGCCTGAACTTGCTTCTTCTTGCCACCACCGGCCATTGATCTGGTAGAAGCTATCTTGACTTTTCGTAAGCTTCCCACAGACGGCGCCAATGTTGGATCACGGGCGAAGCTCCGTTACGTCCTTGACGGAAAGTTTGGACTCCTGGGCTCCGCGTAATCCTGCAAAAGGGGATGACCTGGGTGGTGACCCAGAATCCTTCTCCGATGCTTAAATGAGTATGGTGATCAATGGGTGGTAAGCAAAAAAGTATAAGTTCGTATTAGATAGTCGTTTTCTGAGGTAACCTCCTCCTTTATATAGGAGGGGAAGTTACTCAGTTACCTGTTACTGCGCCTGGCAGTTTTGCCCATGATTCCGTGTATCTCCCCACGATTCCGTATATCTCGGTTGGGATTCCATATATCTCGCCCCACGCTCCGCGTATCTTACCCGTACTCCGCGTATCTCGGGCACGCCCTGCGTATCTCGGGGGAGATTATCTGTATTCTAACCGTCTTCCCACTACTCTTATCTAGTAGGCGGGTTTCTCGGTCTTATCCTCTGATCACAAGTCTCGACTCCTGTCGGGGACTCTAGAGTTGTCTCATTCTAGATCACCACCCAGGACCTTCAGTCTCTACGGGACAGGTCCAGCCTCTGCGGGGCTTTATTATCGGGGCCTTTACTAAGGCCTATCGGGGCCTGCTCAGAGGCTTCTCATCGGGAGCATTCAGCTCATACATCGGGACCGCTAAAGTCGGGACCCTTCGTGCTGGGCCTCTGGGCCTTCAAGGCTTTCCTCGAGGCCCACTGGACCTACTCGTCGTCCATTGGCTGTTAACGGGGCTAACGATTACATCGGAACCCATCAGTCATAATATTTTGATTACATCAGATTTACAGTCTATAAACTAAGTCGTAGGAGGACGCAATCCTCTGCCAAACTATGTCGAATGTGGGCCTTGCCTAGTTACACAGGTACGATAGTCTTGCGGTGGTGGGAGGCCTCTACCAAGCAAGACTGGCTAAGAGTCAGGGGATAAACCTGATTAAGCAAGACAATTATCTAGTTTCGAAGTAACTCGACGTGATCTTCGTTTTGCATATCGCCGTGATGAACTTCGTTCATCATCATGCCACATTCTAGGCCGGATGAGAATCTGTGATAGCATGATTGACATATCCCTTTCCTGTCAACCCAAAAGGTTCAGGTATGCTATAAACGCGTGCTTCATACTACGTGTGCCACGTTCGACCACGGGGTCACAGCTCGGTTGTGCTAGGAAGGAATCCTCATGATTTTGGCGGGCACAACCTTCTTCACCTCGAGTGTGTGATTGATCCCAGGAGCCTTATGAAGAGGCACCTAAAGTATCGTCACGGACTCGGATTTCATATCTAAGGTCAGGCCCAATGCTTGCTTCCCGGCGTACGAGCGTAGTGCTGAACAAAATAGCCCAGTGACCACGTCTTTGGAAACTGGTTGGGTCTAAATAAGGATATGAGCTATGTGGATGGTCAAGTTCACCTGTAATTCACCGACTCTTGTATTCACTAGGTGGCCACCTACCAAATATTAGTTGAAGGTTGTGAATACATGTACGGATGCCTTGGAGAAGTATTCCTATGTGGAAACTAGGCAAAAAGAGAATTAACAGTTGACCTAGGATACAGAGCGGTACAATATAAATGTTGTTTATAACAGGTTGATTGGAGAAAATGGAATCAACGTTCCGCGGGCGCTACAATACTCCTAACAGATGAGTAGCACGATGCCTGTTGTATCCGCCGGTCGCACGGAAAACCTCGTATGAAGTATTCGGATGCAAGGAGCAGATCGAAGGAGTGAAATGTTGATGCAGATTTGGACGACAATACATTAACAAGCACCCTCCCATTCCAGCGAGTGGGAGCTGTAAGCAGATGGTGATGGGCGCCGTAATTGGTAGCCCATAATATGCATAGATTACCTAATGAACTTGGGTAAATGTCACATTAGGGTAATTGGGCTAGACCCAAATTCCAATTGACATGGGAGACCCAAAATTGGGCCTCCCCAAATACATAGGCCGGCCGAAATATGTAAGGAGGGTAAAGTTGACTTTTGTCCACTTTACTCCTCCTATAAATAAGAGGTGTTAGGGGATTTTTAGGGTTAATCACAATTCCCTCGTTAGAGTTTTTTAGAGAGAAAAACCCTCCCACCATAACACCCTAGTTCGGCCGAAACTTCACCACCACCAAGGGTGTGCTAAATTGCCTTCGAGCAAAGTCTCTAGAGATCTGTCCCCGTGCCAAGAATCGATCAGAGGCTTTGCTGTGGAGCTTGCACCACGTAGGGCTTCTCTAACAAGAACCTCTACGGGTCCCGACCGGAGGATCGTGAACTCCCTCCTAAGAAGATCTTGGGTCTACAGATCACCTTAAAGGTATGTGCGAAACTTCCGCTGCGTAATTCCAACTACTAGCATGTACCTTATTTAAGTATCCGTAGTGATTACTCCCTATAATCTAACACAGTGAACCAATGGAAGATGGCTGTGAAAGAGTTCACTTTCTGTCATCTTCAGTTCAATAGATCAGTCTTTTAAAACGGTTTTAATCGTAAATTACCAGAACGAGAATTTTAAAAACAACCATACCCGATCTTGGCTTTCACAAGGCCCTTTTATTTTGAAAAAATTATTTCGATGAATTTACTCATGCATATACAATTCTACTATCCATGTAAATCATCATACGCAAGTAACATTCATCATACAAACCACACTAATGCATACGCGTCATGCGTCTAATGTTCCGAGGAACTCATGCTTGCATACATAATTCTACTTCCAAGTAAATTATTAAATGCGGCTACATGCTCAACATTCTAGCATACGTGTCAAACATGAAAGTTTCACATCAATCATACATATTTGGCGACTGGTTTTCGATTTTAAAATATTTTAAACATTAGGGGTTGATTTGCAATTCATGCTTATATTCAATCACGCATCATTCTAGACATGAATCCTAGGCAATTTCTGTAAGATTACGGGGACGTAATACTACGGAATGCTAAACGTGTACTAGTAAGTAATCTAATTACGCAGCGGAATAATGTACACATACCTCAATAGCTTTCCTGCCCAAGAATGTTGTGGAGGGAGTTCTGATCCTCCGGTCGGAACCCGTACAAGTTCTTCGTGAGAAGAAGTCCTACGCGGTATAAGCTCCACATCAAAACCCTGATCGATTATTCAACGGGGACAGAACCTCGGACTGATGTACACCGAAAATATCAACTAAGGGTGAGAGGGTTTTTCTCAAGTTCCTCAATGGAGGGACTTATTAATTTGATTGATGTGTTAAACCCCTTAGGAGACCCCCTATATATAGCATTGGTGGAGTGGACAAAAGTCCACTCCAACCAATGTGGCACATGGTTCGGCCGAACCATGCTTATTAAGGGGGAGGCCCAATTTTGGGCCTCCTATGTCAATTAGGGATTGGGTCGGGCCCAATTAACCTAATTTGACAATTACCTAATTAACTTAGGCAATTTCCTTAATATTGATGGGCTACCAATTACGGCGCCACGTCATCACATGCTAACAGCTCCCACTCGCCGGAATGGGATGGTGCCTGTCAATGTATTGTCATCCAATAGCATCAACATTTCAGTCTTCAGTCATTGTCTCCGTCTCCGAATATTTCATACGAGGTTTGCCGTGCGACCGACGGATACGATGGGCATGGTGCTACTCATCTGTTAGGAGTGTTGTAGCGCCCGCAGAACGTTGATTTCCTTTCGTAAATCAATCATGTCAAAAATAAAATATGTACCGCACTGTATCCTTGGTCAACTGATAATCCTCCAATTGCCCAGTTTTCCACATAGGAATACTTATCCAGGGCATCCGTACAAGTGTTCACAACCTTCAACTAATATCCGGTTGGTGGCCACCTAGTGAACATAAGAGTCGGTGAATTATAGGTGAACATGACCATCCCCATTGCTTATACCCTTAGTCTAACTCAACCGGTTTCCAAGACGTGGTCGGTCACTTGGCCGTTTTCGTTAGCTCTACGCTCGTACGTCGGGAAGCGAACATTGAGCTAGACCTTAGGTATAAGTTCTGAGTCCGAGAGGATACTTTGGGTGCCTCTTCATATGACACCCGGGATCAATCACACGCTCAAGGCGAAGAAGTATGCACCCTTTGAATCACAAGGATTCTAGCTAGAACAACCGAGCATGACCCCGTGGTCGAACATGGCACGCGTAGCATGAAGCACGCGTCGATAGCACACCTGGACAAGCCAGGGGTGGGATATGTCAATCATGCTATCGCAGAGTCTTTCATCTGGCCCTGAATGTGATTTTAATGATGGACAGAGTCCAACACGACGATTTACAAACGAAGATTAAGTCATGCTATAAGCGTGACTAAGTTATCGTTTCGTTTAACCAGGTTTATTCCCCTAGTTCTTAGTCAATCTTGTTGTGGTAGAGGTTCCCCTCTCCTACAGGATGACCGTGCCTGTGTGACGAGGCAAGGTTCACATTCGACATAATTTAGGTGGAAGAGTTTTACTTCTTCCTACGACTTAGTTTATAGACCGAAAAATCCGATGTTATTTATCATTATGACGTCGATAGATCATATACTCAATTTGAAATTCTTTTATTCAATCGAAATATCATTTCAAATGTCAAAATTTCATCACTCATACAAGCCACTTATTAAGCCCTACGTAATCCAAGCAGTTTTACGTGCTTTTGGAAAATTTCTCTACGTAATGGCTTAGTTAATGGGTCTGCGACCATATTGTCTGTGGACAAGTATTCTAAAGCGATTATATTGTCTTCCACAAATGATTTGGCATAATTGTATTTCACATCAATGTGTTTGGCCCTACTATGGTACTTTGGATTCTGAACTGCTGCAATGACTGCCTGACTATCGGAGTATACCTTCACACGTTTGCTCTTCTTGTCAGTGCCAATTAATACAGTAAGAAGCCTTTTCAGCCAGACTACTTCTTGTGCGTTTTTAGAAAGGGCAACGAATTCTGATTCCATAGTGGATAGTGCGACACAAGATTGCTTCTTGCTTACCCATGATATGGCAGCATTAGCAAGGAGGAAAACCCCCCCTGTGGTGGACTTACGATCATCCGGATCTCCACCGTGGTCGGCGTCACTATAACCAGTCAATTCGATATGCCGGCCCTTATAGCACAGAACATAGCCGGCAGTACCTTTCAGATATCTTATAATTCGTTTTACGGCCTTTAAATGTTGATAGCCAGGATCTGATTGGAATCTTGCTACTAGGCCCACACCCTAACAGATGTCTGGCCGAGTACATAGCATTGCGTACATTAAACTTCCTACCATGCTTAGATACTCTGCATTCTTCATCTGTTCACGCTCCTGCTGGTTCTTCGGGCCATCACGCTTCGACAGCGCGCACCCGAACACAACCGGCGTATCCACGGGTTTAGCATCGAGCATTCTGAATCTTTTTAACAGTTGGTTGATATATGATTCTTGAGACATACTTAATCTCCGAGCGGCACGATCTCGGACAATTTTAATGCCTAAGATGTACGTGGCCTCTCCCATGTCTCAAATGCTGATGATAACAAGGACTTTGATTTGTTCATGAAACTCACATCGTTTGCAGCAATGAATGTGTCATCTACGTATGAGGTTATGATGACATATTTAGACCCGGAGGTCTTGGTGTAAACGCAGGGATCCTCGTTAAGATTCACAAATCCGTTTCCGACGATTTCCTCGTGGAATCCGCGATACCATTTCCGAGACGATTGTTTAAGACCATAAATAGATCTTTGGAGTTTGCAACTTTACGTTCTTTTCTAGGAGTAATAAAACCTCTGGTTACTCCATATAGATCTCTTCCTCCAGGTTTCCATGGAGAAATGCGGTCTTTAACATCCATTTGATGCAGGCTCGTAATCGAGGCTTGCAATAAGGGCAAGGATGGCCCTAACTGTAGTGTAACGCACGGTTGGTGAGTATGTTTCATTAAAGTCCACTCCGTGAATTTTGGTATATCCTTTCGCAATCGTTCGAGTTTTGCACCACTCAAATTTTCTATCAGTTGTGAATTATAAAATTACACTTTCTAGCTCTGTGGTTAGCAGTTAAATCAACTGAAGACCAAAACCGAATTCGTTCTAATTTAGGAATTTTCATCCTCCATTGTTTTCCTCTATTCCAACGTTTGAGGTTCTTCCAATGCTTGCCGAACCGTCACTGGTTCGTGAACGAATGTCTCACTTGATGGGATACTTCTTAAAAGAAGTTCATTGCTCTAGACTAAGTCTAGGCTTGATAATCTAATCTTGAGTCTGATCGTTACTCCTACTCTGAATAATGCTTCTTCTCGGAGCATTACTCCCACTGGGAACAATGGCGGTGCCAGAACATTGGTCTACATCTTTCTCAAGATGACCTCTTAGTCTCGGGATTTTATCTCCGAGATTTATTCCTTGATCACTAGGATCTGGAATCTCAAGTTAGTCATTTCCTCCCACTAGGAATAATGGGCATTTGCGATGACTATTGGACTTTCATCCAATGGTTCAGCATTATGATTATCAGGTCCGACTTGATTCGCATTAACATTTAGTGATGATTGTGTGAGGGGGAGTGAGCCCTCCCATTGGATTTAGAGATGATTATGTGAGAGGGAGTGAGCCCTCCCACTGAATTTATTATGAGGACGTTTCCATCATCATTTACCATGTCATTCACTAATGCTATATCATTCTCCAACTCGAAGTAAGTGGGACCTGAGAATCACCGTTATCCATTTTAATCCGATCAGTACTTTAGTTCGTTTTGTTCCGCAAAACATTGGAAGTCCATCCTCAAATTTCTATAATGTGTCATATTAGACCACGTTACTATTAATCCAAGCTAATCTTAAACTTGTATTCTTTAAGAGTACACCGTACTCTTGATAAATACATGTTTAATGTGCAAATTAATGCTGCTTTATGATAAGGTTTCACCCGTATCATTTCTTAGCTTTTAAGGTAATGCTACAACAGATTTTATTGGAACCTAGTGTTACATTAATATGAATTCAACTTAACTTCATTCCATAGGAACAATTAATGTTGAGTTCTAACATAATGTAATTCTAAACTATGTTTCTCGAAGTATTTAATAATATGATTGCTTAGCCAAACTTTTCGTTAAAGGCTTATAGTGGGAGTGTCATTTTACTGACTACTTCCTTTCGTTTATTAACTCATCTAGAGATTTATCCACCTCATGGACCATGCATTTGAGCTCGTGCTTAATGTTATAGTTGATGTACTACTCGATCGTAGTAGCATTAAAGCGTACTTCTAACCATGGTAGTCATCAAAGAGTTATTTCCAAAGGATTACAAACGAAAATTCAGCATTCATACATTAAAACACTTCATTATTAAATTTGTACTTTAAAACGATGTGTTCTGTCGTTCGAGGTACACGCGCTTATGGGGCATAAAATCAATTTTATTCCATGGTTTAAATCGTTTTATTTTCAAATTTGATATCAAATTGATTTTTCATGCACATTAACCGGGGAATTTATCATTTAATGGAGTACTCAATAGAAAATAAGGATGTATTAGCAATGTGTTGAATAACGTTAATTATAAGATTAAAACGAACGATGATAATATTCAATACTCAACATAAGTATTCTCGAATACTTAGGAAAATAATATGATCATTTACGGAACTTATTTGAGAGTATCTTAAAATAAAAGTCAAGAAGTTTTAGCAACTTTAAAGATAAAAATCTCTCATTCATCTTTATTCTACTGGGGCATCCTCGATCAGGTCGTTGCTTCTGTTTCTCGGTTCTGTAATTCAAAAGGAAAATGAATTACTTTCGAGTGTTTAGAAGCGGAAGAGAATGAATGATTTTCATCATATTTTCTCTTTGCGTACCTTAGGAGGATTGGTACAGACAGCAGCGAGGTGTCCTTTTACACCACGCCTAGAACACGTTCGAGTTTCCTCTTTTCGTGTTTGTTTTGCTTGCCTTATCTTGCCACCAGTTTGTTTGCATTTAAACATCTTCTGGGTTTTGTTTGTCACTAACTTCTCAGTTTTATTCTGAGGACTTTTGCCCTTTCTCTTGCGCTTCCCCTTTCGTTCGGCTGGCGCGGAGGATGCAATATGCATTTCAGACCTAGACTTTTCAGCTCTGATTCTATCCTCCTCCAGCTCAAGATGAACTCGCACCTTCTCGAGGGTGTCGAGATGGGTGGCATGGGTAAGACTCATTTTTATGATGTTCCAAGAGTCGGGCAAAGAGCTGATCAAGTAATTGATTTGTTGTTCCTCAGACAGATTTTCACCTGCTTCCTTGAGTTCAGCGATCAAGTTACACATATGCATACCATGATCCTTCATCGTATGCTTGGGATTCATTTTATAGGAGTCAAGAGCGATTTTTAACGATCGCTTTTGGGCTATGGTGTAAACACAGAATGTTGCCTTAAGACCATCCCAGAGGTCTCTGGCAGTTCCCAAATGATCAAACCTATAGAGAATCTCATCTTCCAGCATAGTTAACAAGGTGGAACGAACATCATGATCTTTGACATCCCATCATCATAGAATGTCTTTTGCTCTTCTGTGAGGTCTCCCTCAGGTCTAGTCTGTTTTGTGGTCAAATGATCCAGTCCTCTTATTTCAGAAATTATCATCTTAACTCTTTTATTCCATATCTTATAATTATTACTATTCAACCTTATTCCCTTGTTCAACTGGGAAATGACATTGCTAGTTGCAGCCATCGATACTAACACATTGATAATTATGCAAAGTTAGGGAGACAATAACATTTTGAAATAATTTCAAATATCGGATTATCTATTAAGATAGAATACGACGAATAGTGATCCTTCAGTCACTAAACCAAACCGACCGCCAGTAAACTGAGGGAAGGGGGTGTTGTGAAAGAGTTCACACCATTGTCGTTTTCAGTCCAATAGATCAGTCTTTTGAAAAAAGTTATTATTTTGCAAATTACCGGAACGGGAATTTTCAAATAAGCATACCCGATCTTGGCTTTCCCATGACCTTTTTTGATTTTGTAAAAATTATCCGATAATTTACGCATGCATAATACTATATCACGCCATAAACATCGAACAAATCAAAACAACATGCTTACGCGTCATGCGTCTAATGTTCCTTATCATACATAATTCTACTTAAATTAAATTACCACATGCTTTCATTCATGAACAATCTAGCATACGTGTCGAAACATGCAACTTCCGCATACATCATGAATAATTGGCGACTGGTATTTTCAGTTTTAAAAACATTTTGAAAATATTAGGGGCTGACTTGCAATTCATGCTTACAATTAATCATGCGAAATTTTTAGACATGGATTCTAGGCAATTTCAATCAACATAGCATGTCTATCCTATTGCGCATACCATATATTTAAATTCCAGAGCTCAATGCTCGCAATTTATTATACAGCTAGCTTGACTAAGTCAAGACGACAGTTCTAATATATGTTGCAGAAAGTAAACAATTGCAATTCAACCCACTAATTTAATCCAATCCAAAGACATGCATATCCAAGTTCCATCCCCATAATCGTAACCAGGTATTAGGGTTTTATCCGATAATGTGTTAAAACGTAAACCCTAAGAGCACTGTTTAGGTTAACTTTTAAAGTTCGAAAACATTTTGGATTAAAAATTTGACATCCTATTTTATTGAAAATTTAAAATTTCCGAAAAAAATTTAAAATTTGGTTCGGTCCAATTTAAAATCCGGTCTGAGTCGGTCTGATTTTAAAAAATCCGGTTTGGTCCGAAATGGTTCAATAAAACAAGATTGAGGTTCGGTTTATCACTCGAAACCGGTTCGGTTTAGATTCACTTAATTACTTTGGTCCGACCCGACCCGATAGGTCGACCCGATTAAGAAAACCCGGATTGGTTTAACCCGTTCCGGTTTTGTAAACTGGACCGGCCCGATAAACCCATAGGGTTCGGCAGAAATATATTTTGTGGGCTAAGTAGGGTTTTAAAATCCACTAAAAACTTAACTTAGCCACCAAGAAATATTAATTATTTAAAATAATTTCCAATATTGCATATATATATATTTCGGCACATATATATTATTAATATATATAAATATTTTCAAGATACTATCTATAAGATGTAAATCAATTAACAATATAAATATATATATACAATTTTCGGCCAAATATATATATATAATTATTGTCAAATATATATTTAGGGATAAAATATATAGACAATATATCTTCTTAATCTTTTTAAGTAACCAAATCCTATCAATATATCTTTATCCCTATATTTTAGCTAAATATATTGATAGTTTATATATTTTACTATATAATGTGAATCTTTCTTTATCTTTCCAATTTATAGATATATTGTCTCATTTTAATAAAATTAAAATATGGTAACAAATATATCTACATGCTAGGGTCGGTCGAATTTTAGTTACTTTCACCCTAAGAAATTAATCTTTTTACCTAAAATATCCATAGGGTTTTCGGTACAAACATGAAAAATTGGAAAACTTGTCAAATTTTAAGATCAAACCATAACTTGATCATGAATCCAAAAAGCGTTCTTGATAAAACTCATGGTGTTCTTGAAGATCATGAACATCAAACTTAAATTCAAACCTAAAATTCGATTTTGATCTATAAAAACATGTAAATTTCAAATATTTTAAGTTTTTAAAGATCAAACACATGATTTCTTGTTTAAATTACGTTGGTGTTCATAAACATAAAAATTTCGGTTTTTCAAGGTTCAAGAACATCAGTTTATAAAAAAATTTAAGAACTCCTAAACCTTGCTCTGATACCACTGTTAGATTACGGGGACGTAATACTACGGAATGCTAAACGTGTACTTGTAAGTAATCTAATTACGCAGCGGAATAATGTACACATACCTCAATAGCTTTCCTGCCCAAGAACGTTGTGGAGGGAGTTCTGATCCTCCGGTCGGAACCCGTACAAGTTCTTCGTGAGAAGAATTCCTACGCGGTATAAGCTCCACAGCAAAACCTCTGATCGATTCTTCAACGGGGACAGAACCTCAGACTGATGTACACCGGAAATCTCAACTAAGGGTGAGAGGGTTTCTCTCAAGTTCCTCAATTGAGGGACTTATTATTTTGATTGATGTGTTAAACCCCTTAGAAGACCCCCTATATATAGCATTGGTGGAGTGGACAAAAGTTCACTCCAACCAATTTGGTACACGGTTCGGCCGAACTATGCTTATTAAGGGGGAGGCCCAATTTTGGGCCTCCCATGTCAATTAGTGATTGGGTCTGGCCCAATTAACCTAATTTGAAAATTACCTAATTAACTTAGGTAATTTCCTTAATATTTACGGGCTACCAATTACGGCGCCACGTCATCACATGCTAACAATTTCAACCATCACAAAATGTGTATCCTAGTGCGCATACAATATATTTAACCAGGGCTCTGCCCCCAACATGCAATATCCAGCTAGCTTGTCTTAGTCAAGACAACATATCTAATCATGCATAAATATATATCGAATAATAAACAATTGCAAGTTAGCCCACTAATTAATCCAGTCCCAAAAACATGTATCTCCGAGATCCATCCCCATAATCGAAACAACCCATTAAGGTTTAATTGTTATGTGAATAATAATAAACCCTTGAGCACTGTGTATGCCATTTAAAGTTTAAAACGTTTGGAGTTTAATACTTGACTTCCCTATTTTATTTAATTGACTTGAATTCGGTTTGGTTCAGTCAATTTCGGTCTGGTTCGGTCCAGAAAGTCTGGTTTAGTAAAATCCGGTTCAGTTCAGTCCGGTTTTATATTTTTTTTTAAATTTGGTTCGGTCCGAACCGGTCCAATAAAATAGGGTTTGGTTCGGTTCAACAGTCAAAAACGGTTCAGTTAGATCCACTTAGTTACCCCAGTCCGACCCGACCCGACAAGGTCGAACCGATTAAGAAAACCCAGTTCAGTTTAACGCGTCCCGGATTGGGCCGAAATGTTTACTTGTGGGCTAAGTAGGGTTTTGATGTCCACTTAAAACTTAACTTAGCCACCAAGTAACATTAATTATATAAAACAATTTCCAATATTAAATATATATATATATTTGGCTAATATTAAACATATATATATTTATTGCCAATATTCTATCTTTAAGACAAAATCAATCAACAATATAAATATATATATATATATATATATATATATGTGTGTGTGTGTAAAATTCGATTTCTATATATAGAAATATATTTTATTTATTGTCAATATCTTTAATAGGGTAACAAATATACTGACAATATATTTTCTCAATCTTTTAGGCAACTAAATCTATCAATAATATATTTAACCCTATTAATTATCGAGATATATTGATAATTATATATATTTCTATATATTAATGTGATCTATCCTTATATTTCCAATTATAGATGTATTTTTACCTAGAATAAAAATTAAAATACGGTAAACAATATCTCTAAAAATTTCGGCCGAATTTTTTCAACCTTGGTGCCTAATGTTTACACACGAGTGTCCTTCGTGGGCTTCTCCTCCCTTACTCTCCTTCTTCCTAGGCTTCTCCTTCCAGTATTCCCGCTCTGTGGGCTTTTCCTTCTAGTATTCCCGCCTCATGGGCTTCTCGTTCTCGTATACCTGCAGATAGGTATCGGTGAGGGAATTCCCGATAAGCCCATTGTTTGCATACGACGTCTTGAGGAACGTCGTAATTTTCTTTGCCCCCTGTTCAAGGAAGCTGGATACACCAAATGATATTTCTGATTTTAGCAAATTTATGCTATGTATGGATATTTGATAAGGGTAAGAGTTACGAGCCTTGGTCTCGTTTTACATAGCCTTAGGACTGTGTCCCTTCATTTGAGTGTCTGTTTCATTATAGCTTCTTGTAGAAGCTCTTGGAACAACTCTATATAAGAGAGGCTATACGTCATCCCCTGTTGGAAGGACGTTCATATAACATGTGAGTGTTAGCAGACATGAACGTGGGTGTTAGTCCAAGTATGTATATGGATGATGTAAATGATTATAAGTATGAAATATGGGCCTTAGTCCCATTTCACTTAGCCTTAGGACCGTGTCCTTATTGGAGGAACCTACTTTTTAGACTCTTAGAGTCGATAGGGTGCTTTGGGAACGGTGTTGCGCTTCGTCTGCGAGTACGATCTTCTAGCTTTGGCCTTCAATGGGCGTGGCGTTTTTCTCCCCGTTTTTCGGAGTGTGGGCATGGTCCTTTTTCCTTATCCCTGCAATTCACTCTGTATAGATGGAGTGAGAGTTCCTCCTCTTACCCTTCGTATGAAAGAGTTTTTATAAATGTATGTAGAAGGTTGTTCCCTTCATATATATTGGACCGTTACTCCCTTCGTGTAGGTTAAGGGACCTCTTCACTTGTAGATTTTCTTGTGATTTGTTCTCGGGGCTTCCCGGATGCTGATTTTGCCTTCGTGGCTCAGTGCTGAGGCTGCCTCCGCAGTGTGCACACCTTGTTCCTCCATAAGAGGGAGTTTGGTCCTTGTGTTACTCATGCTCTTTGACATGTGCATATAGAGTTGTATGCATATGGCTGCCCTCGTAGTAGGCATGCTTCGGACGCTGGGGGGTTAGCCCTTGAGCTAATTGCGAAACCTGCATTTATGAGATTGTATATATATAGCTGCCCCTTACAGTGGGTGTGTTTGGGGTTTCAGACGCGGAGGGGTTAACCCTTGAGGTGACTACGCTTGGTAGCACATGTATGTATCACTACTCCCGTAGTGAGTGTTTTGATATCTTTATATGTAGGAGTTTCCACTTGTGCTGGTTACGCTTGGTAACTTATGACTGTGCGAGTGCCCCCGTAGTGGACACGTTATTATATATAAGGGGATACTCCTTTTATTGACTACGCTTGGTAGTTCATATATAAGGTTGTTCCTTTCATGCCACTGGTTGATACATAGCTTGCTGTAGGTGTTTGGTCCCTCCCCCGGCTACCTTGGGTAGTGTTGGGATGGTCTTGCTTATCTCCCCCTTAAGGGTTCTTGTGATGTTTGTTTATCCACCATAGTCCTTCCTTTAACAAGTAGTATCATCCATGCACGTGTCTTTGCCCCCGTAGTAAGCATTTGATCTTTGTGCACTTTTGGACGTGCTCCTGAGTAGGTTGGCGTTGATGAATTAGCATAATGCGTCGTGCCAGGGTTAATAGTACTTGATGTGTTATTGCTCCTCTTCCTGGGGTACTTTTTGCTATATGCTTTGTCCCCTGGTTTGCTATGGCTGACGGTCTCCTTGTGTTTGATTACTACTTCCTTGAAGTTTCCTTAATTGCTTGTGGGGTGGGCTGGAGGGTGTCCGTTTCTTAATTGGGCGCATATCCCGCTTTGCCCCCCAAGTTAAGCAACGACCTTAACATTTGCTTGACTCTATGATGGTCGGATAGGCGTCTGATTAGGCTATTGATAGTTGTTTGAGTGCTAGGTGGAGGCTCTTTCCTTAGTTTTTCTCTTCGACCTCCGACCTTGTGGTTGTTAGACTTTGTAAAATAGAGAGGATGTCTTCATGGTGATTTTATATGAGTAATGGAGGATTGTCTTTGAGGTGAGTATTTGATATGGGTGTTGCCCCCTTTGGAACTTGGTAGTAGCTTGTTGTTTGGGGTGTCTTAGTGCTTTGCTTAGTCCATCCCATACTTGTGTAGTTCATACATACCCCTATGGAGGATGTTTTGTTCTTCTTTTCACTCCCTTAGGTAGTGTTGAGGTGTTTTTACTTATTCTTCCCCTTTAGGATTGTTTTCCATGCTTTTATTCATCATAGTCCTCCCTTTGACAAGTAGTATCGTCCATGCGTGCGTCTTTTGCCTCCATAGTAGGCATTTGATCTTTATGCACTTTGGGACGTACTCTTAAGTGGGTCGGTCTTGATGGATATTGTATAATGTATTGAGATGGGATTGGTAATTTCTGACGGACCGTCGTTTTTCTATTGTCAGGCGTGCTTTAGGAGCTAAAGGCCGTCGCATCACTCTCTTCCTACCATGATTAAGCCTTCTTCTTCTAAGGTTTCCTGTGGTGGCCTCGCTTCTAATGCTCACATAATCCGTTGTCCGCACAAGGTGTTTTTTATGGGAAAGAGGTTTCCGCCTCCCGACTTGAGCGGACTACGATGTCTGATTCTGATTCGGATTCAGAGGTGGAGTTGCAGCCCATCCTTGAGGATGAGCTGGTTTTTCTTCGTGACCCCGTGTTCTTATTTGAGGTCCCTTCGTCATGCCGCATCGCTATAGTGGCAGCTCCGTTACCCCACCTCTGGATGGGATGGCGGTGGTGTATATTTATCAGATTAAGGCGGGGCTTCGCTTCCCTTACTGTGCCGAACTTCGAGAGCTTTGCAAGCATTAACGAATTTCCTCTCTTGATCTTGCCCTTTCTGCTATCCGTGCTTGGGTCAGAGTTAGAGTGTTGTGTTACCACCAACTCTAGGCTTACTCCCTTCGTCACTTCCGATGCTTCTATTGTATCCAGCACGGTTATGAGTCAGGATTCTGTTCCTTAGCGATCCAGTACCCCTTGTTGTCTCATAAGGGGTTCTCTGGATTGGGTGATGTTAAATGGAATAGAAAACGTCGGTTCGTCTTTGCCTTTGAAAATGGTATTGGTCATTGGGATAAATGTTACTTTTTCCTTGAGGGTCGTGTTGTTCCTTGGTCATTGGACTCCCTTCTTGTGAAGGATGTGCGTCCTGCGTTGTCCCAACTCTCCATGTCCGACAAGCAAGCCTTGAAACTGATATATATTGGGAACACGACGGATTCTTTTGAGTCCGTGCATCATTTCTCAGAGGATGAGGTATGTGCTACGGGGATTCAAACGGCGCGCCCCGTCCCTCCTTCGGTATGTGAGTCTTCGATTTTTTAATACTTGTGATTTTACTGCTTTGCCTTGTAGGTTGGCTTCAATATTGGTCTTCCTTGTTTCAGGAGAACGACGATGTTGAATATGACATCCGTTCGGAGATGAAAGTCTCGGCTTTTTCCCCCCTTTCCTTTGCCGGTGGTTGGCCCTCCAGCTGATGATTTGATGGCACAAGTGAGGATGAAGGACGCCCTTCGACCTTCTCGCGAAGAGGGTAGGATATCCGGTTTAGCCGAGGGTGGGGCTGTTGGAGTTGCGAGGGGCGAGGCCATTGGCGTCGATAAAGTTAAAGCTATTGGAGTCCAGGATTTCCTAGTTTCCAAGGACTTTGGCACCCTTGCTGAGAAGCATTGCCAAGGCACAACTGTTTGGTATATGGACTTGATATCCCTTGTTGATGAATAGGGGGATGGTATCCTCCTTTGATGTATGGACATGATAGCCATTGTTGATGTATAGGGGGATGGTATCCTCCTTTGATATGTGGAGTTGATAGTCACCTGTTGAAGTATATAGGTGGGTTGATATCCTTCTTTGATGTATGGACATAATAGCCATTGTTGATGTGTAGGAGGATGATATCCTCCTTTGATATGTATGGACATGGTAGCCTTTGTTGATGTGTAGGGGGATGGTATCCTCCTTTGATGTATGGACGTGATAGCCCTTGTTGATGTATAGGGGGATGATATCCTCCTTTGATGTATGGACATAAAAACCATTGTTGATGTATAGGGGGATGGTATCCTCCTTTGATATATGGACGTTGTTAGATATCTGTCCAATTCGGGTTTGTATTTACATTTCGGGCCTCGCAAAATACTCCAAAACCCACAAAAGAACTCTTCCGGGGACACCCAAGTCCAAAACGGTCCGGAATACGCGCAGTATCCGGGCCGGAGGACTTCCGGATTGCCACAAGGCAATCCGGGTAAGTCCGGATTACCGACGTTCTCCGCGCGCTTATCCCGATTATTTTGCCAAGTACAAGAAGTCAGTGCGCGCATAGTCCACCTTGATGACGGTATACGTTTTCCTTCTTACCGGCATCAAACCGTTCAAAACTGGGCACGATCCTTTGGTTCCCTATAATTAGGGACCTAGATCTCCCATTTTAAACAACTCCCTCATTTTGGCATTTCGTGCTCTTACTTCTCTCTAAAAGGCTTTCTCTCTCTATAAGATTATGACTTGAGCGTCGGAGAGGGCCCAACCAGCATTCCCCCCCTCTTCCACGCTGGTTACTGCCCCTTGTGCAGGACCCGGAGTTCGAGATATCAAAGTCGGGAAGTTGAAGACTAGTTCGAGGATCGTGTTTCAAGGATCGCGGCATACAGACAGATACCCGTTCCTATACACACATCCGGAGCCCGTTCGTGGAAAAAAATCCGAAGTTACCCAAGTGGAGACAGACTTAACATTTGGCGCCGTCAGCGTGATTCGAACAAAAAGCCGTTCCATACCGCAAGCTATGACAGGAAGACGAATGAAGAAGGCGAGTGCAACCAAGCCGAAGCCGACAAGAAGCCAACCAGGATCTTGTCACATTCCAGACGCAGTGTCTACCGCCTCATCCGTGCCAACCGCAAACGTGCCTTCCGCACAGCATGGCCTTAAAGTCCAAAATACAGCATACATTGCATCCCATCCGGAAAAGATGGCAAACGTACATAGGATCCATGGAGACTTTGATGCTGAAAGCGAGAAGTCATACGAGCAAGAAGTGTACGTTGTAAAGACAATGCACAAGTCCCAGGATACCAACATGGAGTATGTCGACATAAAGGATGCCGCCTTCGAAGATGTCATTGGTTTTTCATCAAAGGACAAAGAGCACATTGCGTACCACGACGCCTTGGTCATAACCACGCAGAAGCCAACAAGAAGTCGACTTGGATCCTCCCACATGCATGTTGCCACATCCAATGCTTTCTTCATGCCAACAAGAAGTGCATCCTTCACACAGTACGACCAAGGAGTCCTTCAATACAAAGGTGTCAATCCGCCACCTGTCACTCCTACCATGATGACCGCGCTCGAAGAGCTGCTTGCATTCCGAAAGATGTTAAGGAACCAAGGATATGCCCCGCCACCACCACCTCTGTCTCCAATCAACGGACAAGTCGAGGAGACAAGAACAAAGTCCCGAGTCACAAGTTATCAAAACACACCACACCAAAGAATAATGGGGCAATACACGGAAGGTACCTTCCAGTACCAACAACCATGGCAAGGAGCTGCACGCTCATACAACCCGTATGTGGTAACACAACACCAAGAAGGGGCATGGAAACAACCTCCAACCTCCCGCTCAAAAATACACAAGGAAGGTTCTTCCACGAGGACAAGCCAAGACGATGCTTACATCCGTCACAAGGAGGGACGAAAAAAACTTGTTAATAATGATGATGTCCCAATCACAAGACTTACAACAAGAACCTTGAAGGCAATAATTGAAAAAAAGATAGACGCTTCCTGGGAAAAGAGACAACCGCAACAAAAGAGGCCATTCCTGTCAGACGTCCAAAGGCTCAAAAAGACCAATCTCGCCAAATGTGTTCCATTGAACACACCGCTGTCCGTCATCTTGAAGGAGATAAAGGAGACCAAGCTGTGGAAAAAGCCCTCTAATTTCCACAAGGGCCTATTGGGAAAAGATGAAAGCAAATGGTGTGAAAATCACGAAGTGTATGGCCACGAGACGGAAAGCTGTGTTGGATTAAGGTTTCATGTAAATAGCTTAATCTTAAAAGGAGAAATGAAGAAGTATATCGACCAAGGCAATAAGCATCAAAAGAAGTCTCATGTGGAGTCTTCAGGAAAAGGTAAAGGAAAAGAATGGGCGAATGATAATCCACCTCTCGCCAAGCGCGGAAAAAACAACGTCACTCATGGAACCAATTATGACGACTTATACAATCCTTGGAGCACGAAGGTGGAGGAAACAAATTTCAAACTCTCGGAAAACAAACTTCACCGTCCACTTGAGCCAATGACTGCCTTCCTTGGCAAGAACGTTGAAGAACGATGCAAGCACCATAAAATTGGGGGCATAACACCAACATTTTTTCATCCACAAAGGTCGAGATTGAAGAGCTCAACACGCTAGATGCACTGAGGAACTATGTGGCACGTGGCAGAATCAACTTGCCGACAAATCACCTATGAAGATGTCAAACACATCATCAATCCCTTTATCTCCATTTTTGCATAACTACTTTAAGTCTTCTTAGATTAAGTACAACTTATGTTTATTAGCCTTAGTACTTTTCAAAAAGAGCGATCAGTAGACGCCTTCCTGTAATCCGTTGTACGAACTCCAAATATCTAATGAAGGTTAAGTCTACCTTCGTAGGTACATTACTATATCATGCATACTAACTTGGAATAACGCCAAGTAACAACTACGCACATATTAATTGCGTCAACAACACAAGCTATCGCACTAGGAATAACAAATGGCTTAGGCCATACAACATCCCCCATGCAACGGAGCCTCAAGCATTCTATACGCACAAGACTAAAAATCGCGCTGCAATAATAAACAAGACGGGGGCATCACCCAAGTGACAACGTCATCAACATTGTGGAAGATAAGAATTCAGGATACGCTCCTATGTTATACGCACGCATGTGCCAAAACCATCACGAGAAAAGATTTAGAGAATTATTTCCAACATCCAGCAAGTTTACCATTGTCAAGAACACAAGAAGGATCGTACCACTCAAAACGTACGCCGACAGCGAAACCTAATCTTCGGCCAAAACAAAGGAGAAGATGAGGATTCCACCAGTATAACATCTCTCAACCATGTGCACAATCGTCATACAGACACAACCTCAGGAAGAGTGACAAGTGTATGAAGAAACACATCAAATAAACCCAGGCCCCTTGAAAGTGAACACATGAAGCATACATCGCAAAACCAGCACATTAAATTCAACGCCGCGCAATGCGCAATAGGAGAAGGAGAGCAACAACTCCAAATCAGCGTTTTGTTCGTGATCTTAGAAAAGCTTGACGCATATAATGGAATCTTGGAATACACAACCATGAACAAGTGGGATGTGATAAGAGCCAACATCACACCAAAAGATCAAGTTTCCAACAAAGGCAGGAATTGGTGAAATAAAGGGAGATCAGCAGCTATCAAAAGACTGCTACAAGGTTGCACTCCAACATAATGTCAAGACAAATAATAAGCGGAATTCCCGTCATTGATGAAAACCCAAGGGTAGATCATGCACATCCTGCTCTTGTTGAAGCATTACAAGAAATCAAGATAGATGAGCCAGAAAGGATGGTCCGAGTAGGCGCATCACTGTCAGAAGATGAAGTAATAGAAACCATCAGGAAACAGCGGTACGATTGCTAAGCGACTTGGGAGGCACCAAGCTGACAAGTGCTCGGCATTCCTCTGAACGAATAATTGCGTGAACACGCGGTACCATTCTTCTAAGAAGGAAACACCAAGCAATGATCATATATAGGCATGTACATCATGCTAAGGAGGCATCAACGCGTATCAACCAGAGGACGCATACAATAATGCATTGTCGTTTTTCATACATACATATTCACAATCGCATATAGCGGGTGATACTTGGAAAAGCTCCGCTCCCGATATATGCGCACCTGTCACGATCCACATCTATCGCGTCCGCACTTAGGGGAGTTTCCTGCACAAACAAGGAGTCCTCGTATCAGACTCCTTTACTTTATCTATAATATGTATTACTAAAAATAAAATTTCATAACTCCATATTTTTGCAAACTTGTAAACATTGCAGCTATCTGACAAAGCACAACTCTGTTCGTAGGTACATACTACACTATGATTACTACATTGGAATTATGCCAAGTAGTAACCTATGCACATAATATCTACTTCAACAATACAAGCTAAGTATTATGTTCAAGGAGGGATTTATGGCATACAACGCCAACATATCTATTATCTACACCAACGGGGAGCTTATTTCTCCATCCATAACGGCGTCTATCTCAAGAAGGCGTTCACTCAGGAACAACGTCAACAACATACAGTGCCTTGGAAGAAAACCAAAACCTATTCCAAAAGTGACATGGTGCAATATCCTCCTTGTAAGGACAAAACCCATGTTCACATCTATCAAAAGTAACATGTTGTGACATCCTCATCAAAAGGGCAAACCCCATGTTTACTTCTAAAAAAAATTATGTTGTGAAATCCTCTGGGCAAATCCTCATGTTCATAGCCAATCCCTGAATAAAAACAGGATGCGGCAAATACATTATGGGACTTATCACCCCACCGTGGCGGAAATCCTCTTAATAGACGACAACCCCACACACTAAAAGTATGCATACTCTCTTAAGGGTTCATACACCATGAAGACTTAGGCCTGAAAAAGGATAGCTTCATATTATACGCTTTTAAAAGAAAACCTTGTACAAAACTCATCAAACTTACAAGTCGAGTACTGTATAATGTTATCTTGCTCTTTAGCATATAACGCCAAAACAACAAAATCAGCAAGAAGTATCTTGCAACAACGTCGCCTTAGAGTGGAACTAAGAGACGGTATAAACTTAAGTCTTGCTACGTCAAGACGACACTGCTACATGTCAAAGGCCAAGTGCCAAGTACATTACTACCTGCAATGCTACAAGTACCAAGTGTACATAACACCCTGCAATGCGCAAGTCGCAACATCGTATGTTCTATCCATCACAACAAAGAGTTCAATCCTATCATGCAAGTCCAATACATACGGACAATGAAAATAACGCAAGGTATGAAATATTACTAACAAGTTATCACATGTTTATTATTATTGAAAACAGGTCCAAGTGATGAAATACCATGCAAGCAAAGGCATAAACAAAGATTTATCAAAAACCTCAAAACAACATCAACCCATTCACTAAGGGTTCAACATGCTGGAAATAGACAACCTGACACAAACCAAGAGATAGCATCATCTCCAAGGATCTATGGCAAAGAGTTCATAATGTCAACATCAAATGCAATGTCGTCATCCGCACAAAAGACACGGCAAGAATGGTCGCTTCAACATCAATACGACATAGCTCCTCAAGATAAGAGCGACGATCAGCAATGCGTGCATCAAAATCAGCCGTCTTCAAGATCAAGTTTCAAGTATGAAGAAGTAAACAACGCTTACCTCAATGGGAGGAACGCTCCTCCTTGGGCCGGTCCCTCGACCGGGGGGCAGAAGGCACCACCGCACGACCCTCAACTCTATTCCCTTTATGGCAAGAAGGAGTTAGCACGGTCGTACTCGACATAAAGAACTTAGAATCGCTCGAGGAACGCGCCCTTGCGTCAGATATTTTGAGAATTGTGCTAAAGCCAGGAACTACAACCACGCGTTCAGCAACATGAAAGCAACAACTTGGAAAATTAACAAGTTCAAAGAAGATATAAGGAGGTGCCTTACTCACAAGTCCTTTACCGCGACCATGTCCGTAGACTCCAGAGTAGCGGGGACAATTGTATGGACATTCCTTCCAACAATCGGATTACTGTGTACATCGGCTATCTGCAAAGACGAGCTTTTTCCATCAGTCCGACCCACATTACAACATGATACAAGTCATAAAGATCATCAACATACCAAATCTTCAGAAGGACGTATATGTGTAACGACATCAATTAATCAAGTAACAAGCATCATGCAAGGGGGGCAACTTCTTCAAAAATCAACCTTACATGTCGACATCGAGCTCATACTCGCAACATACATGATTACAAGGGCGAAATATTTTCTAAGTGTTTTGCTCAGGATGAAAGTCAGCATATTGCAAGCTGTCAGCATGCTACTATGTGTCAGCATATTACCAAGTGTTAGCATACAACAAGGTGTTGGCATACAACCTGTGTTTACATAAAGCATACATACATAGCCAAGGATAGAGAAAATATTCAAAGTGTGGGGGCAAGAGCGCACATACAAGCACGTACATACATGTCGATGCATGTCGACAAATGAAGAATATTTTCTAAGTATTTCCATGTACGTACATACATGTCGACAAGGATGCATGTCGACAAGTGAAGAATATTTTCTAAGTGTTTCCATGTACGTACATACATGTCGGCAAGGATGCATGTCGACAAGTGAAGAATATTTTCTAAGTGTTTCCAAGTACGTACATACATGTCGACAAGGATTGATGTTGACAAGGGGAGAATATTTTCTAAGTGTTTCCATGTACGAACATACATGTCGACTAGGATGGATTGCATGCATCAAGTAGCTATTATCAACTTCTACGCATTACCTCCTAAGCATTCCTACGACGCTTATCGACAAAGCTCATACGACGACATCTATGGTAACAAGCATTAGATATTGTTAAAATATTTTCTAAGTATTTTAGCATGCTTGCAGAAAGTGGCCGATGATCAACAAACAGTGACTAAAGCATGGAACAACATTACGACAATGAATACTATGCACAAGGGAAGTATAACAATCTATTTATGCTTTTCTAAAAATTTCCAGCACTTAGAAATTTTTTGTCCAATTTGGAAAGCTAATTACTCTAATGCATTTTATCAAACACCTTATGTGCATGTTAAGGTGACTACACACATGATGATTTCAAGATCGAATTAAGGCCAAACGAAGTCACGAAATGTCCAGCCATGTACGGAATTGAACTCACCATCACGAAGCGAGTCCGAATTGACACGTGCCACACCGGAATCCAATTGATATAAACTATGGTGTGTCTACTCCAAATTTATGATCACGAAAGCTTCATCTTCATCAAGAGTGGAGAGCTTTTTGGGATTAATCTATGAAGGATGTAAGATAATGAGTACTCTCTCTCCTAATTTTCATTAATAGTGCCTACACCATGTGCTAAGGACTAAACCTTTATGTATTTTCATATAAGTCCTTAGTAACCTTTACAAACATCTTTGCATCTCTCTTATATTCATATTGCATACATATTACACAATGCATCATGACATACTACACGTAATTACTATTACATATTACGTACATAGAATTTATTATGCACGATTCTTATTTATGATCGTTACATGATTTTTTTTTTATAATCTAAGTATGAATTTCATGTTTACATCATGCCTCACGTTTACACCATGCTTCATGATTGCATACAAGCTCTCCAATTTCATATTATTCTAAGTGTTTTGCTTATTGCATGATTACGTCATCTGTTTACTATGTCGTCATCTACATGTTGATAATGTGTTATATGCTTACATCATGTACCATGATATTATCACGTTCTATAATTCTTTATTATTACAAGTATTTCACTCATTACATGATGTTGTGTTAATTGTATGTTGTTATACGCATATTGTCCGCTACGCTAACCCTGTAAACAGATTACGTACATACGGCGGAAAATTAAAGTTGGTCAAATTTATGATCCCTACACTCGAATTGAAAAACAGGCCACCCCTGAGGTCAGTACCGAACCTAAATTGGATGAATATCTTATCTTAAAAAGAGTCAAGCATGGGTTATGAACCACTACTTGACTCGGGGGAAAGTGTTAGATATCTGTCCAATTCGGGTTCGTATTTACATTTCGGGCCTCGCAAAATACTCCAAAACCCGCAAAAGAACTCTTCCGCGGACACCCAAGTCCAAAACGGTCCGGAATAGCGCAGTACCCGGGCTGGGGGACTTCCGGATTTCCATAAGGCAATCCGGACCCGGTCCGAATTGCTAGACAATCCGGGTAAGTCCGGATTACCGACGTTCTCCGCGCGCTTATCCCGATTATTTTGCCAAGTACAAGAAGTTAGTGCGCGCATAGTCCACCTTGATGACGGTATACGTTTTCCTTCTTACCGGCATCAAACCGTTCAAAACTGGGCACAATCCTTTGGTTCCCTATAAATAGGGACCTAGATCTCCCATTTTAAACAACTCCCTCATTTTGGCATTTCGTCCTCTGACTTCTCTCTAAAAGGCTTTCTCTCTCTATAAGTTTATGACTTGAGCGTCGGAGAGGGCCCAACGAGCATTCCCCCCCCCCCCCCTCTTCCACGCTAGTTACTGCCCCTTGTACAGGACCCGAAGTTCGAGAGATCAAAGTCGGGAAGTTGAAGACTAGTTCGAGGATCGTGTTTCAAGGATCGCGGCATACAGACAGATACCCGTTCCTGTACACACATCCGGAGCCCGTTCGTGGGAAAAAAGCCCGAAGTTACCCAAGTGGAGACAGACTTAACAGACGTGATAGCCTATGTTGATGTATAGGGGGATGGTATCCTCCTTTGATGTATTGACATGATAGCCATTGTTGATGTGTAGGGGGATGGTGTCCTCCTTTGATATATGAGCGTGATGGCCCTTGTTGATGTATAGGGGGATGGTATCCTCCTTTGATATATGGACATGATAGCCATTGTTGATGTATAGGGGGATGGTATCCTCCTTTAATATATGGACGTGATAGCCCTTGTTGATATATAGGGGGATGGTATCCTCCTTTGATGTATGGACATGATAGCCATTGTTGGAGTACTTACATTCTATATCTTGTTTGATGAGTTTCCCTTTGATTGGGGGGCTTATATCTCATATCATGTATGAAAGGTGGCCCTGTGGGTCTTATATCCCTTTTCTGTTGAAAGGGTGGCCCTATGGGTATTATGTCCCTTTTCGGTTGTAAGGTTTGTCCTTATAGATCTTCATCTTTCTATATGTAAGGGTTGTCGAGCGCCTTATCATATTTCAGAGTTGTCTTTTTGGATCTTCCCCTTTTCGGTTGGAATGGTGGCCCTATGGGTCTTATGTCCATTTTCGGTTGTAATGGTTGTCCTTATAGATCTTCTCATATTCATATGTAAAGGTTTTCGATCGCTTTAGCATATGTCAGGGTTGTCCTTTTGGATCTTCCCATTTTCGGTTGTAAGGTGGTCCTGTCGGTCGTATGTTGCATTTCGGTTGTAATGATTGTCCTCATAGATCTTCCCCTGTTCATATGTAAAGGTTGTCGTTCGCTTTATCATATGTCAGGGTTGTCCTTTTGGATCTTCCCATTTTCGGTTGTAAAGGTGGCCCTGTGGGTCTTATGTCCCTTTTCGGTTGTAACGGTTGTCCTTATAGATCTTCCCCCTGATCATATGTAAAGGTTGTTGATCGCTTTATCATATGTCAGGGTTGTCCTTGATGGGTTCGGTCACAGCCGTTAGGCCCATTAGGCCAAGATGGTCCAGATAAAGGGTCCCGACGAAGGGAGTCCCGATGATGAAAGGTCCCGACAGAGTCGGTCCCGATAGACGAGCTGGAAGCTCCCGATGAGAAGCCTCTATGTAGGCCCCGATGACGAATCCCTGAGAAGAATAGGCCCTGTCACGATGACGAGGGGCCCCGAGCGGTGACACAATGAGATAACTCTGGAGTCCCCGACGGGAGTCGGGACTCGTTATCAGAGGATAAGGCCGGGATACGCGGGGCGTGGCCAAGATACGCGGAACGTGGTTAAGATACACGGAGCGTGGCCGAGATACGCGGGGCGTGGCCGAGATAAGCGAGATCATGGCCTAGATAGGCGGGATCACCCCCGAGATACGCGGGATACGGGCTAACCACCCCCAACGGTTCACCAGGTAACTGAGGTGTCTCTTCGCCTATAAAAGGGCAAGAGATCACCTCAGATGACTTACGTTGAATTATACTTTTTGAGATTACTGCTTGCCAGTCCGTACTAGACACTCATTTAAGCATCGGAGAGGGATTCTGGGTCACCACCCGGTCTATCCCCTCTTGCAGGATTGCGTGGAGCAAAGGAGCTAGGATCGTCGTCAAAGTCCGTACCGGAGTTCCACCGTGATCCAACATTGGCGCCGTCTGTGGGAATCAAACAAAAAGCTGATATGCCTTCTACTCGATCGATGGCGGCTGGCAAGCAAAGAAGACAGGGACAATCTGGGGGTTCCCGTCACCCCGCTGCAACAACTCTGAATTCGCTACCAGAACAGGAGGAAAACCAGAACCATCCTGCTGCTGAGCTCTCCCAGACAGGGGGCATAACGAAGGTCCCGAAGAGATTGCTGCTCAGCACCAAGGCAACAGGGAGCAGGAGGCTCCCCCAGCTACGGACCTGACAAGAGCCGTGGCAGAAGCCACGCCCATGTTTTTGGCAGCTGTGGAGGCTCTCTTAGATCGGAGGGAGGCCGCGAGGAGGCAGGAGGATATGCCCCCGTTAGAAGAAGCGGCCCCACCAGCAGAGGTTCGGAACGCACAGGAGGCTCCGCCCCGGGGCTAGAACAGAAGTAGGGTATCCGGTCAGCCATAGAGGTTCGTGGTTGATGGGCCAGAGTCAGTACAGCACAGGACCATTACCCTGAATGGTCCCATTACCCCCGATCAGGTGGTAAAGATCGTGAACATCAGTATGGGAGAAGAGAAGCCGCTGGTATCAGAGCTGAGGGATCGATCGACTCATCCCTTCGTCCCTCGACTCATAGACACCCTAGCCCTGCCAGGGCTAGGAATCCCCACGATAAAGGAATACGATGGCGAAGGAGATCCGGTTCGACATGTCCAGAAGCACCTCATGGCGTGTCTGGGAAGAGCCCCGAATGAAGACATAGTGTGTACACTGTTCCCGAACACACTTGGGGAAAGAGCCCTGACCTGGTTCTTTAGTCTGCCCCCAGGTTGCATTACTTGCTGGCCAGATATGCACGACCGGTTCATTCAGCAGTACCAGGGTCGTAGACGTTTTCTGAAGAGCGTGAGGTCCCTGACCCAGGTGGTACAAAGGCCCGACGAATCACTGGCACATTATTACCAGCGGTACACTGCCAGTGTAGCGGAGATTGACGAGGAAATCTCGGAAGGTGAAACCATCCGTACATTCATTCGGAACCTAACGGCCCCCTACGGTTCCGACCTAATGCACAGTGTAGCTGAAAAAGCTGTGTGGAATATGGAGGCACTACAGAAGAGGGTGAAACGGCAAATCGATGTCCAGGAGTCAAAGGTAGCCGCGGGAGAGTTGGAGCCCCCAAAGTCGAACAAAGGGAAGCAGTCGGTTAAACCTTTTGACGATCGTAAGTCAAAGGGTAAACCCGACAGTAGTCGGAATCGAGGCCACCTTGATCGGAGGGACGATAGGCGCTCTTTAAGAAAGGATAAGCGGGAGGACCTTGACATTCCTCTCAACTGCTCCATGGC
Source organism: Clarkia xantiana subsp. parviflora (assembly GCA_036873135.1). Taxonomy (NCBI): domain Eukaryota; kingdom Viridiplantae; phylum Streptophyta; class Magnoliopsida; order Myrtales; family Onagraceae; genus Clarkia; species Clarkia xantiana. The sequence continues at coordinate 18,733,504 of JAPTYO010000005.1, forward strand.
GGAGGTACTGACGGTCATGGAACGACAAGGTATCTCCAGGTACCCCCCAAAGAAGGACGGAGAATTCTTGGGATCTCGCACGGATCGCTACTGCCGATTTCACCGCGCAAATGGTCACGACACCAACCATTGTCGGGAGCTGAAGAAGGAGATCGAAAAGCTGATCCAGAAGGGGAAGCTCAAGGAATTCGTCGGGGATAAGCGGTGTCGATCCCGCTCTCGGTCCCGATCGCGGTCCCGTTCCCGCGATCGGTCACCGAAGAAGAAGAGAACCGACCCAGAGTCATCCGGTGCTCGTAAGGAGAGACGGGGCACTATCAATGTGATTCACGGAGGGTTTGCTGCTGGAGGTGATACTTCATCCTCCCGAGAGGTTTATGCCTCTAGAATCCCTATAGCGGTGGTGCTGGGTAAGAGGTCCCGATCCTGGACCCTGAAGGAAGAAATGGTGATCTCCTTTTCGTCGGAGGATCTCATAGGCGTGGAAACTCCTCACGACGACGCCTTGGTGGTAACCTTGGATGTAGACGGGTTCGAAATGAAGCGAATTCTGATCGACGGGGGAAGCTCCTCCGATATTCTATTTATGGACGCGCTGGAAGCCATGGGAAAAACGAAGAAAGATCTGAAGGAGGCAAACTTCCTGATGGTCGGGTTCTCTGGTTCAACCTCCTACCCGCTAGGCGTAATCACCTTACCAGTGGAGTTTGGTAGTGGGTGGAAATCAGAACGGAGGAACGTGGAGTTCGTGGTAGTTGATTCCGCAGGGACTTACAACGCGATCATTGGGGGAACCACCATCAACCCCCTGATGGCGGTTGCCTCGACAGTGCACCAGAAGATGAAGTTCCCGACCGACCACGGAATCGGAGAGGTCAAGGGCGACCAGGTGGCTTCCCGAAAATGTTATGTTAATGCCACCCGGAGGAGGAGACGAGAGGCCATGACTGTCCTCCAGACAGACAAAGATCCTAGAAAGGAGTTTGGACGCCCCGCCCCCGTAGAAGATCTGAAAGAAGTCGAGATCGACGGACCCCAGAGGAAGGTGAAAATCGGGTCTGCTCTGACTGAGGAGACAGCCCAAAAATTGGTTGAGTTGCTGAAAGAGTTCAAGGAACTGTTTGCCTGGTCCCCGAGCGACATGCCAGGAATCAGTCCCGATGTGATCTTACACGAGCTGAAGATAGACCCCGCAATCAAGCCTATTACGCAGAAAAGGCGTCCGATGGGCACAGATAAGAAGATCGCGATCCAGCAGGAGGTGGGCAGGTTGCTCGATGCTGGGTTTATTAATGAATTCCGATTCCAGACTTGGGTCGCTAATCCAGTGCTGGTGAAGAAGACTAACGGGAAATGGCGGATGTGTGTGGATTTCCGCGACCTGAACAAGGCTTGCCCGAAGGACTGTTACCCACTCCCGAGAATCGACCAGTTGGTGGATGCCACGTCGGGACATGAGCTGTTGAGCTTCATGGATGCGTACTCAGGCTACAACCAGATCAAGATGGCCAAGGAGGATGCTCCTCACACAGCATTCTATGCAGATAGTGACATCTATCACTACGATGTCATGCCTTTCGGGTCGATCAATGCTGGGGCAACCTACCAGCGGATGGTGAATAAGCTGTTCGGAGATATGCTGGGGGAGACCATGGAGGCTTACGTGGATGATATGCTGGTAAAATCCCGACAAGCGGAGAATCATGTGCACAACCTAACCCTGGCGTTTGAGCGGATGAGGCTTCATCAGGTTCGTTTAAACCCGACGAAATGCACCTTCGGAGTCCATTCAGGGAAGTTTTTGGGCTTCATGGTGAGCCGAAGAGGAATTGAAGTGAATCCCGAGAAGCTGAGGGCGATTGAGGAGATGCAGTCTCCGATAAACCATCGGGAGGTACAAGTGCTGAATGGCCGACTAGCTGCAATGAATCGCTTCCTGTCCAAAGCCAGCGACCGATCAATGCCATTTTTTGAAGTCCTGAGGGCCAACAAGAAATTTGAGTGGAACGCCAAGTGTGAAGAGGCGTTCCAAGCACTCAAGCAGCACCTTCGCACCCTCCCGCCGTTGGCGAAACCGGTTCCAGGCGAGCCGCTCTATCTTTATTTGGCTGTTTCTGAATTTGCCATTAGCTTTGTGTTAGTGAAGGTTGTCGAGGGTAATCAAGTCCCGTCTATTATGTAAGCAAGGCGTTTGCCAAGTCCGAAGTAAATTATCCTGCCGTTGAGAAGTACCTCTTTGCGTTGATTATTACTGCTCGGAAGCTAAGGCCTTATTTCCATGCACACGAAATTACTGTGCTGACGAACCAGCCTTTGAAGCATTTTTTGAACCGACCGGATGCGTCGGGGAGATTAGTGAAGTGGGCAGTAGAGCTTAGTGAGTTTTGAATACACTTCGCACCAAGAACGGCCATTAAGGGCCAGGCATTGGCGGATTTTATAGCAGAATCTACAGCCCCCGATCTAGAAGAAGCGGGCCCTGTAGAGGGGGCAACCACGGAAGCCCCGACATAAGAACAACCAGAGAGGGCAGAGCAATCAGAACAGCCAAACGAGGAAAATACCTGGGAAATGTACACGGATGGCTCCTCGAGTTCGGACGGATCAGGAGCGGGCTTTTTGTTTATACCACCGGGTGAAGGTGAACCGCTCCGATACGCCTTGGCTTTAACATTCAAGGCCACAAACAACGAAGCGGAGTATGAGGCTCTTATCACGGGTCTGAAAATTGCTAGAGGCACTGGAGTCGATCACTTGAGAGTGAAGTGTGATGCAGCTTTGATCGTAAACCAGGTTCAAGGGCGATACGAGGCAAGGAGCCCGATAATGAAGAAGTATCTACGAGAGGTACAAACCTTGAAGGAGAGCTTTAAAAGCTTCGACATCGAGGCAATCCCGAGGGAGGAAAACGTAGAGGCAGACGCCTTGAGCAAATTTGCCCTGGGGGCACACTTGGAAGAAAATCGGAAGGTGCACTTCTTAGAAAAGATGATCTTATCGACCATCGACCCGACACAGGTGTGTGCCATTGAGGCAAGATCGGAGGAGGAGCCAACTTGGATGACCCCGATAGTCGCATACCTGACTACGGGGGCAGTCCCCGATGATAAAGTAGCAGCCGACAGGATACGTCGGATCGCGGCTAATTATGTGATGCTGGACAATCAGCTATACAAGAAGGGCTGCTTCTCAACTCCGTACTTGAAGTGTGTAGCAGAGCCCGACACAAATCGAATCCTGAGGGAGGTGCATGAAGGGGTCGCGGCTTGTCATGAAGGGGCCCGATCCATTATGAGGAAAGTGCTGAACTTGGGCTATTATTGGCCTACGGTGAGCAAAGAAGCAACGGCGTTGGTCCGATCTTGTGACGCATGCCAGAGGTACGCCCCGAGTATCGTGGCTCCAGCCGCTAATCTGACATCCATCAAGAGCGCTTAGCCCTTCGCGCAGTGGGGCATCGACTTGGTGGGACCTCTTCCACAAGCACAAGGTCAATGTAAGTATTTACTTGTAGCTATCGATTATTTTTCGAAATGGATAGAGGCAAAGGCGTTGGCCAGAACAACGGGGAACCAGATCGTCAAGTTCCTCCAGACCCATATTGTGTCCAGATATGGGATTCCTAAGGTGGTGATCAGCGACAATGGTCCACCGTTTAACGGCTCTCAGGTGAGGGAATATCTGGAGGAGTTGAATATCGAGCATCGAACTGCTTCCGTACGCCATGCGCAGACTAATGGCCAGGTAGAATCAGCCAACAAAATCGTGATGGATGGCCTGAAGAAGAGGGTCTATGCCTTGAAGGGCAAGTGGCTGAACGAACTGGAAAACGTGCTTTGGGCAGTTAGAACGACACCCAAACGATCAACGGGGGAGACTCCGTTTGGCCTCGTTTATGGCACGGAAGCTGTCGCCCCCGTGGAGGTAGCTGTGGCGTCCCATCGGATGAGATATTACGATCCTCTGACGAATGATGAAATGAGACGTCTGGACTTGGACTTACTCGAAGAGAATAGGCGGGAAGCCGATGAAGTCCAAGCTCGAATGCGTTTGGCGACGGCCAGGTACTACAATCGGCGAGTGAAGTCCCGACAGTTCTTCGTCGGGGAGCTGGTTTGGCGTCGCAACGAGTTCACCCTTTTGGATCGAATCAACAAGATGTCACCAAAATGGGAAGGACCTTATAAGGTCGTGGGGATGCCAGCTCCAAATGCGTACAAGTTGGAAGACCTCGATGGCAGAACGTTAAAGCATTCTTTTAGTCGCGAACACTTGAAGAAACACCATGCTTGAAGAAAGTCGCCTTAAGTGGTGCCCGATGTAAAATCGCCTTAAGTGGTGTACGTTGTTTATCGTTTAATTCGATGTAAGCCAATTTTGTGCCGTCAATAAATAAAGAGGTTACTTCCATCAGAGTTATCCTTAGATTTATGCTAAGTGTCAAAGTCGCCTTGAGTGGTGCATGAGAAAAGTCGCCTTTAGTGGTGCACAAGAAAAGTCGCCTTAAGTGGTGCACGATATTAAGCCGTCTTAAGTGATGCACGATGATAACTCGCCTTGAGTGGCGCAAATTATTAAATCGTCGGGAATGACGTACGAAAATGTCTTAAGGGTCGAAGTATCGACCTAGGCAAGTATAGTAAAGCCACTTGAAGAAATGCATCAAGAAAATCGGAACTGAGAAAGTCTGATAGTTGATAAGGGCTCAAAGGCCCGACAATGACAAAAAAGGAGAAAATACAAGGACTCTAAAGATAAACGTTTAAGCTTGGTCCTTGTCGGCAACATCGGCAGCAGCTGGGTCCGCGGAGTCGGTAGCAGAAGGTTCCACAGGGTTGGCCTCGGGAGGATCGACTATCGGGGCATCTGTTACGTCTTCGACAATTACGGGAGTACTCCCCCCATCACTCTCCTCAGAAAGAGCAAAGTATTTCTTCGCGAAGGGGGCGAGGGAAGGAGACTTGTCAAAATTGATGGCATCACCATACTCCAGGTGGAGCTCCTCAACCGCATTGAAGAGAGTATTCTCCACCTCCGCGCCAAAGAATTTCATAGCGTCGGCCTGGAAGTCCTCAGACCTCCGATAATCCTCCCGGCCCTTGGCCTCCGCCTCGACCAGCTGCGCAGGAAATCTCGCGATTTGCTCCTCCAGAGCCTTCTTCTTGAGGACCAGCTTGTCCTCAGCAGCCTTCTTCTCGAGGACGAGCTTATCCACAGCAGCCTGCCGCTCCTGTCGCTCTTGCCTCAGGAGCCCCTCGAAGTCCCCGACCTGCTTCTGGAGGTCCCGAACCTTTTGGTCAAGGACAGCCTGCTCCTTGACAAGTTTTCCCCGCGAAGACTGGGAGGCCTTAAGATCCTCCTTGAGCTTGTCGAGGGCTGCTCGGTCCCGCTCCCGGGACTCATCATAGGCGATAAGGTACCCAAAAAGACGGTTGAAGTCCCCGAGCTCCTACTATAAGAGGAAAAAGTGTTAATAGACAAACAACCCGATTTATCATTGAAAAGAGAGAAGCGAAGTTTTACCTCTATCCGACGCAGGGAAATCTCTCTGACATCCCGATGCATGGCCGTCCGATTGAGGGAAATCGGATACCGCATGGTAGGCAGGATCGAGCCTACCAGCAGATGCAGGGCCAGGTCCTGGTGCTGCTCCCCTTGTCTGAGCGGGACTCCTTCCAGCGTCTGGATGGGAGTCCAGGGGGCATTCGCTTGTGAGGGGTCGAAGGACCTATAGAAATTCCTATCGAGAGCGACAGGAGGAGGACGAAACGTGGAAGGGCATGCCTCCGTCTCGACCCGGACGAGTGAAGGAGTGAAGTTGTGGATGGGAGACGGCTGCCGCTGCTGCGGAGAAGATGAAGGGGGCGGCCCCTGAGAGGTTGGTTTCAGGGGAGATTGCCCCGTCCTCCGACGCTGACGAAGGGAGCCCCCCTCAACAGTCTCCTCGGAGGAGTCCAAGCTTTCCACCCGATGAAACTGTTCGCAGGTCGGGGTTTTCTCCCCAGTTGAGGGAGGCACCCCTGTTGAAGACGGTGCATCCGCGGAAGCTGCAGCACCCGATGGAACTCCCGAGCGACCTGCACCTGGAGGACGAGAGGCTTCAGAAATGTAGTCAGGGAGTTCATCAGGATTCTTACACCAAACGATACGTCGGGAGACGTATTGATCCTTCCCATGATAGTGGTAGTAGCCCGGCTTCAGGACACGAGGAGTTTCGCCCCGAAGGATCCGTCTAACATCAGCAATACGAGCCTCCTGGGTCGAAGGAATCAAATCCCTCGGGACCATCCTCCTATACGATTTAATAGCGAGTCGAAGCTTTTTACCTTCCTCAGCAGTCTGGACGTCGAAGAGTTTGTCCAGCTCCACTCGCATCCGCTTGGGTGGCTCCGGAGAAGGAGACCCCGACTGAGCAGCAGCCTTCTTGGCGGACTTCCTCTTCCGCGAAGGGCGAACAGCATCGGTCTCCCCCTGCTTAAGGAACAGATCGGTCAGCACAGATACCTTCTTGGTTGCAAACAGTAAACGAAGAAGAGTTAGAAGTTTACCCAGGGAACCATATTAAAAGGGTCGTCGAAAAGCTGCCCCCAGAGATTATATCGAGGAGTCGGATCCCGGCGTTCACCAGGTCCCGCTCTACGAGGGAATTGGCGTCGAGGGGAGTGTAGGACTCCCCCCATCGGTAAAGCTGGATGAGTTGAAGAGTTTCGAAATCTTCGTCGGTATAGGTGTGGAAGGCAGGCGGGGAGTCTGCTGCCACCTCCCATCGGGGCCAGGGGATCGAAGAGTGTCGGATGAAGAAGTAACTCCTCTTCCAACCACTGTTGTCAGACACCGTGTCAACCAGGAGTCCCCGACCCTTGACCACCTTCCAGGTTTCATTGGTCCAGTTACAGCGTGCAAGCTGCTGCTTACTCCACTTGGGCATCCGAGGATAGAAGGCGCAAACCCCCGCCTCATTGCACTTCATCCCATAGAAAGTTCTAAAGAGCTGGAGGCTGTAAACCCACTTCTGTCGGAAGCAGAGAACCTGGAAGGCGTTCCATAGGCGGATGGCATGGGGAGAGAAGGTAGTTGGATGCGTTTTGTAATGCTGGCACATCTCGACCAGATTACCACAGAAGGGGAATCTGATCCCCGCTGATACTTGCCCCGTAGAGACAAATACCTCCCCTTTTTGGGGACGAGTACCCTCAGGGTTACCCGAGGGGCGAGGCCAAGGATACGGGAAACGGGGTTCCCAAGTAGAAGTGATACACCCCTCTCGGAGGGCTGCATCATAGGCAGTATTGGAGATTTCATTCAGAGCATAATCAAAATTAAAAGGCTTTCTCCCCTCAGAGCTGGACCCGCTGTCTGAAAAGTAACAATGGCAAGAAAAACACAGTGGGATTCTCGGAAAGCTATAAATAAGGAAAAGACGAACAAGCAATGAAGGAAAAATCCTTACCAGACATGATGAAGTGGAAATTGAGGGAATGAACTAGGCGTCGCCGGAAAGATGACCGGAGAAACTCTGAGACCTTCGGAATTGCAGGGCTTGAATTCGCAGAGAAGTTGCAGAGAGCTTTTGAGAATTCGGAAACGGTAAAAGTTAAACTGTGCCTGTGGCTAGGGTTTTATAGGCGAAGATGACAGTTGAAGGGAGACTTTGATCCGAGGTGCGAAGTCGAAGAGTTTTAATCTGGACCGTTGAGATGAAACGTGCAGAAAGACAACGGACGTAATGATGAAACGGCCTGAAAAGCACTTTTCAGAAAAGAACAGGCGCGAAAAATCAGGCACGGGGGCCGAAAACATCGCTTCACTATCTGCTACATTTAATAAACTGGGAATTGAGGAGTCCTCTGGAATTTGGCAGTTATCCACAAGACGTCGAAGAGACGTAAAGGAGAAGACTAGTATTGAGTGACTGTGCCAAGGGAAAGCTTCCCGATTCCAATATCGGGAGGTTGGGAGTTGAAAGACACGACGAACTAAAAGTCCCTCATGTCTTGGGGGCAAATGATGGGTTCGGTCACCGTTAGACCCATTAACGGCGAGGAAACGGCAAATAGGCCCAGTGGGTCCGGAACGAAGGCCAAGATGGTCCAGATATAGGGTCCCGACGAAGGGAGTCCCGATGATGAAAGGTCCCGACAGAGTCGGTCCCGATAGACGAGCTGGAAGCTCCCGATGAGAAGCCTCTATGTAGGCCCCGATGACGAATCCCTGAGAAGAATAGGCCCTGTCACGATGACGAGGGGCCCCGAGCGGTGACACAATGAGATAACTCTGGAGTCCCCGACGGGAGACGGAACTCTTTATCAGAGGATAAGGCCGGGATACGCGGGGCGTGGCCAAGATACGCGGAACGTGGTTAAGATACACGGAGCGTGGCCGAGATACGCGGGGCGTGGCCGAGATAAGCGAGATCATGGCCTAGATAGGCGGGATCACCCCCGAGATACGCGGGATACGGGCTAACCACCCCCAACGGTTCACCAGGTAACTGATGTGTCTCTTCGCCTATAAAAGGGCAAGAGATCACCTCAGATGACTTACGTTGAATTATACTTTTTGAGATTACTGCTTGCCAGTCCGTACTAGACACTCATTTAAACATCGGAGAGGGATTCTGGGTCACCACCCGGTCTATCCCCTCTTGCAGGATTGCGTGGAGCAAAGGAGCTAGGATCGCCGTCAAAGTCCGTACCGGAGTTCCACCATGATCCAACAGTCCTTTTGTATCTTCCCATTTTCGGTTAAAAGGGTGGCCCTCTGGGTCATATGTCCATTTTCGGTTGTAAGGGTTGTAAACACCTAATTTTGGACCACGCGCGACACGCGTGACATGTGGCACGCTAAATGAGGAAATGTCTAAATATGACAAGTCAAGAAGCTTCCAAGAATGGCTCCTGCAAAAGTTAGGATAGTTATATGTATTTATTGCAGTGTATATTTTCTGAATATCTGTATTAAGTATTTAGAATATTTATAGTATATTAGAAGAATAAATCAGAATAATTTACTGCTTAATTAGACTAGGTCTAAGTAATATATATAGGGGTTTAATTTACATTGTAAAAAAAAAAAGGAGACCAACAGATAAATAGAGAGACGTTTCTGAATTGTTATCTTTCTCATCTGCGGAAATTCTTCTGATTAATTGATACTAGCCACTAACCCCGCGCACCGCGCGGGAAAAATCGCAAATAAATTTAAACAAATAAAAAAAATTAAGTGTTCTTAATTTGTACAATATGCAAGGTTATTTGAAAACTTTAATATATTTTTGGATATAAATTAATTAATAGTAGTGCATTATTTTAATTCAAGTATTTCATATTAATGAAATTAATCAACATTATATATCATTTTTATAAGACTATAACTAATATATAATAGAAATCGAAGTTAGGAAAAAAAATGTATAAAACAAAATCGTTGAAATTGGGGATTTGAAAAATAAAAATATTTTGAGGATTTTTATAAATAAAATATATATATATATATATATATATATATATATATATATATATATATATATATATATATTAACCATTACGTTGAAATATTAACCTTAAAAACTGAAATATGTATAAGTTTTATATTATATTTATATAGTTGGTCGTAGTAAGTTTTTCTATTATATATATATATATATATATATTTATGTAGGTTAATTGTGACTGTTTAGATAATATAAATATTATATATATTTATTCATTTAGTAATAACGTATTTTTATATTCGAAATGTGTAATTATTCAATATTTTATATCTAAATTTGTAGAGCCTAATTAAATTAGAAACGATGACTGATAAAAATGCACAAATATCACTCAGAAAATGATTATCAGTCGAATTAATTTATTAAATAGATAAATCTAAGATAAGATATGATAAAAGGAGGAGAATCGGAAAAATACAAATAAAAACAAATACTATTTATTGTATCTCAAAATGGTTTCTCAAGTAGTACATTCTTTCATATTCATCATTCTTAAAAATGTGTTTGATATGAGGTAAAATTGAATCACTCCCAAGTCCAAAGATGTTTATAATGAGAAAACTAAAAATTATTATTATTGTTTTGATCGAGATAAACTTAAGGCACTAGTAAGAATGAAACAAATGCATCAATCGCCAAAACGCTAATACATTTATAAACATTTAACAATAAACAATTATTTTGAAACAACATCGACATCAAAATTACTCATAATTATTGCGGTTACAATTCATTATGATAGTGTAATTGGTACTGATGACCCGTTCCACTAACAAAGGGATTGAGCATGTCAGCATGTGAAGTCCACTGGTAGTAACATTTGAGATCACACTCAGCACTACTACCATCGGAACTTCGGAAGCAAAGACATTGAACCTATATCAATAATAAATCCTAAATAATCAACTTATATAGATATATATATTTACCTTACCGAAATAGAAATAAGTCTTTCTTTTATTATTTGTTATTCTATATATATTATTGCTTTATGCGGTGACTTATAAAGTTATCGCAACTGAATTATATAAATATATTATTTAAATAAAAGTTTTAATTATTTGATTTTGTATTTACATAGAAGTTGAAATAGAAGATATAAATCTTTTCTAAATTTGCACATACTCAATATTTTTTAACTAAATTGATAAAGATTCTATTAAATTAGGAAATTTCATTATGTATGTAATTAAGATAATCCCTGCAATAAACAGATTATAGTTTTAAATTAATACGATTTGAAATATATTTTTTCCAAGGATTTGAAGACTAAAAAAAATTAGGTTTGAAATATTTAGATTTAATTTTTTTAAAAAAAAGTTATAAGAACTTGAAGACTAATCAGAACCGTAAAAGCCGATCAACTTCCAATTTGCATGTTACTATTTTTTTTTTGCTAAGGAATTTGCATGTTACTTTAATGTAGAAATCTTCTATATTATCACAATTCACAGGGTGCATTCCATATGTGAAGTAACCTATTATAAACTATTTCAAACCATAAAAATTAGATCAATTAAAATCATTTAACAAAACGGAAAATCTACAAAAAAAAAAAAAAAAAACTAACAACTTGTTAGTACTTCAAATCGATTGTTAAAAATTCTTCATGTCTAAAAATTAAAGTACATAATATGAAAAAAATATGGTAGCATGTTGGATTTCTCCGATATCGAACAATGTAATAACTATATCAATTAAGGATTGCCTCAATTAATCTCATTGTCTCCTAAATATTTTTTTAATAAGATCATGTACGTACGTACTTTTTGTCATACGGGTCCTTTGAGAGAGCTTTCATCAAGCAAAAAGTCGAATCTGCAACCAAGAATGAATAGAAGAGGATGTGTTAGTGAGACAAAGCGAGCTCATAAAATCTAAAGAAAACTCACCGAGCAAGTATATAAGATCTTCTTGAGGTTTATTTGCAAAATTAAAATGCGCTTTGTGACGGGAATTGCACGTATCACATTCATGTTAGAAATAACTAACATAATATTATACTACACCACCGCATTATAAGAATATGAAAGGTAAATGAAAGCACAAAGCATATATGTTTTAAGAACACGGTGTTAGTTTTTTTTTTTTTTTTCCGATATTAGGTATTTACTATCCCATAAACCCCCACCGTTAATTAGTGCCATCAAGCAACTTATAACTTTCATGGTTACAGCTGAGCCATGGACACTTCAAATCCAATTACCAAAATCAAACACTATAGAGTATACACTTCAAATCCAATTACCAACACCCCTCAACGATACAATTTCCATAGCATTTCACTTGAAAGATACAAATTTAGATGAATTACTCTTACCTGTCTCATCACGGGATCAGTCAAAATGTTTTCGATCTCGGGATCCTGCAACGCTTTGTCCTGCAAACCCGAATTAACAAAATTATGAAGCACCTGCACAACACCGATCACACTAATAAATTTTATCCTACATATGGTTGTTGACGTTACCTGTCTCTCCTTCATTTGATCTCCCCAATATGATATATATATATATATAGATCAGTACCGTACCATTAGGGGTTTAGGGTTTTTTGTGATAGGAATTTTTAGGTTGAGTATATACATATTCTATTGTTATAATTAATTATAATATATGTGTATATATTATGTAATTGGTTTTTAGTAAGTTTACATTATAATAATAATATTATAAATATACATCTTAGTTATAGTAAAATATAGTGTATTAATTACTAAATATCATCATTAGACTCACACATGTTTTTTTAAAAGCATTCGATTCAATTTATATTAAATAATAATCACCTAAATATATTTTTTTATATTAAATAAATTTCGCTTACGTGGCGGTCTACGGTCTTCCGGAACCAAACTGTATAGAATTATTATTTAAATGGAAACTTTAAATTAATTTGTTTCTTTAAATTGCGTGGAGACCAAAATATGAGATAAAAATACTTCTTTATTTTCAATAAATCAATATTATATATCTAAATTTAGAGAAACCCTATTAAATTCCGATTAGATTAGAAAACAATGACTGCGTGGACTGTCTACGTGTCAGCCAGAGGGTTTCCGATGCCGAATTAATATAATGTAGATGTGAATAGCATCAATGCAGTTATAATGGAAGATGACGATGATGGAAGAAAAGAGAACACAAAAAAGACAAAAGATCATCTGCATTGCATCTTCCATTAATTGAATTATTATTATTATTATTATAATCAACTTCATCATCTCTGTTGGACATAGCAGGACCTTCACTCTTTCATCAATCCACCGTGCTACATCTTCTCCTCCAGCCACGTCCGCTCGCTCCGACGATAACCACCACCAATGCTTGCTTTTGTTACTTCAATCGACGGTCGCTACCTCCGTGTTGAGTTCCAGGTTCGACCCACAACGTACCAACCCACTTCTGCCACTCCGACCCACTCCAACCGTTAATGACTTCTTCCATCCGCCAGGGACATTCCCCGTCGTCCAGCCATGGTCCATCGATGCTACCACTTCCAGACGAGCCACTGCGCTCCAACGGCGTCCGCTCGGCCTGCTACCAAGGCTCCGCTCTTGTCCATCACCCTCTGCTTCTAGTCGATCTGATTCGTTGTTCGCCGGCGATCATAGCTATTTCATGCCTCTTAGAACTTTCCCTCGAACCCAATGTCGATCGACGACGTCCCTGCTATGTCTTCTTCAAGACCTCTCAGCCTGGGAAACAGCCCTCATCACAAATCCCTACCGTGCCCAGCAAGGTCCGACCGATCATTTCGATCTCCGACGTCCACCGACTCGTCTCTAAACATTCGTCGTGTTGTTCTAACCCCGCCCCGCCCAATACGTGCTGCTCCAATCAAGTCCGACCAACGACGTCGCTTCCCCGGTCCATTCGTTGTTATGTTGTTTCGTGGATGACCTATGTAAACAATGTCGTTGATGTGTTTGCTTGCTATTGTCCTTTTGTGAATGTTGGATCACGGTGGAACTCCGGCACGGACTTTGACGGCGATCCTACCTCCTTCGCTCCACGCAATCCTGCAAGAGGGGATAGACCGGGCGGTGACCCAGAATCCCTCTCCGATGCTTAAATGAGTGCCCAATACGAACTGGCAAGCAATAATCTCAGAGTATGTAATTCAACGTAAGTATTCTGAGGTGACCTCTTGCCCTTTTATAGGCGAAGAGATGCCTCAGATACCTGGTGAACCGTTAGGGGTGGTTAGCCCGTATCCCGCATATCTCGGATGTGATCCCGCCTATCCAAGCCATGATCTCGTGTATCTCATCCACGCCCCGCGTATCTCGGCCACGCTCCGTGTATCTTAACCACTTTCCGCGTATCTCGGCCACGCCCCGCGTATCTTGGCCTTATCCTCTGATAACGAGTCCCGACTCCTGTCGGGGACTCCAAAGTTGTCTCGTTGTGTCACCGCTTGGGGCCCCTCGTCATCGTGATAGGGCCTATCATTCTCAGGGATTTATCATTGGGGCCTACTTAAAGGCTTCTCATCGGGAGCTTCCAGCTCAACTGTCGGGACCGACTCTGTCGGGACCTTTCATGGTCGGGACTCCCTTCGTCGGGACCCTTCTCCTAGGTCATCTTGACCTTCATTTTGGGCCTGGTGGGCCTGTTTGCCGTCTCCTCCCCGTTAAAGGGCCTGACGGTTGTAATCGAACCCATCATTTGCCCCCAAGACATGAGGGACTTTTAGTTCGTCGTGTCTTCCAACTCTCGACCTTCCGATACTGGAATCGGGGATCTTTCCCTTGGTTCAGTCACTCAATTATCATTCTTCTCCTTCACGTTTCCTCAGTGTTTTGTAGATAACTGTTAAATCCTAGGGGTCTCCTCGGTTCCCCAGTTCATTAAATGCAGTGGATAGTGAAGCGACGTTTTCAGCCCACGTGCCTGATTTTTCGCGCCTGTCCTTTTCTGAAAAGTGTTTTTCAGGCCGTTTCATCATTACGTCTGTTGTCCTTCTGCAGGTTTCATCTCAACGGTCCAGATTAAGACTCTTCGACTTCGACGACTCGGATCGAAGTGTCCCTTCAACTGTCTTCTTCGCCTATAAAACCCAAGCCATGGTCATAGTTTAACTTTTACCGTTTCCGAATTCTCAAAAGCTCTCTGCAATTTCTCTGCGATTTCAAGCTCTGTAATTCCGAAGGTCTTGGAGTTTCTCCGATCAGCTTTCCGGCGACGCCTCATTCATCTCTTCAACCTCTACTTCATCATGTCTGGTAAGGGATTCCCCTTTGTTGCTTGTTCGTCTTTTCCTTGTTTATAGCTTTCCAAGAGTCCCACTGTGTTTTTCTTGCAATGGTTGCTTTTCAGACAGCGGGTCCAGCTCTGAGGGGAGAAAACCTTTTAACTTTGATTATGCTCTGAATGAGATCTCCAATACTGCTTATGATGCAGCCCTCCGAGAGGGTTGTATCACTATTACCTGGGAACCCCGTTTCCCATATCCTTGGCCTCGCCCCTCGAGTAACCCTGAGGTTACTCGTCCCCAAGAAGGGGAGGTATTTGTCTCTATGGGACAGGTATCAGTGGGGATCAGATTCCCCTTTTGTGGTAATCTGGTCGAGATGTGCCATCATTACAAAACACACCCCACTACCCTTTCTCCCCATGCCATCCGCCTCTGGAACGCCTTTCAAGTTCTATGCTTCCGACAGAAGTGGGTCTACAGCCTCCAGCTCTTCAGAACCTTCTATGGGATGAAGTGCAACGAGGCGGGGGTTTGTGCTTTCTACCCTCGGATGCCCAAGTGGAGTAAGCAGCAGCTTGCCCGGTGTGGCTGGACCAATGACACCTGGAAGGTGGTCAAGGGTCGGGGACTCTTGATTGACACGGGGTCCGATAACAGTAGCTGGAAGAGGAGCTACTTCTTCATCCGACATTCTTCGATTCCCTGGCCCCGGTGGGAGATGGCAGCAGACCCTCCGCCTGCTTTCCATACTTATACCGACGAGGATTTTGAAACTCTCCAACTTATCCAGCTTTATCGATGGGGGGAGTCTTACACTCCCCTCAACGCCAACTCACTTGTGGAGCGGGACCTGGTGCACGCCGGGATCCGACTCCTCGATATTGTCTCTGGGGGGCAGCTCTTCGACGGCCCTTCTAATATGGTTTCTTGGGTAAACTTCTAACTCTTCTTCGTTTACTGTTTGCAGCCAAGAAGGTATCTGTGCTGACCGATCTATTCCTTAAGCAGGGGGTGACTGATGCTGTCCGCCCCTCGCGGAAGAGGAAGTCCGCCAAGAAGGCTGCTGCTCGGTCGGGGTCTCCTTCAGCGGAGCAACCCAAGCGGAAGCGGGTGGATCTGGACCAGCTTTTCGATGTCCAGAATTCTGAAGAAGGTAAAAAGCTCCGACTTGCTATAAAATCATACAGGAGGATGGTCCCGAGGGATTTGATACCTTCAACCAAAGAGGCCCGCATTGCTGACGTTAATCGGGTCCTTCGAGGCGAAACTCCACGCGTTCTGAAGGCTGGCTACTACCATTATCGGGGGAAGGATCAATACGTCTCCCGACGTATCATTTGGTGTAAGAGTCCTGATGAACTTCCTGATTACATTTCTGAAGCTTCTCATCCTCCAGGTGCAGGTCGCTCGGGAGCTCCATCGGGTGCCGCAGCTTCCGCGGATGCACCCTTTTCAGCGGAGGTGCCTTCCTCAGCCGGGGAGAAGGCTCCGAATGGCGAACATTTTCGTCAGGTGGAGACCTTGGACTCCTCCGAGGAGACTGACGAGGGTGGCTCCCTTCGTCGTCGTCGGAGGACGGGGCAATCCCCCTTGAAACCAACCCCTCAGGGGCCGCCTCCTTCATCTTCTCCGCAGCAGCGACAGCCATCGCCCATCCATGACTTCACTCCTTCCCCCGTTCGGGCCGAGACGGAGGCGTGCCCCTCCACTTATCGTCCTCCTCCACCTCTTGCTCTCGATGGGAACTTCTACAGGCCCTTCCACCCTTCACAAGCGAATGCCCCCTGGACTCCCATCCAGACGCTCCAAGGAGTCCCGCTTACACAAGGGGAGCAGGACCGGGATCTGGCCCTGCATCTGCTGTCAGGCTCGATCCTGCCTACTATGCGGTATCCGATTTGCCTCAATCGGACGCACATGCATCGGGATGTCAGGGAGATGGCCATGTGCCGTATAGAGGTAGGACTTCGCTTCTTTCTTTTTGATGATAAATCGGGTTGTTTGTCTATTAACATTTTTCTTCTTATGGTAGGAGCTCGGGGACTTCAACCGTCTTATCGGGTATGTCATCACCTACGATGAGTCCCGGGAGCGGGACCGAGGGACCCGCGAGCAGCTCCAGGAGGATCTTAAGGCCTCCCAGTCTTCGCGGGGAAAGCTTGTCAAGGAACAGGCTGTCCTCGATCAGAAGGTTCGGGACCTCCAGAAGCAGATCGGGGACTTCGAGGGGCTCTTGAGGCAAGAGCGGCAGGAGCGGGAGGCGGCTGTGGACAAGCTGGTCCAGGAGAAGAAGGCTGCCGAGGATAAACTGGTCCTCGAGAAGAAGGCTCTGGAGGAGCAAGTCGCGGAGTTTCCTGCGCAGCTGGCCGAGGCGGAGGTAAAGGGTCGGGAGGACTATCGGAGGTCCGGGGACTTCCAAGCCGATGCCATGAAGTTCTTTGGCGCGGAGGTGGAGAACACTCTCTTTAATGCGGTTGAGGAGCTCTACCTGGAGTACGGGGACGCCATCGACTTCGACAAGTCTCCTTCCCTCGCTCCCTTTGCGAAGAAGTATTTTGCTCTTTCCGAGGAGAGTGATGGGGGGAGTACCCCCGTAATTGTCGAAGACGCTTCTGAACTTCCAAGTGCGGACGCCCCGATAGTCGATCCTCCCGAAGCCAACCCTGTGGATCCTTCTGTTACCGACTCCGCGGACGCAGCTGCTGCCAATGCTGCCGACAAGGACCAAGCTTGAATGTTTTTATCTTTAGAGTCCTTGTATCTTCTTCTCTTTTGTCATCGTCGGGCCCTCGAGCCCTTATCAATATCAGACTTTTTTAGTTCCGATTCTTTCGTTGCACTTCTCCGAGTGACTTTACTATACGTGCTTAGGTCGAAACCTCGACACTTAAGACATTCTCGTACGTCCTTCCCGACGATTTAATAACTTGCACCACTTAAGGCGAATTAGTTCCGTGCATCACTTAAGACGACTTAATTATTACTTAGGATAAACCTAAAGATCGTGCACCACTCAAGGCGACTTAATATCGTGTACCACTTAAGGCGACTTTTTGACACTTAGAATAAATCTAAAGATCGTGCACCACTCAAGGCGACTTAGTATCGTGCACCACTCAAGACGACTTTATATTGTGCACCACTTAAGGCGACATTTTGATACTTAGAATAAATCTAAGGACTGTGCACCACTTAAGGCGACTTAGCCCCATGCATCATTTAAGACGACTTTTCTCGTGCACCACTGAAGGCGACTTTTATCGTGCACCACTGAAGGCGACTTTTCTCGTGCACCACTCAAGGCGACTTTGACACTTAGCATAAATCTAAAGACAACTCTTATTGGAAGCAACCTCTTTATTTATTGACGGCACAAAATTGGCTTACATCGAATTAAACGATAAACAGCATACACCACTTAAGGCGGTTTTTACATCGGGCACCACTTAAGGCGACTTTATCGGGCACCACTTAAGGCGACTTTATCGGGCACCATTTAAGGCGACTTTATCGGGCACCACTTAAGGCGACTTTATCGGGCACCACTTAAGGCGACTTTCTTCAAGCATGGTGTTTCTTCAAGTGTTCGCCACTAAAAGAATGCTTTAACGTTCTGCCATCGAGGTCTTCCAACTTGTACGCATTTGGAGCTGGCATCCCCACGACCTTATAAGGTCCTTCCCATTTTGGTGACATCTTGTTGACTCGATCCAAAAGGGTGAACTCGTTGCGACGCCAAACCAGCTCCCCAACGAAGAACTGTCGGGATTTCACTCGCCGATTGTAGTACCTGGCCGTCGCCAAACGCATTCGAGCTTGGACTTCATCGGCTTCCCGCCTCTTCTCTTCGAGTAAGTCTAAGTCCAGACGTCTCATTTCATCGTTCGTCAGGGGCTCGTAATATCTCATCCGATGGGACGCCACAGCTACCTCCACAGGAGCGACAGCTTCCGTGCCATAAACGAGGCCAAACGGAGTCTCCCCCGTTGATCGCTTGGGTGTCGTTCTAACAGCCCAAAGCACATTTTCCAGTTCGTTCAGCCACTTGCCCTTCAAGGCATAGACCCTCTTCTTCAGGCCATCCATCACGATTTTGTTGGCTGACTCCACCTGGCCATTAGTCTAAGCATGGCGTACGGAGGCGGTCCGATGCTCAATGTTCAATTCCTCCAGATACTCCCTCACCTGAGAGCCGTTAAACGGTGGGCCATTGTCGTTGATCACCACCTTAGGAATCCCGTATCTGGACACGATGTGGGTTTGGAGGAACTTGACGATCTGGTTCCCCGTTGTTCTTGCCAATGCCTTCGCCTCTATCCATTTCGAAAAATAATCGATTGCTACAAGTAAATACTTACATTGTCCTTGTGCTTGTGGAAGAGGTCCTACCAAGTCGATGCCCCACTGCGCGAAGGGCCAAGCGCTCTTGATGGATGTCAGATTAGCGTCCGGAGCCACGATACTCGGGGCGTACCTCTGGCACGCGTCGCAGGATCGGACCAACGCCGTTGCTTCCTTGTTCATCGTGGGCCAATAGTAGCCTAAGTTCAACACCTTCCTCATAATGGATCGGGCCCCTTCGTGACAAGCCGCGACCCCTTCATGCGTTTCCTTCAGGATTCGATTGGTGTCGGGTTCTGCCACACACTTTAAGTACGGAGTGGAGAACCAGCCCTTCTTGTATAGCTGATTGTCCAGCATCACATAATTAGACGCGATCCGACATATCCTGTCTGCTGCTACCTTATCATCGGGGACTGCCCCCGTAGTCAGATACGCGACTATCGGGGTCATCCAGGTGGGCTCCTCCTCTGATTTTGCCTCAACGGTGCACACCTGCGTCGGGTCGATGGTCGATAAGATCACCTTCTCCAAGAAGTGCACCTTCTGATTTTCCTCTAACGGTGCCCCCAGGGAAAATTTGCTCAGGGCGTCTGCCTCTACGTTTTCCTCTCTCGGGATTGCCTCGATATCGAAGCTTTTAAAGCTCTCTTTCAGGGCTTGTACCTCTCGCGGATACTTCTTCATTATCGGACTCCTTGCTTCGTATCGCCCTTGAACCTGGTTCACGATTAAAGTTGCGTCGCACTTCACTCTCAAGTGATCGATTCCAGTGCCTTTAGCAATTTTTAGGCCCGTGATAAGGGCTTCGTACTCCGCTTCGTTGTTTGTGGCCTTGAATGTTAAAGCCAAGGCGTATCGGAGCGGTTCACCTTCACCCGGTGGTATCAACAAAAAGCCCGCTCCTGATCCATCCGAACTCGCGGAGCCATCCGTGTACATCTCCCAGGTATTTTCCTTGTTTGGCTGTTCTGATTGCTCTGCCCTCTTTGGTTGTTCTTCTGTCGGGACCTCTGTGGTTGCCCCCTCTACAGGGCCCGCTTCTTCCAGATCGGGGGCTGTAGATTCTGCTATAAAATCCGCCAATGCCTGGCCTTTAATGGCTGTTCTTGGAGCGAAGTGTATGCGAAACTCACTAAGCTCTACTGCCCATTTCACTAATCTTCCCGACGCATCCGGTCGGTTCAAAAAATGCTTCAAAGGCTGGTTCGTCAGCACAGTAATCTCGTGTGCGTGGAAATAAGGCCTTAGCTTCCGAGCAGTAATAATCAACGCAAAGACGTACTTCTCAACGGCGGGATAGTTTAATTCAGACTTGGCAAACGCCTTGCTTACATAATAGACGGGGACTTGATTACCCTCGACAATTTTTACTAACACAGAGCTAATGGCAAATTAAGAAACAGCCAAATAAAGGTAGAGCGGCTCGCCTGGAACCGGTTTCGCCAACGGCGGGAGGGTGCGGAGGTGTTGCTTGAGTGCTTGGAACGCCTCTTCACACTTGGCGGTCCATTCGAATTTCTTGTTGGCCCTCAGGACTTCAAAAAACGGCATTGATCGGTCGCTGGCTTTGGATAAGAAGCGATTCATTGCAGCTAGTCGGCCATTCAGCACTTGTACTTCCTGATGATTTATCGGAGACTGCATCTCCTCGATTGCCCTCAGTTTCTCGAGATTCACCTCAATTCCTCTTTGGCTCACCATAAAGCCCAAAAACTTCCCTGAGTGGACTCCAAAGGCGCATTTCGTCGGGTTCAAGCGAACTTGATGGAGCCTCATTCGCTCAAATGCCATGGTTAGGTTGTGCACATGATCCTCGGCTTGTCGGGACTTCACCAGCATATCATCCACGTAAGCTTCCATGGTTTCTCCCAGCATATCTCCAAACAATTTGTTCACCATCCGCTGGTAGGTGGCCCCAGCATTGATCAACCCGAAAGGCATGACATCGTAGTGATAGATGTCACTGTCCGCATAGAACGCTGTATGGGGAGCGTCTTCCTTGGCCATCTTGATCTGGTTGTAGCCTGAATACGCATCCATGAAACTCAACAGCTCATGTCCCGACGTGGCATCTACCAGCTGGTCGATTCTCTGGAGTGGGTAACAGTCCTTTAGGCAAGCCTTGTTCAGGTCGCGGAAATCCACACACATTCCCCATTTCCCGTTAGTCTTTTTTACCAGCACGGGATTAGAACCCAAGTTTGGAATCGGAGCTCTTTAATAAACCCAGCATCGAGCAACCTGCCCACCTCCTGCTGGATCGAGATCTTCTTATCCGTGCCCATTGGACGCCTTTTCTGTGTGATAGGCTTATCGCGGGGTCTATCTTCAGCTCGTGTACAATCACATCGGGGCTGATTCCTGGCATATCGCTGGGGGACCAGGCAAACAGCTCCTTGAATTCCTTCAATAATTCAATTAATTTCTGGGCTGTCTCTTCAGTCAGGGCAGACCCGATTTTCACCTTCCTCTGGGGTCCGTCGATCTCGACTTCTTTCAGATCTTCTACGGGGGCGGGACGCCCAAACTCTTCTCTAGGATCCGTGTCTGTCTGAAGGACAGTCATGGCCTCTCGTCTCCTCCTTCGGGTGGCGTTAACATAGCATTTTCGAGAAGCCACCTGGTCGCCCTTAACCTCTCCGACTCCATGGTCGGTCGGGAACTTAATCTTCTAGTGCACTGTCGAGGCAACCGCCATCAGGGGATTAATGGTGGTTCTTCCAATGATCGCGTTGTAGGTCCCCGCGGAATCGACTACCACGAACTCCACGTTCCTCCTTTCTGATTTCCACCCGCTACCAAACTCCACTGGTAAGGTGATTACTCCTAGCGGATAGGAGGTTGAGCCAGAGAACCCGACCATCGGGAAGTTTGCCTCCTTTAGATCTTTCTTTGTTTTCCCCATAGCCTCCAGCGCATCCATGAATAGAATGTCGGAGGAGCTCCCTCCGTCGATTAGAATTTTCTTCATTTCGAACCCGTCTACATCCAAGGTTACCACCAAGGCGTCGTCGTGCGGAGTCTCCACGCCTATGAGGTCTTCCGACGAAAAGGAGATTACCATCTCTTCTTTCAAGGTCCAGGATCGGGACCTCTTACCCAGCCCCACCGCCGTAGGGATTCTAGAGGCATAGACCTCTCAGGCGGATGAGGTATCACCTCCAGCAGCAAACCCTCCGTGAATCACATTGATAGTGCCTCGTCTCTCCTTGCGAGCACCGGATGATTCTGGATCGGTTCTCTTCTTCTTCGGGGACCGATCGCGGGATCGGGAACGGGACCGCGATCGGGACCGAGAGCGGGATTGACACCGCTTATCCCCGACAAATTCCTTGAGCTTCCCCTTCTGGATCAACTTTTCGATCTCCTTCTTCAGTTCCCGACAGTGGTTGGTGTCGTGACCATTTGCGCGGTGAAATCGACAGTAGCGATCCGTGCTAGATCCCAGGAATTCTCCATCCTTCTTTGGGGGATACCTGGAGATACCTTGTCGTTCCATGACCGTCAGTACTTCCGCCATGGAGCAGTTGAGAGGAATGTCGAGATCCTCCCGCTTATCCTTCCTTGAAGAACGCCTATCGTCCCTTCGATCAGGTCGGCCTCGATTCCGACTGCTTTCAGTTTTACCTTTTGACTTGCGATCATCGAAAGGTTTAACCGACTGCTTCCCTTTATTCGACTTTGGGGGCTCCAACTCTCCTGCGGCTATCTTTGACTCCTGAACATCGATTTGCCGTTTCACCCTCTTCTGTAGTGCCTCCATATTCCACACAGCTTTCTCAGCCACACTGTGCATCAGGTTGGAACCATAGGGGGCCGTTAAGTTCCGAATGAAGGTACGGATGGTCTCACCTTCCGAGATCTCTTCTACGATCTCTGCCACACTGGCCGTGTACCGCTGGTAATAATGAGCCAGCGATTCGTCGGGCCTTTGCACCACCTGGGTCAGGGACCTCACGCTCTTCAATAAACGTCTCCGACCCTGGTACTGCTGAATGAATCGGTCGTGCATATCTGCCCAGCAAGTGATGCAGCCTGGGGGCAGACTGAAGAACCAGGTCAGGGCTCTTTCTCCAAGTGTGTTCGGGAACAGCGTACACACTATGTCTTCACTCGGGGCTCTTCCCAGACACGCCATGAGGTGTTTCTGGACATGGCGAACTGGATCTCCTTCGCCATCGTACTCCTTTATCGTGGGGATGCCTAGCCCAGGCGGGGCTAGGGTGTCGATGAGTCGGGGGACGAAGGGATGAGTGGATCGATCCCTTAGCTCCGACACCAGCGGCTTCTGTTCTCCCATGCAGATGTTCACGATCTTTACCACCTGGTCGGGAGTGATGGGACCGTTCAGGGGAATGGTCCTGTGCTGTACTGGTCCTGGCCCATCAACCACGAACCTC
This sequence comes from Clarkia xantiana subsp. parviflora, assembly GCA_036873135.1. Taxonomy (NCBI): domain Eukaryota; kingdom Viridiplantae; phylum Streptophyta; class Magnoliopsida; order Myrtales; family Onagraceae; genus Clarkia; species Clarkia xantiana. The sequence goes on from JAPTYO010000005.1 coordinate 18,756,940, forward strand.
TCCGGCTGACCGGATGCTCTACCTCTGTCCTGGCCTCGGGGCGGGGCTTCCTGTGCGTTCCGACCCTCTGTTGGCGGGGCCACTTCCTCCAACGGGGGCATCTCCTCCTGCCTCCTCGCAGCCTCTCTCCGATCCAAGAGAGCCTCCACGGCTGCCAGAAACATGGGCATGGCTTCCGCCACGGCCCTTGTCAAGTCTGTAGCTGGGGGAGCCTCCTGCCCCCTATTGCCCTGGTGCTGAGGAGCAATATCTTCGGGATCTCCATTGTGCCCCCTGTCTGGGAGAGCTCAGCCGGGGGATGGTTCTGGTTTTCCTCCTGTTCTGGTACTGAATCCAGATTTGTTGCAGCGGGGTGACGGGAACCACCGGATTGTCCCTGTCTTCTGTGCTTGCCAGCCGCCATCGATCGAGTAGAAGGCATATCAGCTTTTTGTTTGATTCCCACAGACGGCGCCAATGTTGGATCACAGTGGAACTCCGGCACGGACTTTGACGGCGATCCTAGCTCCTTCGCTCCACGCAATCCTGCAAGAGGGGATAGACCGGGCGGTGACCCAGAATCCCTCTCCGATGCTTAAATGAGTGCCCAATACGAACTGGCAAGCAATAATCTCAGAGTATGTAATTCAACGTAAGTATTCTGAGGTGACCTCTTGCCCTTTTATAGGCGAAGAGATGCCTCAGGTACCTGGTGAACCGTTAGGGGTGGTTAGCCCGTATCCCGCATATCTCGGATGTGATCCCGCCTATCCAGGCCATGATCTCGTGTATCTCGGCCACGCCCCGCGTATCTCGGCCACGCTCCGTGTATCTTAACCACGTTCCGCGTATCTCGGCCACGCCCCGCGTATCTTGGCCTTATCCTCTGATAACGAGTCCCGACTCCTGTCGGGGACTCCAGAGTTGTCTCGTTGTGTCACCGCTTGGGGCCCCTCGTCATCGTGACAGGGCCTATCATTCTCAGGGATTTATCATCGGGGCCTACTTAAAGGCTTCTCATCGGGAGCTTCCAGCTCAACTGTCGGGACCGACTCTGTCGGGACCTTTCATCGTCGGGACTCCCTTCGTCGGGACCCTTCTCCTAGGTCATCTTGACCTTCATTTTGGGCCTGGTGGGCCTGTTTGCCGTCTCCTCCCCGTTAAAGGGCCTGACGGTTGTAATCGAACCCATCAGTGAACAGCTTTGACCACTCCCATTTCATTGGTCCTCTATCACGACGTGTCCACACCACCCACCGCTCAGGCGCCACCAGCGACCCAGACACCGTTCGTGCTCCGCCATCGCCATCGTCAATCCCTCTCGGCTGGTCCTGCTGTTGCTGTTTGTTGTCGTGATTGCTGTTTCCACCGCGTTCGGACATCCTGATCTGCCACCATTGAACAGAGTCGTCGGACACCGGCCATTCCTTCCCTCGAATTGGAAACAGCAACCGACATCACCATCGTTGGATTCCGATCGGCATCTCGCCACATTTATTCGCCACCAAGGCGCGCTTCTGCTTTTCACCTCCAGTTCCGATGCCACCCCGGGATGGACCACCTCTTCCAGAGCTCCACGACAATCGCAGCTATCTCTTGATTCTGCCCAATGCCAGACCCTTCCGCCACTTTGCTGCCAGCCCAATTGCACCGTGTTATTAAATATCAAGCCATATTTAACGAGGGCCATTTGGAAAACCAGCGGTATTATTCATCTTCGTATTCCTCGTCACTGGCATATTCAGCATCTTAAATTGATTATTATTGGTTATATATATCATAAAAAAGTATAGGGCTATTGTTAACTTAGTTAATTGGTTAAAGGGTTTAGTTCAGTTTTGGAGAGGTTACGTTTTAATTCCTCATCTTGTTAGGGTTTTATTTCTACACCATAGGAACTAGCGTCGGTGACCGTGGCTCCATTGTTAACGAATTTAATATGTATTATTACGTGTAAATATGTATTAGAAATCGGCAAATTGAGTGAATTGAGTATCGAAAGGGCGTAGTTAAAAATTGTTTATTGTAATTGGTAACAGAACCCCCGAACTCGAATTTCTGATCGTAGACCGATTTTATACCTAGGTGTCTAATTCGTTATTCTCTTAGGTAATATAGGATTCTAGTCAGCCTAATAATTAACTAGTGGCGACTCTTTTCAAAATCCACGTTTTTCAGAACGTATCTCGCCATAGGTCGGATTTTTAGGTCTGACAAGGGTTGTCCTTATAGATTTTTCTCTTTCCATATGTAAGGGTTGTCGATCGCCTTATCATATTTCAGAGTTGTCTTTTTGGATCTTCCCATTTTTTGTTGTAGGTGACGCCTCTTCTTTGTGAGTGATGGTGTCTTTCTTCTTTCCTCTTGTTCCCTGAAAAGCATTTGGTTCATTTAGTGCTATTATCATTTCTTACAGAAGGGAAAGTTTAAGTGGAGTCCGTAGATCTCCTATTGGTAATAATAAATTAGATAATGGAATTGGATATTCCCTTTTCCCTTCGGGTTTAGAACTTCTTCCAATGTTCTCCACTGAAAGTGTTAGTTGATATGTGCCTTTCCGCATCTCCCAGTCGGTATAAGTTGTGGGTGTCGCCTTATGAAGACGGTCACTGTGGCTTCCACCGTAGGAGTGAATCCTTGTATTGGGCTTATGTTGTATCCTTCCTTTGTAGTTTCCATTGGAAGGAGTCATGCCTCATATTTGCATCGTCTTCTATTTTCGGGTGGACTATCAAGCACTAGATCAGGTGGTGCCCCCCTAGTTGCTTGTTAGTTGCACCATTTGTTCTTGTTTAGCCTGTTAAGGCTTATCTTCATTTTTCTCGGTTGGGTGCCGAGCACTTGCTCGTTTGGTGCCCCCCCCCCCCCCCCCGCCAAGTTGCTCGGTCTCCTTACTCTTATTTGCTCTTTGAGCATGCCTTTCTTATATGCACCTTCCAGAGTTGGCGAGCGGAGTGGGGTGGAAGGGGGGGGGGGGGTTGCTTTCGATTTTGATCTTCGTCACTGTTTCTTTCATTGACTCTTTGTTGGTGTTGGTGTGTTGTGGTGCCCCCAACTCTGTGCTATTCGCGCCAATAGGTGTAGAATGTTTGTTCCTAAGCATTTTTAGGTGTAATACGCTTGATAAGAGGTGTCCCTAAGGGCGGAAAGTAAGAGAACGTCCAGTAGCCGCTCTGGTAGTATTAAGTTCCTTTTTTCCTTCTTCAAGAAATGTTTGTGGTGCCCCCACCCTTTTTCCGACGGGATGATGGGAGTGAATTTCATCACCACCTAAGTGTTACTCCATTGGTGGAGGTGTGCCCCCATCGCGGGGGTTGCTCTAAGCCTTGATATTCCTATTCTCTTCAGGAGGAGTCTATGTGATCTTCTATGCCCATGTAAGCACTAGACATATGTTGGTGTGATACCTCCACGTGACGTGCTGGTTGCATAGTACCCAATATTTGTTCCCCCAGAATACTTGTTCTTCCTTCCGAGGTTATAGGCTGACATTGCCGAGGGCTCTTCAATATGGCTATTTAATATGGGGCGGATGTGGGAGTGATGATATCCCTAGCATCTTGGTTACTGTGACTACTCTCCATGCATAGGAAGTTGGTTTTGCGAATCCACTATCCTTTTAATATTGAAGTCATTGATGACCCTTACGATGAGCATAGGTTTGGTGTTGCTCCCTCCTTTAGTGCTATCATTACATGGATGTAGAAGTGGTTTTTGTTTCAAAAATGAGTATTGTATTAGGTAGGAGGAGATAGAGGCTTTTTCTTGCAGGCTGGGTTGTAGTGGTATTCCCTGCTTTTGCAGCGTGTTGTCCCGTCCCTAGGGCGGGCGGGCGGGCGTCTGGTGGTTGTAATTGTTGTACATAGGTATATTGTAGGATGAGATTCCCTATGGTTTTCTATTGAAATGCATATCGTATTAGAACCCTTGGATGGTATTCTCTTAAAGTAGGTGCGACAGGCCCAGCTGGTTGTAGTGGCCCTCCTTGTTTGGGGTTATCCTTTTTGCTCATAGTGGGAGGATGAGTATGCATGCACCCTCCTTTGCTATCGTTGGTGATGCTTGCCCCCCCAGTGTATGTGGTTGCTCTTACTAATTCCATATTCTTCTGGGGATGGAGTTATTGCTCATCTCTCACTCTTTAGTGTTGTCATGTCCTTCACAGAGTGGTTGTTGTTCAGTGGTCACCTCCAGTTTCCTCATATAGATGTGCTCTGGAAGAGCTACTCTAGGTGCTTTCATGAAGTGATGTGATGATGGTGCTCATCCTTGTGGAGAGGTTGTTGTTCATGTTCCTCCTTATTTTGCCCCATGTTGGTATACTCTGGAAGAGCTGCCATGGGTGCATTTATGAAGGGATGTGAGGATGGTGGTCATCCTTGTGGAGAGGTTGTTGTTATGGTTCCTCCTCATCTTGCCCCCTATTGGTATACTCTGGAAGAGCTTCCATGGGTGCATTTTTGTTGTTCCTATGTTCTTGGGTGTTTGATTGTTGCTCCCACTAGGGAACAATTCTTGCGTAGGCTTGGTGTTTACACCAATCCAATATTATAATGACAAGTGTCACTCTTTTATTGGTTGTTTATCTAAAACCCTAAGAATGAACCCTGGAATGGTGGAAGCAAAGACACTAGTCATTATAATATTGGTTTGGTGTAAACACCAAGCTTATCTAAGAATTTTCCCCCACTAGGGGCTTGTCTTTCATTAGGGGTGAAGGAGGTAGTTGTTGATAGGGCTGGCAATTTGTGACACGACACGATAGCACGACACGAACACGCACGGAAAAAACCGTGTTCGTGCTAGCATATAGTAGAACGATAACACGATAGCACGAATACGATTAACACGATATAACTTCCGTGTCGTGTTCGTGTTTGAGTATCATAACACGACACGCACGATAGCACGATAAAGTTGTGCTACTAAGATTAATTCTTAAGTATTTTTTAAACAAATCTTATTTATTACCTTTAAAAACTTCAGTTAGTGATTTAATTTTTAGTGTTTTATACTCTATATTATTAACTTATGAATATTGACATACTAATCATAGTTTTTTTTATATATGAAGTTTATTATTTTGTTTTTTTTGCTTAAAGATCTAGTTTCGGGATGTACAACTATATATCATTACACAACACGATAGCACGACACGAACACGCACGAAATTATCCGTGCCGTGTTCGTGTTTGTAAAACGTGACACGATAAGCTTACCGTGCGTGTTCGTGTTCAGTAAGTTTAGCACGACACGATTATTGACACGCACGATAGCACGCACGATAGCACGAATTGCCACCCCTAGTTGTTGATTGACTACCGATCGTGGTGTCTAGGAGCTTAATGTAGTGTTATCCAAGGAGTGTTGTTCTCCATTGGACGACGGTTGCTTAGCATATTTTGATTGTTGCCCCCGGATGTTAGGCTCATGGAGACCCACGGTAGGCACCTTACTATGCCACCCCTTGTTCTCTTGGGCCCCCTTATTTATTGCCATCGAGCACAAGTAGTAGGCTACGTCTTTTTTGCTCGAATCTGCAGACGGCGCCAGTGTTTACACACGAATGTCTTTTGGGGGCTTTTCCTTCCTTACTCTCCTTCTTCCTAGGCTTCTCCTTCCAGTATTCACGCTGCGTGGGCTTCTCCTTCTAGTATTCCCGCCTCATGGGCTTCTCGTTCTCGTATACCTGCAGATGGGTATCTAGGAGGGAATTCCCGATAAACCCATTATTTACATACGACGTCTTGAGTGTCTTCTTACTTCAGACATCCGTCCTTCCTTCTCCTCGTGATACCTGCAAAAGGGGCAATACCGAGACCAATGAGGGGTGGTTCTCAGTGTGCCCTCTCCGATGCTTAAATGAGTATAGGCTCTTAGAGAGCTAAAGTAGAGAGAAGGCAGAGCTTGAGTAATAGATAGCAAGATTGATTTCAAATGAGCAGAGGAGGCCTCTATTTATAGAGTTCCTATCGGACCGCTCCGGTTCCAGTGGTTTCCTGGTTCGGTTGTGGAAGGTTCGTAATATGAGTTGGCCTTGACCGTAAATAAGGTGCCTTTGACCCCGGTTCGACCATAGGTAAGTTCATTATAGCTAAGCGTCGATGTATGGCCTCTAAGGGCAAGTCCCGGGCGAGATATCATCCGGAGATGGGGGTCTGGACGAGGGAGGCTCGTCCGGACGGATGGGGGGGGGGGGGGGGGTACCCGGAGGGGTAACCCAAGGCCTTGCTCGGGTCACCCAAGCAAGGAGTCCCTTGCTCAGGTTACCCGAGCAAGATCCTTATTGCTCGGGTAACCCAAGCAAGGGTCCCTTGCTTGGGTTGCCCCCGGGTGGTCTTTCCACCATGGGTCTTCCCGAGTGGATTTTGCCACTCGGGGTCTTTTCGGGCCTATGTGATGGGTCCGGGTGTCCGTGTTCCAAGTTTCGAATTATTTTCGGTTATTGCCAATTTCTCGAGTCCAATTAGTGATAGCTCGGGTGTATATTCACCACTTAAGAAATTTAAAAAAAAAGATTACTTTGTGATTTGCTTAGGGTTTCGGCCAATAACACATAATTGGAAACAAGTGGTCGAATTTCAAGATCAAATTTTACTAAGATCTACAATCCAATGTTTGATTTTTTATAAAAATTATGTTTTTCTTGAAGATCATGAACATCAAATTTTCCTAAGAACATCATGAAAATTTCGGAACATTAACAACTTAAAAATCCAAAATTTTAATTTTCTTTCTTTAAAATTTCCAGCCAAAAATAATAATTTTCAAGAACATCAATTTATCAAAATCATGAACTCCTAACACAAGCTCTGATTCCACTGTTAGATTACAGAGAGTAATCACTACTGATACAATAAACATGGTACATGCTAGTAATCAATATTACGCAGCGGAAGATTCGCACATACCTCAAAGTAGATCAGTAGTCCCAAGGTCCTGCAGCAGGGAGTTCACGGTTCACCGGACGGCACCCGTAGAGGTTCTTGTTAAGGAAGGCCTACGCCGTATAGTCTCCACAGCAAAGCCTCTGATCGATTCTTGGCAGGGACAAATCTCCGGAGTGTTTGCTCGAAAGCAAAGTGTTGGTAGTGGTTCGGCCGAACTATATGGTTATGGGGAAGAGGGTTTTCTCTTAAATCACTACAAGGGAGGAATTATGATTTTCCCTAATAAAACCCTTAACACCCCATATATATAGGAGGAGCAAAGTGGTTAAAAGTCCACTTTGCCCTCGGCTGGCCAATTGGTGTATAAGGGAGGCCAATTTTGGGCCTCTCATGTCAATTGGGATTTGGGTCTGGCCCAATGTCCTAATGTGACATTTACCCAATAGTCTTAGGTAACATATACATATTATAGGCTACCATTTACGTCGCCCATCACCATATGCTTACAGTTAACTAGTCAATCAATGTCACCTAGTGTGTATGAGCAGTTGCAAGACGATCTATTTATGATAATGCCATCCCATTTTTCAGGGTAGTAGGGTTATGCGCAAACCTAAACTATAAGCGAATGAGTAGATATCCTAACTTGGTCGCTGGATGTGGTGGATTTATACAGTATCGTAATATATAACTTATAGTATAAATTGGTATTCTTTTTTTATATTCTTTTATTCTATTGATTGATATATTTCATAGTTCCTTTATAATGTCGTTTTTATTTATTACATAGTTCCTACATTATGATGGTGTTTTTGTTTTTATTTATTACTATTTACATTGCTTACGTAGCGGTGGTCTTCTGCAGCCAAACTGTATAAACAATAGATTTAAATATAAATTTTTAATTAATTTTGTTTATTTAACATAGAGACTAAAATAGGATATAAGAGCTTCCGCATAATATTTGTATCTAAATTTTTAGAGTTCTTATCAAATTAGGAAACTACTTACCTATAACATACAAAATTTAAAAAGCTCAAATAGTTGAAAAATTATCAAGCTATTTGTGTTACTCTTTTTATTTTATATTTATGTTAGACTTATTTTTATAACTATATATAAAATTGAAATTATAGTTGTTTTTCTATAATCATACCAAAACACTTCTCAAATATATATAAAAAAGTGTGGATACTCCGCTACTTATTCATTCCTGATTTTACTTCAATATTGTCTTCTATATTTTGTCATCACCATCCTCCAAAACATGTGGGCAGGGCCGGCCTAAGTGAGACCGGGTCCTAAATCTAAAACTAAATTTAGGGCCTTCACATTTTTTTCACAAAACATTTTTTCACACTCAGACTAGTCAGCAATTCGAAAGAAGTTAGGCAACAAAGAAAAATTCATTTTCTCGATCGTCATTAAATATAAGCTCAACATCTACTATATCACTTGAGTTTATTGACGGTTCGAAAAAGAAGAAAGCACTCCCTTTAAGCTCTCGATAAATCGACTATCCCTAAAATGAGTTCGATATCAAGATATATCACTCAGATTCACAAGAAATTCGATAAGGCTTAAAGATGAATAAGAAAAGTGCAATCAACAAGTCGTCATAAATTGGGCAAAAAATCGTCATAAAGTTTCCTGCTCATAAATAAACACAATTTAGATTATGATAAGGATCATTGTCCCTAGATCTATAATTTTCCTCTGCAGCTTTGGCGACAGTAAACTTTTAGAGGACCTCCACCTTCGTAAAATCGAAGTCGGGGTGAGATTCTCTAATATCGGTTACAAGCGACTCGAAGGAAGAAATGACCATGTCCCCAAAAGCGGTGGCAGCATCCTTCTGAAAGACGACACTACCTTATAAGTGGCGACAACCTTGGGCAAGGCTGGTTCACTCTTCTCCACCTCGGCCTTTAAGGCGACAACCTCTCCTCGAGAAGAGGCCAGCTCGACCTGAAGACTCTAACTTTTAGCAACCAGTCTCTGGCAAAGATCAACAGACTCCGCGTTCAGGAGGATAGAGTTACTTAAAGTCTCCTTACACTGGGCCAGATCCTCCGAAACGGTGGTAACAGCCTCGTTCAGACGAGCAATGTCCTCCTTCAGCTGAGCGACCTTTTCTCGAAGGCGCTGCTTCTCTCCTTCCTCCACTTCAGCTTCGAGATCCTCATGCCTCCTCTTAGTGGAGGACAAATCCTTAAGAAGGTCAAGAACCAGACGGGAAAATTGCATAGATTCTCGAGAAGCCTAACAAGATAAAATCCATGAGTCAACAAGGATGTCGACGATTAAATGTTTTAAAAGAGACCTAAAAAGTAAGTATCTTTTACCTTGTCTTGCCGCTGCAGAAATAAATGAATGACCATATCAACCTAAGCTGCATTGATCGATAAACGCGGGCGGCCTTGAGGTGGCACATAAGTGTTGAGCAGATGCAGCGCCAAGTCACGACTGGCGAGGGAATGACCCTCCTTTAGTTGGTATCCCTTCAAGGAAGCCCAAGGATTCCAGTCGACTTCCCTGGTTGAATCTTCAAGGGCACAGTGAAGCATCCTCCAGTTAAAAGGAGGACCCTCAAACCTTAGACCTGTCAGGGCCTGAGGAGCGGAAGAATCGACAACACCCTTGCCTTTTAAATCGCCACCTACAAGGAGAAAATGAGGAATTAAAAAAAAAAAAAACTACTCCATTAAAGAAGAATAAAATCAATAAAGGATCCTCATACCTCCGGCAGCAGGTGGGGAGATCAAAGAACTGTCGAGAGCAGCTGAGGCACCGACCTCATGAAACTCTGCTATAAGAGTGGCAGCCGTCACCTTGGCTCTCTTTGAAGCCTTGGCACTATTCTTTTTGGAAGAAGGGTCCCGATTGGCTACCCTTTTCAGAACGTTTAGTTGCACCTTCCTTGGCTCACGCACGTTTGATGACGACTATGCATATATTTTGGCTCATTATCCCTTAGGGGACACCTGATGTATATTGTTGTCCGTTGCAACATGAGGTTTTGATATAGCATTTTCTTGACATGGGTTGGTCTCCTCTTCATTTCTTCTATCTGTTTGCCATTGTGATTGGTAGCGTGTTTTCCCCTAATGGGTAGTATGCTGCTCCTGCAAGCTCCATATTCTCTTGATGTTGAAGCTATTGTTGACCATTATAATGAATAGAGCGACATGATGCGAGAAGATGACGTGCTCCGTGACTTAGCCTAAGAATTTAATTGCATCCCTCCTCTCTATTGTTGGGTATAATTTGATGTTGGTCTCCTCTAAATTTGAGACGCATACACCTATCTTGCATTGCTTCTTTTTCTCTTATTGCAAAACATATGTGTAATACAATGATGGTAGCCTTTGGTCTCTGTAGGTAGGTTATGAATTTTTGTTCTAATCACTCAGACTACGCCAATGTTGGATCTAGCTTTATTGGCCTGATCTCTGTTAGTCGATTGTCTTCCCTCTGTTAGTTACCCCCGCTCGCCTCATAACGTCAGCTTGCCTTGTAAAATCCGCTTGCATCGTAGCATCCATTCGTCATCTGCAAGAGGGGGTGAACCGGGTCGTAGGCCGGTGAACCCACTCCGACGCTCAAGTTAGTTCTCTACTGTAGAGAGATAAACTAATAGTACAAGAGTAGAGAGATAACAATTAACCTCTATAAGATAGAGATAATGGAGTAATAGGAACTCATGGCCTTTTAACCTAGGATAAGTCTTAACCGGGATAATTTTATCTTATCCCAAGATTGTGAACTTACCATTTAGAGACATGCTTATGGTGACCTGGTGTTGGAGATGTATATGGGTATGCTCCTAAGTAGAGATGTAGGAGGGTGTATGCATATGAAGTGGGGTAGAGAACCCAAGTAAGGGTCACACATATGAAGTGGGGTAGGGTACCCAAGTAAGGGTCATACATATGAAGTGGGGTAGGGTGCCCGAGTAAGGGCCACATATATGAACCGGGGTAGGGTGCACGAGTAAGGGTCACATATAAGAAGCAGGGTAGGGTGCCCAAGTAAGGGTCACGCATATGAAGTGGGGGTATGTTACTTGTAGGTTTGGGACCATGTGTGGGGGTCTACGCATGGTCCGAGCTAGACAACACACATCCTTGGATGTTTCCGGCCCGACCTAGGCCAGACCAGACAACATTCGTGTATACTATGCGGTCTAGGATGGACCATGAATTTTTTTAGGGGGTGTTTTTACCTTTGTACTTAGTCGAGTTTTAACTCCTTTTAAAACGTAGTTTAGTGGCTCCGTTACCAAATCGGACCGTTAGTGCAATAATTGGGCATATATATCCATCAGTCATGGTAAACTTCCAACTCTAGAGGCAACGACCCAATTAGTTAATGGGTTGGATAGAGAAATCTAAATTAGGTTGACAGATACATGTTTCAACTTAAGAGATTGTTATGTAACTTGGAGTGATGGACACACTCGTTACCTGTCATGTCATCTCAATTCTCCGCTCGGAGCAAACTAATTATTTTTATTTTGTCTAATTGGTAGTTTGTTATCACGCTAATTTCACACACTAGAGGTTCCCGGTTCGAACCCTGGCTCAAACATATTCTTATATCATTATTATTGTTATTATTATTTATTTATTTATTGCTATGTATATATATATATATTCCATTTACTTATTATTATTGTGATTATCAATAATAGTGTTAGTTGAATTACTTCTACTGAACAAACGCTTTAAAGAAACTCCGACTCTGCTACTCCTCCACGACTTCTACTGTGAAGGATCATTCATTCTTCACACATTTAATGGCCAAACACATACTTACAAATTAACAACACTATGTCTAGCAGCAGCTAGCTGTATGTGCACAATGGATTTACCTGACTAAAAGAATGTACTTGTATATATATAATAAAAGTAAACATCAAAAGGATTTCCAGGTTTGCACTGGGTTGAGAAAAGAAATATCTACATTACTAGTGTTGTAATTCCCAGTCGTCAACGACGAGGAGCGTCCATGTTGAGGCGAACATGCGATCAATGCTCGCTGCAAGCTATCTACAATTTCAGTGGATGAAGGTCGATCTCTACCCTCTAGACTAACACAATCTGCAGCTAAGTAGCCCATATATTTCACAGCTTCTATCTCTAATGGATTCGGTGGAGGCACCTTCCGATCCAACACTCTATGAATCTGATCCTGTATTATGTAGGGTACAACCACATCCACCACATTCCTCGCCATCTCGTTCTCATTCTTGTGGATTGCTCGGTACCCTGAAAGCAGTTCCAGCAACACAACTCCAAAACTGTACACATCACTCTTCAGACTCAACTTCTGCAGCCTATAGTACTCGGGATCCACATATCCGAGCGTCCCTGCAGCATGGAGTGACAGGTGAGAGTCGTCATCATCTTCTTCAGGGCCCTTCAAAGAGAGTCCGAAATCGGAAACCTTAGCCACCCAATTGGAGTCTAGCAGAATATTGGATGATTTGATGTCCCGGTGTATAACCGGAGGAGACGCATATACATGGAGGTACTCCATTCCTCTTGCTGCATCTAAAGCCACCTTGATTCGAGCTGTCCATGTCATTAGGGGCGAGTGATTGATGAATCGGTGGAGATGATCGTGGAGAGTACCGTTGCTCATGAACTCATACACTAGAATCAGCTCATTCCTGTCCTCGCAGAACCCTAGTAACTTGACCAGGTTCTTATGATGCAGCCGCGAAAGAGATTCCAGCTCATTCACAAAAGCATGGTCCTTGTCTTGTTCTAGTTGTCTCTTGACGGCTGTACTGACGACATTGGACGCTATAAGTTCTGCTCTCTTAATGGCTATCTCTTGACCGTCCTCCAGTTTGGCTCGATACACCGACCCGAAGCTGCCGCTTCCTATCCTGAACTCTTCGGAGAAGCCATTGGTGGCCTCTTTAAGAAGTTGTAATGAGTACTCCTCCACATTTTGTCCCATACTAACCAGATGGCTCAGCCGTTTATCCAAAACCGGTGCTGCCGCCTTCGATTGGTTAGGGTTAGGGTTGGAGTTCGGCTGAACCTCACTGTCCAGTCGGCCGGAATCATGAATCCGACACACCTTCCCCTTACAATATCGAAATAGGAGAAAAGCAACCAACAACAAGAAACAGCCAGACCCAATTGATCCAACAATAAGGAAAGCAGTAACCTTTTGATCATTCGGATCAGACGGCAGCGGCGGCGGTGGTGCTTCCAATAATGGAGGACAGGAGAGGATGGTGCTGCATATGTAATAGCCTTGACCACAAAATTGGGCAGAGAGCGGTAAAGGAGCACCGCAAGGACAGGAGGTTTTACAAGATCCAGGCACCACGTTATCAAAAACGATTCCATTAACGGTGCCGCCCCAACAGTACAAGGAAGCATTTGAGGTGAACACCCCACAGAACACACTCTGCTTCGATTCAATTCCCAGAAAGTATTCATTAACGAGATGAGGCGGCAAGGTGAAATCGTTACCACCCCAACAAGCAACTGTCTGGTTTGCTCGAATGCCACAGCTTCGGTTCTGTCCGAGAGCCAGCGACGTGAACTCTCCTTCTGGAGCCTTGTCAATTACAGCCATACCGTCGCCGCCCCCCCAGCAGTTTAAGCTACCGTTCATGGAGACTGCACAGGCGTAATTGGGTCCAGCCTCGACCAATCGGTGGCCGCTGCCGGGAGGTTTTCCCTGATCAATTAGGTGGTTACCGGAGCAGATTATGGTTCCGTTACCTGATAACCCACACAGGAAATCATCGCCGATTGAGACAGTAGTCAGGTTCTGAACGGCAGCGGCGTTGGAGTCGAAAACACGCCACTGCCAACACTGAAGCCGAGCAGTGTCGTCCACGACGCCGCAGATGTGGGTATTTCCGGCAGAGAGGTATCTCAGAGGAGGACCTCTGTAGATGCGCTTATATTGGGTGCCGGCAGTTGAAAATCTCCAGCAACCGAGGACGGCAATAGATGACGATGTCGACGAGCGCAATCCACACACAAATCCATCTCCGGCTACAGTCGCTGTGAAAGGAACGCTTGACGGGGTGTAGGAAATGCGTGATCCGTCGGGAAAACTGGTACAATTGAGGGAGGAGGAGTTCTGGTCAAGGCGCCCCAGCAAGGCGCAGATAATGACGGAGCCAGATGTCTCCGAAATTGAGAAGGTGGAGAGAGCGTAAATGGAGGGATTCGTGGTCGTCACTATTATGACTATAAGGATAGTAGAGATGCGGTGCAGCTGCCATGGAAGTTGTTGGATTCGAGTAATTAATTTCATGATCTGAATCCCGAAGGTAGAAATATGGGTGGTAGAGAGTTTTGGAATATAAAGAAAAGAGAGGAGAAATGTCTTCATGGCCATCTACATCATCCATCTCTCTCTGTGTCTGCCTTTTCTTATGGTTTGGTTTGGTTCGACAAGAAAGGGGAAAACGCGGTTTGAATCAATTGGAGAAGAAAGAAATTAGAGCGCTGTTTCGAATTATTTGCTTTGCATGCCATGGACGACGACGACGACCAAGTCAGTCGTTCCCCGCTACCGTGTGTGTGAGTGAGGGAGACAGTCAATGACAAAAATAATAAATAACTCCCTTCGAATGGAAAAGGTTGACTGCAACGACCAGTGCTTACAATCTAGGTATTGGAAGTTGAAACACATGTGATTATTTAGATAATGATTCTTTTTTGCCAAAAACAAAGATAATGATTCTTTTAAGTATACACATTGTAGGTTTTAGTTCAGGAAATAATTTCACATTGTAAACGTGCAGGGATATTAAAACAATTGCACTCCAAACTAAGAAGAAACCGACTTGTTATCACTCAATCAGGGTTTTAATTTAGGGGCCGGCTAAAAGAGAGTCGAGTTTATTTAAACTTGATTTCTCAGCCGTTAGATCATGAGAGAGAATCAATCATAATTGAGGAGAGATAAAAAGTATTTATTACATATGTATAATCTGATGGCTGAGAAATCAAGTTTAAATAAACTCGAGTTTATTTTAGCCGAACCCTTTAGTTTATCTTACTTTTTTTTTAGAAATTATTAATTAATAACAAAGTTTTAAAAAGGGACCAGACCGGCAGTTGAACTGGGACAGTGAACCGGGCATACCAGTAAAAAAACCACAATGTACAAAAAACCCAGTCCAACTATGAATAGCAGTCAGATCGGATTTTTGATACCAAATTAGAAGTTTGTCAATATTAATAAGAGAAATCACGTGAATTCATTTGTCAAATCAATCATGAATTGATACACCGATTGTTCGGTTCAAATACTGAAAAGATAGAACATTCCAGAAATAGTAAATTACTAATTAAGTTAGCTAATGGGTTGGGCTTCTATCCACTTCATGCATAGTGGGCCTCATTGGACTGGGCTTCATCTTTATTAGTATGATCCATATCATGGCCTTCTCCCCGAAGAACCTTGTCCTCAAGGTAAGAATGAAGGAAATCAGAGTTTGAAATCGGTGGAAATTTCTCATGTGGCATCTGCGGCCAAGCAACCTGACTTCTTGTCACACCCCTAAAAAGTGACTTGTTGGGAAGCACGAATTTGGCTATGATACACATGCTTCCCAAGCGATTGAAGAGCAGAAACAGTGATTCGTAGCGGTGTGCAATGTGTTTTAGGTGATTTGAATAATTGGCAAGTGAAGTGGAGTTGGTGGAATTCGATTCGTGGTCAAGAGTTTGTCCCGCGTCCATCAAGACTTTGTCCCGCGCCAGTATGTTTTTGTCTCGTGTTTGCTAAGTGCTTGTCCCATGCCTACTCGAGTGCTTGTCCCATGCCTGCTAAGTGCCTGTCCCATGCCCGGTAAGTGTATGCAGCGTGCTTGTGTAAGTGCATGCGCCGTGCTCCAGTTAGTGTATGCAACGTGCTTGAGTAGTGTCAGGCGAGCTGCCAGCAAAGCCCAGTAAGTGCCTAGTAAGTGCCCGGTAAGTGCCTGGTAAGTGCTTGGTGTTCAGTAAGGGAGAATTGGACTAGTTTGATGGAAGGACAAGCACAAACCTGCGAGAAAGGATGGAAAATAGGATTTAGGGCTGCCATCTTGATTCTTAGCTGCCCAGTGAGGTCAAATTCGTCCAAGATATGTGGAGATCCTATGTATAACTATATTTTAGGGTACTTGGAGAATATATGTGGGCTTTGTAATTAGTTATGGATATATATGTGATATAAATATATATCATAACTAATATAGCTATATTTATGGGAACTTAGATATATTTGTGGGTTTTGTAACAGTTATGGATGTATATGTGCTATAAATACATATATCATAACTAATATAGGTATGATTGTATAAGCTTGAATCATACTTCATTGATGATTAGGGATTACAAACTAAAGTGTGCACTATATATACTAAGTGAGACTAGGCTCACCAACTAGGACTATACTAGCTTAACCTAGTAACCGGGTGTATAATGGTGCATACACCATGTATACAACTAAATGTAAGTGTAGGCACATACACCATGTATGCAACTAAATGTAAGTGTAGACAATATGAGCATCAACATATACACTCGATATTCTCCCATCCTTTTCTTTCTTGAAAGACATATTTGATCCCATATAACTTCAATAATGCCAAGTGTTGGTTCTTCACCAAAGCCTTGGTTAGCAAGTCAGCTAGTTGATCCTTTGAAGGAATGTAATGAACACCAATCCTGCCTTGTTCAATGTGGTGTCTTGTGAAGTGGCAATCCAATTCAATGTGTTTGGTACGCTCATGAAACATTGGATTCTTTGCAATCTTCACAGCTGCTTGACTATCTGTGTATATGGGGATAGGAAGGCTTACTTGCAAACCAAGTTCTTTGAGAATTATCCATATTTTGCTGCATGCCGACACCTTGTTGTATGTTGATATTGGATAGTATGCTGACAGCTTGTTGTATGTCGACACGTAGTAGCATGTTGACACTTAGTAATATGCTGACACTTAGTAGCATGCTGACAGCTTGCAATATGCTGACTGTCATCCTGAGCAAAACACTTAGAAAATATTCTTTGATAGTCGACACCTTGTCATATGTCGACAACCGATATAGTTGGAACACTTAGAGAATATTCCTGATAGCTGACATCTCGTTGTACGTCGACAGCTGTATACGTGTGCTCGTATGTACGCGCTTGTATGTGTGCACTTGCCCCCACTCTTAGAATCTTTTCTATATACATTGCTATGTGCGCTGTATCCATAGACTTGATGTAGAAATATGGTGCATGTCGTCGGCTGTCATGGTAAAACACTTGGAAAATATTTCTTCCTTGTTATCATGTATGCAGCAAGTATGAGCTCGATGTCGTCATGGAGGTCGATGTGTTGAGAGGGTTGCCCCCCTTGCATGATGTTTGTTACTTATTGCACGAAGACTATTAAACCGGTGCGTACATAGTTATGGAGCGTCCATTGCATAGATGTTTGCATAAGTGTTGATGCGTACTTGCGCACTGATTGGATTGTTGGTTGCACTTTTCAGGATATCAGATCTCGCTATCTTTTTGTCAGAATTAATCTTTCCACAGCTGTTATCATGAGTAATTCCACTATTCCCATCTGCGAGTAACTCTATGTTCAGATGTCGACATGGTTAAGCAGCTAAACAATGCACCAAGTGTAGATGTTTACGTCCTTGCTTGATTAATTGATGTCGGTATTCATATACTTCCTTCTGAAGATTTGGTATGTTGATGATCTTTATAACTTGTATCATGCTGCAATGTAGGTCGGACTGATGGAGAAAGCTCGTCTTTGCAGACAGCCGATGTACATGGTAATCCACTTATTGGAAGGGATGTCCGCACCATTGCCCCCGCTACTCCGGAGTCTCCAGAGATGGTTGCGGTAAAGGACTTGTGAGTAAGGCACCTCCTTGTATCTTCTTTGAACTTGTAAATTTTCCAAGTTGTTGCTTTCATGTTGCTTATGTTTGCGAGTTTCTCCGTACATGTGACTGAACGCGTGGTTGTAGTTCCTAGCTTTAGCACAATTCTCAAAAGATCTATCGCAGGGGCGCGTTCCTCGAGCGATTCTAAGTTCTCTATGCCGAGTGCGACCGTGCCAACTCCTTCTTGCGGTAAAGGGAATAGAGTTGAGGGTCGTGCAGTGGCGCTTTCTGCCCCCCGGTCGAGGGACCGGCCCAAGGAGGAGCGTTCCTCCCATTGAGATAAGCGTTGTTTGCTTCTTCACAATTGAAGCTTGAACTTGAAGATGGCTGCTTTTGATGCATGCATTGCTGCTTGTCGCGTCCATGTTGAAGAGTTATGTCGTATTGAAATTGAAGCGGCCATTCTTGCCATATTTTTGTGAGGATGACGACATTGCATTTGATGTCGTCATTATGAACTCTTTGCCTTAGTTCCTTGAAGATGACGTTACCTCTTAGTTGGTACTAAGTTGTCTGCTTCCAGCATGTTGAACCCTTGAGTTATCTTCACTGTCCGTATGTACTGGACTTGCATGATAAGATATATATCCTTAGATGATGAGCATGATGTCTGTAGTTACGACTGTATGTCGCGCATTGTTGAGTTTTATGTGCGCCCCTCTTGGTTAGATTCCAAGGCATGGCAAGATGCGTACAGTAGGTACTTGTAGCATTGCATGTAGTAATGTACTTGGCACTTGGCCCTTGACATGTAGGAGTGTCGTCTTGACGAAGCAAGACTTTAAGTTTATACCGTCTCTTAGTTCCACTCTAAGGCGACGTTGTACAAGACTCGACTTGTAAGTTTAATGAGTTTTTCAAACAGGGTGCGCTCCTGCTAGCGTTTTTGAATGAAGCCTGCCCACTTAAGGTATAGGTCTTCCTTATGTCTGCATCCTTAAGAGGATATATGTATAGTTTGAGTGTAATTGAAGCCATCCTATCAAGGAATGTATTTTCATGGCATATGTACCCTTTGTACTGTAGATAGGTGGGGTTGTCGTCTAACAAGAGGAATTCCGCCACGATGGGGTGATCAGTCCCACCTAAGTGTCGCATCCTGGTTTGTATGCAGGGAATGGCTATGAACATGAGGATTTGCCTCTAAGAGGATTTCACAGCATGCCATTTTTTAGAAGTAAGCATGGGGTTTGCCCTTGCAAAGAGGATATCGCAGCATGCTACTTTTGATAGTAAATCTTGGTGTTTATCCAAGATATTGCTTGTTGTTGACGCCTTTGGAATAGTCGTCACTTTGAGTAGAGAATTTTTATAAGTCCCTTTTGTAGATAATCCGCAAGTTGTCATTGCCACATATAAGTTGACCGTGCACATAGCGCGATGACTTTGTGTTGCCGACACCTTCTTGAGATATGCCATTTTGGATGGAGAAATAAACTTCCTTGTTGATGTAGATAATAGGTATGTCGGCGTTGTATGCCATAAGTCCTTCCTTGAACATAATGCTTAGCTTGTATTGTTGAAGTAGATATTATGCCCATAGGTTGCTACCTGGCGCAATTCCAATGTAGTAATCATAGTGTAGTATGTACCTACGAACAGGGTTGTATTTTGTCAGATAGTTGCAATGTTTGTAAGTTTGTATAAATATGGAGTTATGAATTTCTTTTTAACTAATGCATAAAATAAATAGAGTAAAGGAATCTGATACGAGGATCCCTTCGTTGCGCAGGAAACTTCCCTTAGTGCAGATGTGATAGGTGCGGACATGTCGGGAGCGAAGCTTTTCAAGTACCACCCACTGTATGTGTTTTTGAATATGTACGTACAAGGAGAGACTATGCATTGATGTATGCATCCTTTAGTCGATACGCGTCGATACTTCCTTAGTATGATGCACATACGTATATATGATCGTTGATTTGTATTGTTTCCAAGGGAAGAGCTGAGGTTTGAGTAGAATATTCGCTGAGATGTCGCGAGTTATAATTATCTTGGAGACTTGTTGTGATGATGCAAATGATATATACGCGACCATTACTTGGCTTAGATGCCTAAGTAGAATGTCCATAGATAGAGAATTCCAGAGAGTGTTGCATACAGCTCCTCCTAGTGTTGTTCTCTAGATAAGATGTGTCATTGAGACATCTCTTGGATGTACATATAACCTGTCTCAAATTAGTCGCAATGCTTTGAGATATATATTATCCTCATATGGCTCTATCGCCTGCAATGCCAATATGACTGGATCAGACTATTCGCGACTAGTCTGTTCCGTTCAGCTTGTGTTTTGTTTTGACTAATAGAATGGAGTTATAAATACTCGAGTGGTCTGCTTTATTCATAGTAGTGCTGTTGTGAAGTTGTTACCTCATACCTGAGTTTACCTTTGGCAATAACGCGTGTTACCTGGACCTTGTTTAAGTAGGAGATATCGTCTCCTGAGGGCGATGCTTGGTGTTGATGATAGACATATGGGTGTTATATGGCCTAAGCCGTTTGTTGTTCCTAGTGCTATAGCTTGTGGTTTAGTTTACGCGATTAATATGTGCGTTTAATATGTGCGTTGCTTTTGGTATTATTCCAAAGTAATGAGCATAGTGCAATAAGGTACCTACGAAAGTAGATTTAACCTTCATTAGATATTTTGGAGTTCATACAACGGATTACAGGAAGGCGTCAACTGATCGCTCTTTTTGAAAAGTACTAAGGCTAATAAGCATAAGTTATACTTAATCGAAAATACTTAAAGTAGATATGCAAAAATAGAGATAAAGGGATTGATGATGTGTTTGACGTCTTCATAGGTGACTTGTCGGCAAGTTGATTCTGCCACGTGCCACATAGTTCCTCAGCGCATCTAGCGTGTTAAGCTCTTCGATCTCCACCCTTGGGGATGAAAAAATGTTGGTGTTATGCCCCCCAGTTTTATGGTGCTTGCACCGTTCTTCAACGTTCTTGCCAAGGAAAGCAGTCATTGGCTCAAGTGGACGGGGAAGCTTGTTTTCCGGGAGTTTGATATTTGTTTATTCCACCTTCGTGCTCCAAGGACTGTAGAAGTCGTCATAATTGGTTCTGTGAATGACGTTGTTTTTCCCACGCTTCGCAAGAGGTGGATTATCATTCGCCTTTTATTTTCCTTTGCCTTTTCCTAAAGACTCCACATGAGACTTCTTTTGATGCTTATTGCTTTGGTCGATATACTTCTTCATTTCTCCTTTTAAGATGAAGCTGTTTACATGGAATCTTAGGCTGACACAGCTGTCCGTCTCATGGCCATACACTTCACGATTTTCACACCATTTGCTTTCATCTTTTCCCAATGGGCCCTTGCGGAATTTAGAGGGTTTTTTTCCACAGCTTGGTCTCTTTCATTTCTTTCAAGAGGACAGACAACGGTGTGTTCAATGGAACACATTTGGCAAGATTGGTCTCTTTGAGCTTTTGGATGTCTGACTGGAATGGCCTCTTTTGTTTTTGTTGTCTCTTTTTCCAGGAAGCGTCTATCTTTTCCTCATTTATTGCCTTCAAGGTTCTTGTTGTAAGTCCTACGATTGGGACATCATCGTCATCAACAGGTTTTCTCCATCCCTCCTTGTGACGGATGTCAGCGTCGTCTTGGCTTGTCATCACGGAGGAACCTTCCTTGTGCCTTTTTGAGCGAGAGGTTGGAGGTTGTCTCCATGTCCCTTCTTGGTGTTGTGCTATCATATACGGGTTGTATGAGCGCGCAACTCCTTGCCTTGTTTGTCGGTACTGGAAGGTTCCTTCCGTGTATTGCCCCTACTCCTTGGTGCGGTGTGTCTTGATGACTTGTGCTTCGGGACATTGCTCTTGTCTCCTTGGTTTGTCCGTTGTTTGGAGGCGGAGGTGGTGGTGGCGGGGTATATCCTAGGTTCCTTTGCATCTTTTGGAATGTAAGCAGCTCTTCGAGCGCGGCCATCATGGTAGGAGTAAAAAGTGGTAGCGGATTGACACCTTCATATTGGGGGACTCCTTCTTCTGGCATCCCGTAATGAAACTCTTCATTGATTTGCTTCTTAGGCTCAAATCCCAGCGGGGGTGTAACGTGCTTTGCATTGTGGACTCCTTGGTTATACTGTGCGAATGGCGCACTTCTTGTTGGCATGAAGATAGCATTGGATGTGGCAACAGGCATGTGAGAGGATCCAAGTTGACTTCTTGTCGGCTTCTGCGTGGTTATGACCAAGGCGTCGTGGTGCAAATTGTTCTCTTTGTCCTTTGATGAGAGGCCAATGACATCTTTTATGGCAGCATCCTTCATGACGGCATCCTTTATGTCGGCATACTTCATGTCGGCATCCTGGGACTTGTGCATTGTCTTTGCAACGTACCCTGCTTGCTCGTATGACTTCTCGTCTCCAGCATCCAAGTCTCCATGGATCTCGTGCACGCTTTCCATCTTTTCTGAAAGGGATTCAATGTACATCGTATTCTGGACTTCATGGCCTTGTTGTGCGGAAGGCACACTGCTTGTTGGCATGGAGGATACGGCGTATCCTTGATTCTTTAGAGTCTCCCTGAATGAGATAAGTTCTTCAAGCGCATCCATCATGGGTGGTGTGACTGGTGGGAACTCTTCGTTCCTTTCTGTCCTTTGCTCGAACTCGTGCACTGGTACCTCGTCTGGACGTCGGGACCATGCTGCGCGGAAGGCGCATTTACGGTTGACATGGAGGAGGCGGTAGACTCTACATCTGGAATGTGAGAAGGTCCTAGTTGGCTTCTCGTCGGCTTCGGCTTGTCTGCCCCCGCCTTCTTCGTACGTCTGCATGTCACAGCTTGCGGTATGGAACGGCTTCTTGCTCGAATATCGCTGATGGCGCCAAGTGTTGAGATCGTTTCCACTTGGGATATCTCAGACTGCTTTTCACGGACCTCGATCCACGAACTTACTTTGGCTTCTACCTCGATCCCCGAACTAACTTTGGTTTCTGCCTCGATCTTCTATACGCCAGGTCCAGCAGAGCGGGCGATAACCAGCATGGAGAAGGGGGGGTGCTGGTTGTGCCCTCTCCGATGCTAAAGTCAAGATTTTAGAGAGAGAAAGGTAGAGAGAGGTCAGAGCACAAATAGCCAATTCTGCAGAGTTTCAAGTTAACTTATCAAATAGGAGGTCTAGGTCCCTATTTATAGGAAACCTAAGAAACCATAGCCGGTTTACAGGAAAACGCTTACCGACATCCAGGTTGGCTATGTGCGCACTGACTTTTCATACTTAGTAAAAATAGGGGTAAGCGCGCAGTACTAGGGGTAAGCGCGCAGTGCGAGTCGGCAGTCCGACCATGTCGACGTCCGACATTGTAAACACCTAATTTTGGTCCGCGCATGACACGTTCAAAATGTCATATGTGACGCGTTAAAAAAAGTGGAAGCATTTAAATATGGAAGGTCGCGAAGTTTCTAAAGATAGGACTGACTTAAATTAGGATAGTTATTTTTATTTATTGCAGATAATATTTGTTGAATATTTAGAGTATATTTTTTGAATATTTAGCATTTATGGTTAGAATAAATCTGTAATATTTATTTCCTAGTTAGCTTAGGCCTAGATTAGTATAAATATGGGTGATTTACAATGTAATGACACACAAAAAAATACAAAAAAGACGCAAGACATTATCGGACAAATTCGAAATTCGAAATTATCTTCTAGCTTTTGTGTCGAGATCATCGAACCATCATACAAGTCAAAGGCCATCAATTATTTATTAAGTCATTTTTTATATATATGTATGTATATAACTTGACATTTCTATGTTTGCATAATATTTCTTTGTTTATATAGTAATCTTCGATTGAGGAATTCAGATTGATGTGTGAATCACCGAATCATATAGAAGTCCATTTGTTAAATCAACAATGGCAACAACGACGTCGATCAGGTCACAGCTCCTCATCTCCGCTCCAAGCCAATCACTGCAGCTCTTTCCCGGCCAGTTCCGATGTTCACCGTGCTCCTCCAACGACCGTCCATCCACACTCGCCAGAGAAGCTTCGCTCGTCCATTCGTACATTTCCACTACAGCCCAAGTCTCTGTTCACCCGGACCAGCAACGACCGTGGCCACCATCCGGACCAATTTCACCTCCTCTGGTGGTCGCTGCTCTACACGACTTTCCCCGGAGTTCGCCGGAAGCCAGCCCGCCGTTGTCGTTTCAGTCGACTGGCCCTGCTCCGACCAAGTCCAGTGCTACCCAGCTGGTACAACTAACCGCTTGCTTTGGTTGATTTCTGGCCTTCATCTCCTACAGCTGTTTCGTCCCTATAGGTAAACCTCTTATTCTATGTATACATTAATTATAATTTGTATTTAATGCATAATATTTATTTAATCAAACAATGAAAACCTAATTAAATAGTTGAGGTTTAATGCGCATGTGTACATGTTAAATATATCTTGTTTGGCTTTCACTAGAGCATATTTGATAATTGTAATATTCTTATATTTAATCTGATAATAATTAATTATAATTTTATTTACTAATGTGTGTATAGCTCATAATCATTTAGCTGTTTTTCCTAATGTTACAAATTGTATATAGAGTAGTGGAAATTAAGTGAACTCCTAATGTTACAAATTGTATATAGAGTAGTGGAAATTAAGTGAACTGAGTACCGAAAGGGCGTGATTAATTCCATAAGTTTTAATTCGTAACAGAACCCCCGAACTCGTATTTCTGATCGTAGACTGATTTAATACCTAGGTGTTTAATTAGTTATTCGCTTAGGTAATTTAGGATTCTAGTTAGCCTAATAATTAACTAGTGGCGACTCTTTTCAAAATCCACGTTTTCAAAACGTAATTCGTCGTAGGCCAGATTTTAGGTCCGACAATTTGGCGACTCTGCTGGGGACGATTTAGAGGGTTCGGGCTCAGTATGTTCACTTTTTGCCATGTTAGAAGTTTGTTATTTTTATTTTTATTTCATAGATATAACTTGTTTTTTTTGTGATTTCAGGTGTGGAGTTAAGTTTTTATTATGACTAACTATTTTTCTTTGTTGTGTATGTATTATTTAAATCCGCACACACCCACTTTAGTGTAATACCCAAAATTCCTAAAACCCATGGCAACTAGGAAACCCAGAGAGTTAGTAAGGGTAAGACCGCGCGGTTGAGCCGCCGGAACGACTCAGAACAACTCCACTCGCTTGTGAAGGTCCTGTGATCCCTGTGATGGGGAGAGGAAACCACCTTGTCGGGAACCTATCAGTGGAACCTACCTTGTAGAGCAAAGCCACACATTTTTTTTTACCCTCCTAACATGTCGTGTTTTATCAGTTTTTTTGTAAAGAGGTTATCATGTAAATTGTAAGTTTTTTCTAACCGTGTAACTTTATTTCTCATGCATTCATCTCATCGCATTTTAAAAAAACAGAAAAACTTTTTTTTTTTTTTTTTTTCAGCTAAGTAGTTAGTCATTTAGTTATAGAAGTTTTCTTTCCAAACATGCATTTCGTATGCATTGTTTTTTTTTTTTTAAAAAAACCTCTTACTTGAATTTTTTTTATTTCAAACTTGCGTTTCATACGCATTATTTTTTTAAAAAAATTTCAGGTAAGTTGTAATTTTGGTTAGTGCGTCGCATATGTGGTGCCTTTGAAAAAAACATTTTAGGAAAAATTGTAATTCCTCTTTAGCTATTAGAGCTTCTAATTTCGAACGTGCATTCCATATGCATCATTTTAAAAAAACTTTTTAACTGAATTGTTTTATTTTTAATAATGCATCTAATATGCGTTAATTTTAAAAAAAACTTGTTAGATGAATCGAAAGCTCTCTTAGTTTTAGGGCTCTATGTTTAAAAAAAACCTTTTACCTGGTTTTTTTTAATCAAAAGACGTGCATCTCATATGCATTATTTTCGATAAAATCTTTCAGGTAAATTGTAATTTTTCTTAGTTGTAGAACTTTCATTTTTAACTTTGCATCTTGTATTTATTTTTGAGCATTTCATATGCGTTTAAAAAAACTTTTCACCTGATATTTTAATTTTGAGCAACCAAGATGTATTGATTTTTTTTCCTCGTTAAAAAAATAACAAAAACAAAAAAAACTTTTCATGTAACTTGTAAATTTTCTTAACTGTAGAAATTTCATTTCAAGTGTGCATCTCATGTACATCTCATAGGCATTTTTTTAGGAAAAACGATTCTTCTCTTAGTTGTTGAGCTTCTAATTCCAAACATGCATTGCATTTGCATTTGTTTTATAAAAAAAACTTTACCTGGATTTTCCATTTTGTATATATGTATCATTCAGGTAAACTGGTTGTAAGTTGTAACTTTCTTAACAGTTGAACTTTAACTTCGAGCATGCATGAGCATTAAAAAAAACTCAAAGTGTCATTCATTTTTTCTCAGAGGTGTAATACACTTTTTCGACAAGATCTTCATTTCAACCTTCGCATAAGCTAGCGTTTTAAAAAAAAGAGATTTGATTCCATTTTTTTGAGAAAATAGTTTAACTGTGCAGTTGAGTGCGACTATTCGAGTTTAAACAAAGGACAAGAAAACCTTTTTGAGATACCTTGTTTTGAGCATCTGTCCTGCGTTCGAGCCAGATAGTGCACTCTGCGAATTCAGTAAACTCCAAGCTAGTGCAAAACACCTTAGATCATAAATTTTGATTCTTTCTGAAATATAATCAAAATTATGAAATGAATGACATCAGAAGTTTTCCAAAAAATCATGCATGACTTCTTTTATTCTTTATACTAACTTTCGTGTTTGGTCTTTTCAGGTACCCTTGGATAGGCATCCGGTACATATAAGTTCTGTCGACCAAATGAGGCAGCCAAAAAAACATGCAGTCATCCAGTTGCAGGAAGAACAAATTGCACACTCACGATATTCAACGCTCAGGTACGATGAATTGTACTTAATTTTTCCTTGAGATTTGAGTGTCCCTGCTCTTTTTGCAGATCAGACGACCACTTCGACGAGATCGAAACCACGTGAAGTGTGACTGCTCCAAAGAACTTACATGTCAAAATTCCACCCACCATTTGTGGAATTCATACACGTCCCCGAACCAAGTTGTACATCTGTTTTACGGTGAGGTCTAAAACGGTCGGTGGTAACCAAGGGGCATCTCCTATTGAGATCGGTCATGTTCGAAGATGGGAAAATATCAAGAGATCAGCAAGAGTCTCGTGAAGATTCAATGTGCTGATCAATGAACATTTTGGATGTCAAGCAAAGAAAACATTATTGTTGGTGCCTTCCATCAGAGGTCCAGGGGCATTTACTTTCTTGGAGGTGTTCATATACAAGTTGAGATTTCTAGATGGAGCAGGAAAATCAGGACATGCAACAGATCCATTTACATATGGAGCAAATTTCCATTAAAAATGTCAGGCACCCAGGTAAGAGAAGTCGTGATTAATTTTCTCCCCGAAATTTGATTTTTGTCCTTACTCATTGTGCAGCTCGGATAATCATCCAAATAAAAGCCTATGAAGAGCACATCTCGTGCACGACCCTTTGCTCGCCAACCATTCTTGTGTCAGTTGCCGAATTTATCTCAATGCGGACTACTCCACGTCATCCATGTGTGTTCATTGGCCAGGCCATTCATCCTGCATGCGACGAGCCTAACCCGGTAGGTGCTAGCCATGGGGCATCCCCAGACGAGATTGAGCAATAACCGGGGCACTTGAGAAGCCGAGATTAGAAATCACTTTCTACGTTATCCATTGGTTGTAAGGTCCATCCAGGGCGTCGACACGATCGACATATTTTGACTCAATCAACTGAGTCCTTCTCTAGAAGATGTTTTGAATTAGAAATTTCAGATTTGCCACTAGGGGCATGTACATAATTGTTGTTGATTATTTTCGTTAAATTTACGTTTTTAAAAAAAAAAACAAAAAAAAAAGCAAGCAAAAAAGGCAAAAAAAAAAAGAAAGCAAAAAAAAAAAAAAAAAACAAGCAAAAGGGCAAAAAAACTTTTTTTTTTTAGGGTCACAGCCGCCCTTTAATTGGCTACCGATAAAAATAAAGAGAGTGCTCATGCATATTTTGTGAGAGCAGTGAAGAAATAAAAGGGTCACAGTTGTCCCTAAATCAACTACAGATAAAAAGGGTCAAAGTCGTCCCTAAAACGACTACAAAGAAAGGGCCACAGCCACCCTTCAAATGGCTACAGATAAAGAGCGCTCCTGCAAGATCAAAAGTGGGAAATATGTGAAAGGGCCACAACCACCCTCCAAACGGCTACGAATAAAAAGTGACCCCGCGAACCCTGTGAGGGCGGGAGAATAAAAAGGGCCACAGCCACCCTTAAAATGGCTACACAAAAAGAGTGATCTCGCGAACCCGGTGAGGGCGGGATGATAAAATAAAGGGTCACAGTCGTCCCTCAAACGGCTACAGTCAAAAGGGCGATCCCGAAACATCGATGACGGATATTAAGTGAAAGGCCCACAACCACCCTCAAAATGGTTACATACAAAGAGTGTTTCCCGGATCAGAGACAAGGAATGAAGGGCGACAGCCACCCTCCAAATGGCTACAATAAAAAAAGCTACCGCAACATTGAAGATGGTGAGGAAAAGGTCAAAGTCACCCTCCAAATGGCTACAAGTACTCCCGCATCGAGGAGGAAAATAAAGTACGGGTCACAGCCACTGTTTGATCGGCTACCATGTAAAGTGTGCTTCCGCTAGGTTGAAAACTCGAAAGGGCGACCTAGGCAAAATCAGGAAATGAGAGGCATGGTTGCAAGTTCAGGAATTGCAATCATGGCAAAAGGAGAGAAAATAAAAAGCTGAGGGGCATGGTCGGAGATCTCTCAATCGGCTGTGGCAAAAGGAGAGAAAAAAAGAAATTCAAAAAAAAAAAAAAAAAAGAAGAAAAACGAAAAAAGAAAAAAGAGAAAGATCTTGCTAAGTTGTCGCGTCATGCGCAGTTTAGGCAAAAATTAGGGACAAACATTCATGAGCATGTGTATTTTCAACGATACAGCGTCTTCAAAGTCAACTTCGTGACAGGCGGGACGGTTACAGTCTGCTCTCGCAAGTCACCATTCAAGGATGAGTAGGACTGTTACAGTCTGTTCCTACTAGTCAACTTCACGGCAAGCAGGACGGTTACAGTCTGCTCTCGCAAGTCACCATTCAAGGATGAGTAGGACTGTTACAGTCTGTTCCTAAGAGTCAACTTCACGGCAAGCGGGACGGTTAGAGTCTGCTCTCGCGAGTCACCATTCAAGGATGAGTAGGACTGTTACAGTCAGTTCCTACAAGTCACAACCGACAATCAGGATCTGAAGTTTTCCAGCTTTCTAAGAGTCACCCCCGACGAACGAACCTTAGTATTCAGTCTTCGCAAGTCATGCCACTGGAGGCTTTTTCTTGTCGCTCGCCACTGGAGGCATCGTCGATCAAGATTTTACTTTACTGCACGCCACTGGAGGCTTTACTTTTCTGCATGCCACTGGAGGCTTTACTTTCTGCACCGCCAACGGAGGCACCGCCAACAGGGGCACCGCCGACCGAGGCTTTACTTTTCCACACGCTACTGGAGGCTTTACTTTTCCGCACTACCAATGGAGGCATTGCGAACAGGGGCACCGCCTACGGAGGTTCTACTTTCTACATCGCCAACAGGGGCACGCTAATGGAGGCACCGCCAACAGGGGCACGGCCGACAGAGGCTCTACTTTTTTGCACTTTCCGAAATAAGCCAGGAGTTTCCTTGAAGATTCGAAGACTCGAAAGAAGATATACTTCCCAACCAAAATTAGTGTTTACTAGTCTTTGGTCAAATCCCATCGAAGTTGTTCTACGGGAATTCGCCCAAAAAGGGGCAATCTGTAAACACCTAATTTTGGTCCGCGCATGACACGTTCAAAATGTCATATGTGACGCGTTAAAAAAAGTGGAAGCATTTAAATATGGAAGGTCGCGAAGTTTCTAAAGATAGGACTGACTTAAATTAGGATAGTTATTTTTATTTATTGCAGATAATATTTGTTGAATATTTAGAGTATATTTTTTGAATATTTAGCATTTATGGTTAGAATAAATCTGTAATATTTATTTCCTAGTTAGCTTAGGCCTAGATTAGTATAAATATGAGTGATTTACAATGTAATGACACACAAAAAAATACAAAAAAGACGCAAGACATTATCGGACAAATTCGAAATTCGAAATTATCTTCTAGCTTTTGTGTCGAGATCATCGAACCATCATACAAGTCAAAGGCCATCAATTATTTATTAAGTCATTTTTTATATATATGTATGTATATAACTTGACATTTCTATGTTTGCATAATATTTCTTTGTTTATATAGTAATCTTCGATTGAGGAATTCAGATTGATGTGTGAATCACCGAATCATATAGAAGTCCATTTGTTAAATCAACAATGGCAACAACGACGTCGATCAGGTCACAGCTCCTCATCTCCGCTCCAAGCCAATCACTGCAGCTCTTTCCCGGCCAGTTCCGATGTTCACCGTGCTCCTCCAACGACCGTCCATCCACACTCGCCAGAGAAGCTTCGCTCGTCCATTCGTACATTTCCACTACAGCCCAAGTCTCTGTTCACCCGGACCAGCAACGACCGTGGCCACCATCCGGACCAATTTCACCTCCTCTGGTGGTCGCTGCTCTACACGACTTTCCCCGGAGTTCGCCGGAAGCCAGCCCGCCGTTGTCGTTTCAGTCGACTGGCCCTGCTCCGACCAAGTCCAGTGCTACCCAGCTGGTACAACTAACCGCTTGCTTTGGTTGATTTCTGGCCTTCATCTCCTACAGCTGTTTCGTCCCTATAGGTAAACCTCTTATTCTATGTATACATTAATTATAATTTGTATTTAATGCATAATATTTATTTAATCAAACAATGAAAACCTAATTAAATAGTTGAGGTTTAATGCGCATGTGTACATGTTAAATATATCTTGTTTGGCTTTCACTAGAGCATATTTGATAATTGTAATATTCTTATATTTAATCTGATAATAATTAATTATAATTTTATTTACTAATGTGTGTATAGCTCATAATCATTTAGCTGTTTTTCCTAATGTTACAAATTGTATATAGAGTAGTGGCAATTAAGTGAATTGAGTACCGAAATGGCGTGATTAATTCCATAAGTTTTAATTCGTAACAGAACCGCCGAACTCGTATTTCTGATCGTAGACTGATTTAATACCTAGGTGTTTAATTAGTTATTCGCTTAGGTAATTTAGGATTCTAGTTAGCCTAATAATTAACTAGTGGCGGCTCTTTTCAAAATCCACGTTTTCAAAACGTAATTCGTCGTAGGCCAGATTTTAGGTCCGACAGACATGGTCCGGATTGTCACGGCAATCCGGAGGTCCCCGGTCCGGGTGCTGCCCGTATCCGGACCGTTTTGACCCGGGGTGACCACGGTAAAATTCGTTTGTGGTGCTGACGTGTTTGCGAGGTCCGAAACGTAAATACGAACTCGAATTGGACAGAAATCCAACACCTTTAATATGCTTCGTGCTTCCAAATATTTCATACGAGGTTTGCTGTGCGACCGGCGGATACGACGGGCATCGTGCTACTCATCTGTTATGAGTGTTGTAGCGCCTTCAGAACGTTGATTCCCTTTTCTCAAATCAACCTGTTATAAATAACATTTATACATATTGTACCACGTTTTATCCTAGGTCAACTGATAATTCTCCATTTGCCTAGTTTCTACATAGGAACACTTCCAAGGCATCCGTATAAGTATTCACAACCTTCAACTAATATCCGGCTGGTGGCCACCTTAGTGAATACAAGAGTCGGTGAATTATATGTGAACTTGAACATCCCCATCGCTCATACCCTTAGTCAAACCCAACCGGTTTCCAAAGACGTGGTCACTGGGTCTTTTTGTTCTGCACTACGCTCGTAAGCCGGGAAGCGAGCATTGGGCCTGACCTTAGGTATGAGTTCTGAGTCCATGAGGATACTTTGGGTGCCTCTTCATAAGGCTCCCGGGATCAATCACACGCTCGAGGTGAAGAAGTTTTCTCCCGCCAGAATCACGAGGATTCTTTTCCTAGCACAATCGAGCTGTGACCCCATGGTCGTACATGGCACACGTAGTGTGAAGCACGCTTTGATAGCATACCTGAAACTTTTGGGTCAACAGGAATGAGACATGTCAATCATGCTATCGCAAATTTTCATCTGGCCCAAAATGTGGATTTATGACGAACGAAGTTCATCATGGCGATCTGCAGGACGAAGATCGTGTCGAGTTACTTCGACAATAGATAATCGTTCTACGTAATCAGGTTTATCCCCCTGATTCTTAGCAAGCCTTGCATAGTAGAGACCTCCCTCCACCGCAAGACGACCGTACCTGCGTGACTAGGTAAGGCCCACATTCCACATAGTTTTGGCAGAGGATTGCGTCCTCCTACGACTTAGTTTATAGACCGTAAATTTGATGTAATCAAAACATTATGACGTCGATTGATCATAAACTCAGTTGCAATTCTTTTGCTTTCAACATGTAACTTTATAATATCAAAATGTTATCACAGATACATGCCATTTCCAAACCCTACGCAATCCAAGCAGATTTACATGCTTTTCGAATATATCCCTGCGCAGTGGTTTAGTTAATGGGTCCGCGAATATATTATCAATGGAAAAGTATTCAATAGTGATTATATTGTCTTCTACCATCGATTTAGCATAGAATTATTTCACATAAATGTGTTTGGTCCTTTGGTCGTACTATGGTACTTCGGATTCTTAACTGCAGCAATTGCTGCCTGATTGTCGGAGAACACCTTCACAGGTTTACTCGCGACGTCACTGTTTAACAGTGCAGTAAGAAGCCTTTTCATCCATGATGGATATACGCCCAATTCGAACCCGTTGACTTCCAACCCGTTGTATTTTTATC
Source organism: Clarkia xantiana subsp. parviflora (assembly GCA_036873135.1). Taxonomy (NCBI): domain Eukaryota; kingdom Viridiplantae; phylum Streptophyta; class Magnoliopsida; order Myrtales; family Onagraceae; genus Clarkia; species Clarkia xantiana. The sequence goes on from JAPTYO010000005.1 coordinate 18,789,648, forward strand.
GTCCCATTAACGGTTGTAAATCGAAACTTCAACCTGAACACTTCGCGAACACATCAACGGCTCGGACGAGGCCGGAGCGCCCGTCCGGCCGAGGCAAACTCACCTAGGTGAGGTTGGGTGGCCACACCCGACCTCCCCTAGGAGAGATCGGGTCAGCCAACCCGATCTCTCCTAGGGGAGATCGGGTGGACCAACCCGATCTCTCCTAGGAGAGATCGGGTCGGCCAACCCGATCTCTCCTAGGAGGGATGGGGTTGGCCAACCCCATCCTCCCTAGGAGGGGTTGGGTGCCCTCACCCAACCCCTACCCTTGGGGGGCGGATTTCTCCTCCCCCAAGGGCCCCTGCGCCATTTTTCGGACACCCACACTCGGTTCACGCCGCCTACCTTCTCCGAATCCTAAGGTTTTAATTATGTGCTTAAATGTTAATTAATTGCGTTTAAAGGCTAACGATGTCATTAAGCCACCTTAATGACACCGTTGCCTATAAATACTCCACCTTCACAACTCATTTGATTATCTTGGCAATTGGGATTACTTTGCTCTGACATCTCTCTAGTTTATCTCTCTAAGAAGAATACTGACTTAGGCATCGGAGAGGGTTCACCAGGCACCACCCCCCCCCCCCTCCGTGTCTGGTACTGCCCCTTCTGCAGGGTAGAAGGAGAGAAGAAGCATAGGAAGGAAGGAAGGAAGGAAGGACATAGGCTAAGACAGGACAACTCAGAAACACCGGATCACACACATCCCCAGTAAGGAGCGAGATCAAAGCCGACCACCCGTTGACCTAGATCTCATAACCTAACACTTGGCGCCGTCAGTGGGCTTCGGACAGAAAGCCTGGCTATTACACGAGCTATGACGAACAGTAGGGTGTCTAGGCACCAACGCCCACCCGGGGGCAATGGGCGGAGGAAAGAGCCCATACCCCCAGAGAGGCAGCCTAACCCTGGGAAGCAGCCAATGCATTCAGAGCCCCAAGAAATACCACAGCCTCCTCAACAACAGAACAACCAGGAGGGAGGACCTTCACGCCCAGCTGGGGCTGAGTCCTCCACAGCCTCCACCCCCCGGGCAAGAAGACCACAGAGAGAAAGAGAACAACAGGGAGTGCCTTCCCACAACACGGCACCCCCTGAGGGATACTATTATGAAGAGCAACCCCAAAGGTACCCATATGGGATGCCAGCACAGAGAGATGGCAACCGCGCCCACACAGCATATACAAGGCCGGCATACACCCAAGGGACTTACACTGAAGCTCATGAAGAGGAGCAGATCCCAACAGAAGAGCACTACTCGCACCCTCGACCAGGGCAGCGAGAGGAACATAGAAGATATTACCAGGAGCCACCCCCAGAGGGAAGGCAACAATTCGTGCCTCCTAGGCAACAGCAGAGCAACAGGGCTTACACCCCGCTTGGAGAGGAAAGACAAGCAAGACCTCCAAGGAGGCAAAACTTTTATGAATCACCCCAGCAGGCGTATCAAGGGTACACCTACAGTCCATACCAGCATGGACAAGGGAACCCAGTAAGCCCAGTCTACAACTACAGTGGGTATCAGAGGGATTATACTCCGGCGCAAGTGATGATCACCCCGGAGGAAATAGAAGCCATGATAACCCGGAAATTGAATGAATCAAAGAAACCCAGCCTGCATTGTCTAAGTGACAAGACGAACCACCCTTTCACAAGGGAACTGGAGATGAATAGGGTGCCAGACTCCCTGCACACAGTGCAAATTGCAAAGTACAATGGGAAGGGAGACCCCCTAGAGCATATCCAACAACATGAGGCCTCCCTATTTGGGAGGACCACTGATGAAAGATACAAGGCACTTCTTTTCCCAAACACCCTATCAGGGGTGGCCTCACACTGGTTCTTCAGCCTGCCCTCTGAAAGCATCCACTCATGGGAGCAACTAAAAGCTAAGTTTCTGCAGAGATACCTAGGGGAGAGGAAACTCCTCAAGGGAACAGGCTCCATTGATGATGTGAAACAAGAATACGATGAATCCCTGGCCAGCTACTATACTAGGTTCAACCAGAACATTGCAGACATTCAGGGAGACATCACCGAAGGGGAGATAATACGAGCCTTCATCAGAAACTTAGGTCGCTTTGGGTCAACATTGGCTGAAAAGATGGCCAAAAAGCCAGCAAGCACCTTGGAGGAACTTGCAGGAAGAGTTAAAACACATATTGACCTTGAGAGGCACAGAGCAAGCAAGAAGGCCAAAATTCAGGCAGCCAAGGAAGATAATCAAAGGCCAAACAAAGGCAAGCCACCCCAGGCACCGCAGCATGCAAGGCAGCAGGAATGGCGTCCGCCACAGCAAAGAAACCAAATGGGCGAACCCTTAAAGGCAAGAGAAATAAACGTCATTAAGTTCATCCCACTGAATGCCACTCCAGCCACCGTACTTAAAGAGATGCGGAACCAAAAGCTTTGGTCACCCCCTGCAAGGTGGAGAGCCCCAATGGTGGGAAATCACAAGGATAGATGGTGTGACAACCATGAGGCTTATGGTCACGACACAAATGAATGCTTTAGCCTAAAGCTAAGCATAAACAACATCGTCCAGAGGGGAGAACTGAAGCAATTCATAGACCATGGGGGCAACAGTATGCAACTAGGGCCATCACAGAAAGACAAGGGCAAGGGAAAGATAGACTATAACCCTCCACCCAACAAAAGAGGAGTCATTAATATGATACATGGAGGAGCAGCATCAGGTGGCCCAACTGCTAATGCAAGAGAGGTCTATGCATCCAAGCTAAGCTCAGTGCCAAGGTGGAGAAAAAGGCCAAGAGAAGGAGAAGAAGTGAAGATAGAGTTCTCGGAGAAGGACAAAAGCCACATCGTCTTTCCACATGACGATGCTCTAGTTATTACTTTAGATATCGATAATTTTGATGTAAAGAGAATTTTGGTGGATGGGGGCAGCTCAGCTGACCTCCTAAGCTTGAGAGTGTTAGAAGAGATAGGGAAAACCAAAGCAGACATCAAACCGGTCAACTTCCCTCTAGTTGGCTTCTCAGGGGCAACAAGTTACCCCCTGGGAATGATAACCCTACCAGTAACCATGGGCCAAGGATGGACCCAGCTGAAGGTAAATGTCAATTTCTTGGTGGTTGAAAGCCTGGGAGCTTACAATGGGATCCTAGGAAGGACAACCATAAACCCACATGAAATAGTGCCATCCACTGTTCACCAGAAGCTGAAGTACATCACGGAGAACGGAGTTGGAGAGGTCCTGGGTGATCAACGCACTGCAAGGCAGTGCTACGTCAACTCAATGAGACGTGGATCACACGGGACAGACACAGTGGCTGTGGTCATGGTAGGAGCCAACCAGGATAGAGGAAGGAGGGGAAGGAGACAAAGACAAGAAAGGATGAGGAGCGGAGTGACACTCCGTCTGAGCAGGCAGTTTTTTCAAACAGTGCCTACAAGGAGAAACAGAAGCAAGGCTGTGAAGGTGACATCCATACCTTGGCAGCCAGACACCATAATAGGGAACAGAACAAGGAACTCCATCCTAAGAGGCTTCCGCTACATAGATAATATCAAGCAAATGCCACAGGAGCCCATATCAAGCTATTTCCAGAGATTCTTCAATTATGGTGCCAACATGGACATCACAAGGAGAGAAGCAGTCAGAGCATTCATCAGACACATGCATCCAAACTCATTCGAAGCCTATGGAGGGCTCTATGAGATGATCATGACGAGCACAATGAGAGAGCTCAAGGCAAAGTTGGACAAGGCATTTGCACAAGAAGCCGAGCAGTTGGAGGAAGTTCCGAAAAGAGGAAGAGAAACAGACACATTGGGAGGAGGTGTCAATTTCACATTCACACCCCTCACACTCAGCATAGAAGAAATATTCCACAAGCGCCTCAAGCAAGAGCTGCCAGCATGCAGGGAGGAGGGCAAGGCCTTCCTAGGAAGAGATGCACAGGGTTGGTGTGAGTACCATGGGACCTGGGGGCATCAAACCAACAACTGCATGGTGTTGAAGGTGGAAGTGGAAGAAATGATCTACAATGGAAGCTTCAAGGAGTACGTGGCAACAGACACAGTGACCACCACATATCCTTAGTTTCATATTTAGCATTTCGCATGTTTTAGCTTTACAAGCTTTTCAAAAAACAACTCTTGAGAAGGAGAACTCACGAAGTTACTCCAACTCTACAACTATCTTTGATTTCCTACAAAGGATGTCTTGGTGCACCAAGGCATCCCGAGTGTACAAAAACATGAATGCTCCTAAGAGAGTAGTAGTTATTCAAAAGTATTTTCCAGTGAATGTGATGTTATAATCACCAAGTTATCCTTACACAGATATGACTTCAAGTCAACGACATTCGACGCCCCCAAGAGCGTATCTTGAGAGTAGTTTTCATACTACGGCATTCGACGCCCCCAAGAGCGTATCTTGAGAGTAGTGTTCATACTACGACCTTCGACGCCCCCAAGAGCGTATCTTGAGAGTAGTTATTATACTACGACCTTCGACGCACCAAGAGCGTATCTTGAGAGTGGTTTCCAAAAACTACGAACTTCGACGCCCCCAAGAGCGTATCTTGAGAGTAGTGTTCATACTACAACCTTCGACGCCCCCAAGAGCGTATCTTGAGAGTAGTTATTACACTACGACTTCGACGCACCAAGAGCGTATCTTGAGAGTGGTTTCCAAAAACTACGAATTCGACGCCCCCAGGAGCGTATCTTGAGGTAGATTTGCAACCTACCAGATTCGACGCCCCCAAGAGCGTATCTTGAGGTAGAAAAAACACTACCAGTTCGACGCCCCCAAGAGCGTATCTTGAGGTAGATTTCAAACTACCAGTTCGACGCCTACCAGGAGCGTATCTTTGGTCTAACCTGAGCCCTCCGGGAGCCTATCCTGTGAAACGTTAAGTGCCGTCCGAGAGCCTGTCTCGTGAACAGATTTTGACGCCCGTCAAGAACGTATCGGTGGACTAACCTGTGCCCTCCGGGAGCCTATCCTGTGAAACGTTAAGTGCCGTCCGAGAGCCTGTCTCGTGAACAGATTTCGACGCCCACCAATAGCGTATCTTTGGTCTAACAGTACAACGTATACCGTGTAAGGGGTATCAAAAGAGATCATCACACCACGCTCAGAAGGATACCGTGCTCAGAAGGATACCATGAGAAAGCAATTTCTAAGTAAAGTAATGTGAAGAACAAGTAATGTTTTCTCTTTATGAAATGGCAGGTAAGACATGAAGGAAAGCACGAAAGAAAGACAAGTAAAGGAAACACATCAAGAGAAGAGCCCATAACCAAAGGGATATATACAAAAGCATGAGAAACACTAATGTAAAGGCAAACGAACCACGTAGTCAACAACACAATGCGGCAAAGGAAAGTAACAACAAACACCATCACAATCTCAAAAGACACTCAACCCATTGAAGGGGAGAAGGAGTGTAGTTATATATACAAGGATAGCATGAGATAAACACGTCAGTCAGAACCTTCAGGGGGAGTCACCCTCACCCCCTGAAGCTGAACCGCCAGCGGAAATGGATGAAGAGGAGGAGTCTGAGGTACCAATCTCCACAGGTGTAGCATCCACCTGGGCAGGGGCAGGCTCGTCTGCAACGGCAGCCTGACCCATCAGAACAGTCACGTAGCCAGTGGCGTATGGCCCAAAGTCACCAAGGTCACCAAATGGGAACTGAGGATCAACGCGGAAAATGTGATCAACCAGATACTCACCGAACTGGTTCATCTCCTGAGTGAGACGCGCGCTATAGTCGGCGGTGAAGGCAGAGGAGGCCTTGTACTCAGACACCGCGATAGCCCTCTCCTCCGCCCGACACTTAGCCTCCAACTTCCGCAACTCCTCAGAATGGAGCGACGCGGCAACCTCAGCTTCCCGGCGCAAACTGCCCACAGTAGTCTCAAGCAAGGACACCTGGCCCCGGAGCTCCTGCATCCTCAAATCAGATACACGCGCCTTCTCAGCAGCAGTGGCGACTTCCGCCTTGAGAGAGACCTGGCTGTCCTCAAGGGTCTTCTTCTCGTCAGATAACTCGAGCACGAGCGAGGACATGTTCACCATGTCAGACATACCCTAACAATACAAACAAGGGATGAATAACCGAAAGATAGCCATTATGAAAGTAATAAGAGGAAAGCAAGGAACAACTCACAGGTGCATAACGAGAGAGTACCCCCTGAACAAAGCGCCGAGTCTCCCCAGGAGACTTGGGCGGAGCAACACGATCGCCAGGGGGGATGGCGCCGCGGAGTACGCGGACGCCAACCTCAGGAGTCTGCAAAGAGGAGGTGCTATCGAGGTGGAACTCCTTCAGACCAGCGAAGGGAGTCCACTCAGACCCAATAACATCTTCATCAGTGAGACGTGCGAAATCCTTCCGACTTAAAGTCGGAGGCCCACCTACACAAGCAAAGCAAGTCAAAGGAGAATATAAACATAGAAGGATCAGCAACAAGGTAGAGATCATACCTGAGGACCGTGCCCTCGGCTGGGGGGCAGGGGAACCACCACCAGCAGGTCGCTTCCCTTTGTCAGCCAGGGAAGGCACCTCTTCGACCACCATCTCCTTATCACGAGATAGGGTCGGAGGACGAGCAGTAGGCGAAGCAGGATCCACAGCCTTCTTTCTCTTAGCAGCCGAGGCCCCGGCCTCAGAATCAGATCTCCGCGGCTTGGACTTGGAGGGTCCAGAATCTCTGCCAACGGAGACGACCCTCTCAGTCACTAAGGGGGAACGCCCTAGCAAGGTAAGAAAAACAAGATAAGGAAAACATAACCATAAAGAAGCAAATAGGAGAAAGCATACCAGAGGCCCCAGCCTTCTTCCCAGGCAGGGGGGATTTCTTCAAAGCAGAACTAGAAGGAGCCTTCCTCTGGCTCAGATCAACAGGGGCTCCCTGCACGTTATAGGTTTTTCCATGAAACCAACCTACAAAGGAAGAGCAGAAGGTAAATAAAAATGGAAAGACCAAGTGACATACCGAACCCCCGGAGTCAGGAGTCAAACTGATCCCGGCCTCGTAGAGATCCGTCTCAGTCACTAAGGACACGGAACAGTATGACCGAGTCCTGTTGCTCTCGTGAATGATCTTCATAGTCTTCAAATCAACCGAGGAGAACTCTCCAAAAGCAGGCCAACCATCGGACCGATCCTCATTCAAGACCGACCAAGTGACGTATCGGTCCGTAATGAAGAAGTAATGCTTAGCCCAGTGACTGGCCGAATTGTCACTCCGGGTCACGAAACGGAGGGAGGTATCCCACTCGACCCCACTCAACCCGACATCGGCGAATCGGGGATCCTTGAAGGTCGGATGGCGAGTTACGAAACTCGCAAACCCCACCTTCGTCTGGTACTGGAACCGATAGAAGCATCGGAATAGAACGAGAGAGTACTTCCAGGAGTACCAATGGCACAATACCCGGAAGCCCACCCAGACACGGAGGGCATTGGGGGCAAGGTTCACAGGAGAAATCCTGAAAAACCTGCTCAACTCTATGAGGTCATCACAGTAAGGCAACCTCAACCCACATCGGATCTGGGAGGGGTACACGGCGACCTTCCCTATGGGAGGCTCCGTCACCGTCTCTCGAGTGTTCCCCAAGGAGGGGAGAAAAGGATACAGAGGCTCATCTAGGGGACAGATATCTCCTAGGGTAACGTGTTCGTTGTAATCGGACCTAGTGAGATGGTTCTCTGACAGGATAGCGAGACCTAAGGCAAAGGTAGCACGAAATCCCAAAGATCGAATCAAATTTCGACTAACACCCCACTGAAGGTCACAGTACTAAGCTAGCAGTAGGAAAGGAAGTAATGCGACCAAAAAGGAAGAGAAAAGGAACTCACTCATCCTTCGAAGAATACGACGTCTCTGAAGAGTCTGTGTACGCGGACACCACCAGGAGTATAGTACCTGCCACGACACGACAAATATCAAAACAAAGAAAATTTCCGAAGAACCGGAAATACTCCGACACCCGACCAACGACAACAATCAAAGATCCAAAGACACCTAGCAAAGATAGTCAGCATGAGCCAAGAACACCACGACAACCGAGTTGAATAACTTATCCAAGCCTAAGGTCGAGTTTTGGAAAAAATTACGTTATACCCTCCAACAAAGATTAACGCACCAACGGCGGTACGATATCAAATTCAAGACCGGGATAGCCCAATCGGACAAAAAACCATATCCGGACGACCGGCAAACATTTTTCCCAAAATCCACAACTACCAACGGCTATCTACGACAATCCCACATTCAATTAAATTTCGACAATCAAGCATCGGCAATCAAGCATCGGCAATCAAGCATCGGCAATCAAGCATCGGCAATCAAATATCAACGATTTAAAAATCGACGTTTTACGCGGTAACGGAAAGGAAAAGGGCGGACCTTCGGAAAACCCGACCCGATATGATAAACGGGTCCGGAATTCGAATTTCGAAGTCGGTCGGAATCAGCCCCTCGCCGGAGCCCCAACCCCGTCGTCGCCGGAGTCGTTCCCGGCTGTCTCTCCGTCGCCGGAATCCGTCCCAGACCTCGCCGGAGCTGCCTGGTCTTTCTATCGACGATCCCGGCCGGACCTGACGCTGCCACCACCGGAGACGAGCTCGCCGTTGAAAGCTCCGGACGCCGCCGCTCGCCTGGTCGTCGTTCCCCACCGGCCAAGAATCTGCCACGTCGCCGTCCGTCAGTCGCCGGGAATCGAGCCGCCGTCGGGAGATGCTGGTCCACCGGTGGCCTTCGCCTGCACTGGTGACCACTTCTCGCCGGAGTTGCTGGTCGGATTTCTGCCTCTTGGTGGAAATTTCGGCCGGCCCTAACCTTGGGGGTGCTCTCCAACCTTTCTTGCTCTCCAAGGGTAAGTGAAGAAGGAAGATGGTGGCTATGGTGACTCTTGGAGGTATTTTTCTAACTCTCCTTTTTTATGTTAAAAGGATGATAGGGTTTTTTAGAGGGTTTTAATCACCACCATCCATCTAGCTTTAAATAAAATCTAAGGGCCAAGGAAAAACCATCATTTTTATCCCTCCCCACTATGGTTAAGTATATCTCTATACTTAGAAAACTATCATGTTAGTTTTATTTTTGAAGCATTCCATACTTAGGAAAAAATTTGGCCAAAATTAATTTTTCCTCACTTAGATAGAATCCCGGCACGAATTTAAAGCATAAGTCATTTAGTTGCATTCGTATCACACCCCTGGGCAAGTGTGTATTTTTTGAATGTGCACCTGTAGCCAGGACAAGTTTATTACTCCCATCTCAGACGGACACGTGCCTAGGCACACGTCCGTGCTACTCTGACGTTTACAATTCCTCTATCTCATAAGACAGGGGGCAGAGTCGGAGGCACACATCCATGGGTAAGCAAGCATTCAGACAAAGAAGGTAAAACCCCGGTTTCAAATTGCGCGTATCATACCATCCTGAAATAGAGTCAATCAAGGGTTAGGCCATTGGTTGACTCGGGGGCATGTGATGGATATACGCCCAATTCGAACCCGTTGACTTCCAACCCGTTGTATTTTTATCGTCCCATTAACGGTTGTAAATCGAAACTTCAACCCGAACACTTCGCGAACACATCAACGGCTCGGACGAGGCCGGAGCGCCCGTCCGGCCGAGGCAAACTCACCTAGGTGAGGTTGGGTGGCCACACCCGACCTCCCCTAGGAGAGATCGGGTCAGCCAACCCGATCTCTCCTAGGGGAGATCGGGTGGACCAACCCGATCTCTCCTAGGAGAGATCGGGTCGGCCAACCCGATCTCTCCTAGGAGGGATGGGGTTGGCCAACCCCATCCTCCCTAGGAGGGGTTGGCCAACCCCATCCTCCCTAGGAGGGGTTGGGTGCCCTCACCCAACCCCTACCCTTGGGGGGCGGATTTCTCCTCCCCCAAGGGCCCCTGCACCATTTTTCGGACACCCACACTCGGTTCACGCCGCCTACCTTCTCCGAATCCTAAGGTTTTAATTATGTGCTTAAATGTTAATTAATTGCGTTTAAAGGCTAACGATGTCATTAAGCCACCTTAATGACACCGTTGCCTATAAATACTCCACCTTCACAACTCATTTGATCATCTTGGCAATTGGGATTACTTTGCTCTGACATCTCTCTAGTTTATCTCTCTAAGAAGAATACTGACTTAGGCATCGGAGAGGGTTCACCAGGCACCACCCCCCCCCCCCCCTCCGTGTCTGGTACTGCCCCTTCTGCAGGGTAGAAGGAGAGAAGAAGCATAGGAAGGAAGGAAGGAAGGAAGGACATAGGCTAAGACAGGACAACTCAGAAACACCGGATCACACACATCCCCAGTAAGGAGCGAGATCAAAGCCGACCACCCGTTGACCTAGATCTCATAACCTAACAATCCAGACTGCTTCATGTGCATTCTTAGAGAGAGCAATGAATTCTAATTCCATTGTTGACAACGCGACACAGGTTTGCTTCTAGCTCGTCCATGAAATGGCAGCATTAGCAAGGAGAAATACTCCTCCTATGGTGGTTTTACGATCATCCGGATCGCCACCATGGTTGGCGTCACTGTAACCGGTCAATTCTAACTTCCCGCCCTCATAGGGCAGATCATAGTCGGCAGTACCTTTCAGATAACGAATTAGTTATAACTTAATAATTCGTTTTACAGTCTTTTAAATGTTGATAGCTAGGATATGATTGGAAACGTGCTATTAGGCCCATAGCGTGACATATATTCGGATGGGTGTATTACACGGTGTATATCGAAATACCAACCATGCTTAAAATCTATGCACGCTTCATCTGTTCACGCTCTGCCGAGTTCTTGGGGCTGTCACGTTTCAACAGTGCGCACCCAAATAACACCGGCGCATCCACGGGTTTGGCATCCTGTAATTTGAGCCAACTTTCAACTGCTCGTTGATATAGTCTTCTTGAGATAGACATAAATCTCGGGTAGCCCGATCTCTGGCAATTTTAATGCCTAAGATGTACGTGACTTGTCCCATGTCTTTCATCCCAAATACAGATGCCAACCATGACTTTGATTTGTTCATGAAACTCATGTCGTTTCCGGCAATGAGTATGTTGTCCACGTATAAGGTTAAGATGACATACTTAGACTCGGAAGTCTTATAATACACGCACGGATTCTTGTGAAGATTCACGAATCCGTTTCCTACGATTTTCTCGTGGAATCTGCGGTATCATTGCCGTGACGACTGTATAAGACCGTAGAAGGACCTTTTGCAGTTTACAAACTTTACGTTCGTTACCAGGAATAATTAAACCCTCTGGTTGCTCCATGTAGATATCTTCCTCCAGGTTTCCGTGGAGGAATACAGTCTTAACATTCCTTCGGTGAAGCTCGTGATCGAGACTTGTGTCTAGGACCATGAATGGCCCTGTTGGATCACGGTGGAACTCCGGTACGATCTTTGACGACGATCCTAGCTCCTTCGCTCCACGCAATCCTGCAAGAGGGGATAGACCGGGCGGTGACCCAGAATCCCTCTCCGATGCTTAAATGAGTATCTCGTATACGGCGGCAAGTAAGAATCTCAAAGTGTGTCTCTTAAAAACGTAATTGATCTGAGGTAACCTCTGCCCTTTTATAGGCGGAGAGGTACCTCAGTTACCTGGTGAACCGTTGGGGGTGGTTAGCCCGTATCCCGCGTATCTCGGGCACGATCCCGCCTATCTAGGCCATGATCTAGCTTATCTCGGCCACGCCCCGCGTATCTCGGCCACGCTCCGCGTATCTTAGCCACGCTCCGCGTATCTCGGCCACGCCCCGCGTATCTCGGCCTTAACCTCTGATAGCAAGTCCCGACCGATATCGGGGACTCCAGAGTTATCTCATTGTGTCACCGCTCGGGGCCCCTCGTCATCGTGACAGGGCCAATCATTCTCAGGGATCCGTCATCGGGGCCTACTTAAAGGCTTCTCATCGGGAGCTTCCAGCTCACCTGTCGGGACCGACTCTGTCGGGACCTTTCATCATCGGGACTCCCTATGTCGGGACCCTTCACCTTGGTCTTCTTGACCTCCATTTTAGGGCCCAGTGGGCCTATGCACCGTTTCCTCGCCGTTAAAGGGCCTGACGGCCATAGCGGAACCCATCATTTGCCCCCAAGACATGAGGGACTTACAGTTCGTCGTGTCTTTCAACTCCCGACCTCCCGACGTCGGAGTCGGGGATCTTTCCCTTGGCATAGTCACTTGGTACAAGTCTTCTCATTCACGTTTCCCCAACACCTTGTGGATAACTGCCAAATCCAAGAGGACTCCTCGGTTCCCCAGCCATTAAATGCAGCAGATAACGAAGCGACGTCTTCAGTACCTGTGCCTGATTTTTCGCGCCTGCTTTTTCTGAAAAGTGCTTTTCAGGCCGTTTCATCATTGCACCCGTTTCCATTCTGCACGTTTCATCTCAACGGTCCAGATCAGAACGCTTCAACTTCGACGATTCAGATCAAAGCGTCCCATCGACTGTCCTCTTCGCCTATAAAAACCTCACCCTGGGTACAGTTTCCCTTTTACCGTCTCCGAAATTTCAAAAGCTCTCTGCGATCTCCCTGAGAATTCAAGCTCTGCGATTCCGAAGACTTCCATGTTTCTCCGATCACCTTTCCGGCAACGTCAAGTTCATCCTTCCAACCTCCAATCATCATGTCTGGTAAGGGTTTCTTCTTTATTGTTCGCCTATCTCCTTCCTTCATCTCTGCTTAGTTTGTTTGCAATTTCCCGGAAAAACCCAATGTGCCTTTCCTTGCCGTGGCTAATTTCAGACAGTGGATCTAGTTCCGAGGGAAGGAAGCCCTTCAACTTCGACTATGCTCTGAACGAGATTTCCAGCACTGCGTACGATGCAGCTCTCCGGGAGGGATGCATCACCTCTACCTGGGAACCTCGTTTCCCGTATCCCTGGCCCCTCCCCTCGGGTAACCTTGAGGTTACTCGTCCCCGGAAAGGGGAGGTATTTGTCTCTACGGGGCAAATATCAGCGGGGATCAGATTCCTCTTCTGTGGTAATCTGGTCGAGATGTGCCAGCATTACAAGACGCATCCGACCACCTTCTCTCCACACGCCATACGCCTGTGGAACGCCTTCCAGGTCCTCTGCTTCCGACAAAAGTGGGTATACAGCCTCAAGCTCTTCAGGACCTTCTGCAGGATGAAGTGCAACGAGGCGGGGGTTTGTGCCTTCTACCCCCGGATGCCGAAGTGGAACAAGACGCAACTCGGGTTGTGCAACTGGACCAATGAGACCTGGAAGGTGGTCAAGGGTCGGGGACTCCTGGTCGACACGGGGTCCGATAACAGCGGGTGGAAGATGAGCTACTTCTTCATCCAAAACTCCTCGATCCCGTGGCCCCGATGGGAGGTGGAAGCGGATTCTCCTCCCGCTTTCCATACCTACACCGACGAAGACTTCCAAAATCTTCAGCTCATCCAGCTCTACCGGTGGGGGGAGTCCTACACTCCCCTCGATGCCAATTCTCTCGTGGAGCGGGACCTGGTGAATGCCGGGATCCGACTCCTCGACATAGTCTCCGTGGGGCAGCTCTTCGACGACCCCTCCAATATGGTTCCCTGGGTAAATCTCTAACCTTTGTTTTTTATTGTTTGCAGCTAAGAAGGTATCCGTGCTGACCAATCTGATCCTTAAGCAGGGGGAGACCGATGCTGTCCGCCCCACGCGGAAGAGGAAGTCAGCGAAGAAGGCTGCTGCTCCCTCGGGATCTCCTTCCGCGGAGAGGCCAAAGCGGAGCCGTGTGGAGGTGGATAAGCTCTTCGACGTCCAGAACGCTGAAGAAGGTAAAAAGCTCCGCCTCGCTATTAAATCGTACAGGAGGTTGGTTCCGAAGGAGTTGATTCCTTCGACCATGGAGGCCCGCATCGCCGACGTCAAACGAGTCCTCCGAGGGGAAACTCCTCGTGTCCTGAAGGCGGGCTACTAAAACTACCGCAGGAATGACCAATATGTCTCCCGACGTATTGTTTGGTGTAAGGGTTCTAATGAACTTCCTGATTACGTTTCTAAAGCCTCATCTCGTCCTCTAGGTGCAGGTCATTCCGGGACTCCGTCGGGTGCTGGAGCCTCAGCCGGTGCACCACCTTCAGCAGGGTCGCCTCCTTCTGCAGGGGCACCACTTTTCTCCAGTGGTGGGACCCCGACCAGCGTATAATTTCGTCGGGTGGAGAGCCTGGACTCCTCCGAGGAGACAGATGAGGGTGGCTCCCTTCGCCCTCATCGGAGGACGGGGCAGTCCCCGCTGAAATCAACCTCCAAGGGGCTGCCCCCCTCGCCTTCTTCACGACCGCAGCGACAACCGTCGCCCGCCAACGACTTCACTCCTTCCCCAGCCCGAGGTGGGTCGGAGGCACGCCCCTCCACGTCCCCAGTCGGCCCTTCTCCTCTTCCCCTCGACGGGAGTTTTTACAAGGCCTTCGACCCCGACCAGGAGGATGCTCCCTGGACTCCGATTTAAACGCTTCAAGGGGTCCAGCTCCGACAAGGGAACACATATCCGGAGCTGGCTCTACACCTGGTAGCAGGCTCAATCCTGCCTTCTATGAGGTATCCGATTACCTTAGATCGGGAGGATATGCGCCAGGATGTAAAGGAGATGTGCATGCGTCGGATAGAGGTAAGCCTTTCACCTTTCTTTTCTTCATCAATAAGACCGGTTTCTCATCTACTAATACTTCTTTTCCTTTCTTCGCAAGAGATGGGGGACATCAACCGTTCCATCGGGTACCTCCTCGCCTATGAGGAGACCCTGGAACAAGAGCGGGCAGTCACGGCCAAGCTTAAGGAGGATCTCGCGGCCTCCGAGTCTCCGCGTGGAAAACTGGCCAAGGAGCAGGCCATCTTCGATCGAAAGACTCGGGACCTCCAAAAGCAGGTCCGTGACTTCGAGGGGCTCCTGAAGCGGGAGCGGCAGGAGCGGCAGGTTGCTGAGGACAAGCTGGTCCTTGAGAAGAAGGCTCTGGAGTAGCAAGTTGCGGGGGTTCCCGCGCAGCTGGTCGCGGCCGAGACCAAGGGCCGGGAGGATTATCGGAGGTCTGAAGACTTCCAGGCTGATGCTGTGAAGTTCTACAGCGCGGAGGTGGAGAACACCCTCTTCAACGCGGTCGAGGAACTCCACCTGGAGTATGGCGACGCCATCAACTTCGACAAGTCTCCTTCTCTCGCTCCCTTCGCGAAGAGATATTTTTCTCTCTCGGAGGAGGGGGGAGTACTCCCGCGATTGTCGAAGACACAGTAGAGCCTCCAAGTGCTGATGCCCCGATAGTCGACCCTCCAGCAGCTGACCCTGTGGAGCCTTCTGCCACAGAACTCGTGGACCCTGCTCCCGTTGATGCCGCCGACAAGGACCAAGCCTAACTGCTTATCTTTAGAGTCCTTGTATTCTCCTCATTTTTGTAATCATCTGGCCTTTAAGCCCCATTAATATCAGACATAGTTCCGATTTTTCATTGCACTTCTTAAAATAAATTTACTATACTTACTTAAGTCGAAACCTCGACACTTAAGATATTCTCACACATCATTTAAGACGATTTGTCAACCTGCACCACTTAAGGTGACTTACCATCACACACCACTTAAGGCGACTTTCCAATACTTAGAATAAATCCAAGAATCATGCATCGCTTAAGACGACTTAACCTCGTGCATCACTTAAGACGACTTAATCTCGTGCATCACTTAAGACGACTTAATCTCATGCATCACTTAAGACGACTTTAACAACACTTAGATTAAATCTAAGAATTATGCATCACTTAAGACGACTTAATCTCGTGCATCTCTTAAGACGACTTTAACAATACTTAGAGTAAATCTAAGAATTATGCATCACTTAAGACGACTTAATCTCGTGCATCTCTTAAGACGACTTTAACAATACTTAGAGTAATTCTAAGAATTATGCATCACTTAAGACGACTTAATCTCGTGCATCACTTAAGACAACTTTTCTCGTGCACCACTCAAGGCGACTTTTCTCGTGCACCACTCAAGGCGACTTTTCTCGTGTACCACTCAGGGCGACTAAATAACACTTAGAATAAATCTAAGAATAATTCTGATTGGAAGCAACCTCTTCATTCATTGATGGCACAAAATTTGCTTACATCGAATCAAACGATAAATAACTTACACCACTTAAGGCGATTTTACATTGGGCACCACTTAACGCGACTTTTCATCGGGCACCACCTAAGGCGACTTTTCATCGGGTACCACTTAAGGCGAATTTTAATCAAGCATGGTGTTTCTTCAAGTGTTCGCCACTAAAAAAATGCTTCAACACTCTGCCATCGAGGTCTTCCAACTTGTACGCATTCGGAGCTGGCATCCCCACGACCTTATAAGGTCCTTCCCATTTTGGTGACATCTTACTGGTCCGATCCAAAAGGGTGAACTCGTTGCGACGCCAAACCAGCTCTCCGACGAAGAATTGTCAGGACTTAACTCGCCGATTGTAATACCTGGCCGTCGCCAAACGCATTCGAGCCTGGACTTCATCGGCTTCCCGCCTCTTCTCTTCGAGCAAGTCCAAATCCAGATGTCTCATTTCATCATTCGTCAAAGGCTCGTAATATCTCATCCGATGGGATGCCACAGCTACCTCCACGGGAGCAACAGCCTCCGTGCCATAAACAAGGCCAAACGGAGTCTCCCCAGTTGATCGTTTGGGCGTCGTTCTAACAGCCCAAAGCACGTTTTCCAGCTCGTTCAGCCATTTGCCCTTCAAGGCATAGACCCTCTTCTTCAGGCCATCCATCACGATTTTGTTGGCTGATTCCACCTGACCATTAGTCTGAGCATGGCGTACAGAAGCTGTCCGATGCTCGATATTCAACTCCTCCAGATACTCCTTCACTTGAGCTCCGTTAAACGGTGGACCATTATCGCTGATCACCACCTTAGGAATCCCGTATCTGGATATAATATGGGTCTGGAGAAACTTGACGATCTGGTTCCCCGTCGTTTTGGCCAACGCCTTTGCTTCTATCCATTTTGAAAAATAATCGATAGCCACAAGCAAATATTTACACTGACCTTGTGCCTGCGGGAGAGGTCCCACCAAGTCGATACCCCACTGCGCGAAGGGCCAAGCACTCTTTTTGGACGTCAGAGTAGCAGCCGGAGCTACGATACTCGGGGCGTACCTCTGGCACGCATCACAGGATCGGACCAACGCCGTCGCTTCCTTGCTCATCGTAGGCCAATAATAGCCCAAGTTCAGCACTTTCCTCATAGTGGATCGGGCCCCTTCATGACAAGCCGCGACCCCTTCATGCACCTCCTTCAGGATTCGACTTGTGTCGGGCTCAGCCACACACTTCAAGTACGGAGTCGAGAACCAGCCCTTCTTGTATCGCTGATTGTCCAACATCACATAATTAGCCGCGATCCGGCGTATCCTGTCAGCTACTACTTGATTATCGGGGACTGCCCCCGTAGTCAGGTACACGACTATAGGGGTCATCCAAGTGGGCTCATCCTCCGATCTTGCTTCAATAGCACACACCTGCGTCGGGTCGATGGTCGACAAGATCACTTTCTCCAAGGAGTGCACCTTCCGATTTTCCTCCAGGGGTGCCCCCAAGGCAAATTTGCTCAAGGCATCCGCCTCCACGTTTTCCTCCCTCGGGATCGCCTCGATGTTGAAGCTTTTAAAGCTCTCCTTCAAGACTTGCACCTCGCGAAGGTACTTCCTCATAATCGGGCTCTTCGCCTCGTATCGCCCTTGGACCTGGTTCACGATCAGGGCCGCGTCACACTTCACTTTCAAGTGAGCCACTCCCGTACCTTTGGCAATTTTCAGGCCTGTGATAAGAGCCTCGTACTCAGCTTCGTTGTTCGTGGCCCTAAACGTTAAGGCCAAAGCATATCGGAGCGGGTCACCTCCGCCTGGTGGTATCAATACAAAGCCTGCTCCTGATCCGTCTGAACTCGAGGAGCCATCCGTGTACATCTCCCAAGTATTTTCCTCGTTTGGCTGTTCTGATTGCTCTGCCATCTCTGGTTGTTCTGCTATCGGGACCTCCATGGTTGCCCCCTCTACAGGGCCCGCTTCTTCCAGATCGGGGGCTGTAGATTCTGCTATGAAATCCTCCAATGCCTGGCCCTTAGTAGCCGTTCTCGGAGCAAAGTGTATGCAAAACTCACTAAGTTCGACTGCCCATTTCACTAATCTTCCCGACGCATCAGGTCGGTTCAAAAAGTGCTTCAGAGGCTGGTTCGTCAATACAGTAATCTCGTGTGCATGGAAATAAGGCCTCAGCTTCCGAGCAGTAATAATCAACGCAAAGAGATACTTCTCAACGGCGGGATAATTCATTTCAGATTTGGCAAACGCCTTGCTTACATAATAGACGGGGACTTGATTACCCTCGACAACCTTCACTAACACAGAGCTAATGGCAAATTCAGAAACAGCCAAGTGAAGATAGAGCGGCTCGCCTGGAACCGGTTTCGCCAATGGCGGGAGGGTGCGAAGGTGCTTCTTGAGTGCCTGGAACGCTTCTTCACATTTGGCGGTCCATTCAAACTTCTTGTTGGCCCTCAGGACTTCAAAAAATGGCATTGATCGGTCACTTGCCTTGGACAGGAAGCGATTCATTGCAGCCAGTCGGCCATTCAGCACTTGCACCTCCCGATGGTTTATCGGAGACTGCATCTCCTCGATCGCCCTCAGTTTCTCGGGGTTCACCTCAATTCCTCTTTGGCTCATCATAAAGCCTAGAAATTTCCCTGAGTGGACTCCGAAGGCGCATTTTGTCGGGTTTAAACGAACCTGATGAAGTCTCATCCGCTCAAACGCCATGGCTAGATTGTGCACATGATCCTCAGCTTGTCGGGACTTCACCAGCATGTCATCCACGTAAGCCTCCATGGTCTCCCCTAGCATATCTCCGAACAGCTTGTTCACCATCCGCTGGTAGGTTGCCCCGGCATTGATCAACCCGAAAGGCATGACATCGTAGTGATAGATGTCACTGTCTGCATAAAATGCTGTGTGAGGGGTATCCTCCTCAGCCATCTTGATCTGATTATAGCCCGAGTATGCATCCATAAAGCTTAACAACTCGTGTACCGACGTGGCATCCACCAACTGGTCGATTCTCGGGAGTGAGTAACAGTCTTTCGGGCAAGCCTTATTCAGGTCGCGGAAATCAACGCACATCCGCCATTTCCCATTGCTCTTCTTCACCAGTACCGGGTTAGCAACCCAAGTCTGGAATCGGAGCTCCTTGATGAACCCAACATCGAGCAACCTGCCCACCTCCTGCTGGATCGCGATCCGCTTGTCTGTGCCCATTGGACGTTTTTTCTGCGTGATAGGTTTGATCGCGGGGTCGATCTTCAACTCGTGTACGATCACATCGGGGCTGATTCCTGGCATGTCACTCGGGGACCAGGCAAACAGCTCCTTGAACTTTTTCAGCAGATCGATCAACTCTCGGGCTGTCTCTTCGGTCAAAGCAGACCCGATTTTCACCTTCCTCTGAGGTCCGTCAATCTCGACTTCTTTCAGATCCTCCACGGGGGCGGGACGCCCAAACTCTTCTCTGGGATCAGCATCTGTCTGGAGGACGGTCATAGCCTCCCGTCTTCTTCTTCGGGTGGCGTTAACATAACATTTCCTGGAAGCCACCTGGTCGCCCTTGACCTCTCCGACTCCATGGTCGGTCGGGAACTTCATCTTCTGGTGAACAGTTGAGGCAACTGCCATCAGGGGGTTGATGGTAGTTCTCCCGATAATCGCGTTGTAGGTCCCTGCGGACTCAACTACCACAAACTCCACGTTCCTCCTCTCTGATTTCCACCCGCTACCAAACTCCACTGGTAAAGTGATCACCCCTAGCGGATAGGAGGTAGAGCCAGAGAATCCGACCATCGGGAAGTTCGCCTCCTTCAGGTCCTTCTTCATTTTCCCCATGGCCTCCAGCACATCCATGAATAGAATATCGGAGGAGTTCCCTCCATCGATCAGAATCCGCTTCATCTCGTAGAATCCGCTTCATCTCGTACCCATCGACATCCAAGGTCACGACCAGAGCATCATCGTGCGGAGTCTCCACACCTACGAGATCCTCCGACGAAAAGGAGATCACCATCTCTTCCTTTAGGGTCCAGGATCGGGACCTCTTACCCGGCACCACAGCAGCAGGAATTCTAGAGGCATAAACCTCCCGGGAGGACGAGGTCTCACCCCCCGCGACAAATCCTCCGTGAATCACATTGATAGTGCCCCGCTTCTCCTTACGGGCACCAGAAGACTCCGGGTCGGACCTCTTCTTCTTTGGGGACCGATCGCGGGATCGGGAACGGGACCGTGATCGGGATCGAGAACGGGATCGGCACCGTTTCTCCCCGACAAACTCCTTAAGCTTCCCCTTCTGGATCAGCTTTTCGATCTCCTTCTCCAGCTCCCGACAATGATTGGTGTCGTGGCCATTCGCACGATGAAATCGACAGTAGCGATCGGTGCGGGATCCCAAAAATTCTCCTTCCTTCTTCGGGGGGTACCTAGAGATTCCCTGTCGCTCCATGACCGTTAACACCTCCGCCATAGAGCTGTTGAGAGGAATGTCATGATCCTCCCGCCTGTCCTTCTTCGAGGAACGCCTATCATTCCTCCGATCAGAGCGACCTCGACCCCGACTGTTCTCGGCTTTATCCTTCGACTTGCGCTCGTCTAAGGGTTTGACCGACTGCTTTCCCTTATTCAACTTCAGGGGCTCAAGCCCTCCAGCGGCTATCTTCGACTCCTGGACATCGATTTGCCGCTTCACCCTCTTCTGAAGTGCCTCCATATTCCACACAGCTTTCTCAGCTACGCTGTGCATCAAGTCGGAACCGTAGGGGGCTCTTAGGTTCCGAATGAAGGTACGGATGGTTTCACCCTCCGAAATCTCCTCGTCAATCTCCGCCACGCTGGCAATGTATCGCTAGTAATAGTGCGCCAGCGACTCATCGGGCCTCTGTACCACCTGGGTCAGGGACCTCACACTCTTCAGCAGTCGTCTGCGACCCTGGTACTGCTGAATGAAGCGGTCGTGCATATTAGCCCAGCAAGTGATGCAGCCTGGGGGCAGACTGAAGAACCAGGTCAGGGCTCTCTCACCAAGTGTGTTCGGGAACAGCGTACACACGATATCTTCATTCGGGGCTCTGCCCAGACACGCCATAAGGTGCTTCTGGACATGACGAACCGGATCTCCCTCGCCATCATACTCCTTAATCGTGGGGATACCCAGCCCTGGCGGGGCGATGGTGTCTATGAGTCGAGGAACGAAGGGATGGGTGGATCGGTCCCTCAGCTCCGATACCAGCGGCTTCTGCTCTCCCATGCAGATGTCACGATCTTCACCACCTGATCGGGGGTGATGGGACCATTAAGGGGAATGGTCCTATGCTGCACTTGTCCTGGCCCATCGACCACAAATCGTTATGGTTGAGTCGACTCCCTACTCCTGCCCTGGCTTCGAGGTTGAGCCTCCCGCATGTTCTGAACCTCTGCTGGTGGGGGCGCTTCCTCTTCTAGTGGGGGCATCTCCTCTTGCCTCCTCGCAGCCTCTCTCCGATCTAAGAGAGCCTCCACGGCTGCCAAAAACATCGGCATGGCTTCCGCCACAGCCCTCGTCAGGTCCGCAGCTGGAGGAGCCTCCTGCTCCCTATTCCCCTGGTGTTGAGCAGCAGCATCTTCGGGACCTTCATTATGCCCCCCTGTCCGGGAGACCTCGGCAGCAGGAAGATTCTGGTCCTCCTCATGTTCTGGTGGTGAATTCAAAGTCGTCGCAGCAGGATGACGGGACCCACCAGATTGTCCTTGTCTTCTTTGCTTGCCAGCCGCCATTGAACGAGTAGAAGGCATATCAGCTTTTTGTTATGTTCCCACAGACGGCGCCAATGTTGGATCACGGTGGAACTCCGGTACGATCTTTGACGGCGATCCTAGCTCCATCGCTCCACGCAATCCTGCAAAAGGGGATAGAACGGGCGTTGACCCAGAATCCCTCTCCGATGCTTAAATGAGTATCTCGTATACGACGACAAGTAAGAATCTCAAAGTGTGTCTCTTAAAAACGTAATTGATCTGAGGTAACCTCTGCCCTTTTATAGGCGGAGAGGTACCTCAGTTACCTGGTGAACCGTTGGGGGTGGTTAGCCCGTATTCCGCGTATCTCGGGCACGATCCCGCCTATCTAGGCCATGATCTCGCTTATCTCGGCCACGCCCCGCGTATCTCGGACACGCTCCGCGTCTCGGCCACGCCCCGCGTATCTCGGCCTTAACCTCTGATAGCAAGTCCCGACCGATATCGGGGACTCCAGAGTTATCTCATTGTGTCACCGCTCGGGGCCCCTCGTCATCGTGACAGGGCCAATCATTCTCAGGGATCCGTCATCGGGGCCTACTTAAAGGCTTCTCATCGGGAGCTTCCAGCTCACCTGTCGGGACCGACTCTGTCGGGACCTTTCATCATCGGGACTCCCTATGTCGGGACCCTTCACCTTGGTCTTCTTGACCTCCATTTTAGGGCCCAGTGGGCCTATTCACCATTTCCTCGCCGTTAAAGGGCATGACGGCCATAGCGGAACCCATCAGGCCCTAACCGTGGTTTTACGCAGAGGCATTGAGTTTCTCTTATCAAAGTCATCTCCGTGAAGCATAGGGTAAGACCTTTCGCAAAGAGTCAGGTTCTCCGACCTGTTCCATCAGTGGTGAGCCTTCTTTTAGGGCTCACCTTATCCTTATGCCCCTATGGTTAACAGGTAAATCAACTATAGACTATAATGGCTTTCATTTAGGTGATCTCTCGCATTTATTATTTCTTTCCTTTTCTCCACTTGAGGTCTTTCCAGTGCATGCCAACAGTTTGAGCGGGGTTTTCACCTTACTCAATGGGATACATGCATTTGACTCTCGTCTAAGAATTATGAGTCTTACTAATTAGTCTGATCTTTTCTCCCACTCGGAATAACGCTTCCTATCGTAGCATCATTTCTCTTGGGAATAATCCTCCCACTCGGAAAAATGCTTCTTATCGGAGCATCGTCTGGAACACGGTTTTACATTTATGTGAATCATCTGTCATCATCCCATAGGGAATTTCTGATAGAACGACTCCAAAATTATGTACATATATATATATATATATAAATTGTGCTTCTTGAAGTGTTTTATTTAACTTGAATGCCTAGCCTGACTTATCGTTCAAGGCGTTTGGAAGGAAAATCGTTTAACTGACTTCACCCTTCTTCGTTTGTCGACTTATCTCAGAGATTTTATCCCATCTCCGAACTGAGCATTTTAGGTTTTCACATTATCCGTCCTTTCATACCTTTTACAGGGTCGTAGTAGCTTTCGAAGCCTACTTCTTACCGATGTAAATGTTATCAATAAGTTATTTCCATAGGAATGCAAACGAATATTCAGCACAACCATTATTCAAACACTTCAATATTAAACTCTTACTTTGAAACAATGTGTTCCGTCTTTCGAGGTCCACTTGCGCATAGCGCAATTTTACCGAGGTTCCACTCCTTGGTATAATCGTTTCATTTCTGAATTTAATTTAATTTAATCCAATCGATGCCAAACATGATCATCATTACAGTTTATTTCATTCAACGGAGTACTAATAATATAGAAAGAGTTATATCATTCGATCTAGCTACACAATCGATGGGTTTATTCAGTTCAGTTATCCTGACTGAGATGTGTTTCGGATCGTTCCCTCTTTATCGGGCCATTAAGTTGATAAGAAAATTGTGCTTCAAACCTAGCAACAATTACTTTATTCAATAACTCCGAATCTCGAAATAACCAAAATTTAGTAATTGAAACGAACAATGATTGATATATGAAAATGGTATAGTTCTTGATCTGAAAGCCGCATATTTAATCCATGATCATCGTGCATATAGTCGAGAACCTTGAGTTGGACACTACATCTGAGTAGATTCACAAGTGAATCACGTCAAACAATTTGCGTCCTTATAAAACATTTCCCAGCTTTATACTCATGATATACGAGGCGTACTAGGAACACACTTTATCAACGAGGTTTAAACCTACGTATCATTGTATAGGACCTACTCGGTCCTGTTCTCTTCATCCTATGCCGTTCATGGTTGACTTCTTAGTATGGTGAGCAGATAAGGTTTCCCTTTCATTGCTGTGGTCATTGTACTTGATTAGGCTCAAGGTTATTGAGTCCGTCAACATCAGATAACCATATATATCTTTTCCATGTTGACCTTCATTGCGTGGGTCTCGAGCGGCTTTTACACCAGCGTCCATGGATAGTGAGAAGACCATAGACCATCATGTTCAACCGAAACGTTTAACTTTTGCATCCTTGCTTCCACCGAGGCGGATGCAAATGTATACTAAGCTGCAACATTGCCTGGTTGCAATTGAAGCCTTCTTCAACTCCTTTCTATCAAGGTTGTCACAACTTATGCGCTCAGATCATCAAAGAACCTAGTCCCATGCTTGGTGAAACAAATTATTACATTCGTCCCTCATTGTCAAAATCATACAGACTACTATATTCATCCGTAGTTGTCCTCTCCACTTTTCGGAATCTTAGTAGAGAGTTCAACACATACTCCTTTCATTCATCATGATTTACACCATCAAGATTGCGAGGAATATCGAATCGCACTTAAATCAACCAATTCATACTAACACATCGATGATTATGCAAAAATCAGGGAGACAACAGCATTTTGAGAAAGAATTGCATACATCAAACATCTATTAAGATAGAGTCCGACAGATAGTGATTCCTCAGTCATCTAAACCAACCGACCACCAGCAAACCAATGGAAGATGGTTCTGAAAGAGTTCACACTATCGTCGTCTTCTATCCAATAGACCAGTCTGTTAAAAACGGTAAAAATCGTAAATTACCGGAACGGGAGTTTTAAAATAAGCATACCCGATCTTGGCTTTCCCAAGGCCCTTTTTGTTTTGGAAAAATCATTCTGATGAATACACTCATGCATACACAATTCGACAATCCATGCAAATTATCATATGCTACTAACATTCATCATTCATACCACATACATGCTTACGCGTCATGCGTCTAATGTTCCAAGGAACTCACGCTTGCATTTATAATTCTACTTTGAAGTAAATTATCAAAAGCAACTACATCCTTAACATTTTAGCATACGTGTCAAAAATGTAACATCCACATCAATCATACATATTTGGTGACTGGTTTTCGGTTTTAAAATAATTTTAAACATTAGGGGCTGATTTGAAATTCATGCTTATATTCAATTACGCAAGCTTCTAGACATGAATCCTAGGCATTTTCAACCATCACAACATGTCTATTCTAGTGCGCATACCATATATTTAACCAAGGTTCTGCCCACAACATGTAATATCCAGCTAGCTTCACACAGTCAAGACAACAGTTCTAATCATGCATAAATATATATCGAATAATAAACAGCTGCAATTCAGCCCACTAATTTAACCAGTCCCAAAAACACATATCTCTGAGATCCCTCCCCATAATCGAAACAAGGCATAAAGGTTAGCAACCCTATGAGAACTATGTAGTCCATTTCGAGGTTCAAAAACATTTGTATTTTAAAACTTGACCTCCCTATTTTAATTGACTTGAATTCGGTTTAGCAAAGATTGTTCGGTTCAGTCAATTTTAGTCTGTTTTGGTCCGGTTCGGTCCGGTTCATAAAATCAAGTTCGGTCTGGCAAAAAATCGATTCGGTTCGGTTTTAAATTTAAAATCTGGTTTGGTCTGAACCGGTCCAAGAAAATAGGGTTCGGTTTGGTTCAACACTCAAACCCGGTTCGGTTAGATCCACTTAATTACCCCGGTCCGACCCGAATATGTCGAACCGATTGAGAAAATCCG
This sequence comes from Clarkia xantiana subsp. parviflora, assembly GCA_036873135.1. Classification (NCBI taxonomy): domain Eukaryota; kingdom Viridiplantae; phylum Streptophyta; class Magnoliopsida; order Myrtales; family Onagraceae; genus Clarkia; species Clarkia xantiana. Next base: position 18,815,605 of record JAPTYO010000005.1, read on the forward strand.
GTTCGGTTTTATTTCGTCCCGGTTTAACATATTGGACCGGCCCAATAATTAAAAATTTATTAGGTTGGGCCGAAATGTTCACTTGTGGCCCAAGAGAGGTTTTAAATCCATTAAAAAAATTAAACTTAGCCACCAAGTAACATTAATTATATAAAAATAATTTCCAATATTAATATATATATATATATATATATATATTTTGGCACTTATAAAACATATATAAATTTATTGCTAAGATTCTATCTTTAAGATTAAATCAATCAACAATATATATATATATATATATATATATATGTAAAATCGGCACAATATATTATATATATATTTTATTTATTGTCAATATCTTTAATAGGGAAACAAATAACTGACAATATATTTTCTCAATCTTTTAGGTAACTAAATCTATCAATAATATCTTTAACCCTATTTAAATATTTAGATATATTGATAGTTATATATTTCTATATATTTTAATGTGAATCTATCCTTATGTTCCTAATTATAGATATATTGTTACCTTAATTAAAAATTAAAAATTTGGTAAACAATATCTGTGTGTGCCGAAATTTATCCCATATGTTCAAGAAAAAAAAAATTTAACTTGTAATTTTACTCTAAAATTCTGCACAAACACAAATTAGGAACAAGTGGTCAAATTTTAAGATCAAATTTTAATAAGATCTACAATCCAATGTTTGATTTTGATAAATATCACATTTTTCTTGAAGATCATGAACATCAATTTAACCAAAAACATCATGAAAATTTCAGACCACCCTTATACTTAAAAATTCGAATTTATTTTAAATTTTACACTTTAAAATTTCGGTCCAAAATTTAAATTTTCAAGAACACCAATTTATCAAAATCATGAAATCCTAACACAGGCTCTGATACCACTGTTAGATTACGGGGAGTAATCACTACGGAAACACTAAAACATGGTACGTGCATGTAATCGAAATGACACAGCGGAATAGTTACACATACCTCAACAGTTTACCGTAGTCCTAGATCCTTTGCACGAAGGGAGTTCTCGATCCACCGGACGGAACCCGTAGAGGTTCTTGTGAAAGAAGCCCTACGTGGTATTAGCTCCACAGCAAAGCCTCAGATCAATTCTTGACACGGCGACAGATCTTCGGAGAGTTGTTCGAAAGTAATTTGGCACACCCTTGGTGTAGGTATGGTTCGGCCGAACTTGCTAGTGTGGGAGGAGGGTTTTCTCTCTAAAACACTATTGTGAGGGAATTACGATTAACCTTAAAATAATCCCTAACACCTCTTATTTATAGGAGTAATGTGGAAAAAAGTCCACTTTACCCCACCTAAATATTTCAGTCGGCCTATGTATTGGAGATGCCCAATTTTGGGCCTCCCATGTCAATTGGGATTTGGGTCTAGCTCAATTACCCTAATGTGACATTTACCCAAGTTCATTAGGTAAACTATACATATTATGGGCTACCAATTACGGCGCCCAACACCATATGCTTACAACAAGCTCCATAGCAAAGCCTCTGATCGATTCTTAATTGGCACGGAGACAGATCTCTGGAGAGTTTGCCTGAAGGCAATTTGGCACACCCTTGGTGAGGGCTATGGTTCGGCTTAACTAGGTATTAGGAGGGGAGGGTTTTTCTCTCTAAAACTCTCTTGTGAGGGAATTTTGATTAACCCTAAAAATCCCCTAACACCTCATATTTATAGGAGGAGTAAAGTGGACAAAGTCCACTTTACCCCACTATAAACTTTCAGCCGGCATATGTATTTGGGGAGGCCCAATTTTTGGCCTCCCATGTCAATTGGGATTTGGGTCTAGCCCAATTATCCTAATGTGACATTTACCTAAGTTCATTAGGTAAACTATACATACAATGGGCTACCAATTACGGCGCCCATTACCCTATGCTTACAACTCCCACTCGCTGGAATGGGAGGGTGCCTGTTAATGTATTGTTGTCCAAATCCTCATAAACATTTCTCTCCTTTGATCTGCTCCTTACCTCCGAATAGTTCATACGAGGTTTTCCGTGCGACCGGTGTATACGACGGGCATCGTGCTACTCATCTGTTAGGAGTGTTATAGCACCCGCGGAACGTTGATTACCTTTTCTCCAATCAACCTGTTATCAACAACATTTATATTGTACCACGCTATATCCTAGGTCAACTGATCATTCTCCATTTGCCTAGTTTCCACATAGGAACACTTCTTCAAGGAATCCGTACAAGTATTCACAACCATCAACTAATATCTGGTTGGTGGCCACCTAGTGAATACAAGAGTCGGTGAATTACATGTGAACTTGACCATCCCCATTGATCATATCCTTAGTAAGACCCAACCGGTTTCCAAAGACGTGGTCACTGGGCCTTTTTGTTCAGCACTACGCTCGTACGCCGGGAAGCGAGCATTGAGCCTGACCTTTGATATGAGTTATGAGTCCGTGATGATACTTTAGGTGCCTCTTCATAAGGCACCTAGGATCAATCACACGCTCGATGTGAAGAAGTTTGCGCCCGCCAGAATCACAAGGATTCCTTCCTAGCACAACCGAGTTGTGACCCCGTGGTCGAATGTGGCACGCGTAGTATGAAGCACGCGTTGATAGCATACCTGAACCTTTTGGGTTGACAGGAAAGTGATATGTCAATTATGCTGTCACAGATTCTCATCTGGCCCAGAATGTGGTTAAATGACGAACGAAGTTCATAACGGCGATATGAAAAACGAAGATCACGTCGAGTTACTTCGAAACTAGATAATCATCTTGCTTAATAAGGTTTATCCCCCCGACTCTTAGCCAGTCTTGTTTGGTGGAGGCCTCCCTCCACCGCAAGACGACCGTACCTATGTGACTAGGTAAGGCCCACATTTGACATAGTTTGACAGATGATTGCGTCCTCCTACGACTTAGTTTACAGACCGTAAATCTGATGTAATCAAAACATTATGACGTCGATTGATCATAAAATCAGTTGCGATTCTTTCACTTACAAAATATAACTTTCTAATATCAAAATTTTATAACAGATACATTCAATTGTTAGACCCTACACAATCCAAGCAATTTTACATGCTTTTCGAATATGTCCCTGCGTAGTGGTTTAGTTAATGGGTCCGCTAACATATTATCAGTGGACAAGTATTCCATAGTGATTGTATTGTCTTCAACCATGGATTTAGCATAGAAATATTTCACATCAATGTGTTTGGTCCTACTATGGTACTTCAGATTCTTAACTGCCGCAATGGCTGCTTGACTTTCAGAGAAGACCTTCACAGGTTTATTCTCAACATCAGCACCAAGCAATGCGGTTAGAAGCCTTTTGAGCCATACCGCTTCTTGTGCATTCTTAGAGAGATCTGCAAATTACGATTCCATTGTGGACAGCGCAACAAAAGTTTGCTTCTTGCTCGTCCATGAAATGGCGGCATTAGCAAGGAGGAACACTCCCCCTGCAGTGGACTTACGATCATCCGGATCGCCACCATGGTCGGCGTTACTGTAACCGGTCAATTATAACTTTTTTACCCTCGTAGCACAGCGTGTAGTCGGCAGTACCTTTCAGATAACGAATTATTCGTTTTACAGCCTTTAAATGTTGATAGCCAGGATTTCATTGGAAACTTGCTACTAGGCCCACGACGTAACAGATATCCGGACGGGTGCATTGCATGGCATACATCAAACTAATGACCATGCTTAAATACTCTGCACCCTTCATATGTTCACGCTCTGCCAGGTTCTTGGGGCCGTCACGTTTTGACAGTGTGCACCCAAACACCACCGACGTATCCACGAGTTTGGCATCCTGTAATCTGAATCTTTTCAACAGTTTGTTGATATAAGCTTCTTGAGACAGACGCAATTTCCGGGTAGCCCGATCTCTAGCAATTTTAATGCCTAAGATATACGTGGCCTCTCCCATGTCCTTCATCTCAAATACAGATGCCAACTAGGACTTTGACTTGATCATAAAACTCATGTCATTTGCGGCAATGAGTATGTCGTCCACGTATAAAGTTAAGATGACATACTTAGACCCGGAGGTCTTGTAATACACGCATGGATCTTCGTGAAGATTCACAAATCCGTTTCCTACGATTTCCTCGTGGAATCTGCGGTACCATTGCCGAGATTAGTGTTTGAGACCGTAAATAGACCATTGGAGTTTACAAACTTTACGTTCGTTTCCAGGAGTAATGAAACCCTCTAGTTGCTCCATGTAGATCTCTTCCTCCAGATTTCTGTGGAGGAATGCGGTCTTAACATCTATTTGGTGCAGCTCGTGATCAAGACTTGCAACCAAGAACATAATGGCTCGTACTATGTTGTAACGCACAGTTGGTGAGTATGTTTTGTCAAAGTCCACTCCGTGAAGTTGGGTATATCCTTTCGCAACAAGTCGGGCTTTGTTGGCAGTGAGTTTCAGTTTAAGAACACACTTGGCTCCTATGGCTCTGCAGTTAGCAGGTAAATCAACCAAAGACCATACCGAATCGGCTTTCATTGATGAGATCTCTTCCTCCATTACATTCCTCCATTCCTTTGCATGAGTTCCTTCCAACGCTTGTTGAACCGTTACTGGTTCGTCAATAGATATTAGAGTGAAGATTTTTCCTCTCTCTCAATGGGATACTTCCTAGGAGAAGTTTGATTCCTTTGACTACGTCTAGGCTCGTTCCCCCCCCATCTTGATTTTGAACGCTACTCCCACTCGGGACAATGCTTCCATTCAGAGTATCACTCCCACTTGGAACAAGAGCAGTGTTAGAACCTTGACCTACAACCTTTCTCAAACGGCCTATTGGTCTCCGGATCCTATCCCCGAGATGAATTCCTTGATCACTACGACCTGGAACCAAGTGGGTCAGAGTACTCCCACTGGGAACAATGGGTAGTGTTGGTGGTAGTAGTGTTGGTCCAGCTACATGATTATCAGGTTCAACTTGATTCGTCTCTGCAGCAACAGTGATTTGTGTGGTAGGGTTTAATCCTCCCACTGGGTTTATAATGAAAATGTTTCCATTATCATTAACCATGTCATTCACTTGTGTTGCCGATTAAAATATCCCACTCAAAGGAAGTGGGACCTGATCATCAATGTTATCCTACTCTAGGTCAGTCAATATCTCATCTGTTTTAATTTTGCCAAGCGTTGGGAATTCGTCCTCAAGGAAAGTTACGTCTCTGGATTCATGTTCGACCACGCCACCATTTTCTTGAGCTGACACAAATACGTAACCTTTAGAGTTCTATGAGTACCTTAAGATACTCTTTAGTCCTCTTGGTCCTAACTTGTCAAAACGGTTGTTAGTCGTATGTGTATAGGCAGCGCAACCCCAAGGTCGCAATCTGGTGAGATCTAATTCTCTTCCATACCACATCTCATATGGCGCCGTGTCTACCGCTTTGGTTGGGACAAGGTTTATTACATGAGTGGCAGTCAACAACGTATCACTCCAGTAGGAGATAGGTAATTGAGCATGCGCCATCATGGTTCTAACCATGTCAAGGAGTGTTTAATTACGACGTTCATCCACACCATTCTACTGTGGTGTGTTGGGGATTGTCGTTTGACGGGCTATCCCTCCTTCTTTGCACAACTTTTCAAACTCATTAGAGAGATATTCTCCACCTCTATCAGTGCATAAGGTCTTCACCTTTCGCTCATGTTGATTCTCTACGAGGTTTAGAAAGTTTCTAAAGCAATCCACTGCCTCGGATTTACGAGCAATCAAATGAGTAAATATAAACATGAATCATACATCATTGATGATTAGGGATTACAACTCTATAGTAAACCCATAACGGGTGTAGTCGTCAATGAGGGTCACGAAGTATCGTTTCCCATTCCTAGCGGTTACACTCATTGGTCCACAGACGTCGGAGTGAATCAACTGCAATGGATACTCGGCTCGTTAAGCTTCTCCAAATGGTTTGCGGGTGGATTTTCCAGCCAGACAGTCATGGAAAGTGTGTTTAATCACATTGCTAGTACCAGGAAAAAGCTCTCTTCGAGCCAATAAATGGACCCTATCGTAGCTTATATGTCCCAACCTCGTATGCCGTCCGGCTACGTCAGTCTCTGCTAATGCATACATTCTATTCGAATTGATACACCCATTCAAATCCACGATAAAGAGACCATAAGAGCAATCAAATGAGTAAACCCATAACGGGTGTAGTCGTCAATGAAAGTTACGAAGTATCGTTTCCCATTCCTAGCGGTTATACTCATTGGTCCATGTTAAGTCTGCTTCCACTTGGGTAGCTTCGGGCTTGTTTTCTACGAACGGGCTTTGGATGTGAGCACGGGAACATGTATCTATCTGAATGCCACGATTCTGGAAACACGATCCTCGAACTAATCTTTAACTTCCCGACCTTGATCTCTCGAACTCCGGATCCTGCACAAGGGGCAGTAACCAACGTGGAAGAGGAGGGGATGCTGGTTGGGCCCTCTCCGACGCTCAAGTCAAAATCTCTAGAGAGAGAAAGCCTTTTAGAGAGAAGTCAGAGCATCCAATGTCCAAAATGAGGGAGTTGTTTAAAATGGGAGAACTAGGCCCCTATTTATAGGGAACCTAAGGATCATGCCCAGTTTTGAACGACTTGATGTCGATATGAAGGGAAACGTATACCGTCATCAAGGTGGACTATGCGTGCACTGACTTCTCGTACTTGGCAAAATAATCGGGACAAGCGCGCGGAGGATGTCGGTGATCCGGACCTACCCGGATTGTTTAGAAATCCGGACCGGGTCCGGGTACTACGCGTATTCCGGACCGTTTTTGGAGTTGGGTGTCCGCGGAAGAGTTCTTTTACGAGTTTTGGAGTATTCTGCAAGGCCCGAAATGTAAATACGAACCCGAATTGGACAGATATCTAGCACTTGCCCCCGAGTCAAGTAGCGGTTCAAAACCCATACTTGACTCTTTTTAAGATAAGATATTCGTCCAATTTAGGTTCGGTACTGACCTCATGGGTGGCCTGTTTGTCAATTCGAGTGTAGGGATCATAATTTGACCAACTTTAATTTTCCGTCGTATGTACGTAATCTGTTTACAGGGTTAGCGTAGCGGACAATATGCGCATAACAACATGCAATTAACGATATATTCGCAATATCATGTAGTGAGTGAAATACTTGTAATAATAAAGAATTATACGACGTAATAATACCATGGTACGTTGTCGACATGTAGATGACGACATAGCAAATGGATGACGTAATCATGCAATAAGCAAAATACTTAGAATAATATTAAATTGGAGAGCATGCTTGTCAACATGAATCATGATGTAAACATAGGAATTGATGCAAGCATGTAGTATGATGTAAGCATGGAAAATGATGCAAACATTCAATTCATACTTAGATTATAAAAATAATCATGTAACGATCATAAATAAGAAACGTGCATGATAAATTCTATGTACGTAATATGTAATAGTAATTACGTGTAGTATGTCATGAAGCATTGTGTAATATGTATGCAATATGAATATAGGAGAGATGCAAAGATGCTTGTAAAGGTTGCTAAGGACTTATATGAAAATACATGAAAGTTTAGTCTTCAGCACATGGTGTAGGCACTATTAGTAAAAATTAGGAGAGAGAGTACTCATTATCTTACATCTTTCATAGATAAATCTCCAAGTAGCTCTCTATTCTTGATGAAGATGAAGCTTTTGAGATCATAGATTTGGAGTAGACACACCATAGTTGATATCAATTGGATTCCGGTGTGGCACGTGTCAATTCGGACTCGCTTCGTGTTGGTGAGTTCAATTCCGTATATGGCTGGACATTTCGTGACTTCGTTTGGCCTTAATTTGATCTTGAAGTCACCATGTGTGTAGTCACTTCCCTTGTGCATAGTATTCATTGCTGTCATGTCGTTCCATGCTTTAGTCATCATTTTTGCATGCTTGACGTTGATGATAGATAGTTGTTCGGACATGATTGTTGATTGTTGTACATGGGTAATGGTAAGTTAGACCATGTGCTTTGAGCATCGTATGTTGATCATAGGCCATTTTCTGCAAGCATGCTAAAGCACTTAGAAAATATTTTAACAATATCCAATGCTTGTTACCATAGATGTCGTATGAGCTTTGTCGATAAGCGTCGTAGGAATGCTTAGGAGGTATTGGGTAGAAGTTGATAATAGCTACTTGATGCATGCAATCCATCCTTGTCGACATGTATGTACATACATGGAAGTACTTAGAAAATATTCTTCACTTGTCGACATGCATCCTTGTCGACATGTATGTACGTACATGGAAATACTTAGAAAATATTCTTCATTTGTCGACATGCATCCTTGTCGACATGTATGTACATACATGGAAATACTTAGAAAATATTCTTCACTTGTCGACATGCATCCTTGTCGACATGTATGTACGTACATGGAAATACTTATAAAATATTCTTCATTTGTCGACATGAATCCTTGTCGACATGTATATACGTGCTTGTATGTGCGCACTTGCCCTCAAACTTAGAATCTTTTCTCTATCCTTAGCTATGTACGCTGTATCCATATGCTTGATGTAAACGCAGGTTGTATGCCAACACCTTGTTGTATGCTAACACTTGGTAATATGCTGACACATAGTAGCATGCTGACAGCTTGCAATATGCTGACTGTCATCCTAAGCAAAACACTTAGAAAATATTTCGCCCTTGTAATCATATATGCTGCGAGTATGAGCTTGATGTTGTCATGTAAGGTTGATGTGTTGAAGAAGTTGTCCCCCTTGCATGATGCTTGTTACTTGTTTCCCGAAGACTAACGAGTCTTGTACGTACATAGTTATCTCACATGGAGCGTCCATTGCATAAATGTTTGCATAAGTGTTGATGTGTGTTTGCGCACTGATTGGATTGTTGGTTCCATTTTTCAGGATATCAGATCTTGCTATCTTCTTGTCGGAATTAATCTTCCCACAACTGTTATCATGAGTAAGTTTACTATTTCCATTCTGCGAGTAACTCTGTGTTCTGATGTCGACATGGTTGAGCATCTAAATAATACACCAAGTGTAGATGTTGATGTCCTTGCTTGATTAATTGATGTCAGTACACATATACGTCCTTCTGAAGATTTGGTATGTTGATGCTCTTTATGACTTGTATCATGTTGTAATGTAGGTCGGACTGATGGAAAAAGCTCGTCTTTGCAGATAGCCGATGTATACAGTAATCCGCTTGTTGGAAGGGATGTCCGTACAATTGTCCCTGCTTCTCTGGAGTCTCCGGACATGGTCGCGGTAAAGTACTTGTGAGTAAGGCACCTCCTTGTATCTTCTTTGAACTTGTTGATTTTCCAAGTTGTTGCTTTCATGTTGCTGGATGCGTGGTTGCAATTCCTGGCTTTAACACAATTCTCAAAAGATCCGACGTAGGGGCGCGTTCCTCGAGCGATTCTAAGTTCTTTATGCCGAGTACGACCGTGCTAACTCCTTCTCGCGATAAAGGGAATAGAGTTGAGGGTCGTGCGGTTGTGCCTTCTGCCCCCCGGTCGAGGGACCGGCCCAAGGAGGAGCGTTCCTCTCATTGAGGTAAGCGTTGTTTATTTCTTCACACTTGAAACTTGATCTTGAAGACGACTGATTTTGAGGTTTTCGATAAATCTTTGTTTATGCCTTTGCTTGCATGGTATTTCATCACTTGGACCTGTTTTCAATAATAATAAACATGTGATAACTTGTTAGTAATATTTCATACCTTGCGTTATCTTCATTGTCCGTATGTATTGGACTTGCATGATAGGATTGAACTCCTTGTTGTGATGGATAGAACATACGATGTTGCGACTTGCGCATTGCAGGGTGTTATGTACACTTGGTACTTGTAGCATTGCAAGTAGTAATGTACTTGGCACTTGGCCTTTGACATGTAGCAGTGTCGTCTTGACATAGCAAGACTTAAGTTTATACCGTCTCTTAGTTCCACTCTAAGGCGACGTTGTTGCAAGATACTTCTTGCTGATTTTGTTGCTTTGACGTTATATGCTAAAGAGCAACATAACATTATACAAGACTCGACTTGTAAGTTTGATGAGTTTTGAACAAGGTTTGCTTTTATAAGCGTATAACATGAAGCTATCCTTTTTTCAGGCATAAGCCTTCATGGTGTATGAACCCTTAAGAGAGTATGCATACTTTTAGGGCACGTTTGATTGCCGGTATTGCGATATCCTAATACCGGTATTAGCTAATACCGTGTTTGTGTCAACTTGGTATTGGTATTAGCTAATACTTGGTATTAGCTAATACTCAATTATAGAAGGAATTTGGTATTAATTAATACCATCTAAAAGTAAAGCATTAGCTAATACCAATCTCCTAATTACCAATTTACCCTTGTAATATATGGCAAACTCTCACTATTTACATCGTAGCTTCGGGCCGGACCCCGTTTACATCGAAACTTCGGACACGGGTCGGGCCGAGTCATGTTCGGGCCGGGCTGGGCGGTTCGGGCCGGGTGGTTCGGGCTAGGCCCAGCTAGAACGGGCCGGGTCGGGCTAATCACTTTTTTCAATTGTTTTGTACTATTTTCTTTATATATATATATACATATTTATACATTAGCAAAAATAGTTTTTACTATTTATACATAAATTTGATTTTTTTTAATGAAAAATATTAATTTAAATAATTGAAGTGTTTTTTTTGTTAAATTTTATCTTTGTTAAATTAATCATATGTAAAATATATCTTCATTGAAAATGCAAGTAAGGGTATTTAGGTCTTTTAGTCATTGTATTAGGATATTCTACTACATGGCTCAATCAAACATTGTATTAGCTAAACATGTATTAACTAAGCATGTATTAGCTAATACCGGTATTAGGATATCGCAATACCGGCAATCAAACGTGCCCTTAGTGTGTGGGGTTGTCGTCTATTAAGAGGATTTCCACCACGATGGGGTGATCAGTCCCATAATGTATTTGCCGCATCCTGTTTTTATTCAGGGAATGGCTATGAACATGAGGATTTGCCCAGAGGATTTCACAACATGCCATTTTTTAGAAGTAAACATGGGGTTCGCCCTTTTGAAGAGGATGTCGCAACATGTTACTTTTGATAGATGTGAACATGGGTTTTGTCCTTACAAGGAGGATATTGCACCATGTCACTTTTAGAATAGGTTTTGGTTTTCTTCCAAGGCAATGTATGTTGTTGACGTTGTTTCTGAGTGAACGCCTTCTTGAGATAGACGCCGTTATGGATGGAGAAATAAACTCCCTGTTGGTGTAGATAATGGATATGTTGGCGTTGTATGCCATAAATCCCTCCTTGAACATAATGCTTAGCTTGTATTGTTGAAGTAGATATTATGTGCATAGGTTACTACTTGGCATAATTCCAATGTAGTAATCATAGTGTAGTATGTACCTACGAACAGAGTTGCGCTTTGTCAGATAGTTGCAATGTTTATAAGTTTGCAAAAATATGGAGTTATGAAATTTTCTTTTTAGTAATGTATATAATAGATAAAGTGAAGGAGTCCGATACGAGGACTCCTTGTTTGTGCAGGAAACTTCCCTAAGTGCGGACGCGATAGGTGCGGATCGTGACAGGTGTGCATATGTCGGAAGCGGAGCTTTTCCAAGTATCACCTACTATATGTGATTGTGAATATATATGTATGAACAACGACTATGCATTATTGTATGCGTCCTCTAGTTGATACGCGTTGATGCCTCCTTAACATGATGTACATGCCTATATATGATCATTGCTTGGTGTTTCCTTCTTAGAAGAATGGTACCGCGTGTTCTTGCAATTATTCGTTTCTTCACTTCAGTGGAATGCCGAGCACTTGTCAGCTTGGTGCTCCCCAAGTCGCTTGGCAGTCGTACCGCTGTTTCCTGATGGTTTCTATTACTTCATCTTTTGATAGTGATGCGCCTACTCGGACCATCCTTTCTGGCTCATTTATCTTGATTTCTTGTAATGCTTCAACAAGAGCAGGACATGCATGATCTACCCTTGGGTTTTCATCAATGACGTGAATCCCGCTATTGTTTGTCTTGACATTATGTTGGAGTGCAACCTTGTAGCAGTCTTTTGATAGCTGCTGATCTCAATTTATTTCACCAATTCCTGCCTTTGTTGGAAACTTGATCTTTTGGTGTGATGTGACGCTTACCATACCCCACTTGTTCATGGTTGTATACCCTGGGATTCCTTTATATGCGTCAGGCTTTTCTACGATCACGAACGGAACACCGATTTGGAGTTGTTGCTCTCCTTCACCTATTTCGCATTGCGCGGTGTTGAATTTAATGTGCTGGTTTTGCGATGTATGCTTCATGTGTTCACTTTCAAGGGGCCTTGTTTTATTTGATGTGTTTCCTCATACACTTGTGACTCTTCCCGAGGTTGTGTCTATGTGATGATTGTGCACATGGTTGAGAGATGTTATATTGGTGGAATCCTCATATTCTCCTTTGTTATGGCCGAAGATTAGGTTTCGCTGTCGGCGTACGTTTTGAGTGGTACGATCCTTCTTGTGTTCTTGACAAGGGTAAACTTGCTGGATGTTGGAAATAATTCTCTAACTCTTTTCTTGTGATGGGTTCGGCACAGGCGTGCGTATAACATAGGAGCGTATCCTGAATTCCTATCTTCCATAATGTCGATGACGTTGTTACTTGGGTGATGCTCTCGTCTTGTTTATTATTGCAGCGCGATTTTTAGTCTTGTGCGTATAGAATGCTTGAGGCTCCATTGCATCGGGGATGTTATATGGCCTAAGCCGTTTGTTGTTCCTAGTGAGATAGCTTGTGTTGTTGACGCAATTAATATGTGCGTAGTTGTTACTTGGCGTTATTCCAAGGTAGTATGCATGATATAGTAATGTACCTACGAAAGTAGATTTAACCTTTATTAGATATTTGGAGTTAGTACAACAGATTACATGAAGGCGTCTACTGATCACTCCTTTTGAAAAGTACTATAGCTAATAAACATAAGTTGTACTTAATCTAAGAAGACTTAAAGTAGATATGCGAAAATGGAGATAAAGGGATTGATGATGTGTTTGACGTCTTCATAGGTGATTTGTCGGCGAGTTGATTCTGCCACGCGCCACATAGTTCCTCAGTGCATATAGCGTGTTGAGCTCTTCAATCTCCACCTTTGTGGATGAACAAATGTTGGTGTTATGCCCCCCAGTTTTATGGTGCTTGCATCGTTCTTCAATATTCTTGCCAAGGGAGCCAGTCATTGGCTCAAGTGGACGGGGATGTTTGTTTTCCGGGAGTTTGAAATTTGTTTCCTCCACATTTGTGCTCCAAGGATTGTACAAGTAGTCATAATTGGTTCCATGAGTGATGTTGTTTTTCCAGCGCTTGGCGAGAGGTGGATTATCACTCCCCTTTTCTTTTCCTTTGCCTTTTCCTGAAGACTCCACATGAGACTTCTTTTGATGCTTATTGCCTTGGTTGACATACTTCTTCATTTCTCCTTTTAAGATTAAGCTGTTTACATGCAACCTTAATCCAACACAGCTTTCCGTCTCGTGGCCATACACTTCGTGATTTTCACACCATTTGCTTTCATCTTTTCCCAATGGGCCCTTGCGGAAATTAGAGGGCTTTTTCCACAGCTTGGTCTCCTTTATCTCTTTCAAGATGGCGGACAGCGGTGTGTTTAATGGAACACATTTGGCGAGATTGGTATTTTTGAGCCTTTGGACGTCTGACTGGAATGGCCTCTTTTGTTGCGGTTGTCTCTTTTCCCAGGAACCGTCTATCTTTTCCTCAATTATTGCCTTCAAGGTTCTTGTTGTAAGTCCCGTGATTGGGACATCATCGTCATTAACAGGTTTTTTCCGTCTCTCCTTGTGACGGATGTCAGCATCGTCTTGGCTTGTCCTCGTGGAAGAACCTTCCTTGTGTATTTTTGAGCGGGAGGTTGGAGGTTGTTTCCATGCCCCTTCTTGGTGTTGTGCTATCACATACGGGTTGTATGAGCGCGCAGCTCTTTGCCTTGGTTGTTGGTATTGGAAGGTACCTTCCGTGTATTGCCCCCTATTCTTTGGTGCGGTGTGTCTTGATGACTTGTGACTCGGGACTTTGTTCTTGTCTCCTCGACTTGTACGTTGATTGGAGGCAGAGGTGGTGGTGGCGGGGCATATCCTTGGTTCCTTAACATCTTTCGGAATGCAAGCAGCTCTTCGAGCGCGGTCATCATGGAAGGAGTGACAGGTGGTGGCGGGTAGACACCTTTGTGTTGGAGGACTTCTTGGTCGTACTGTGCGAAAGATGCATTTCTTGTTGGAATGAAGAAAGCATTGGATGTGGCAACAGTAGACACCTTTGTGTTGGAGGACTTCTTGGTCGTACTGTGCGAAAGATGCATTTCTTGTTGGAATGAAGAAAGCATTGGATGTGGCAACAGGCATGTGGGAGGATTCAAGTTGACTTCTTGTCGGCTTCTGCGTGGTTATGACCAAGGCGTCGTGGTGCGCAATGTGCTCCTTGTCCTTTGATGAAAAATCAATGACATCTTCAAAGGCGGCATCCTTCATGTCGGCCTCCTTTATGTCGACATACTCCATGTTGGTATCATGGGACTTGTGCATTGTCTTTACAACGTACACTTCTTGCTCGTCGACATACTCCATGGATCATATGTACGTTTGCCATCTTTTCCGGATAGTATGCAATGTATGCTGTATTCTGGACTTTAAGGCCATGCTGTGCGGAAGGCATTTGTGGATGGTACGGCTGAAGCGGTAGATCCTGCATCTGGAACGTGAGAACGTTCTGGTTGGCTTCTCGTTGGCTTCGCCTTGCTTGCACTCGCCTTCTTTAGTCGTCTTCCTGTCATATCTTATGGTACGACACGGCTTTTTGTTCGAATCACGCTGACGGCGCCAAATGTTAAGTCTGCTTCCACTTGGGTAGCTTCGGGCTTCTTTTCTACGAACGGGCTTTGGATGTGTGCACGGGAACAGGTATCTGTATGAATGCCGCGATCTTGGAAACACGATCCTCGAACTAATCTTTAACTTCCCGACCTTGATCTCTCGAACTTCGGATCCTGCACAAGGGGCAGTAACCAGCATGGAAGAGGGGGGATGCTGGTTGGGCCCTCTCCGACGCTCAAGTCAAAATCTCTAGAGAGAGAAAGCATTGAGAGAAGTTAGAGCATCCAATGTCCAAAATGATGGAGCTTTTTAAAATGGGAGACCTAGGCCCCTATTTATAGGGAACCTAAGGATCATGCCCAGTTTTGAACGGCTTGATGTCGGTATGAAGGGAAACGTATACCGTCATCAAGGTGGACTATGCGTGCACTGACTTCTCGTAATTGGAAAAATAATCGGGACAAGCGCGCGGAGGACGTCGGTGATCCGGACCTACCCGGATTGTTTAGCAATCCGGACCGGGTCCGGATTGCCTTAGGCAATCCGGAAGTCCCCCGGTCCGGGTACTGCGCGTATTCCGGACCGTTTTTGGACTAAGGTGTCCGCTGAAGAGTTCTTTTACGGGTTTTGGAGTATTTTGCGAGGCTCGAAATGTAAATACGAACCCGAAATGGACAGATATCTAACAGTCCATAGACGTCGGAGTAAATCAACTGCAATGGATACTCGGCTCGTTGAGCTTCTCCAAATGGTTTGCGGGTGGATTTTCCAGCCAGACAGTCATGGCAAGTGTGTTTAATCACATTGTTGGTACCAGGCAAAAGCTCTCTTCGAGCCAATGAATGGACCCTATCGTAGCTTATATGTCCCAACCTCGCATGCCGTCTGGCCGCGTCTGTCGCTTCTTCCCTGGAGGATAATGCATACATTTTATTCGAGTTGATACACCCATTCAAATCCATGATAAAGAGACCATAAGAGGAATAGGCATGCCCAAAGAAGATATCACCTTTATTGATACGAACAAAGTTCTTCTCAAATGATAAAATGTAATTATTATTCAGAAGAGCGGAAACAGAAATAACATTTCTACGGATTCTAGGAGTAAAAAAGGACATTTTCATGTAGCATGGTCCTGCCATTGTTCATAGACAATTTGCAGTTCCCTAGTCAAATGACTTCAACTTGTGAGTTGTCACCAATGTATATCCTCTTAGAATCCTTTGGCAATCATCTAAACTTGGCAAATAGTCATTTGTCGTTGGCTATGTGGTCCGTCGCACCTGAGTCAAGAATCCATGGAGGATATGAGTCAATTAACATGACAGCTGAGGAAACTAGAGTTTCCATTACACAACCAATCTCGCATACCTTCTCAAAATTCGTTTTGCTGGACCCTGTACCTTCGCCTATTCGGCGTGGACTGGAGTTCTCGCGAACTATCTATGATTTCAATCTGGGACTGCCTAGTTTATGCTTTGTCAATATTTTACCGTCGACTGCCTTTTGTTTCTTTCCTTCGTTCATCCTCTTTCTCTTTCCTTTCCCAACTTGCGGTATTGATTTTAGTCGAGTTTGTTCCATCTCGATGAACTTCAGTACCGATGCAAGATCCAACACAGAACCACTGGTAGTCAATAAAGCCTTGGCTGCTCTCCAAGACTTCGGGAGGATCCCGATGATGGCTTGAATTTTATCCCATTCACCCACCTGACCTTCTTCCTCCAGTGTTTTAGCATGCCAGGGAAATCGTATACTTTCTCAAGTACACTTTTGTTGTAGCTTTTAAAGCTTTCTTCCATAATGGGTATAAGTTGGTGCAGGATCCCTGCCATGCCGTTTCCATATTTCAGAAACAGGGTATCCCATATGTCCTTTGTAATTGAAACATCCTTATATTCATCGTGGAATTCCTGAGACATCTTAGCCAGCAATATCTCCTTTGCTTTCTTGTCATCTTGCTCCCATTGAAAATGGGCATATGCCAGGTCTTTGGTCAGACTGGCATCTGAGTAATCCATGGACTTATGAATGTGATCCACAAGGCCATTATCCTCCAACAGTGCATTGACGTGCTTGCTCCACGAGTCGTAGTTAGTCTCAATCAAAACCTCATCAGCACAAGATGATACCATCTAGGCTGTAATTCGTTACTAAACACGTTGATTATTATACAAAATCAGGGAGACAATAACATTTTGAGAAAGAATTGCATACATCAGATATCTATTAAGATTGAATCCGACAAATAATGATTCCTCAGTCATCTAAACCAACCGACCACCAGTAAACCAATGGAAGATGGCTGTGAAAGAGTTCACATTATCGTCGTTTTCAATCCAATAGATCAGTATTTTAAAACGGTTTTAATCGCAAATTACCGGAACGGGAATTTCAAAACAAGCATACCCGATCTTGGCTTTCCCAAGGCCCTTTGTATTTTGGAAAATATTCTGATGAATTTACCTATGCATATATAATTCTACTAAACCATGTAAATTATCATACACAAGTAACATTCATCAAAAAAATCACACTCATGCTTACGCGTCATGCGTCTAATGTTCTGAGGAACTCATGCTTGCATATATAATTCTACTTCCATGTAAATCATCAAATGCAACTACATCCTCAACATTCTAGCATACGTGTCAAACATGAAAATTCCACATCAATCATACATATTTGGCGACTGGTTTCGGTTTTAAAATAATTTTAAACATTAGGGGCTGATTTGCAATTCATGCTTATATTCAATTACGCAACATTCTAGACATGAATGATAGGCATTTACAACCATCACAGCATGTCTATCCTAGTGCGCATTCCATATATTTAACTAGTGCTCCGCCCACAAAATGCTAGGCATTTACAACCATCACAACATTTTTAATCATCCATTAATATATATTGAATTATAAACAATTACAATTCAGCCCTCTAATTAATCCAGTCCCAAAAACATGTATCTCTGAGATCCATCCCCATAATCGAAACAAGGCATAAAGGTTAGCAACCCTATGAGCACTGTGTAGTCCATTTAGAGGTTAAAAAACATTTGGATTTTAAAACATGACCAACCTATTTTATTTAAATGACATGAATTCGGTTTTGAAAATCATTCAGGTTTAGTCAATTTTGGTTTGGTTTGGTCTAGTTCAGAAAATCCGGTTCGACCCGGTTCGGCAAATCTGGTTCGATTCAGTCTGGTAAATCCGGTTCGGTTCGGTCCGGTTTTAAATTTAAAATCTGGTTCGGTCCGAACAGGTCCAATAAATAGGGTTTGGTTCGGTTCAACACACAAAACTGGTTCGGTTAGATCCACTTAATTACCCTGGTTTGACACGACCCGATTAGGTCGAACCGATTGAGAAAACCCGGTTCGATTTAAATCCTTCCCGGTTTAATATATTGTACCGGCCAAATAATTAAAGTTTCAAAGGTTGGGCTGAAATGTTGACTTGTGGCCCAAGTAGGGTTTTAAAGTCCAAAAATATTTAACTTAATCACCAAGTAACATTAATTATACAAAATAATTTCCAATATTAAAAATATACATATATAATTCGGCCAAATACAAACATATATATATTTATTGCTAAGATTCTATCTTTAAGATTAACTCAATCAACAATATATATATATATATATATATATGTAAAATTCAGCTACTGTGTAATATATATATATATATATATATATATATATATATATATATATATATATATATATATATATATTTATTTATTTTATTGTCAATATCTTAAATAGGGTAACAAATATACTGACAATATATTTTCTCAATCTTTTAGGCAATAATATCTATCAATAATATCTTTAACCCTACCAAATATTTAGATATATTGACAGTGATATATATATTTCTATATATTTTTGTGAATCTATCATAATTTTCTCAATTATAGATATATTGTTACCTTAATTAAAAATTAAAATATGGTAAAAAAATATAATTTTAAAATAGTGGCCGAAAATTTTGTCCCTTGGAGCTTAGAAATTTAAAATTTTACCATGTAATTTACCTAGGGTTTTCGGCCAAAACACCTAAATTGGGAACAAGTGGTCAAATTTTAAGATCAAATTTTAATAAGATCTACAATCCAATGTTTGATTTTGATAAATATTACACTTTTCTTGAAGATCATGAACATCAATTTTACCAAGAACATCATGCAAATTTTGGTTTCACCAACAACCTTAAAAATCGAAAATTTAAAATTTCCTTTTTAAAATTATTGGTTTTTAATCTTAAATTTCAAGAACATGAATTTATCAAAATCATGAACTCCTAACACAGGCTCTGATACCACTGTTAGATTACGGGGAGTAATCACTACGGATACTAAAACAAGGTACATGTTAGTAATCGGAATTACGCAGCGGAAGATTTACACATACCTTTAGGATGATCCGTAGACCCAAGATCTTCTCAAGAGGGAGTTCGCAATACTCCGGTCGGGACCCTTAGAGGTTCTTGTTAGAGAAGCCCTACGTGGTGGAAAATCCACAGCAAAGCCTCTGATCGATTCTTGGCACGGGGACCGATCTCTGGAGAGTTTGCCCGAAGGCAATTTGGCACACCCTTGGTGAGGGCTATGGTTCCGCCGAACTAGGTATTAGGAGGAGAGGGTTTTATACCACGTGTGTTCTATACCACTACTAGCTAGCTCTTTGTATCTTATCTTATCAGTAGTGGTATTAACCCTAAAAATTCCCTAACACCACTTATTTATAGGAGGAGTAAAGTGGACAAATGTCCACTTTACCCCACCATTAACTTTCGGCCGGCCTATGTATTTGGGGAGGCCCAATTTTGGGCCTCCCATGTCAATTGGGATTTGGGTCTAGCCCTATTACCCTAATGTGACATTTACCCAAGTTCATTAGGTAAACTATACATATAATGGGCTACCAATTACGGCGCCCATTACCATATTCTTACAAGAAGACCTACGCAGATTATGCTCCACAGAAAAGCCTTAGTCAATCCTTCACAGGGATGGATCAATGTTGTAAATTGCTTGACACAATTTGGCACCTCCTTGGAAATATATGTTGTTCGGCCGAAACCTCTAAGTAATAGGGAGGGGTTTTCTTTTTGTCTCACCACAAAGGAAGAAAGGGATTAATTGATTAACCCTAAATCAATCCTAAAACTCCCTATTTATAAGAGGAGCAAAGCTAGAAAAAGGAGTCCCAATTTTGGGCCTCTCATGTCAATTGGGATTTTAGGTCTAGCCCAAAATCTCTAATGTGACATTACCCAATTTCTTAGGTATCAATCTCTAATTAATGGGCTCCCAATTACAGTGGCCCATTATTCAATTGCTAACAGCTCCAACTCGCTGGAATGGGAGGGTGCCTATTAATATGTTGTCGACCAACACATCAGCATTTGATCTTTGATCTAGTCCATGCTCTGAATAGTTCATACACAGTTTGTCGTGCGACCAGCGGACACGACGGGCATCGTGCTACTCATCTGTTAGGAGTGTTGTAGAGCCCACGGAAGATTGATTCCCCATGTCTAATCAACATGTGGAAAAAAAAATAAAGTGCCATGCTGTATCCTAGGTCAACTGTCATTCTCCAATTTCCTAGTTCCCACTTAGGAATACTCCTTCAAGGCATCCGTGCAAGTATTCACAACCTTCAACTAATATCAGGCTGGTGGCTACCTAGTAAATACAAGAGTAGGAGAATTACAGATGTACTTGACCATCCCCATCGCTCAAACCCTTAGTCAAACCCAACCGGTTTCCTGAGACGTGGTCACTTGGCATTTTTGTTCAGCACTACGCTCGTACGCTGGGAAGAGAAAACTGAGCCTGACTTTAGGCATGAGTTCCAAGTCCGTGAGGATACTTTGGATGCTTCTTCATATAGCATCCGAGATCAGTCACACGCTCAAGGTGAAGAAGTTTGTGCCCATTGGAATCTCATGGACTATACCTAGCACAACCGAGCTTAACCCCGTGGTCGAACATGGCACGAGCAGTATGAAGTGCACGTCGATAGCATAACTATAATTTACAAAGGAGTGGGAAATGTCATATGCTACCGCTGATTCGTCATCTAGCCCAGAATGTGGTTATTTAACGAATAAAATTCGTTACAGCGATTTGCAGAACTTAGATCATGTCGTGTTACCCCGAAACCAAATGATCGTTCTGCTTAACCACGTTTGCCACCGTGGTTCTTAGCCGGTCTTGATATGGTAGAGGTCCCCCTCTCTGTCAAGACGGCCGAGCTTGTGTAACGAGGCTTGGCTCACATTCGACATTATTTCATTTTGGTGGTTGACCCTCCTACGACTAGTTTATAGACCGTAAAAATCTGATGTAATTTAAATATTATGACGTCGTAAGAATCATAAACTCAAAATTGCATTTCGTTTTATTCAAATATTCAAACTTAAAATGTTATCATCATAATACAAGACACTTAAACCCTACGCGGTCCTAACATTTTAATATGCTTTTCGAAAACATCCTTGCGTAAAGGTTTAGTTAATGGGTCCGCCATCATAATTTCAGTGGACAAGTATTCTACTGTGATTAATTTGTCCTCAACCATATTTTAGCATAATTATATTTTACATCAATGTGTTTCGTCCTGCTATGGTACTTAGGGTTCTTAACTGCTGCAATTGCTGCTTGACCGTCAGAGTACACCTTCACAGGCTTACTCCCTTCCTGGATGCCAAGCAATGAAGTTAAGAGTCTATTAAGCCATACCCCTTCCTGTGCATTCTTAGAGAGGGCCACGAATTTGGATTCCATTGTAGACAGCGCGACACATGATTGCTTCTTTCTCATCCATGAAATGGCGGCATCAGCAAGGAGGAATACTCCTCCTGAGGGGGACTTACGATCATCCGGATCGCCACCATGGTCGGCGTCACTGAAACCAGTAAATTCTAGTTTTCCACCCTCATAGAACAGTCCATAGTCGGCAGTACCTTTCAGGTATCGAATAATTCGATTCGCGGCTTTTAAATGTTGATAGCCAGGGTCTGATTGGAATCGTGCTATTAGACCCACAACGTAACAGATGTCTGGACGAGTACATTGCATGGCATACATTAAGCTGCCAACCATACTAAGGTATTCCGTACTTTTTATCTGTTCACGCTCAACCAGGTTTTTTGGGCCGTCACGTTTTGACAACGCGCACCTAAACATAAACCAGGACTTTGATTCATTCGTGTAACTCACATCGTTCGTGGAAATTAATATGTCTTCTACATATAATGTCAACATGAAGTACTACGACTCAGAAGTCTTAGTGTACACGCATGGATCCTCGTGAAGATTCACGAATCCGTTTCCGATGATTTGCTCACGGAACTTGCGGTAACATTGACGGGATGATTGTTTAAGCTCATAAATAGATCTTTGGAGTTTGCAAACTTTACATTCGTTACCAGGAGTAATGAAACCCTCTGGTTGCTACAGATAGATCTCTTCTTCTTGGTTTCCGTGGAGGAATGCAGTCTTAACATCCATTTGGTGCAGCTCTAGATCGAGGCTGGCAACCAAAGCCAAAATAGCCTGGACTATGGTGTAACGCACAGTCGCTGAGTATGTCTCATCAAAGTCCACTCCGTGAAGTTGGGTATATCCTTTCGCAACGAGTCAAGCTTTGTACCGCTCGACGGCTCCATCAACAGTGAGTTTCAGTTTCAGAGCCCACTTGGCACTTATGGCTATGCGGTTAGCAGGAAAATCAACCAGAGACCAAACCAAATTAGCTTTCATAGAGGCGATCACATCCTCCATTTCTTTCCTCCATTCTTTCGCTTAGGTCCATCCATAGCTTGTTTAACCGTTACCGGTTCATTAATCGAAGTTAGACTGAAAAAATCGCCTCTTTCAATGGGATACTTCTTGGGAGAATTTTGATGCCTTGGACTGCGTCTAGGCTCGTTAATCCCATCTTGAACTTGAACAATGCTCCCACTCGGAATAATGCTCGTTATCGGGGCATTACTCCCACTGGGAACAAGAGTGTTACTTGAACCTTCACCAACAACTTTTCTAGGACGACCTCTTGGTCTCGGAATTCCACCTCCGAGATTAATTCCGCGGTTACCAGGATTCATGAACCAAGTTGGTTGTACTATTCCCACTTTTGCCTATAGGAATTTGCGGCATTACAGGATTTTCATCCAACGGTTCAGGAACATGATTATCAGGTTCGACTTGATTCGCACCTGCAGCAATAGTGATCTGTGTGGTTGGATTGACTCCTCCCACTGTATTTATTATGAAAAATTTTACATCTTCAGTTACCATATCGTTCACTTGTGTTGGTGCCTCAAATATCCCACTCGAAGTAAGTGGGACCTGATAATCATAATCATGCTCTAGTTCAATCAAGACTTCGTTTGTTTTGATGTTGCCAAGCGTAGGAAATTCGTCCTCAATGAATGTAACGTCTCTGGACTCATGTTCGACCACACCATATTCTCCTGAGCTACTATAAACACGTATCCCTTAGAGTTTTCAGAGTACCTTATAAAGATACTCTTCAATCCTCTAGTTCCTAACTTACCATAACGGTTGTCGGTTTGATGCATGTATGCTGCACAACCCCAAGGTCGCAGTTTTGTAAGATCTATCTCTTTACCAGTTCATAGCTCATATGGTGTCGTGTCCACCGATTTTGTAGGAACAAGTTTACTACATGTGTCGCAGTTAATAATGTGTCACCCCAATAGGATATCAGCAATTTTTCCTGTGACATCATGGTTTTGACCATGTCCAGGATTGTACGATTACGTCGCTCAGCCACACCGTTCTGCTGTGGCGTGTTGGGAATTGTAGTTTAACGTACAATACCTCTTTCATCGCACAACTTATTAAACTCATTAGAGAGAAATTCTCCATCTCTATCAGTGCGGAGGGTTTTTACCTTTCGCTCTTGTTGATTCTCTACGAGGTTAAGAAAGCTTTTAAAGCAGTCAATAACCTCGGATTTACGAGAAATCAAATGAGTAAACCCATAACGGGTGAATTCGTCGATGAAGGTCACGAAGTAACGTCTACCACCCCTTGCGATGACATTCATGGGTCCACATACGTCTGAATGAATTAAATGAAATGGGTATTCGGCTCGTAGCGATTCACCAAATGGCTTGCGGGTTGACTTTCCGGTTAGAAAATCCTCACAAGTTGTTTTCACCACTCGAGATGCTCCCGGTAGTAGTCCTCTCCGAGCTAGGGTTTGAACCCTGTCGTAGCCTATATGTCCCAACCTCGCATGCCATCTGGCCGCATCAGTTTCTACTTCCCTAGACGATTTTGAATATATTCAGTTTGAATTTTCATATCCATTCAAACCCATGACGGTGAGACCATTAGAGGATAATGCATGACCATAAAAGATGTTTCCTTTATTTATACAAACAAGGGAATTCTCAAATGATAAAGAAAATCCATTATTCATAAGAGGAATAACAGAAACAACATTCCTTCGAATTTTAGGAGCAAAAAGCACATTTTCTAGAAGTAAGGTTCTGCCATTGCACATAGACAGTCTGCAGTTCCCTATTCCTTCGACGTCAACTAGAGAGTTATCGCAAATGTATATCCTCTTTGAGTCCTTCAGCATTTTTCTGAACATGGCAAATGATCCTTTGTCATTGGTTATGTGGTCTGTCGTACCTGAATCAAGAATCCAAGAGGGATTTGAATCAGTTAACCTGACAGTAGAGGAAACTAAAGCTACTATTACATATCCAACGTCGCATACCTTGACAGCATGCGATTTGCTGGACCCAGCCCCATCACTATGCGGCGCGGGCTGGAATCCCTCCAAACAATCTCCGATTTTAACTGGAGTTTGCCTTGTTCAGGCTTCGTCGACATTTTACCGTCTACAGCCTGTTGTTTCTTTCCCTTGCTCTTTTTCCTCTTCTTCTGTCCAGCAGGTTGTCCTGGCATTTTGGTTTCTCTCGTTACCGATGCCAATCGAGCTTCTTCCATCTCGATTAATTTCATGACAGTTGGGAGATCCAACACTGAGCTGCATATAGTCAGTAAAGTCCTAGTTTCTCTCCAGGACTTCGGGAGAATTCCGATTATGGCTTGAATTTTCTCCCATTCAACCATCTGACTATCTTCATAAAGTGGTTTGATCATGTTAAGGAGATGGTACACCTTTTCAAGCACACCAGAGCTATTACACTTTAGACATTCATCCCAAGAGGGTATAAGTGGGTGCAGTGTGACTGCTAAGCCGTTTACGTATTTCAGGAATTGGGCATCCCAGATATCCTTTGTTGCCGGAATATCCTTATACTCCTTTTCGATGTGCGAAAACATCTATGACAGTAATATCTCATTCGCCCTCTTGTCATCCTGCTCCCACTAGAAGTGGGCATATGCTAATTCGGTCAGACCCGCATTTGGACAGTTCATCGTCTTCCGAATATGGTCTAAGAGACCTTTATCGCCCAGCAGATCATTGATACGTTTGCACCACAAGTCGTAGTTCATCTCATTCAAAAGTTCATTAGCTAATAATGAATCCATCTGTGCAGGTATTCGACACTAACATATTGACAATCATGCATAATCATGGAGAAAATAACATTTTGGAAAAAGAATTGCGTACATCGGATATCTATGAGATAGAAGGCAAAAAATAATGATTCTTCATACATCTAACCCAACCGACCGACAGTAAACCGAGGGAAGAGGGGGTCGTGAAAAAGTTCACATTACCGTCGTCTTCTTTCTAATAGATTGGTCTTTTAAAACGGTTTAATCGCATTTACTGGAACGGGAGGTTTTAAAGCACCCGATCTTGGCTTTCCCAAGGCCCTTTTGAAACTTTTTCGAGGATTTCTAGTTTGCACAAACAATTCTACTACACAAGTAAATCATCATGCGCATATCATATCCAAGAAACAAACCACAAATCATGCACACGTGTCATGCGTCTAATATTCCGAGGAACTCATGCTTGCATATATAATTCTACTGCTTAAGTAAATTAATACATGCAAATACATCCTCAACTTTCATGCATACGCATCATGCGTGATCACACCATACAAACATGCATATTTGGCGGCTGATATTCGGTTTTAAAAAAAATTGGGGCTGAATTGCATTTCATGCTATCAATCAAGCATGCGTACTTCTAGAAATGAATCATAGGCATTTGCAACCATCACAGCATGTTTATCCTAGTGCACAACTCATTAATTGAAACCCAGGGCTCAGCCCACAACATGTAATATCCAGCTAGTTTGACATAGTCAAGACAACAAATCTAATCATGCAATATTATCAATTATATAACAATTGCAATTAAGCCCACTTAGTGATCTAGTCCCAAAATCATGCATTTTCGATATCCATTCTCATAATCGAAACTAGGCATCAGGTTTAATTAAAACGTGAAATTATTAAACCTATAAGCACTATGTAGGTAATTTTTAAAGTTCGAAAACATTTGGATTTAAAAATTTGACAATCCTATTTTATTTTGACTTGGTTCGGTTCAGTCAAAAATCCAGTTCGGTTCAGTTCGGGTTCAGCCGGTCCGGTTCGGTTCAATTAAAAACGGTTCGGTCGGACCGGTTCGGCTTAAAATATGAATTCGGTTCGGTTCTTCACGCAAACCGGGTCGGTTCGACCCATTTTAGTTTCCCTTATCCGACCCGACCCGAATGGGTCGGACCAATTGAGAAAACCCAGTTTTGTTTACCCGCACCGATTTAGATCCATGGAACTCGAATCGGTTGACCCGTTCGATCCGGTTCGGTTCCCTTGGTTTTTCGGGTTGGTTGGCCCAACCCGGATGTTCTAAATTGGACCGGTCCATTACCCATAGGGTGCGGTCGATATTGTGATTTGTGGGCTAACTACGGTTTTAAAATCCACCAAAAACTTAAGTTAGCCACCAAATAAAAGTTAATTATAAAATAATTTCGAATATTTGCACATATATATATAAAATTCGGTAAAAGTATATATATATATATATATTTACTGTCAAGATTATATATTTAGAGATATATAATCAATTAACAATATATATACATATATATTTGGCACAATTAAATATATATATATATATATTATTTTATTGTCAATATTCTGTATTATGGATATAAAATCTATAAAAAATATATTTTCTCAATCTTTAGGTAACTAATAGATATCAATATTATCTACATCCCTAAATTTGTGGTAGATATATTGATAGTTTCTATCAACAATTATCTTGTGAACCTAACCCTAATTTTGACCTAATTCACCTAGGCAAGAATTTCGGCCGAATTATGTGTAAATTTTTCTGAAATAATTTCTCCACCTTAGGGTTACTTGTTGACTAAGAAATTAAAATTTTCATCTTGCACACCTAGAAGTGGTTCGGCAGAAACATCTAATTAGGGTTAGTGGTCAAATTTCAAGATCAAATCTTGCTAAAATCAAGAATTCAATGTTTAATTTTGGTAAAAGTCACATTTTTCTTGAAGATTACGAACATCAAATTTTATAATGAACATCATGTAAATTTCGACCATGGTGATTGTAAAAATCGAAAATTTTAAAATTTTAACATTTAAAATTTCGGCCGTAATTTGTAATTCAAGAATGCCAATTTTATCAAAATCGTGAACTCCCTAACACAGACTCTGATACCACAGTAGGATTACAGGGCTAAATACAATGGAAACAAAAACAAGATACATGCTTGGTAACTAATACGCATCGGAAGATAGTGCATATACCTACTTTGTTTTCCTTGTACCTTGGATCGCTTGAGAGGAGTTCTCGATTTGCAGGACGGTTCCCGTAAAGGTTCCTGTTAGAGAAGCCCTACACGGATTATGCTCCACAACAAAGCCTCAGTCGATTTTTCACAGGGATCGATAAATGGAGTAAATTGGTTGACACAATTTGGCACATCCTTGGCAACATATGTGGTTCGGCCGCAGCCTCTAAGTAATGAGGATGAGGGTTTTCTTTGTCTCATTACAAAGGAAGAAAGGGATTAATTGATTAACCCTAAACCAATCCTAACACTCCCTATTTATAAGAGGAGCAAAGTGGACAAAAGTCCACTTTGCCCTCATGTGTATTTCGGCCGGCCAAGCTAGAAAAAAGAGTCCAAATTTTGGGCCTCTCATGTCAATTGAGATTTTAGGTCTAGCCCAAAATTCCTAATGTGATATTACCCAACTTCTTAGGTACCAATCTCTAATTAATGGGCTCTCAATTAGGGCGGCCCATTATCCAAATGCTAACAGGATATACCCAACTCCACGGAGTGGACTTTGATGAGACTTACTCATCGACTATGCGTTACACCTCCGGGCCATTTTGGCCATGTTGCTAGCCTCGATCTCAAGTTGCACCAGATGAATGTTAAGACGGTCTTCTTTCATGGAAACTTGGAAGAAGAGATCTCCATAGAGCAACCAGAGGGTTTCTCAACCCCTTTGAACGAACGTAAAGTTTGTAAGCTCCAAAGGTCGATCTATGGTCTTAAACAATCGTCTAGACAATGGTACCGCCGGTTCCACGAGGAAATCGTGGGCAACAGATTCGTGAATCTTAAAGAGGATTCATGCGTGTACACTAAGACTTCAGGGTCAAAGTATGTCATCTTTACGTTATAACTTGATGATATACTTATTGACTGGGACGATATGAGTTACTTGAAAAAGTCAAAGTCTTAGTTAGCATTTGTTACACTTGGGCATTAATATTGCTAGAGATCGTGGTTCTCGTAGATTATGTCTTTCTCATGAAACCTATATCAACAAATTGTTGAGCATGTTCAGTCTCTATGATGGTAAACCTGTGGATACACTGGTTGTATACGGGAGTGCACTGTCCAAGTGTGATGGCCCAAAGAACCTGGTAGAGCGTGAACATATGAAAAGTGCAGAGTACTTCAGTATGGCAGGAATTCTGATGTATGCAATACAATGCACTCGTCTAGATATCTGTTACGATGTGGGATTAGTAGCGCGTTTCCAATCAAACCCCGGTAACCAACATTTGAAAGCCGTCAAACAAATTATGAGGTATCTAAAAGGTACAGCAGACTACGGACTGTGTTATGAGGTAAGTAAGCTTGAATTGTTAGGATATAGTGACGCCGACCATGGTGGTGATCTAGATGATCGTAAATCCACCTCCTGAGTGTTTCTCCTTGCTAATGCGACCATCTATTGGATGAGAATGAAGCAATCATGTGTTGCACTTTCTACAATGGAACATGAATTCGTAGCTCTCTCAAAGAATGCACAAGAGTCTGTCTGGCTAAAGAGACTCTAGACCGCCTTGCTTGACGTCGTGGACGCGGGTAAACCTTTCCTCATTTACTCAGACAGTCAAGCAGCAATGGGGGCAATCAAGAATCCGAAGTACCATAGTTGGACAAAACACATTGATATACAATACAAATATGCGTGGAGTGTGGTAGAAGACACGCTGATCACAGTTGAATTCATGCCTTCAGAAATATGGTTGTGGATCCACTGACCAAACCCTTAAGCAATGATGTTTTCGAAAAGAACGTAAAAGTGCTTAGCTTGCGTACGATTTAAAAGGCTTGTATTGTATGACAGTAACATTTTTGGATTTGAAGTACATTTTGAATAAAATAATTTATATTTGAGTTTATGATATTTAAGACGTTATAACGACAAAATTACATAGGATGAACGGTCTATAAACTAGTCGTTGGAGCGTAATACCACCTAATAAAATATGTCGAATGTGGATTTTGCAACGTCATACGGGCACGGTCGTCTTGATGGAAGGGAAACCTCAGCCCTATCAAGACTGGCTAAGAGCCATGGTAATTCGAAAAAGAAACATGGTTATGCAAAACGATCATTTAGTTTCGGGGTACACGATATGATCAAAGTTTTGTAGATCGCCGTGACGAACTCTGTTCGTCTACCTCCACATTTTGGGCTAGATGAGAATCTATGATAGCATATGACGTTCCCACTCCTGATATAAAATAAATTCAGGTTATGCTATCGACACGCACTTCATACTACGCGTGTCATGTTCGACCACGGGGTCAGGCTCGGTTGTGTTAGGAATCTTTCAAGATTCTGAAGGACACAAACTTCTTCAATTTGAGCGTGTGACTGATCCCGGGTTCCTGAATGAAGTACCACCCGAAGTACCCTTACCACTCGGAACTCATGTCCAATGTTGGGCTCAATGTTCGGTTTCGAGTGTACGAGCGCAGCGCCCGAACAAAAAGGTCAAGTGACCACGTTTTGGATATTGGTTTAGTTTGACTAAGTACATGAGCGATGGGGATGGTCTTGCACATTTATAATTCTTCGACTCTTGTTTTCACTAGGTGGACACTAGCCGGATATTAGTTGAAGGTTGCGAATACTTGTACTGATTCCTTGGAGAAGTATTCCTTTGTGGAATCTAGGCATTTGGAGAATAACAGTTGACCAGGGGTACAACGCGGCACAGAGAAAGCACAGGTTGGGAATCAACGTTCCGCGGACGCTACAACACTCTTAACCGATGAGTAGCACGAAGTTCGTTGTGTCTACTGGTCGCGCGGAAAACCTCGTATGAAAAATGCGGAAACTGGATTGGATCGAAGAATAAGTATTGATGTGTTGGTCGACAACATATTAATAGACACCCTCCCATTCCGTCGAGTGGGTGTTGCTGGCATTTAGAGTAAATGGGCTGCCGTAATAGGAGCACATTAATATAAGCCCAACATGATAAGTCTAATTTCGGGTATGGCACATAAAGGGTTTCAGGTAAGGCCGAAATCCCCATGGGCTATGGGCGGCCCAAAGTGGCCGGCCGAATTTAGACATATGGTGTGGCCGAAACATGCTTAAGCCCTATGTGGGTTTTGCTCACCTCCATCCTCTTATAAATAGGAGGTGTTAGGGATTTCTTGGGGTTTATCACTCTCTCCCTTTAACTATAAGAAAATAAATTCCCTCTCCCTATTTCTCTATAGGTTCGGCCGAACCAAATATAACACCCAGTAGGTACCAAATTGTGATAATCAATTCACCCTGGAGATCCATCCAGCTATCGCATTGAAGAGGCTTTGATGTGGAGACCATTTCCTGCGAATTGCTCCTTAACCAGAATTCGAGTAGGACACCGTCTGGTAGATCGTGAACTCCCTCGTGACGTCCTTGGGCTACGAAATTCATAATTTCATAATAGGTATGTGAACTCTTGCGCTGTGTAATTAGTTTACCTACATTTACCTGTGATTTGATCCATATTATTTATCCCCTAGAATCGAACAAGTTGAACTAATTATATATATATTTCATTCAGAAACTAACTGAACATTATTATATACCACTATAACTATATATGAAACTAAGTATATTATACATGATTTGTATTACTAATTTTTTTAACACATTTGTAACAACTAATAATGATAGTAAAAGTTTTAAAACCATAAAAATTAACTTGACTATCATTAGCTGAAATTAAATTAATAAAATCATATATTTAATTTTATAATTAACTTATAGTAAGTTTAATTACTTTATAAATATATTTATTATAAATTTAAATTAATCTTATTAATTTAAAATAGTACATATGATTTTAAGTTATAATTTTTTTTTTATTTATTAAAGTGGGTTAAAGGTACTTTTCATACCACATGTTTGACCGAATGTGGCTTTTAGTACTAGATGTTTAGTTTTGTATACTTTTGGTACAAGATGTTTGAAAAAATGTGGCTTTTGGTACATCTCTTAGTTGGCCGTTAGTTTTGGCCGTTAAAATACATGTGCATGTCACGTGATCGACTCTAAACTTTTAATTTTGTTTAATTTAGTCCCTCAAATATATTCATAACTTTTATTTTGTTTAATTTAGTCCTAAAGCTTCAAAATCGAACCCAATCGGGACCTATCCCCAATTGGGTAAATTTGACCCAAATGGGGCTATGTCAATTGAATTCGATTGATTTAATTGGGTCCGATTTTGAAGTGTTATGACTAAGTTAAACAAAATAAAAGTTAGGAATATATTTGTGGGACTAAATTGAACAAAATTAAAAGTTTAGAGTCGATCACGTGACTTGCACATGTCATTTAACGGCCAAAACTAACGGCCAACTAACGGATGTACCAAAAGCCACATTTTTTTAAACGTTTGGTACCAAAAGTATACAAAACTAAACATCCAGTACTAAAAGCCACATTCGGTCAAACATGTCGTATGAAAAGTACCTTTAACCCAAATAAAATTATTGTACTATAAGATTTTCAAGTTTGTACGTATCCTAATTATGTAATGGTAATTTAAAAATGAATATTATATTTTGCGCAAAGCGCGAATTTATTCACTAGTATATATATATATATATATATTTATATAGATTCAGCATGAGAGAGAGTATAACACTCTCCAAGTCGCGCCACGGCATCAGCTAAGCGAGCTTCTCTTAGCATGTTGGGCTTATATTATTGGGCTCTCATTTACGGCGGCCCATATTCACCAAATGCCAACAACTCCCACTCCCCGGAATGGGATGGTGTCTATTAATATGTTGTTGTCC
The DNA here is from genome assembly GCA_036873135.1 of Clarkia xantiana subsp. parviflora. Taxonomy (NCBI): domain Eukaryota; kingdom Viridiplantae; phylum Streptophyta; class Magnoliopsida; order Myrtales; family Onagraceae; genus Clarkia; species Clarkia xantiana. Next base: position 18,848,104 of record JAPTYO010000005.1, read on the forward strand.
AACACATCAATATCCATTCAATGATTCAATCCAATTTCTGTATTGTTCATACGAGGTTTGCCGTGCGACCAACATACACAACAGACATCGTGCTACTCATTCGTTAAGAGTGTTGTAGCGTCCGCATAACGTTGATTCCTAATGTGCCTGCAAATACCCATGGTATACTCAATTGATTCAATCAAACAAGTGAGTCATTCATCATCAGCAAACCATGAGATGGAATACCTCTTCATAATTAAAAACATTCTCTTCCATATAGACCTTTCAGCTGGAAGGTCTCGACCGGCTTTTACACCAGCATCCATGGTCAGAAGTGCATCATACTCAATTAAGACATTTCTTGCTTCAGAAGCACATCCTCCACCGTAGCAGATGCGAAAGGTATACCAAGTTGTAATGCATAATAGATATGTTTGCAAGCTTCAGCAACCTCAGGAGTGAGGGTTGAGAGAATCACCATTCTTGCTTCCAGATCATCATAGAACATTTCTCATTGGCTTCGACACGGATTACTATATTCATCTGTCATTGTTTTTTCATCTTTCGCATCTATACAATGTTAACTTTCTCTTGCAATGAGGAGGTCCTTTGCATATGCACTCCAAGCATTATAGTTCATACCATCATGATCGAGTAAAGAAACACACTTTACCGGCCATCTATATTTACATATTGATAATCATGCGACAATCAGGTAGACAATAACACTTTGAAAAAGAATTGCATAAATCAGATATCTATGAGAGAGAAGGCGAATGCCAATGATTCCTCAGTCATCTAGTCATTCTGACAACCAGTAAACAAATGGAAGGAGGCCCTGAAAGAGTTCACATTTCCGACGTCTCCTCTCTAAAAGATCAGTCTTATAAAATGGTTTAATCGCTTTCACCAGAATGGGGAGTTGTAACATACACCTGATCTTGGCTTTCCCAATGCGCTTTTTAAAATGTTTCGAGGAATTCATGTAAGCATACACAATTCTACTACACAAGTAAATCATCATATGCAACCACATCCTCAAACAATCATGCATACGTGTCATGCGTCTAATGTTCTGAGGAACTCATGCTTGAATATATAATTCTACTACACAAGTAAATTATCACATGCGGCTACATCCTCAACATTCATGCATTCACATCATGCGTGATCACACCATCTCAAACATGCATATTTGGCGACTGAATATCGATTTCAAACATCTGGGGCTGACTTACAATCCATGCTAACAATCAATCATGCGAACTTCTAGACATGGATTCTAGGCAATAGCAACCCATCGCAGCATGTCTATCCTATTACGCAACTCATTAATTGAAATCCAGGGCTCAGCCCACAATATGCAATTTCCAGCTAGCTTGACATAGTCAAGACACAATTCTAATCATGCAATAATATCAATTAATATAGCAAATGCAATTTATCCCACTAAATGATTCAGTCTCATAATCTTGCATTTCCGAGATCCATCCCCATAATTTAAACTAGACATCAGGTTTGATTAAAACGTGAAAATTTCAAACCTATTAGCGTTGTAGGTAATTTTAAAACTTCGAAAACATTTGGATTTTAAAATTTGACCATCCTATTTTCAGTTGACTTGGGTCGGTCCGACCAAAATGGTCTGATTCATGTCAATTCGGGCCGACCGGTCCGGTCTGATAAAACCGGTCTGATCGGACTGGTTCGGTTTAAATAGCAATTTGGTTCGGGTTTCACGCAAACCGAGACAGTTTGGTTCGACCCATTAGTTTCCCGGTCCGACCCGGATGTGTTGAACCGATTGAGAAAAATTGGGTTCGGTTGACCCGTGGAACCCGATCTGGTTCAGTTCAGTCGACTCGATTCGGCAGGTTCAGGTTCATATGATTATCCGGGTCATTCGACCCGACCCGAATGTGCAAATTGGACTGGCCCATTAACCCTATAGGGTTCGGCCAAAATATACTTGTGGGCTAAGTAGGCTTTTAAAATCCACTAAAAACTTAACTTAGCCACCAAGTAATATTAATTCTAAATATAATTTCCAATATTTGCACTATATATATAAAGATATTTTCGGCACACACACACACACACACACACACACACACACACACACACACACACACACACACACACATATATATATATATATATATATATTCAGGGTTCTATATTAGGGATATAAATCTATCAACAATATATTTTCTCAATCTTTGAGAAACTAATATCTATCAATAATATCTAACATCCATAAAATCATGCTAGATTATATCGGTAATTAATGTCACAATTATCTTGTGAATCTAACCCCAATTTCGGCCAAATACATTCTTGATGTGCCGAAAATTTAAAAAACAAAATTTACAAGTTTCGACCGAAATAAACAAAACGTTAGGGTTAGTGGTCGAATTTCTAGATCAAATTTTATCAAGATCAACAATCCAATGTTCAATTTTGATCAAGGTCACGTTTTTCTTGAAAATCATGAACATTGGTTTTACAAAAAAACACTTAATTTCATGAATATCAGATTTACTGAAAAACTCAAGAACACCACTTTTATCAAAATCACGAACTCCCTACACAGACTCTGATAACACTATTAGAATTATAGGGATAATTACTACGGATTAAAACACATGTACATGCCAGGTAAACTAATTACGCAGCAGAAAAGGGGCACATGCCAGTTTCTTGCTTTCCGTAGACCCAAGATCTTGAGGGGAGTTCGCGGTACGCCGGATGGCTCCTGTAAGGATTCTTGTTAAAGAATCACCTACACGGAATGGTCTCCACTGCAAAGGCTCTTTCAATTCTTCGGCAGGATGAATCTCCGGGATAATTGCTCAAAGCAATTTGGCACCTCCTTCTCTAGGGTGGTTCGGCCGAAACTCGTGGTGTCAGGGAGGAGGGATTTCTTCAGTCTCAACTAAAAGGAAAAAAGTGATTAACCCTAAATAAACCCTGACCCTCCCTAAGAGGAGGAGGGAAAAACCCACCTCAACCCTAATAGCAAGTTCGGCCGGCCACATTAGTAAAGGGGAGGCTTAATTTTGGGTCTCTCATGTCAATTAGGATTTTAGGTCAAGCCCAAAATCCTTAATGCGACATTACCCAATTACTTAGGTGTTGAGCTTATATTAAAGGCATCCTATTACGGCGTCCCATTCACCAAATGCCAACATTAATTACGCAGCGGTTAGCCCAAGATCGTGAAAGGGAGTTCGCGGTCCGTCGGACGGCTCCTGTAGGAACTCTGGTCAAACAATCACCTACGAGGAATGGTCTCCACAACAAAGCCTCTTTTCAATTCGTCAACAGGATGGATCTGTAGGGTAATTGCCCGAAGCAAATTGGCACCTCCTTGCTATAAGGTTCGGCCGAAACTAGTGTCTATGGAGGAGGGATTTATTTTGTCTCAACACTAAATAGGAAGAGTGATTAACCCTGAATAAATCCCTGACACTCCCAAGTTTCGGCCAGCCACATAAGGTAAAGGGGAGGCCTAATTTCGGGCCTCTCATGTTAATTGGGATTTTAGGCCTAGCCCTAAATCCTTAATGTGACATTACCCAACTAATTAGGTTTTGGGCTTATATTAAAAGGCTCTTATTATGGTGGTCCATTCACCAAATTCCAACATGTGTCGGATCCCAAGTTTTATTTGACTAGGTAAAACCACATTTTCTTCAAACATCAATCTCACGAAGTGACAGTTGATGGGTATACGTCTGATTCGGGTTCGTTTTATATATTCGGACTTCGTTTACACGTCAAACCCACTAACGGCTTCAAATTATTACACGCGAGCTTAAAACTGTTCGGAACGCTCGCGTACGCGTTTCAGAATGAAGACTCGTTCGGATTGTCACCACAATCCGGACCGGGTCCGGATAGTTGCGACGACCCAGACCAGACCGGATTGTCGTAATACCTTGGTGTGGTCCGGATTGTCCCCCCCTCGGTGACACGCAAACCACTACGTATGCACGACACGTGCGGGCCTTCCTGATGTCAACTTAACTCTCGTCCACGCCCGGTTCATATTTTACATTAAACAGGTGTCAGACCATTCAAAACCGGGTTCGGGTTTAAGGTGCCTCTATTTAAGGGAATCTACCCAACCATTTCAGATTCACAACTTAATTTTACAAGGGAACTCTGACTTCTCTCTAGATTTCTCTCTCTAGATTTCTGATTTAAGCATCAGAGAGAGTTCATCGCACTGCACCCCCCCTCATCTATGTGGTGTGCGATATTGCCCCCGTATAGGTCTCAGGAGGAATACGCATAGCGACCCCACGATCCAACAACCCGACTACCTACAACACGTTCAGACATATATACGAGGACCCGACACCCCATCAAGTCCGGGTCCCAACATTTTGCCATCGTCCGCGAGATTCGAACGAATAAGCACTCGCTTACCAGCAACAGGTATATGGCAAAGAGAAAGACTACCATGGTAGAGCCTAGCAAGGTACCATCAAAGAAGAACCAGGCAGGTCCTTCAGAAATCCCAGAAGTTGTATCCACAACTTCCTCAGAACAAGCTCCCAATGCTCGATCAGAGCACACGACTCAAACCAACCAACCCTCGCCAGGGTTCAAACGAAGAGCACACACAGAGGATAAATAACCTTATGGAATGCTGGCTGAAAACCAGCAACCTCAGGGTGTAGGTACTCAAGCTGTCCAGGCCGCTCCCACCATAATGCCTGCAATGATGGAACCAATGGAAGAGCTCCTTACCTTCGGAGAAACTTTAAGGAACCAAGGCTATACGCATCCTCCACCACCACCTGCTCAAACATACCCTGTGTTGCGTCCTGGATGAACTGGGTCGTGGGGACGCGTATGTTTGTATGGTCGTGCGGGTTTTCGGGCTGTAACCCTTCGTCTGGAAGAGGTTTGGGCCACTGGCGAGTGTTCGCTTGACTCCCGTAAAGGTCTGTGTCTCAAGGTGGTTGTGTCTCAGGAGGCGGTGGTCTGTGCACAAATCCGGATGTCTAGGCGACGATTCCCGCACAAAGGACTAGTGCTAGCACGGAGGGGGGGGGGGGGTGGTGCTAGCGGAGCCCTCTCCGAAGCTTAAGTCACTATAGGGGTAAAAGAGTAATTTCTAGAGAGAGAATATTTCTAGAGAGAAGTCAGAGCTCAAAATACCAAAGTTGGGCAAATGAGAGGATGTGTGAAAATGGGTGGCCAAGGCCTCCTATTTATAGGCTTCCTTGGGACCGGACCCGGTTTTAAAGCGGTTTGATGACGGTTCAAGAAAATAAGCGGTAACCGTCACCCATATTGGCAATGCGCGAACTTGACTTCCCTACACGTAACGGTAATCGTGGAAACGGTAATCGCACGATACCCGCAGTGCAATCCGGACCTCGTCGAATTTGGGCAATTCGGCGAGGTCCGGATTGCTGCAAATGCAATCCGGAGGTCCGGTCCGGACGCGCGTAACGCACTTCCGGACCGTTTTGACCCTTTGGGAGACGTTTTCCGAGTCGAGATGTAATTTTGGCGTGTTCACGAGGCCCGAAATATAAATACGAACTCGAATTGGGCACATATCCATCACTTGCCCCCGAGTCAAGTAATGGTTAAAAACCTTTCTTGACTCTATTTTAAGTTAGGATACGTTTCCAATTTGAGCTTGACGCTAACCTTCCGGTTTTGATCGTTGGTCGGACGTAGACATCTTGATTTCGTCCGTCCTTTGATTTTCCGACCGAATGACTTTGTTTCCTATCATCACGGTTAGTGCAATAGGGAATGCGCATACGTAGCGTGCAAGTATGGTTATCGTTAGGGATATAAGCAATTAGTAATACATCATGCGAACATGCTTATATCAACATGCATGCACAAGTAACGGTCATGGCAAGATCGTAATTACGCAATGCAAGAAATATAAACCGTACGCTTCTAAAATGACTTAGCGATTATCAAAATATGAATCATGCGATATGGAATCATACGCGTATGATGACAGGTTTGATACGTGCAATGTCAAAATAATCATGTATGTAGAGATAAATACTTAGAGGAGGGCGGAGTATACCGTAAGTACTTGTAGGTGCATTACTCCTTTGATCCTTTTCATCAAGGAGTCTCTTGGAAGTAGTCGTTTGTTGTTTAGAGAAATATTTCCTTAAGTGTTGTCGTATTTGCTCTTCGCGGTTCGTCATATTGGTTGCATCGCTTGCATGATAGCTTTTTGAGATGTTGGTCCTTTTTACTGCACGTACCAACTTTGCTATGTGCGTTGACTTTAGCTATGCGCGTTGACTTTTGCTACGCGCGTTGACTTCTGCTATGCACGTTGACTTCTGCTATGAGCGTTGACTTTTGCTATGCGCATTGACCTTTGCTATGCGCGTTGACTTTTTCTATGCGCATTGACCTTTGCTATGCGCGTTGACTTTTGCTATGCGCGTTGACTTTTGCTATGCGCATTGACCTTTGTTATGCGCGTTGACTTTTGCTATGCGCGTTGGCGCTAATGGTTGAGCGTCAGGTATAGACTGTTGGGCATTGCCTGCAAGTATGCTAAAACACTTAGGAAATATTTAAGAAATATCTTAAACTTGTTACCATAGATGTCGTCGTATGAGCTTTGTCGATGAGCGTTGTAGGTGTGATTAGGAGGCATAGCTACTCGCTGTACGCAATCCATCTTTGTCGACATGTACGTACGTACATGGAAATAATTAGAAAATATTTTTCTCCTTGTCGACATGCATCCTTGGCGACATGTATGTACGTACATGGAAACACTTAGAAAATATTTTCCTCCTTGTCGACATGCATCCTTGTCGACATGTATGTACGTACATGGAAATACTTAGAAAATATTTTTCTTCTTGTCGACATGCATCCCTGTCGACATGTATGTACGTACATGGAAATACTTAGAAAATATTTTTCTTCTTGTCGACATGCATCCTTGTCGACATGTATGTACGTACATGGAAATACTTAGAAAATATTTTTCTCCTTGTCGACATGCATCCTTGTCGACATGTATGTACGTACATGGAAATACTTAGAAAATATTTTTCTCCTTGTCGACATGCATCCTTGTCGACATGTATGTACGTACATGGAAATATTTAGAAAATATTTTTCACCTTGTCGACATGTATGTACGTACATGGAAATACTTAGAAAATATTTTTCTTCTTGTCGACATGCATCCTTGTCGACATGTATGTACGTACATGGAGATACTTAGAAAATATTTTTCTCCTTGTCGACATGCATCCTTGTCGACATGTATGTACGTACATGGAAATACTTAGAAAATATATTTCTTCTTGTCGACATGCATCCTTGTCGACATGTATGTACGTACATTGTGTGTGCGTATTTGCCCCCGCACTTAGAATCTTTTCACCATCTCCGGCTATGTATGCTGTATCCATACGCTTGATGCGAACACAGGTTATATGCCAACTCCTGATAATATGCTGACACTTGGTTGTATGCCGACAGCTTGCGATATGCTGACTGTCATCCTGAGCCAAGTACTTAGAAAATATTCCACCATTGTAATCTTGTACGCTGCGAGTATGAGCTCGGTGTTGTCATGCAAGGTTAATGTGTTGAAGAGGTTGCCCCCCTTGCGTGATGCTTGTTACTTGTTGCACGAAGACTAATAAGTCTTGTACGTACGTGGTTATCTCACATGGAGCGTCTGTTGCATAAATGCTTGAATAAGTGTTGGTGCGTATTTGCGCATTGATTGGATTGTTGATAGCATTTTCCAGGATATCAGATCTTGCTGTCCTCTTGTCAGAATTAGTCTTCCCACGTTTGTTACCATGAGTAAGTCCACTATCTCCATCTTGATGGGAGAAAGCTTGTCTTTGCGGATAGCTGATGTGTATAGAAATCCATTTGTTGAGAGGAATGTCCATACAAGTGCCCCCGCTACTCTGGAGTCTTTGGACACGGTGGCAGTAAAGGGCTTGTGAGTAAGACGTCTCATTGTATTTTCTTTGAACTTGTTAATTTTTCAAGTTATCGCTGGCTGCAGTTTCTGTTTTTAGCATAATCTTCGAAAGATCCGACGCAGGGCGCGTCCCTCGAGCGATTCTTAGTTCTTTATGCTGAGCATGACCGTGCTAATTCCTTCTTGTGATAAAGGAAATAGAGTTGAAGGTTGTGCAGTGGTGTCTTCTGCCCCCCGGTCGAGGGACCGGCCCAAGGAAGAGCGTTACTCCTACCGAGGTAAGTATTTGTTGATTGCTGATTGCCGCCCTTATGTTGAAGAGCTATGTTGTGCTGAATGTTGAAACAATCATTCTTGTCGTGTCTTCTATGTGGATGACGACATTGCATTTGATGTTGACATTATGAACTCTTTGCCATAAGTCCTTAGAGATGATGTTGACTCTTGGTTGCTGTTGGGCTGTCTGCTTCCAGCATGTTGAACCCTTTGTGAACGGGTTGATGTTGATAATTCTTTGTTCATGCTTTTTCTTGCATGATATTTCGTCACCTGGACCTGTTTTCAATAATAATTATGTGATAACTTGTTAGTAATATTTCATACCTTGAGTTATCTATGATGTCCATATGCTTTGGACTTGAAAGATAGGATATATATCCTTAGATGATGAACATGATGTCCGTAGTTGCGACTGTACGTCGCACATTGTTAAGTGTTGTGATCGCCCCTCTTGGCTAGACTCCAAGGAATGGCGAGATGGGTAGAGCATAGGATGTTGCGACTTGCACACTGTAGGTTTTGTTTGGAGAAGACTGTGGCAGCTTCTGCTTGTTCCGCCGAGTCCTGTCAGAGATGATGGCATTCTTTAATATGTGCCATCTTTTGGATATGTTGAACTCGTTTCTGAGTCTGTTTGCCCCCCGGCTTCTATGTTTGGAGACTTGTTGTAATTGTTCCTTAGTTGTTGCTTACGACTTGTTCGGTTTGAACTACGTCGTTTGAACCTGCTTTATACATAGTAGTTTGCATGATAACTTGTTAGTAATATTTCATACCGTTATCACTTACTGTGTTTATTGAATGTGGATGACTAGTAACATAGACATAGTCCCCGCAGTCGTGACCGATAGCCACTTCTTGATTGATAAGTTGAGATGCTCTCCTGATTGCTTGCATGATGCATTATGCATATTGCCCTTCTTTCCTGAATAGCTTGCCGCTATATGTATTGCAACCTGCCAAGTATTTTTGCGTATAGAAATATTTCTCAACAAGTAGTGTATTTGAAAGGTGTTATCTTGGCTAAGCAAGATACTAGTTTATACCGTCTCTTAGTTCCACTCTAAGGGGACGTTGTACAAGACCGACTTGTAAATTTTATGAGTTTTAAACAGGGTGCGCACCTGCCAGCCTGTATCAACCCGCGTTGGGGAAGCATACGTAGAAACATTTTAGTATTTGAAAGGTGTTATCTTGGCTAAGCAAGATAACAGTTTATACCGTCTCTTAGTTCCACTCTAAGGCGACGTTGTACAAGACTCGACTTGTAAATTTTATGAGTTTTAAACAGGGTGCGCACCTGCCAGCGTGTATCAACCCGCGTTGGGGAAGCATATGTAAAAAACATTTTAGTTTTTGAAGAAGTATTTTGTGAACCCTAAAAAAGCTTGTTGATAAAATATTTGAAAAAATATTTTGGCATTGAATGTGATACACCAAAAAAAAAAACGTGTTGATAAAATTTTTGGAAAGGTGTTTGATACATAAAATATTTGATAAAATATTTGACAAAATATTTGGTAAAATATTTGACAAAATATTTGGTAAAATATTTGAAAAAATATTTGTGATACATGATTCCTGCGTCCAGGGACCATGTAACACTTTTTTGAAAATATGAATTGTGATGCATGCTTTATGCGTCCAGGAACCATGCAACACGGTTTGAAAATCTGTAGTACGGAATTGTCATCTAACCAGAGGACTTTTGCTGTATAAAGAGAACCCTGACAAGGAATTCGTAATATGGGATTGTCGTCTATCAACAGGACATTCGCCATAAAGAGTGAGCCCTTTAAACAGGAATTCACACTTGTTATAGTGTGGGGTCGTTGTCTAACCAGAGAACTTCCGCCACTTAAGGGATGATCAGTCCCGTATGCCCATCCTGTTCTGAATCCAGGGAATGGCTATGAACATGAGGATTTGCCTCTAACCAGAGATGTCACAGCATGTCATTTTTTAGAAGTAAACATGGGGCTTGTCTTTTAAAAAAGAGTATACCTCAACATGCTATTTTGATAGTAGGCCTTGGTGTTAATCCAAGATATTTTGATAATAGGTCTTGGTGTTAATCCAAGATATTGCTTGTAGTTGACGCCTCAGAATAGTCTTCGTTTTGATAGTAGGTCTTGGTGTTAATCCAAGATATTGCTTGTAGTTGACGCCTCTGAATAGTCGTCATTTTGATAAATAGTCCGCAGGTGGTCATTACAACATATAAGTTGATTGTGCTCATAGCTTGATGGCTTTGCGTTGCCGACACCTTCTTGAGATAGACGTCTATGTTATGAATGGAGAAATAAACTCCCTGGTTGTGTAGATGATAGATATGTTGGTGTTGTATACCATAAATCCCTCCTTGAACACAATGCTTAGCTTGTATTGTTGAAGTAGATTTTTGTGCTTAGGTTACTACTTGGCGTAATTCCTGAGTAGTAATCGTAGTGTAGCATGTACCTACGAGCAGATATTAGTTACTTAAGATGGAGCCCTTCCGAATGACCTAAGATGGAGTCTATTAGTTACTTTTGTCAGATAATCATAATTTTTATAAGTTTGCAAAGGTATGAAGTCATGAAATTTTCTTTTTAGTTATGCATATAATAATTAAAGTAAAGGAATCTGATACAAGGATTCCTTGTTTGTGTAGGAAACTTCCCTGAGTGCGGATACGATAGGTGTAGATCATGATAGGCATGTATATATGTTAGGTAGAATTGCCGAGCACTTGTCAGCTTGGTGCCCCCCAAGTCGCTTGGCAGTTGTATGGCTGTTTCCTGATTGTTTATATTGTTTCATCTTCTAATAGTGTATGATCTGTCCTTTTGTAATGCCCCCGCCTTGTTTATTATTGCGACACGATTTTTAGTCTTGCGCGTATAAATGCTTGAGACTTTGTGTTGTTGACGCGAGTAATATGTGCGTAGTTGTTACTTGGCGTTATTCCAAGGTAATATGCGTCATAATAATGTACCTACGAAAGTAGATTTAACCTTTGTTAGATATTTAGAGTTCGCACAACGGATTACAAGAAAGCGTCTATTGATCACTTCTTTTGAAAATTACTGAGGCTAGTAAGCATGAGTTGTACTTAATCTTTAAAAGATTTAACATAGATATGCGAAAAAGGAGATAAGGAAGATAAAGGGATTGGTGATGTGTTTGACGTCCTCATAGGTGATTTGTTGGCTAGTTGATTCTGCCACGTGCCACATAGTTTCTCAATGCATCTAGCGTGTTGAGCTCTTCAATCTCCCCTTTTGGGGATGGACAAAAGTTGATGTCATGCCCCCAAGTTTTACTTTGCTTGTATTGTTCTTCAACATCTTTGGCAAGGAAGGCAGTCGCTGACTCAAGTGGGCGGTGAGGTTTGTTTTCTGGGAGTTTGAGATTTGCTTCTTCTGCATCCATACTCCAAAGAATGTACAAATCGTCACAATTGGTTCCATAAGTGACGTTGTTTTTCTGGGGTTTGGCGATAGGTGGATTATCATCCGCCTTTTCTTTTCCCTTGCCTTTTTCTGAAGACTTCACACGAGGCTTCCTTTGATGCTTATTGCCATGGTCGATATACTTCATCATTTTTCCTTCTAAGATCAAGCTGTTTACATGAAATCTTAAGCTGACACAGCTGTCTGTTTCATGGCCATATACTTCGTGATTCTTGCACCATTTGCTTTCATCTATTCCCAATGGGCCACTGCGGAATTTAAAGGGTTTTTTCCACAGCTTGGTCTCCTTCATTTCTTTCAGGATGATAGACAACGGTGTGTTCAAAGGAAAACATTTGGCGAGTTTGGACTCTTTGATCCTTTGGTCATCTGACTGGAATGGTCTCTTTTGTTGCGGTTTTCTCTTTTCCCAGGAAACGTGTATCTCTTTTTCAATTATTGCCTTAAAGGTTCTTTTTGTCAATCCCGTGATTGGGACGTCGTCGTCACTAGCAGGTTTTTTCCGTCCCTCCTTGTGACAGATTTCAGCATCGTCTTGGCTTGTCCTTGTGGAAGGACCTTCTTTGTGTTTTTTGGATGACTATGCTTGAGTCTTCTTTAGAGGGCTGTCGCCTTGATCGGTGGATTGCTTTAATTTGCCTTTGAGGACGAAGCTATTAATACGGAAACGTAGGCTGGCACAACTGTTCGTCTTGTGGCCGAAGACCTCATGGTATTCACACCACTTGTTTTTGTCTTTCCCCAACGGGCCGTTTCTGAAATTGCTCGGTGCTTTCCACATTTTTGCATCCTTCATCTCTTTCAATATTTCGGACGATGGGGCTTTCAAAGGAATGCAGTCAGTGAGGTTTACTCCTTTTGGCTTCTGGAAATTTCCTTGAAGAGGTCTTCTTGGCTGAGGCTGCCAATTTTTTCCCTGCTGACCGCTTGATGGCGGTTTTGCTTGATTCTGCTTTGGTGGTTGTTTCTATGCCTCGTTTTGGTGTTGTGCTATCACGTACAGGTTGCATGAGCGTGCAGCTTCGTGCCTTGGCTGTTGGTACTGGAAGGTACCTTCCGTGCATTGCCTCTCTATTCTTTGGTGCAGTGTGTCTTGATGACTTGTGAGTCGAGACTTTGTCCCTATCGTCTCAACTTGTCCATTGATTGGAGGCAGAGGAGGTGACAGGTTAACACCTTTGTATTGGAAGGCTTCTTGGTTGCATTGTGCGGAGAATGCATTTCTTGTTGGAATGAAGAAAGCATTGGATGTGGCAACAGGAATGTGGAAGGATCCAAGTTGTCTTTTTATCGGCTTCTGCGAGGTTATGGGCAAGGCGTTGTGGTATGCGATGTGCTCCTTGTCTTTTGATGATAAATCAATGACATCGTCAAAGGCGGCATCCTTTATGTCAACATACTCCAAGTTAGTGTCATCGGTCTCGTGCATTGACTTTGCGGTATGGTAGCTTTTTGTTCGAATCACGTAGACGACGCCAATGTTGCGTCCTGGATGAACTGGGTCGTGGGGACGCGTATGTTTGTATGGTCGTGCGGGTTTTCGGGCTGTAACCCTTCGTCTGGAAGAGGTTTGGGCCACTGGCGAGTGTTCGGTTGACTCCCGTAAAGGTCTGTGTCTCAAGGTGGTTGTGTCTCAGGAGGCGGTGGTCTGTGCACAAATCCGGATGTCTAGGCGACGATTCCTGCACAAAGGACCAGTGCTAGCATGGAGAGGGGGGGGGGGTTGTGCTAGCGGAGCCCTCTCCGAAGCTTAAGTCACTATAGGGGTAAAAGAGTCATTTCTAGAGAGAGAATATTTCTAGAGAGAAGTCAGAGCTCAAAATACCAAAGTTGGGCAAATGAGAGGATGTGTGAAAATGGGTGGCCAAGGCCTCCTATTTATAGGCTTCCTTGGGACCGGACCCGGTTTTAAAGCGGTTTGATGACGGTTCAAGAAAACAAGCGGTAACCGTCACTCATATTGGCAATGCGCGAACTTGACTTCTCTACACGTAACGGTAATCGCGGAAACGGTAATCGCACGATACCCGCAATGCAATCCGGACCTCGTCGAAATTGGGCAATTCGGCGAGGTCCAGATTGCAAGCAACCCGGACGTCCGAGTTTCAAATGCAATCCGGACCTCCGGATTGCATTTGCAATCCGGACGCGCGTAACGCACTTCCGGACCGTTTTGACCCTTTGGGAGACGTTTTCCGAGTCGAGATGTAATTTTGGCGTGTTCACGAGGCCCGAAATATAAATACGAACTCGAATTGGGCACATATCCATCACCCTGCAGCTGGGACAATGTCTCATGACACTCCCCAAAGAAAAGCTTCAATGCAACAGGAAAGAAAGCCTCCGACTGCAAACCCACATTACTACAACTCAGAACTTCAAGGATCCCGCTCAAATGCAACCTATTTTGAGAGGCCATACCCTGCCGAGTCATTGAAACAACCAAGTTACATGAATGAGCAGCAAGACAGAGAGAGTTACCATTACCAACAAAGGTGGGGGCATGACAACAACAGAAACACAAACAGTATTTGGGGGATGCCGGAGAGGAACGACTACATCCCCATCACAGGACTAACTGCCAAGACCTTGGAGGCTCTCATAGACAAAAGTTGAAGAAATAAAAAATCCGACCTATGCATGTCTTAACTGATAGCGCAAGTCACCCCTTTAATAAGGAGATGTTGTAAGATCGGGTTCCAGGAATCCTAAACAACATAAGAATCGAGAAATACTCGGGAAAGGGTGATCCTATTGAGCACGTGCAGCAGCATGAAGCTTCATTGCTAGGGAGAACATCAAACCCAAACCATGTGGCGGTCACGTTCCCGCAAACCTTAACAAGTTCAGCGGCACATTGCTTTTTCTCCCTTCCTAAGGAAAGTGTTGGCTTCTGGCCATACCTAAAAGGAAAATTCATCCAGAGGTACATGGGTGAATGCAAGTTGCTCAAAATCTCAAGCGCAATAGACGATGTGAAGCAGCAATACGTTGAATCTCTAGCCGATTATTACATCCGTTTTAATCAGAACATCGCAGACATCCAGAAAAACCTGTCTGAAGACGAGATAATCAGAGAATTTATAAGGAAACTGGGCCACTTAGGATTCTCTTTGGGAGAAAAGATGTCGAAACGCCCGGTAGAAACTCTAGAGGAGTTAGCCTCGCGTGTTAAGGAATTCGTGGACCTTGAAAGGTTCAGAATCAATGCTAAGGAAAAGTTGAATGAAGAGTGTAACAAAGACAATAGCAACAAGGCTGTGCAAGAAAAACATCCCCAAGGAAATCAGCAGCAAAGGCAATGGCAACCACAGCCCAAACGACCCATCCAAGTTGTCTTCCAAAGACCAAAGGAGGTAAATGCTGCAAACCTCATTCCACTAAATGCTCTCATGACGATGATCTTAAAAGAGATGAAGGAAACTAATCTCTGGAAAGAGCTAAACAATTGGAAAAAATGCCCTTTGGGAAAATAAATTGAAAAGCGGTGTGAAAACCACGAAGTTAATGGGCATGATACCGACAACTGTTTCAGCCTAAGAATGCGCATCAACAATGTCATTCTGCGAGGGGAATTGAAACACTTTGTTGATCAAGGTGACAACATCCCTACAAAGCCTCAAGGAGAACCATCCATGAAGAACAAGGGAATAGAAAATATGCATGACAATCAACCTCCTCCTAAGCGAGGTGTGATATACGTCATACACGGGGGACCAGCAACTGGTGGCCAAGGCCCACATGCAAGGAACGTCTCTGCCTCATAGGCAGAGACACATCCCAAGTATGGTAAGCGACCAGGGGGTGCGCAAGAAGATCTTGTCATCGTGTTTTCTAAGGAAAACATGAAACACATTGTATACCCCCACGACTGCGCACTCGTCATTACCGTACCCATTGCAGATTTTGACGTCAAGCGAATACTCGTTGACGGCGGAAGCTCTGCTGATCTCTTAAAAATGCAGGTAATAGAGCAGCTCGGTCGCACAAAATAAGACTTAAGCCCAGGAATATTCCCACTTATAAGCTTCGCAGGCGCTGCGACATACCCCTTGGGTACAATCACACTTCCAGCAACACTGGGCTCGGGATGGACGAAGCTTGACATCAACGTCAACTTCATAGCGGTTGAAACCCTGGGGGCATATAATGGAATACTCGGTAGAAAAACGATCATTCCCTTCAAGATTGTGCCATCCACCGCACATCAAAAAAGGAAGTTCCCAACAAGGAACGGTGTTCGAGAGATGCTGGGTGATCAAACCGCAGCACGACAGTGCTACATAAACGCTTTAAGGCGTAAGCAACAAATCTCTATCGCCATGATAAGATGGGCATAGTCGAGACACAAGACACTCGCCAAGTCAAGGAAGAAAGGTTCAAACAACTCTACGCACCTGGATACATGGAAAACAACAAGCTAGTCCCTGCACTACAAAGTGTCTGGGACGTTAAACAAAGAAATGGAGAATCAACCTGGGATTACTTCAAGCGCTTTGCGCTGAACGCAGTCCTCATGGAGACAACAAGGGAGGAGGTGATCAACGCGTGTTTTATGAACGTGAATGCCCGATCCTTCCTCCTACTCAGAAGGATGTATGGTTGGAGGACCACTTACTCAATAAGTAACCTCAAAGAAAAACTGGAGAGAGCAATAAGCTGTGAACAAGAAATCGGGTGGAGCAAGCCACCCACAAGCGAGGAGGGGATACTCTTTCAGAGTTCAAGCAAGAATGAACTCAACGCTGCAAAGTATGCATTCACTCCTCTGAACACAGAGGTTGAAGAGCTGTTCATTAACATCCTGCAAAACAAGTTACCCTCTCCCCGCATGACACCAAACGCGTTCCTCGGAACCGACGTCACACACTGGTGCAAGTTCCACATCACTTGGGGACATAGCACCAACAACTACATCATGCTAAAAACTGAGATCGAATAATTGATTGTTTCCGGAGCACTCAAAGGGCGCGTGGCAATCAGCCACACTGCCGCGTGAAATTGCCAACTGGGGAGGTGGCAGACACATACCTCCCCCAACACTGCGTCACAAGCAGATTTACCAATCAACACTGCGTTACAAGCAACCTTATGCATCTATCTACTTTTAAGCTTTACTTTTCTAATTTGTTTATGCTTTCAGTAGGCTATTTACAAATGGGTGATCAGTTGACTCCATCTATCAAGCACTATACAAACGCCAAGAAAACTAATGAAGTTAATGTATTCTCGTAGGTACATTACTCTCCTACATTCCCTACTCTGGAATAACACCAATTAGTGGACTCTACACATTAAATTTGCACCAACAATATAAGCTATTACGCTTAACACAACATCAGGCTTACGGTATATGCCACCAACATGTCAATACTCGACATCAACAAAGAGTAACTCAATACCCTCTCTTGCGCGACATCTATTCTGTCTACTCTATACAACTAAATCCTGTATATTTTTCTAAGGATTACTTACAAATAACATGGCGCGACATCCCCGCTCGAGGGCAACCCCATGATTACAACAACCATTCTTTGGACTTTTCAACCATGAGGCGATCATCTACTACGAGGTGCGACATCCTCTTAACTAGGGAAAGCCCACACGTTTACATGGCGCGACATCCTCTTTACGAGGGCAACCCCATGACATCTTACTGTGGAAAATAACACCCAGTATAGATTACTAAACACTTGGGTGTGACTCACCCCCACAATACATGGTGCGACATCCTCTATACGAGGGCAACCCCATGAAACATGATGCGACATCCTCTTTACGAGCGCAACCCCATGAGAACCTACTACAACTCACAAGTAGCGTTCATTATTACGTACCACCCTTCTACGCCGGTAGGAGCGTATTCTAACATCCCCGCAATGCACAACACAGCGAAAAACACACCAAACCTACAAGTCGAGTCTTGTAAAATGTTATCTCGTCCGTAAACAAATAATGGAAACAAAACACTTCAACTAAGCAAGTAGTGTCTTGCCACAAACGTCGCCTTGGAATGGCCCAAGAGTAGAAAAAGCTACATGTCGTGTAATGCGACCTTGTACAGCCCCCTGGAGTAACCAGGTAGAGGTGTAGTAGCATCTCAAGGTAAATAACTGGTCTAGCCAGAAGAACGCCTCGCAACAACGATACGACGGGGGTACCCAAAATACGGAAAATAAAAAACTTTCAAATTGGCAAGTCGCGTCTTGCTATAACATCGATTTGGAACGGTCCAAAAGACGGTATAAACTACAAGGCGTATTACACGACCTCTGTCACGCCTTTGATTAACAAAGTAGAGGCGTACTAGCATCACAAGGCAAGTAACTGGATTAGCCAACAGAACGCCTTGCAACAACGTTACGCGGGGTGTTCCCAACTAACAGATGGAAAAACGCCCCAACTAACAAGTAGCGTCTTGTGACAACGTCACCTTAGAATGGACTAAGAGACGGTAAAACTAAGGTCTCACCTCGTCGAGATAACACGTTTACGTGTGAGCGTAGGTCTTGTGCATTACTGCTCACAAATGCCAAGTACAAGGACAATGGCCTTAAGCATTACTACACACAAATGCCAAGCGTCACTCTAAAGTCTTGTGCGTTACTACTCATGAAATACGGTAAGCATACAACACATGTGTTTCCCACATACTCACTACGCCATGCTTTGGTACAACCAAGAAGGGTGCGCAAGGCAGAGACATATGTCTCCTAACTACAACTATGGATGCTACATCAAATCAGATGACGAGTCTTAACTCTACTCTATAGTTCACACCACGTGGACAATCATGAAAGCAAAGGTATGGAATATTACTATCAAGTTATCATGCATTACTAAACTATTCAAGACGGCTATAATCGACAATGTCAAATATCAAAACATAAATATAAAAGGTTCAAAGGGAAAACACCCTATGTGCAACCTCAACCCGACACGGGGAGCCAAAACTATATACAAAGGTTTGATATAAAACCAACGATCAACCCGACGCCACGTCAGGAACATCGACAACACTAGAATCTCCGCATGCCTCGATAACAACCTCATCAAGAGGAGCACCCTCCACTATATTCAACTCTCCATCATCATCAAATACCAACTCATACTGGTAAGTATCAGCCACAACATCATCGGAGGCATTTTCCTCAACAACCTCAAGGGCAGGTGCCTCAGGAATCTGGGGGGCATCCGCCACAGCACACGGGGGAACAATCCCGTCTCTAAGAAGCAAGGCAGCCACATGCCCAGTGGCAAACGTGGCATATACACCCAACTGATCAAAGCACAAATCGGGGGCAACATTATATACTTGTTCAATAAAGCCCTCGATGGAGTCGTACAACAAGTCGTCAGCACCTACCCGAATCTCAGTCCTATAGGACTCCGAGTCTTTCTACTCCACCACACCATCAACCTTGCCTGCTACATAGGCCTTCTCCTCCACAGCTTGCAAGGCAAGGTCGTGCGCCTCGTTATCCTCAACAACCTTCTTTTGAAGGGCAACCACATCAGACTCTAGTGCAACAACTCGAGCATGACGGAGGAGGCTCCCGCCTCCAAATCAGCAACCTTCGAACCCAAGAAGCGAGCCTTCTCTTTCGATTTCTCCAGCTCACGACAAGCCATATCGCACTTCTCCTTGAGTGCCTTCTTCTCCTCCGTGAGTTCAATCACAAAGGAGGAAAGGTTCGCCATTTGCACATCAACCTATAATAATAACACAGGCATCAACAACAAACAAGTTGTAACAACACACACAAACATATATACAAGTTATAAAAAAGCAAGGATAAATACTCACAGGCGCAAGACAGGACAGCGCACGCTCAGCATACGAGTGCGCATCCTCAGGTTCGCTGGGACGAACCCTCCGATCCTCAGGAGGAATAATCTGCTGGAATAAACGTAATCCCACCTCGGGAGTTGTCAAGCTGACCTCTTGGGAAAAACGTGCCCCCCCCCCAACAGCAGCAGGTACTCACTGCCCACCAGTGATAGCGTCATTAGCAAGACGAACCAAGTCAGCTCGGGTAAGCGCAGCAAGAGGCACAGCACATGTGAACATACACGAAGATAAACAACAAGGCCTAAACATAACAAGTATAGTTGTGAGGTAAAGTCAAACAGTATACCTGCACGGAGAAGCCCCTCCTTCGACGTCCGATCCCTCGACTGGGGGGCAGACATAGCGGGCGTACGAGCTTGACCTCCAACTTCATTCCCTTTTCTAAGAGAATGAGTCTTCGACGCCTCGCCACTTCCGGACTTCAAGTGATTAGGGTTGCTCGAGGGTCGCACTCCGGAGTCGGGACGCTTTGCCTTAGGCCGAGGCGTAGTGTGAGCAGCAGAAACGACACGCTCTGTCACAAGCGGGGACCGACCTGCAAACAAGAGGCAAAGCAAGATAAGGGCAATGACACTAAACATAGGCGAGAAAGAATGATCTTACCAAAAAGCAACTTACTTTCATTTCTCTTCCCTTGTCTGGTTTGCATGCCTTAAAGCACAGCAGAAACATCCGAGCGACCACCTCGCACGGGAGGAACAGCACCACCCTGAATACTCGCCTGCAAGCGCGAGGTTTTTACATGAAGCCAACTTACACCACAACATAATACAGTTATTGATGGGTTTTGATATAGCCGTTAGGCCCATTAACGGCGACTAAACGGCGAAGTAGGCCCACTGGGCCCCAAACGAGGGTTAGAAGACCAATACGAGGGGTCCCGACAAGGTCGGTACCGATATATGAGTGAACGCTCCCGACGTTATGCCTTTAAGTAGGCCCCGATGATATGCCTTTGAGTAGGCCCCGATGATATGCCTTTGAGTAGGCCCCGATATTAAATCCCTGAGAATGCTGGCCCTGTCCCGATGACGAGGGGCCCCGAGCGGTGACAAAAGGAGATAACTCTGGAGTCCCCGACTTCCGTCGGGACTTGCCACCAGAGCACGAGGCCGAGAAACACGCCCACTATCAACATAGTGGGGAAGTGGCCGGAAAAGACGGAACGTGGGCTACTGGCCGAGATAAACGTAACGTGGCAGTTATCCCAACAGGTAACTGAGGTAACCCCTCCCCTATATATAGGAAGGAGTTACCTCAGGATTGATACGTTCACATACACTTACATACTGATACTTGCTTGCCTGCCTCGAGATACTCATTTAAGCATCGGAGAGGGATTCTGGGTCACCGCCCGGTTTATCCCCTTCTTGCAGGGTTACTTGGAGCGAAGGAGTTCGGACTTCCGTCAAGAATATACCGGAGTTCCAACCGTGATCCAACATTGGCGCCGTCTGTGGGAACGAAGCAAAAAGCGAAAATGGCTTCTACCCGTTCGATGGCTGGAAAGCAAAAGAAGAGACAAGGACAATCCGGCGGTTCCCGCCACCCTACTAGAACTCTGAATTCAGGGCCGCCGGAGCGCACTGTTGATCGGAATGATCCTCCCCCTGCGGTTTCCCAAACAAGGGGGCATCATGATGATCGCGAAGATTCCATTCGAAACTCATCGGAGAGCCGGGAAGAGATCCCAAGGAGGGACCAGGACGCACCTGCAAAGCCAGACTTGGCAAAGGCTATGATGGATGCCATGCCAGTATTTTTGGAAGCTATGGAGGCTCTCTTGGACCGAAGGGAGGCCGCCAAGAAGAAGGAGGAGGAGTTGCCTCCGCCTCCGCCGATGGAGAATCGGGACGGGCAGGAGGCCCAACCCGGGCACCAGGACAAGAGCAAGGAGCCTGCTCTATTGGAGCAGTTCGTGGTCGATGGGCCTGGACCGGTGCAGCATAGGACCATTCCTCTTAATGGCCCTATTACCCCCGATCAAGTGGTGAAGATCGTGAACATTTGCATGGGGGACCAGAAGAAGATGATGTCGGAGCTGAGGGATCGATCCACTCATCCCTTCGTCCCCCGATTGGTGAACACCACTGCCCCGCCGGGACTGGGCATACCGACAATTAAGGAGTATGATGGCGAGGGAGATCCCGTTCTTCATGTCCAGAAGCATGTCATGGCTTGTCTAGGCAGAGCCCCGAATGATGATATAGTGTGCGTTTTGTTCCCAGGCACACTCGGTGAGAGGGCCCTGACGTGGTTCTTTAGCCTTCCCCCAGGATGCATCTCTAGCTGGACCCAGATGCATGATCGCTTCATCCAGCAGTACCAGGGCCGTCGGCGCCTCCTGAAAAGCGCGAGGTCCCTGGCGGAGGTGATACAGAGGCCCGAGGAATCTCTGGCGCATTACTACCAGAGGTACACTGCAAGCGTGGCCGAAATTGATGAGGAAATGTCGGAGGGGGAGACCATCCGCACTTTCATTCGGAACCTGACAGCACCATATGGTTCCGACCTGATGCACAGCGTGGCTGAGAAGGCTGTGTGGAACATGGAGGCGCTACAGAAGAGGGTGAAGCAGCAAATCGACGTCCAGGATTCGAAGATATCTGCCGGAGACCTTGACCCTCCGAAATCAAACAAGGGGAAGCAGTCGTTCAAACCCTCGGACGATCGCAGGAGGAAAGATAAACCCGAGAGCAGTCGGGGTCGAGGCCGTCCCGATCGGAGGGAAGACAAGCGTTCCTTGAAGTCGGACAAGCGGGAGGACCACTACACCCCTCTCATTTGTTCCATGGGTGCTGTGTTGGCGGTGATGGACCGGCAGGGTATTGCCAGGTATCCCCCGAAAAAAGATGGAGAGTCCATGGGAGCCCGCACTGATCGTTATTGTCGCTTTCACCGTGCCAACGGTCACGACACTAACCATTGTCGGGAGTTGAAGAAGGAGATTGAGAAGCTGATCCAGAAAGGGAAGCTTAAGGAATTTGTGGCTGGACAACGGGGCCGATCCCGTGCCCGGTCCCGATCGCGGTCTCGTTCCCGATCCCGTGGTCGATCTCCGAAGAAGGATAAGCCCGAGTCTTCCAATGCCCGCAAGGAGAAGCGGGGAACTATTAATGTGATTCACGGAGGACTTGCTGAAGGAGGAGATACTACGGTAGCTCGGGAGGTCTATGCTTCTCGGATTCACATTGCTGTGGTGCTGGGCAAGAGGGCCCGAAATTGGACTCCGAAAGAAGATATGGTGATTCCTTCTCAGCGGAGGACCTGATAGGTGTGGAGACCCCGCAAGATGATGCTTTGGTCGTGACCCTGAACGTGGATGGGTACGAGATGAAGCGGATCCTGATTGATGGAGGGAGCTCCTCCGATATTTTGTTCATGGACGCACTGCAAGCCATGGGGAAAACCAAGAAGGACTTGAAGCCTGCGGACTTCCCGATGGTCGTATTTTCTGGCTCTACCTCTTACCCGGTCGGGATGATTACCTTACCGGTCGAGTAAGGGAGTGGCTGGAAGTTGTAGAAGAGGAACGTAGAGTTCGTGGTGGTCGAGTCTGCGGGGACCTACAATGCCATCATCGGGAGGACTACCATCAACCCGCTGGGGGCAGTTGCCTCAACTGTCCATCAGAAGCTGAAGTTTCCGACCGACCACAGAATCGGGGAGGTCCAGGGCGACCATATAGCTTCCAGGAGGTGCTATGTCAATGCCACCCGAAGGAGGAATCAGGAGGCTATGATCGGTTTCCAGACTGACGCTGATCCCCGAGAGGATTTTGGGTGTCCCGCCCCGATGGAAGATTTGAAGAAGGTCGAGATTGATGGACCTTAGAGGAAGGTGAAAATCGGGTCCGCTCTGAACGAGGAGACTGCCCGAGAATTGATCGATCTTTTGAAGGAATTCAAGGAGCTGTTTGCCTGGCCCCCGAGTGACATTCCAGGAATCAGCCCCGATGTGATTACTCACGAGCTAAAGATTGATCCCGCGATCAAGCCGATTACATAGAGAAGGCGCCCAATGGGTGCCGACAAGAAGATTGCGATCCAGCAAGAGGTGGGCAGGTTGCTCTATGCTGGATTCATTAAGGAGCTCTGATTCCAGACCTGGGTCGCCAACCTAGTCCTAGTGAAGAAGAGCAATGGAAAATGGCGGATGTGTGTTGATTTCCGCGACCTGAACAAGGCATGCCCGAAGGATTGCTACCCATTACCGAGGATCGACCAGCTGGTAGATGCCACATCGGGACATGAACTGCTGAGCTTGATGGATGCCTACTCTGGCTACAATCAGATCAAGATGTCCAAGGAGGATGCCCCCCATACCGCCTTCTATGCTGATAGTGACATCTATCATTATGATGTTATGCCCTTTGGATTGATCAACGCATGTGCAACTTATCAGAGGATGGTGAACAAGCTGTTCGGGGACATGTTGGAGAAAACAATGGAGGCCTATGTGGACGATATGCAAGTGAAGTCCCGACAGGCCAAGGATCATGTTCACAACTTGGCCACAGCGTTCGAGCGGATGAAGCTTCATCAAGTTCGCTTGAACCCGACCAAGTGTGCCTTCGGAGTGCACTCAGGGAAGTTCCTGGGCTTTATGGTGAGCCAGAGGGGAATCGAGGTGAACCCTGAGAAGCTGAACGCGATCGAGGAGATGAAGTCCCCGACGAGCCATCGGGAGGTGCATGTGCTGAACGGTCGATTGGCCGCGATGAATCGCTTCCTGTCCAAGGCAAGCGACTGATCCATGCCGTTCTTTGAAGTACTGAGGGCCAACAAGAAGTTTGAGTGGACTGCCAAGCGCGAAGAGGCGTTCCAGGCACTCAAGCAGCACCTTCGCACCCTCCCGCCATTGGCGAAGCCCATCCCAGGCGAGCCGCTCTATCTGTATTTGGCTGTTAGCTCTGTCTTAGTGAAAGTCGTAGAGGCTAACCAAGCCCCTGTCTATTATGTAAGCAAGGCACTCGCCAAATCTGAAATGAATTATCCCACCGTTGAGAAGTATCTCTATGCGTTGATTGTTAGTGCTCGGAAGCTGAGGCCTTACTTCCACACGCATGAAATTACTGTTTTGACGAATCAGCCCTTGAAACATTTTTTGAACCGACCTGATGCTTCGGGGAGATTAGTGAAATGGGCAGTCGAGTTAAGTGAGTTCCGCATTCACTTCGCTCCGAGAACGGCTGTTAAGGGCCAGGCGTTGGCGGATTTCATAGCAGAGTCTACAGCCCCCGATCTAGAAGAAGCGGGCCCTGTAGAGGGGGCAACCACGGAGGTCCCGATAATAGAGCAGTCAGAACAGCCCGACGCCGAAAATACTTGGGAGATGTACACCGATGGCTCCTCAAATTCAGAAGGATCGGGAGCAGGTTTCGTACTGATACCACCAGATGGAGGCGAGCCCCTCCGATATGCCTTGGCCTTGACATTTAGGGCCACCAACAATGAAGCTGAATATGAGGCTCTCATCACTGGCCTCAAGATTGCTAAAGGAACGGGAGTTGGTCACTTAAAGGTGAAGTGTGATGCTAGCTTGATTGTGAACCAAGTCCAGGGGCGGTATGAAGCAAAGAGCCCGATGATGAAAAAATACCTTTGGGAGGTGCAAACCCAGAAGGAGAGTTTCAAGAGCTTCGATATTGAAGCGATCCCGAGGGAGGATAATGTGGAAGCAGATGCCTTGAGCAAGTTCGCCTTGGGGGCACCCCTCGATGAAAGTCGGATGGTGCATTTCTTGGAGAAGGTGATCCTGTCAACCACCGATCAGTCGGAGGTTTGTGCCATTGAGATCGGATCGGAGGAGCCCACTTGGATGACCCTGATAGCCGCGTATCTGACTACGGGGGAAGTCCCCGATGATGAAGTAGCAGCCGGCAAAATACGCCGAATCGCGCCCAATTTTGTGATGGTGGACAATCAGCTGTACAAAAAGGGGTATTTAACTCCTTATCTGAAATGCGTGGCCGAGCCCGACACAGGTCGGATCCTTAGGGAGGTACATGAAGGATACTTGGCCTGTCATGAAGGTGCCCGATCCATCGTGAGGAAAGTGTTGAACTTGGGCTATTACTGGCCCTCGATGAACAAGGAGGCAACGATGCTAGTCTGATTATGTGACGCTTGCCAGAAGTACGCCCCGAACATCGTGGCTCCAGCTGCCGATCTGACGTCCATCAAGAGTTCTTGGCCCTTCGCGCAATGGGGCATCGACTTGGTGGGACCCCTTCCAGTTGCAAAAGGTCAGTGCCGATATTTAGTCGTGGCCAAGACAACGGGGAACCATATCCTCAAATTCCTCCAGACCCACATCATATCCCGATACGGGATCCCCAAGGTGCTGATCAGTGATAACGGCCCCCCGTTTAACGGGGCCCAGTGGAAGGAGTACTTGGAGGAACTGAAAATCGAGAATCGGACAGCCTCTGTCCGTCATGCTCAAACCAATGGACAGGTGGAATCAGCCAACAAGATCGTGATGGATGGCCTGAAGAAGAGGGTCCATGCATTGAAGGGCAAATGGCTGGATGAGCTGGAAAATGTTCTTTGGGCTGTTAGAACGACACCCAAACGATCGACTGGGGAGACTCCGTTTGGCCTGTTTTATGGCACGGAAGCAGTTGCTCCCATCGAAATAGCTGTGGCATCCCATCGGACGAGGTATTACGAACCTCTCTCGAATGATGAAATGAGGCGTCTGGACTTGGACTTGGTCGAAGAGAAGAGGCGGAGTGCCGAGGAAGCCCAGGCTCGGATGCGCTTGGCAACAGCCCGATATTATAATCGATGAGTCAAGTCTCGACAGTTCTTCGTCGGGGAACTGGTCTGGCGTCGGAACAAATTTACCCTTTTGGATCGGATCAACAAGATATCACCAAAATGGGAAGGGCCTTATAAGGTCGTGGGGATGCCAGCTCGGAATGCGTATAAGTTGGAAGACCTCGATGGCAATGTGTTGAAGCATTCTTTTAGTGGCGAACACTTGAAGAAATGCCATGTTCTATATTAAGTCGCCTACAGTGGTGCAAGTTATTTGTTAAGTCGCCTTCAGAGGTGCAAGTTATTTATTAAGTCGCCTTCAGTGATGCAGGTTGTTTATTAAGTCGCCTTCAGTGGTGCAAGTTGTTTATCGTGTTGAGCCATCAATGAATAAAGAGGTTGCTTCCGATTAAATCGCCTTAAATGGTGTGGTTCCGCCTTAAGTGGCGTAGTATCGCCCTAAGGGGTGTAGTTAAATCGCCTTAAGTGGCGTGGTTTTGCCTTAAGTGGCGTGGTTTTGCCTTAAGTGGCATGGTTCCGCCTTAAGTGGCATGGTTCCGCCTTAAATGGCATGATTAAATCGCCTTAAGTGGTGTGGATAAGTTGCCTTAAGTGGCACGATTAAATCGCCTTAAGTGGCGTGGTTCCGCCTTAAATGGCACGATTAAATCGCCTTAAGTGGCGTGGTTCCGCCTTAAATGGCACGATTAAATCGCCTTAAGTGGTGTGGATAAGTTGCCTTAAGTGGCACAATTAAATCGCCTTAAGTGGCATGGTTCTGCCTTAAGTGGCACGATTAAATCACCTTAAGTGGTGTGGGTAAAATGTCTTAAGTGACGCGTCGAAAACACTCTATAAGTGGTATGATTGAATTGCCTTAAGTGGCGTGGTTAATTCACCTCAGGTGGTGCAGCGATAATCGGAACCAAAACAGATTGATATTATAAAGATCTAAGAGGTTCACAACAAAAGAAAGAAATTACAAGGATTCGAAAATAAAGCGATTAAGCTTGATCCTTGGCAGCGTCGAGGGGAGCAGGGTCCACGAGATCTGTGGCAGAAGGCTCCGTGATTGGAGGATCGGACTTTGGAAGATTGGCCGCGGGAGGATCGGAATCTAGAAGATTAGCCGCGAGAGGGTCGATCATCGGGGGCTCAGTCGTCGGGAGGTCTGCACTTGGAGGCTCCACCGTGCCTTCAGCACCCGCAGCCCCCTCGGGAGTGTTGAAGTACCTCTCCGCGAAGGGGGCGAGGGTCTGAGACTTGGTGAAGTTTATGGCGCTACCATACTCTAGATGGAGCTCTTCGACAGCATTAAGCAGGGTGATCCTGTTGGATCACGATGGAACTCCGGTACGATCTCTGACGGCGATCCTAGCTCCTTCGCTCCACGTGGTCCTGCAAAGAGGGGATAGACCGGGCGGTGACCCAGAATCCCTCTCTGATGCTTAAATGAGTATCTCGTGTGGACTGACAAGCAGTAATCTCAAGTAACGTATCTCCAAACGTAATTGATCTGAGGTGACCTCTGCCTTTTTATAGGCGGAGAGGTACCTCAGTTACCTGGTGAACCGTTAGGGGTGGTTAGCCCATATTCCGCGTAACTCGGTCACGATCCCGCCTATCTAGGCCATGATCTCGCTTATCTCGGCCACGCCCCGCGTATCTCGGCCACACTCCGCGTATCTCGGCCACGCCCCGCGTATCTCGGCCTTAACCACTGATAGCAAGTCCCGACTAACATCGGGGACTCCAGAGTTATCTCGTTGTGTCACCGCTCGGGGCTCCTCATTATCGTGACAGGGCCAATCATTCTCAGGGATTCGTCATCGGGGCCTACTTAAAGGCTTCTCATCGGGAGCTTCCAGCTCACTTATCGGGACCGACTCTGTCGGGGCCTTTCATCATCGGGACTCCCTACGTCGGGACACTTCACCTTGGTCTTCTTGACCTCCATTTTAGGGCCCAGTGGGCCTATTCGCCGTTTCCTCGCCGTTAAAGGGCCTAACGGCCATAGCGGAACCCATCATTGCAAGAGGTCCAGCTTCGAAAAGGGGACACATATCCGGAGCTGGCCCTACACCTGGTAGCAGGCTCGATCCTGCCTTCTATGAGGTATCCGATTACCTTAGATCGGGAGGAGATGCGCCGGGAGGTCAAGGAAATGTGTATGCGTCGGATTGAGGTAAGCTTTTCACCCTTCTTTTCGTCAACAAGTCCGATTGTTCATCTACTAATACTTCTTTTCCTTTCTTCGCAGGAGATGGCGGACATCAACCGTTCCATCGGGTACCTCCTCGCCTACGAGGAGGCTTTGGAGCAAGAGCGGGCGGTCACGGCCAAGCTCAAGGAAAATCTCGCGGCCTCCGAGTCTTTGCGGGGGAAAACTGGCCAAGGAGCAAGCCATCTTCGACCGCAAGACTCGGGACCTCCAAAAGTAGGTCCATGACTTTGAGGGGCTCCTCAAGCGGGAGCGGCAGGAGCGGCAGGTTGCCGAGGACAAGCTGGTCCTCGAGAAGAAGGCTCTGGAGGAGCAAGTTGCGGGGGTTCCCGCGCAGCTGGTCGCGGCCGAGGCCAAGGGCCGGGAGGATTATCGGAGGTCTGAAGACTTCCAGGCTGACGCTGTGAAGTTCTGCAACGCGGAGGTGGAGAACACCCTCTTCAACGTGGTTGTGGAACTCCACCTGGAGTATGGCGACGCCATCAACTTCGACAAGTCTCCTTCTCTTGCTCCCTTCGCGAAGAAATACTTTGCCCTTTCGGAGGAGAGTGATGGGGGGAGTACTCCTGCGATTGTCGAAGACACAGCGGAGCCTCCAAGTGCTGATGCCCCGATAGTCGACCCTCCGGCGGCTGACCTTGTGGAGCCTTCTGCCACCGACCTCGTGGACCCAGCTCCCGTAGATGCCGCCGACAAGGACCAAGCCTAACTGCTTATCTTTAGAGTCCTTGTATTCTCCTAATTTTGTAATCATCGGGTCTTTGAGCCCCATTAATATCAGATATTCTTAGTTCCGATTTTTCATTGCACTTCTCAAAGTGGCTTTACTATACTTGCTTAAGTCGAAACCTCGATACTTAAGACATTCTCATACATCACTTAAGACGATTTACTAACTTGCACCACTTAAGGTGACTTACCATCATGCACCACTTAAGGCGACTTTCCAATACTTAGAATAAATCTAAGAATCACGCATCACTTAAGACGACTTAATCTCGTGCATCACTTAAGACGACTTAATCTCGTGCATCACTTAAGACGACTTAATCTCGTGCACCACTCAAGGCGACTTTTCTCGTGCACCACTTAAGGCGACTTTTCTCGTGCACCACTCAAGGCGACTTTTCTCGTGCAATACTCAAGGCGACTTTTCTCGTGCACCACTCAAGGCGACTAAACAATGCTTAGAATAAATCTAAGAATAATTCTGATTGGAAGCAACCTCTTTATTCATTGATGGCACAAAATTTGCTTACATCGAATCAAACGAAAAATAACTTACACCACTTAAGGCGATTTTATATCGGGCACCACTTAAGGCGACTTTTCATCGGGCACCACTTAAGGCGACTTTTCTTCGGGCACCACTTAAGGTGACTTTTCATCAAGCATGGTGTTTCTTCAAGTGTTCGCCACTAAAAGAATGCTTTAATACTCTGCCATCGAGGTCTTCCAACTTGTACGCATTCGGAGCTAGCATTCCCACGACCTTATAAGGTCCTTCCCATTTTGGTGACATCTTGCTGATCCGATCCAAAAAGGTGAACTCGTTGCGACACCAAACCAGCTTCCCGACGAAGAATTGTCGGGACTTAACTCGCCGATTGTAATACCTGGCCGTCGCCAAACGCATTGGAGCCTGGACTTCGTCGGCTTCCCGCCTCTTCTCTTCGAGCAAGTCCAAGTCCAGACGTCTCATTTCATCGTTCGTTAGAGGCTCGTAATATCTCATCCGAGCAGGATGACGGGAACCACAAGATTGTCCTTGTCTTCTTTGCTTGCCAGCTGCCATTGAACGAGTAGAAGGCATATCAGCTTTTTGTTACGTTCCCACAGACGGCGCCAATGTTGGATCACGATGGAACTCCGGTATGATCTCTGACGGCGATCCTAGCTCCTTCGCTCCACGTGGTCCTGCAAAGAGGGGATAGACCGGGCGGTGACCCAGAATCCCTCTCCGATGCTTAAATGAGTATCTCGTGTGGACTGACAAGCAGTAATCTCAAGTAACATATCTCAAAACGTAATTGATCTGAGGTGACCTCTGCCTTTTTATAGGCGGAGAGGTACCTCAGTTACCTGGTGAACCGTTAGGGGTGGTTAGCCCGTATTCCGCGTATCTCGGTCACGATCCCGCCTATCTAGGCCATGATCTCGCTTATCTCGGCCACGCCCCGCGTATCTCGGCCACGCTCCGCGTATCTCGGCCACGCCCCGCGTATCTCGGCCTTAACCTCCGATAGCAAGTCCTGACTAACATCGGGGACACCAGAGTTATCTCGTTGTGTCATCGCTCGGGGCCCCTCGTCATCGTGACAGGGCCAATCATTCTCAGGGATTCGTCATCGGGGCCTACTTAAAGGCTTCTCATCGGGAGCTTCCAGCTCAGCTATCGGGACCGACTCTGTCGGGACCTTTCATCATCAGGACTCCCTACGTCGGGACCCTTCACCCTGGTCTTCTTGACCTCCATTTTAGGGCCCAGTGGGCCTATTCGCCATTTCCTCGCCGTTAAAGGGCCTAACGGCCATAGCGGAACCCATCAGTCTCCACCTCCACCATACAGAACTTCACCGCATCCACTTGGAAAGCTTCGGGGCCCCGATAATCTTCCCGTCCCTTGGCCTCAGCCTCGGCCAGCTTGGTGGGAAACTCAGCGAGTTCCCGCTCCATCTGTCGGGACCGATTGGCGAGAAGGACTTTCTCAGCCTCCAGCCCCGCCTTGGCATCCTCCAGGGCCCTCTTCTCGAGGACATGCCTGTCCCAATCCTCCGCGCGCCCCTGCTGCTCCTCACTGATCCTTTGGTGCTCCTGCTTCAGTAGCCGCTCGAAATCGTGGACCTGCCTCAGGAGGTCCTGAGTGTTTTGGTTAAGGAGGGCCTGCTCCTTAACCAGCTTCCCCTTCGACGACTCGGAGGCAGCCAGATCCTCCTTGAGCTTGGCCAAGACCTCGGGGGCCGCCTTGGCTCGCTCCTGCTCCAGGGCCTCCTCCAAGGCAGGACATACCCGAAACAGCGGTGTTGGTCCGCTATTTCCTGTGAAGAAGAAGGGAAGAGGTCAGTACACAAAAATATTATGCCTTATATATACTAAGTGTAAAAACAGGGAACCTTACCTCCACGCGACGAACGGCCATGGCGCGAATGTCCGCGTGGATGTCCTCTCGAGCCAGGGAGAGCGGAAGCTTTATAGATGGTGGAACTGAGCCTGCCAGCAGGTGCAGACCTTGTTCCGATGATACATCATCCCGACGCAGTGGGACCCCCCGCAACGACTCGATCGGAGTCCAAGGAGCCGCCGCCTGGTCGGGAGAGTAAAGCTGGTAGAAGCTCCCGTCTAAGGGGAGAGGGGGAACGACGCTCTGAGTATCGGAGGTGCGGGCCTCCGAGCCTCCATGAGAACCCGCCGGCCCCTCGGGAGTCAGGCTCATGACCGGCGACAGCTGCTGTGCCGGAGAGGATGGAGGCGGTCCTTCGGGAGTCGGCTCCAGCGGGGTCGCCTTGCCCCCCGACGACGAACCAGGGGCTGACCCTCGCTCGCCTCCTCAGAAGAGTGAGAGACATCCAGGTCCATCACCCGACGAAACTGGCCGTCCGTCAGGGCGTCTTCAGTCCCCGATCCTCCTGGGGCCGGAAGAGAAAGGAGGGGCTCTCCGACCTGGGCGTCGGAGGGTGGTACCTCCGGCGAAGCTCCAGCTCCCGATCGACCTGCAGCTGGAGGACGAGAAGCTTCATAAAGAAAGTCAGGAAGTATATCAGGATCCTTACACCAGATGACGCGACGGGAGAGATATTGATCCTTCCCGTAATACTTGTAGTAACCCGCTTT
This sequence comes from Clarkia xantiana subsp. parviflora, assembly GCA_036873135.1. Lineage (NCBI taxonomy): Eukaryota > Viridiplantae > Streptophyta > Magnoliopsida > Myrtales > Onagraceae > Clarkia > Clarkia xantiana. The sequence continues at coordinate 18,880,451 of JAPTYO010000005.1, forward strand.
GAGGATGCGGGGAGTTTCTCCTTGCAGGATGCGTTTGATCCCTTCGATCCTGGCTCCCTTATCGGAGGGGATTAAATCCTTAGGAATACGCCTCCTGTATAATCGAATTGCTAAGTGGAGCTGTTTACCTTCCTCGGGAGTCTTGGTGTTGAAGATCTGCTCCATCTTCTCCACCCGGGCCCGCTTGATTTGCTCCGAGGTGGGAGGTGCCGATGAGGAGGCGGCCCTCTTTGAAGACTTCCTCTTCCTCGCGGGGCGTGGGACAGCATCAGTCTCCGCCTGCTGAAGCACGAGATTGGTCAGCAATGATACCTTCTTAGCTGCAAAGACGAAAATGAAAGTGGTGTTAGAATATTACTCAAGGAACGAGGTTAGAAGGGCCGTCGAAGAGTTGACCCCCGGAGACGACATCAAGGAGTCGGATCCCGGTCAGAACCAGGTCCCGCTCCCCGATGGAGTTGGCATCTAGGGGAGTGAAAGAGTCCCCCCAACGATAAAGCTGGATTCAGTGGAGAATCTGGAAATCCTCCTCAGAGTAAGTGTGAAAAGCGGGGGCAGGGTCCGCTTCGACCTCCCATCGGGGCCACGGAATAGAGCTATTTCGGATAAAGAAATAACTCCTCTTCCAGCCACTATTGTCGGGCCCCGAGTCAGTGATGAGCCCCCGACCCTTGGCGACCTTCCAGGTGTTACCATTCCAGCTGTACCGAGAGAAGGCACAAACCCCGGTATCATTGCACTTCAATCCATAGAAGGTCCGGAAAAGTCGGAGGCTATAGGGCCATTGTTGAAGGAAGCAAAGGACGCGGAAAGCATTCCACACGCGGATGGCGTGGGGGGAGAAAGTAGTCGGATGTGTTTTGTAATATGTACACATCTCGACTATGTCCTCACAGAAGGGGAATCGGATCCCTGCCGATATTTTCCCGGTGGAGACAAATACCTCCCCTTCCCGGGGACGAGTAACCACAGGGTCACCCGGGACGCGAGGCCAAGGAAAAGGGAAGCGAGGCTCCCAAGTGGAAGTAATGCACCCCTCCCGGAGAGCTGCATCATAGGCGGTGTATGAAATATCATTACAAGCATAATCGAACTTGAAGGGTTTCCTCCCCCCGGAACTGGATCCACCGTCTGGAAAAGGATCAGAGCAAAAAAAGGCACAGTCGATTTCCGCAAAAGTTCGGGTAAGTTAATTGAGATAAAAGGAAAACTATGCTAACAAGTCTCTTCGGAATCGAAGGAGGAAATCTTACCAGATATGTTGAATCGGAGAAGAAAGGATGATCTTGATGGTCGGTGATTCTGGTCGCCGGAGTGTTGATCAGAGAAAGAAAGGAGAGCTCGAGCTTTTGAAAATATAGAGAATGAAACGGTAAAGGAGAATTGAATAGTGCCAAGATTTGGGGTTTTATAGGAGAGAGGACAGCCAAAGAGACGTTGCAATCCGAACCGTTGAAGATAAAACGCCTCAATCTGAATCGTCGAAACACTAGAGACAAAACGGCTATAAAGTGCTTTTTTTTAGAAAAAAACAGGCACGGGTACCCAAACCGTCGCTTCGTCACTTGCTGCATTTAATAGTTGAGTGACCGAGAAATATTTTCGGATTCGGTGGTTATCCTCGGAATATCGGGGAATCTTGGAAGAGGAGATCTGCTTCAGAAGATTTTTCGTAAAGTTAAAACCCTCCGATACCGATATCGGGAGGTCGGAAACTGGAAGACACGACGAACTGTAGGTCCCTCATGTCTTGGGGGAAAATGATGGGTTTTGATATAGCCGTTAGGCCCATTAACGGAGACTAAACGGCGAAGTAGGCCCACTTGGCCCCAAACGAGGCTTAGAAGACCAATACGAGGGGTCCCGACAAGGTCGGTCCCGATATATGAGCTGAACGCTCCCGAAGTTATGCCATTAAGTAGGCCCCGATGATATGCCTTTGAGTAGGCCCCGATGATATGCCTTTGAGTAGGCCCCGATATTATATCCCTGAGAATGCTGGCCCTGTCCCGATGACGAGGGGGCCCGAGCGGTGACCAAAGGAGATAACTCTGGAGTCCTCGACTTCCGTCAGGACTTGCCACGAGAGCACGAGGCCGAGAAACACGCCCACTATCAACATAGTGGGGAAGTGGCCGAAAAAGACAGAACGTGGGCTACTGGCCGAGATAAACGGAACGTGGCAGTTATCCCATCAGGTAACTGAGGTAACCCCTCCCCTATATAAAGGAAGGAGTTACCTTAGAATTGATACGTTCACATACACTTACATACTGATACTTGCTTGCCTGCCTCGAGATACTCATTTAAGCATCAGAGAGGGATTCTGGGTCACCGCCCGGTTTATCCCCTTCTTGCAGGGTTACTTGGAGCGAAGGAGTTCGGACTTCCGTCAAGAACGTACCGGAGTTCCAACCGTGATCCAACAGTTATAAAGGTTCATAACATACCGAAGGAGGTGTGCAGATCCCAGCTTTGCGCATCTCTCGCTCCATCACGCGAGACACGGCCTTATAAGTACGCACCTTGTGTGCCCAATATACAATCTTTATAGCCGCCTGGTCTAACTCAGAAAAAAAACTCGGCACATGATCAGGCTTAGTAATAAGAATAATGGGCCAAGTCACCCCATGGTCATTAGTGAAGAAGTAATGTTTCTTCCAATGCCCCTTCGAACGGTCAACAGCAGTAACGAAACGAAGGTTAGTATCCCACTTCACCTCTCCCAATCCAAGGGTAACAAAGTCCTTCCCTTTCATCAAAGGTCAATGGATGGAAATAGAACATAAGCCAGACGAATCGGGACGCTAGAGCCGGAAAAAACACCGGAAGAGCAGGGTCGAATAACGCCATGACTGGTGATGGCATAGCACCCGGAAACAAACCCAATACCGTATCGCACCGGGCGCAAGATCAAGGAGAGAGATCCTATAATAGCGACATAATCTGTGCAAATCACGACAGTAGGGAAAACGCAAGCCATCTCGAATTTGAGATGTATACACAGCTGACAGCTCGTCTGGAGGCACAATAGGCATCCCCGCAGCAGCATCAGGGACGATGTCGAAAGGAAAGACCGTTTCTACCAAGGGAAAAAAGTCCAGAACGCTCCACGTAGCGCTGATAATATATCCATGATCCAACATATTACCAGCAAATGTTTGGAGTAAATCTCCTGACTCCGAGTTGGCCTCCGACTCGGGAGAATAATACACGTCATCCTAAGCCCCGACTCAGATGACTCCGACTCAGAGTCAGGGTCCAAATCAGGATGATATGTAACTAAAGGAATGGGGATGTGAAACTTACTCATCCTGACAAATCCAGCAAGTCGAGAAGGTAATCGATAATCCTTGTGATGGACGCGCCAGCTCTCCGCACTACAACTCCTGCAAGGGTACAACAACAACCTACTCAACACATGCGCGTACACCCGTCGCGTCAACAACTACTATGCAACGAACGTCCCCCGCTCGGGGGCAACACCATACTTACAAACCTATAAGTGGTTAACTACTACATAGCGAACATCCTCTACACGGGGGCAACTCAATGTCTGTAAGGGCATCGTCTCAATACTTGTATGGTCTACATGTGCTTATGCACAACTACGTACGCTTACGCGCACTTATACATCCGCGTACAGCTATGTATGCTCGCGCGCGACTATATGTGTTTATACGCAACTACATATGCTCACGTACATCTATACGTGCACCCGCGTGCCTACATGTGCTTACATGCACCTATATCCGCATATGTGATCCAATGCGAATATCTAAGGTAACAAATGCAAATATGTTTATAAGCACTAACACCTATACGCATATGTTGTCAAACATGTGCAGGATATATGTATATACATACATACACACCATGGGGAATATAAAACTCAACTATAGCTACAAGCATCATTATGCTACCAAATGTATACATACATGTCATGACAACATCCCAATAAAGCAAGGATGGCAATCAACATGGGAAGTAACATCCCTACTCTATACATACTAGTGCTAAAACACTTAGCCATTTTCATGCTCTTTTTACAATGCTAACATATGTTAGGCATTTTATCAAACACTTGGTGGGCATGGATAATCAAGTTCTAATCAAGAAAAAGATTAGCCAAAATTGATGGGAATAAAGACATCATCATAACTGTAAAGGGTTCTAATCAACCTCAAAAAGACGAATCGCCACAAAAATCGGTGTTGATGACACTGTCTCGGTCGCCTGAAGCTGGTCCGCCACCGTCCGCTGTCGTCCGCCGCTCCATCTACCGTCGCCGGTCCTGCTGCCGCCACGAGCTGCTGATTCCGTCGGTGAGGGTTGGCCGGCCGGTGGTGTGCGGATATATGGGTGAGTGGCTTGGATGCTAAACTACTTACTCTTCAAGAAAATGGGGGAGACTACTCTAATATGTGGAGACAAAGTGTGGAGAGGTTTACATACACACTCCTTTATAAACACATGTGGGTAATATCCTACCCTCCCCATATTTTTCTAACTCTTTTGCGAGAATTCCCTAACATATACACATGCTCACATTCCCGCGCATCCATGAGCACATCTACATATACATACACACGTCCGCATATCCATGTCACATGTTAATTATTATAATCCCGGCGCATATACACTTATACCCATGTCATCGCATATATATATATATATATATATATGCACTTGTCTACATGTTTAATTTCATGAAATCACACGTCGCGCGTCCGCTCACATACACGCGTACATCATGTTCACACACATGCTAGCATTCAAACCCATGTTGCAAACATAGATTTATATCATTATATATGTACATGTCACCTACGAATACTCGTTGCACTAACCATGTCAGCAGTTAAAGTCGCTCTCATTACACAAGAGACGGGATATGCGACGTCGATGCCCATGCGCCCACGGACAATAAATCCACATCGAGGTAACACCCGAGCTTAAATCAAATGTATACTCTATCGAAAATAGAGTCAAGCAAGGGCCACACCACAACTTGACTCGGTGGCAAATGATGGGTATACGTCCGATTCGGGTTCGTTTTATATATTCGGACTTCGTTTACACGTCAAACCCACCAACGGCTTCAAATTATTTACCCACGAGCTTAAAACGGTTCAGAACGCGCGCGTAAGCGTTCAGGAGCGAAGACTCTTCCGGATTGTCGCGACGACTCGGACCACACCGGATTGTCGTAATACCTCGGTGTGGTCCAGATTGTCCCCCCTCGGTGACAGGCAAACCCCAACGTATAAACGACACGCGCGGGCCTTCCTGATGTCAACTTTACTCTCGTCCACGCCCGGTTCATATTTTACATTAAACCGGCGTTAGACCATTCAAAACCGGGTTCGGGTTTAAGGTTCCCCTATTTAAGGGAATCTACCCAACCATTTCACATTCACAACTTATGTTGACAAGGGAGCTCTGACTTCTCTCTAGCTTTCTCTCTCTAGATTTCTGATTTAAGCATCAGAGAGGGTTCATCCCACTCCACCCCCCCCCCCTCTGCGTGGTGTGCGATATTGCTCCGTTTGCAGGTCTCAGGAGGAACACGCGTACAGGACATTGTGCAGCGAACCTACGATCCAACAACCCGACTATCTGTAACACGTTCAGACATATATACCAGGACCCGACAACCCATCGAGTCCGGGTCCCAACAACAGTCAACTTCTATGTGCTTGGTGCATTCGTGGAACATTGGATTCTATGAAATTTTGATCGCAGCTTCATTGTCACTAAGTAGAGGAGTTGGATCTTTCAAATCAATTACCAACTCCTTTAGCAAACCTTTTACCCACACAATCTCAGAGGTAGCTTGTCTCATTACTCTATATTCTACCTCAGAACTTGAATATAATACTGTTGGTTGCTTCTTTGACTTCCATGACAAAACATTACCTCCAATCTTCACACAATACCCCGTGACTAATCTTCTTGTCAAAGAGAAAGTAGCCCAGATTGGTTTTGGCATAAAAGAACATTCCTTGTCTTGTTGTCCCTTTGATGTATCTGACAAATCTTAAAGCTGCATTTAAATGAGATTTCTTCAGTGCATGTACAAAGTGACTTAATACTTGCACTGAATAAGAGATATTTGGTCTTGTCATTGTGTGATAAAGAAGTCTTCCCACTATCCTCCTGTAATGATATATGTCTTCCACCAAATTATCACTCTGATACAGACCAAAGTGTCTATCATATTCAACAGAGGTCAATTTCAAACCTTGCTCCATTGGAGTAGAAGCAACTTTCCTTTGAAGCTGACACACCTCTATACTACTGACTCAAGTCCATATTTCATTTAATTCACGATGATTCTATCAGAAGATCTAGCAACTTCAAGTCCAAGAAAGTATTTTAATATTCCCAAATATTTGATTTTTGAAATTTGATTGGAGGACTTGCTTCAGTTCATCAACCAGCTCCTTATAGACCCATTTATAAGCAAATCATTAATATAGACAAGAAGATGAACTTGTTCTTGTTTGGTGAATTTTCTAAAAAAGCGTAATCATATTTGCTTTGTTCATCCCAGTAGCCACACCATCAGAGATCCATGTGGCGGAACAACTGCATTTGGCTCCGTCATCACGCAATTTAACGCGAAGAAAAAATGAAACGAAATCTTGATGAAATCGCATAGACGAATCCGTATCGCTCTAATACCATCTTAAATTCCACATTGGGCCAAAGAACAATTATTCATAAAAGTGAGGGTTCCTTCCTAAAATCAATTGGTGATAGGAGGAGGTAGTCCACTAGCTTATATAATTGATCTAATTCATTACACCTTCGGTGTGGTTCAAACTACTCATGGTGGAGTACTTCTCAACAGAGGTGGAGTACAAAAAGGAAGGACGAATGCCTCAGATAGTTTGGAGGCTGGTCTCATGGCCAGCTTAATGGTAAGTCTCCAGAAAGTAGTAATTTGGTTGACCAAAGTTTATTCTAGAAGTTACAACTAGCAATCATAGGGGGTGCCGAGGTGGAACCATATTTAGAATTGTTGTCCAAAGATGCAAGAAGAAAGTATCCTGATTTTACTGTATAATTTCCTGAGAATTGGGAGTCCAAATGAGTTTGTCCTGAGAAGAGAAGATAGGAAGTTAAATAGTTGTAATGGAAGAAATCAAGACTGGATGAATAGTTGCTTGAAGAAGTGGCAGGTTCCAAGATGATTGATGACCGATAAAGTCATGGACTGTCTGACTTGGATTGGAAACATTTGACACCCAGGTTGATAAAGAGGTTATATTGGGTACCCAATGGTCAGTCCAAAAGTTCATGGAATGACCATTCCTCAGAAGCCACCTAACACCAAGCAACGACAAGGGACGATGAGTCAAGAGTGTTTTCCAAACAGAGCTATAATAACCTCTTGACTTGCAGGTGAAGAAAGATTCATCTGACAGATATTTCCTACGAAGACACTGTGCCCAGATTGAATATTGGGAAGTTAGAAGACGCCATATTTGCTTTAAGAGAAGAGCTTCATTTTGGTGTTTTGTATCCTTAAAGCCCAATCCACCAGCAGATTTTGTTAGTGTAAGCTTGTGCCATGCAATCCAAGGTATACATTTCTTATCAGCAGTAGATCTCCACCAAAAGTTCTGAAGTAGTGTTTCAATTTTTGAGTGGATATGAACTGGTAAACTAATGCATGACATAGCATATGTAGGAATAGAAGAAGCAGTTGATTTTATGAGAACCTCTTTACCTGTAGCATTGAGTAGTTTACCCATCCAGCCTTCAATTCTCTTAGATATACGATCCAAAAGAGTTGTTCCAATAAGCTTCTTTTGAGTGATCCAATTAACTGGTAAACCCAAATAGAGATCATCATCTCTCATCTCCCTAACACCCATGGAGAGTAAAATTGAATCTTTGAAGAGTTGTGGAGTGTTGTGACTGAATGTGATGCTAGACTTTGAAAAATGAACAAGCTGGCCAGATTGCTCTTCATAATGATGAAGCAGATTCTGGAGAGACTGAGTTGTTGCAATCTTTGCCTCAAGAAAAATAAAACAATCATCTGCAAAAAGCAAATGATTGATAGGAGGACATGACTGACCAGGCTTAATTCCTCTAATTTCATTTATCTGTTGTCCTAGCTTCAAGTTTCTGAAAAGAGCATCAACACATAAAATAAAGAGAAACGGAGAAAGGGGATCTCCCTATCTCAGGCCTTTGGAAGGAATGATCTGAGGTGAAGGATAGCCATTGATAAGAACAGACAATGTTGTAGAGCTTACACATTCCATTATCCAGTGAATGAATTGGTTTGGGAATTGAAGCTTAGTAAGCATTGCTCTAATTAAAGGCAATTCTATTCTGTCGAAAGCTTTGCTCATGTCTAATTTGAGGGCCATCAGAGCAACGTTGCCCCTTCTTCTCTTACGAATGACTTGCAGTATTTCCTGAGCTAATAGTGTATTATCTGAAATTAAACGTCCCTGAACAAATGCACTTTGGAAGGGAGAGATAAGATGAGGAAGGACATCCTTTAATCTATTTGCAAGAACTTTTGAAATAATCTTATAAGTTGTTGTGCAAAGGCTAACTGGTCTCCATTGTTGCAAATTTTGTGGTTGAGGAATCTTTGGGATTATAACCACAAAAGTTTTGTTTAAGTCCCTAAGCATAATACCTGATTGGAAAAAGGAGTGTACAGCAGATAGGGAGTCAGCTGCAATTGTTTCCCAATGTTTTTGAAAGAATCTAGGAGGAAAACCATTAGGACCTGGAGATTTGTCTGGACTTAGATCAAAAAGGGCTCGATGAATTTCCAAATTTTGGATAGGGAACCCTAAAGAACTATGACAATTAGAGTAAGGCTGAACTGCTGGGATAAGTGAGTAGCTAATTGGAGGAGGAGTTACAGTAAAAAGAACAGTGAAATAATCAACCACATGATTAAATAAATCATTTGGATGTGTAATCCAGTCTCTAGTGGGGTTAATAAGCCATTGAATCTTATTGATATGTCTCCTAGCTAAAGTTTTAGCATGGAAAAATTTCGTGTTTCTATCCCCTAGAGTGATCCATTGTTCTCTTGATTTATGTCGCTGAAGAGTCTCCTCCTGTTGATAGAGATCATATAACTGTGCCTCCAAAGCAGCTTGATGGGTTATGTCATTATTTGGAAGTGTTTGACAATGTTTAAGGGAGTTCAATGTAGCTGAGATTTTTTATTGAACCTTTCCAAAAATGACTCTATTCCAAGTCTTCAAATCCTTACTCAAAGTTGTCAATTTCTGGTGAAGAATAGATTGTGGAAAACCATGAGCCTGTTTTCTCCAGGAAGAGGTGAAAGCTCTGATAAAATCAGAATGCTGATACCACATATTTTCAAACCTAAAGGGATGTTGATTACTTTGAGGAAAGCCCTGATGATTTGTGTTGAGCATGAGTGGGCTACGATCAAATCCTAGTCGTGCAAGATTGTATAAGGACGCATTTAGAAAAGAACAAAGCCAAATAGAGGTGATCATGGCTCTGTCCAATCTTTCCAAAATAAGATATGGGGGAGGTCTTCTGTTTGACCAAGTAAACCTAGGTCCTTGAGCTCCCACGTCAAGGAAGTGGAGAGAATCAGACCAAGAACGTGCCTGAAGGAGACGTTCATTGGACAGAGGATTTCTTCCTGTTTTTTCTGATTGACACCATATTTCATTAAAGTTTCCTATGAGGAGCCAAGATGAATCATGTGGGATGGAAAGATTCTGAAGTGAAGACTAGAAGGCATGTCTGTGGCGAAATTTGCTGGGGGCATAGACAAAACTTGCTAACCAAGGAACAGTTGTTGGTGTATCCTGAATTTGAACATGAATAAATTTCCTATGGATCTTTAAAGAGTTCACTTGGTAGACATATTTCCAGGCTAAAATTAAGCCACCTCTAGTTTCCTCAGGAGGGTAGGTAAGGGATTGCGTGTAGCCTAAGTTACCTAGTATAGCTTGAATTCTGTCTATTTTACTCTTAAACTCAGAGAGGAAAATCATATGAGGCATCCACTGAGATACTAAACGCCTCAAATGTTGAATTGTCAAGGCTCTGCCAATGCCTTGACAATTCCAGGCCATAATGATCATAATTTGTGCGGAAAATACCTCTAGGGTATTTTCGCCAAAACTCCAAAGTCAACACTAGATACAAAATACTGAGAGTAAAATGCAGAGTGCCATGTTAGAAACAATGTAGATACCTCTTCAAATTCTGGGATTGATTGTAATGCCAGCTGCCTTGTCGTTGGGTGAACTCTTTCTTCTGAAGAAAACATAGGAAGTTCATTAGAATCTCCCTGCTGAAACCTTGGTCGAAGCCTTCTTAAAAACCTCAGTTCTTCATCCTCTTCAGACCTTTGCCTCCTACCCAGACTCAAAGAGGATGTATCCTGGATGGATAGAGCAGTGATAGACCGTGGTGGTCGCCTTGTCCACACCCTCCTTGGAATTTGGCTTGACTCAGATTCATACATAGGTTCCTTACTAGGTCTGTGATGAATGATATCTGAATCATGAGTTGGTGCCAATGTTGTTTGAGGAAGAGCTGCATGCTGAACTGCCTGGACCAAAGGCAAGATGCCTGTAGTATCATGTAAGGAAGTTCCAATCACTGATAGTCTTTCTTGCATATTAAAGTGCTCCATGAGTACTATTTGTTCTGCCAGGATTGAATCGTCCATAAAAGATTCATCAGTTGCTGAATTGGTTTCATTTTCCTGTAGACAAGTCTGAAGAATTGGATTGGCAGAAATTGTAGAAGGTTGTTGATTATGAGGTTGAGAGACCTGACTTGTTGGACAAGGAATTGTTGATGAGATCTGCAAAGGCCTATGACTGGTGGGATGTGACTCAAAGCCTGGAGGCACAGAAAGAATTGCATCCAGGGAGGGTTAAGGCGGTGAAGTTGAGGGTGGGTAATAAGGAGGAAACCAATTGATAGGCCATAGACCAAAGAAACTAGGGAAAGTGATACCTTGAGGATAGGGAAAGTACATAGGTGGTGGGAAAATATACTGTGGAACATTGTTATGGTGAGGTGGTTACGGATAAGCATAGGGGTAAGGGTGAGAGTAAGTGATCGGATGCTGGTACTGAGAATGAGTGGGATTATGAGTTGGGAAGTGGTCATTAGATGAGGTCAGTAAGGGATAAGGTAAGACCGAAGATGGTGTATCTGCAAATGGGTAAGAATCAATTTGTGATGAGGAAGAGGAGTCCAAAGGGGCAGTAACAGTGGTGAAATTCCTTAGAGACCCCCCACCAGAAGTTGTAGGAGTTGCAATAACTGATTCAGTGTGGATTGTCTCTATGTTCTGCACCTAAGATGAAAAACGATGTCGTGCTACAGATAAGGTGATACGTGAGGCTAGTTCTGAGGGATGAGCATCACCATTTGATGAAGGTTGCCTACCTAAGCTGCTTGCCCTACCTCTCTGAACAAACGATCTAGATCCTCCTTGAGTTGGAGTATTTCTTGCATTATCTGGATTATAAGGAATCTAGTTCGTTAACAAACCAGAGCCCCTATTTGCAAAAGTGTGAAAGTCATGAGTGTCATCTGATATAGGGGCAACTCCAGCACGATCAGTGAGATGCGGAAACGTTGCATTAAGGTCTCGAATCACTATTTCTTCAGTAAACCGAAAATGTCCTAATGTGTGACAAAAACGACCACGCCTACGACATGGGAGACCAGGTCTATAAGATATTAAGACCTCGGTTTCAGCAGACCCTGTAGAAACCCCAATTGATGGAAGAACATGATTCATATAGTTGAGAAAGACTTGCACCCTTGGAAAGGTTGTGAGCCATGGATGGGTAGCATGCATTTCTGTCCTGATGACCTCACCAACAGCAGAGGCTAGATATGCAACATATTCTTCCTCCATTAGTGCATGGGGCACATCACGAAGTTCTATCCAGGTAGGGATCCTTGAAAAGTCTACCTTTGGGAAAGGATTTTTTAGAGTTGGACGGGCAAAAGCCAAAAGATTTCCTTTAATGATAAAAGGGCCATTTTGATAAACCTCTGTAGCCTCAGCTGCTGTGCTGAAATGGAAAGCCCAAGAGCCATCTTTTCGACGAATAATCTCAGGTGCGTGAGAGATTCGCCATTGTTCTGAACAACTGCAACTTCATTTAATCTCCGGGGGTTCAGAAAATGATCAAGAAAAACCAAATTAAGGTTTTCCATGAAGTTATTATAGGAAGAAGTAGGTGAGGGATTATTTATTGGCAGACAGACAAATTTTCGTTTCAGTCGAAGGTTTGAAGTGCAGTGAAGTGGAAGATGGTAAGGAACATCATGTACTCTTTTGTAAGTTGCCATGGAGGGGATAAGGTAGGTAATGATTGCTAGTAGTTAGGGAGTGGCTGCTGCTGCAATTTCTAGGACATGGAAGATAGTATACTGGCCAAAATTTTGCAGGCGGAAACTGAAATGAAAAGTAAAGAAAAGCGTGACAGGAAAGGAAGATATGTGATTGGCAAGTATGAAGAAGCTGTGATTGGCGAGGAGAAGATTCAGATCAGTGATGAAGAAGACTTAAAAAACACAAAGGCAAGAACTAGGGTTCTTAGCACGGAGAGAGAATTGAAAATTAAGAAGTTGGATAGAGAAAGTATGCTACGGGCTGTCCCGACTAATCCTAGAACTACCGGCAGGAAAAATAAATAAATAAATAATAGCTACCGTGTCCGTGCCGATAGCCAGACGGAGTTGGTGGTGCATCCTCCTAACTTGCGCGATTAGTGCGTAGGTTAAAGACAGTAAACTTCAAATCATTGTACCTCAAATTTCTCACACCAAACCGTAGTCCATAGTACTGATCCAAAATACTTATCACTACTACACTAGACTTTTTGGTAGAAGAACAAGAACTACACTACAGACCTCACTGTTCTCTCTCTTTCTCTCAACTTTTCTTCTTCCGCACAATCATCAAACAGAACTCTTTTTCTCCGAAGACGCTGCTGCGAGTTGTGACCTTTAAATGAGCGCAGTCATGGAAGATCAGGGGCAGAAGAACCGTGTATCAGGTTTCCCATGATCTATCTCTGTTATTGTTGTTGCTTCCCCAAGATTCATTCTTTAGCTTCTTCCTTCTGCTACATGGAACTAGTTAGTGTGTCGTTAATTGACCCACTTCTTTCTTCTCTGTAGGGGTCGAGATCCAACACCATCATCAAGTGCACCATTGCCATAAATGTGGGTGGCCGTTTCCGAAACCTCACCCCAGTGCCAAGCATCGCCGGGCCCACAAGAGGGTTTGCGGCACCCTTGAAGGCTACAAACTTCAGGACAGTTCCTATACCATTGTATCCGATGATGACCACTCTGATGATGGTGATTACAAGTCCCCCCAAATAAGTAAGTGAGCATTTCTTGTTTTCCAATAAATGAAGAAAAAACAAAGTCATAATTTTTGTTATTTTGGTCTGAATGGAAGAGTTGTAACATAGGATCGTGGGATTTTATTTGGAACCCCAGTTTAGGAAGTACACGAATCAAGCAATATTTGGACTGTAATTTATTATTGCACATCTGATTATGTGTTCTGTTTATTATACAAGGCTTTAAGAGGTTGGAGAGAAGTCCATCCGAAGATGATGTTTATTCAGATGTTGTTTCAAATTTTAATGATGCTTCTCTGAACTCTGGTGTTGGAGGAACCCCTGAGATTGCTAGTGAGTCAGCTTCTGCTGCTGAAAAGTTCTCAGAGCCAGAGGTGGTGGTTCCTGAATTTGGTGCATCTCCTGGTAAGGCAGACATGAGTATCTCAATCGATTTTTTTAGTCAAGAGAATATAGTTATCATGAGGATTGGAACTGATCCTAATTTGAATTCTTAAAGAAGAAACAAAATTTTGGGCAAACCAAACTTTGTTTAAAGCAGGTGTTGAAATAGACATATACACCGTGAGTTCGGAGTACCACACCAGCTGGTATCTGTACAATAGAGCAGTATATAAACAAGTGGGCCACCTCCTCCTATCACCAATTGGTTTTAGGATGGAAACTCACTTGCATATATGACTGCTCTCTACTGGCCCGTTGGGCTTGGCTCGGCCTAATGTGGATTCTAACATGGTATCAGAGCCTGGATCGGGCCTGAACCTGGGAGATGGTCTGTTGAAATCAGAGAGTCCTCACGGTGAGGGGGAATATTGAAATAGACATATACACCGTTAGTTTGGAGTACCACACCAGTTGGTATCTATACAATAGAGCAGTATATAAACAAGTAGGCCACCTTTTCCTATCACCAATTGGTTTTAGGATGGAAACCCACTTGCATATATGGCTGCTCTCTGCTGGCCCGTTGGGCTTGGCTCGGCCTAATGTGGATTCTAACAGCAGGCAAAAGAAAGATTCATAAATGCACTGTAGATTGTCTTGTCTTTCTGTAGATTCCATTTCATCATGAGTCATTGTTTCATGTAACTTGAATGGATCGATGTGATAGCATGGTTATAAACTGTTTTGTATAGAAAGATAAACATCATTTGGATAGCTGATATCCTGTAATGTTTTATCTTCAGAAACTCTTATTTATGCCGATGTTACATACCTATCTTTCAAGATTACTCATGCATTGCTAAGAGAGGATTTAGGGTTTATTCACAATTATCATTCCTTTATTCATCACTTACTTTGTTACTTTTCAGAAGGCACACCTGCTGGAAGTTTGACCTGTAATGTCATAGTACAAGCTCGTATGATTGCACCAACTATAGATGACGGGTCAGGAAAGAGATCCGACTCTCTTGATCTATCGTCAACTACTGTGGTAGAAACCAAGCCTGATTTTCCCAAGGGTGCTCCAAAAGATAAAGAAAGCGATGCTGAATCCTTGGTTGGGTTGCTGACAGAGGATAAGAGCCCTATTGAGAATGATGCTACAGAAGAATTTTCACCGAATGACGAGGTTAAGGTGATTGAACAACTCAATGGTACAATGCTGCAAGCAACAATTGAAGTTTCCGCCATTGCTGACCCAAACGATCCATTTTCTCAATCGGTCGAAACGCCTAATGGAAAGTTGGTTTCTGAAACTCCCCAGAAGGATATTTCTCTAGAACATTCTACAGTGCAAGAATCAGAAGTTGCATATTTTGGTGATGTTGTTGAGAACAATGGTAAGGCAGACGAAGGGGTGCACCTGTTTAATGTTCCTCATGATGTTCCTGCAGTAGAGCATCCATAGAAATTTATAGAAGGCTTTAAAGACCATCCGAAGAAGGATGATGTCCAACCTGAAATTTTAAATTTAGAAGTTGAGCATTCTCCAAGTGCTGGTGAATATAACAGGATCACAGAAGAGGAATTGCGAA
Organism: Clarkia xantiana subsp. parviflora; assembly: GCA_036873135.1. Taxonomy (NCBI): domain Eukaryota; kingdom Viridiplantae; phylum Streptophyta; class Magnoliopsida; order Myrtales; family Onagraceae; genus Clarkia; species Clarkia xantiana. The sequence goes on from JAPTYO010000005.1 coordinate 18,895,809, forward strand.
AGGTTAATGTTTTCTCACTGCCGCAAGATGTACCCATGCTTGTAAATCAGGAGAAGATCATTGAAGGCTTTAAAAAATACGAAAAGATGGGATGGGTCGGACATGAGAACAGGCATTAACCTAATGCAGTTGAAGAGGAGGGTGAAGTCAATTGTCTTGCTTCTGATGTTTTGTTAGAGAAGAATGGTTTGGTTAGTAATCCAATCGATCAAGAAATTAAGGTTGAAGAGGTAAGTGATGTTGTCCACGAGAGCCAGCATACGATGTTCCCTGCAGAGGTAACTGATGTTACATCTTATGCTTCTGAAGCAAATGATAGAAGCAAGAATGTTCTGTGTGAAGCCCCTGATTCTGTGTCGGTCATTAAAGCAACCACCCATACTGCTGGTGAATGTTTCCTCAGTGGAGAAGTGGGTGCCATCAAGGAAGAGGAGTTTAGTGATGTTGTTAAAACTTTGTCTGACACAACTTCAGTCCTTTCTCTGGACAGTGGTGCTCCTAGAACAATGATTTTAGATAGAAAAGATGATAGTAACTCTGCAGTTGAGATAGTGTCTACTTGTATTGAAGGTGATGGAAGGGACAAAAATGTGGAAGATAAAATCCCTGCATTTCTTTCTTCTGAGGCACCATCTGCTGTTGAAGATGGTTATGTGAGTTGTATTGAAATCCACCATCCAATTTCTGATGCTGTGACTGTGACTGGAGCAGAAGCTATTATGAAGAGCAGTGCTGAGGAACAAGAAGTTAGTGGTACAGTTGATACAAGAACATTAAATTTAGATATTGGAGGCAATAACACCATCTCTGCAGTTGAGACATCTGAGTTTGATGGAAGTAAAAAAGATGTGGAGTTTGTTGGTGTCCGTAGTAGAGTTATTGGTGATCTTTCTGCATCTGAGATTGGAATAGTCCATGTGGCTGAAGATGATGGTGTTAGGAAAGAAGCTGCTGCGGAAGAGAGCGGCTTGCAAAGCTCTCAACTTGATGAATCTGCTGTCAGGTCCAGTTTGGATGACTCAATTGTGATGGAGAACAGGGAAGTAGCTGTAGTGGAAAGTAGAAGGAAATCCACTGCCAATGAAACAACAGCAGTAGTAGTATATGAAGTTGTAGGTGGGAAAGAGCAACTGAAGAAGGGAAATGAAGTTGAGGGGGATAGTATGAATGAAGTTGGTGATGATGTCGATAAAAAGACTGATTTACTTTTGGTGGTAGGTACTGTCTCTCAAGTACCAAATTCGTTAACAGTAGTGGAAGAAGGTGGCTATTGATGGGTTCCGATGTAATCGTTAGCCCCGTTAAACAGCCAATGAACGGCAAGTAGGCCCAGTGGGCCTCGTAAAAGCCTAGAAGGCCCAGAGGCCCAGTACGAAGGGTCCCGACTTAAGCGACCCCGACATAAGAGCTAAACGCTCCCGATAAGAAGCCTCCGAGCAGGCCCCGATATGCCTTAATAAGGCTCCGACAATAAAGCCCCGTAGAGGCTGGACCTGTCCCGCAGAGACTAAAGGTCCTGGGTGGTGATCTAAGAATAATACAACTCTGAAGTCCCCGACAGGAGTCGAGACTTGGGATCAGAGAGTAAGACCGAGAAACCCGCCTACCAGATAGAGTAGTGGGAGACGGTTAAAGATAATGGATAAATTCCCCCGAGATACGCAGGGCGTGCCCGAGATACACGGAGTATGGGTAAGATACGCGGAGCGTGGGGCGAAATATACGGAATCCCCCGAGATATACGGAATCGTGGCTACAACGGCCAAGCTTGGCCTCAGGTAACCCTGGGTGACTTCTCCTCCTATATAAAGAAGGAAGTTACCCCAGAAATTGCAATTTCTAATGCTAATACGAACTTAGACTGTGCTTACCACTGCATTGATCACCATACTCATTTAAGCATCGGAGAGGGATTCTGGGTCACCACCCAGGCCATCCCCTTTTGCAGGACACGCGGAGCTTAGGAGTCCAGTCATTCCGTCAAGGACGTAACAGAGCTTCGCCCGTGATCCAACATTGGCGCCGTCTGTGGGAAACTGACAAAAAGTCAAGATAGTCTCTACCAGATCAATGGCCGGTGGTGGCAAGAAGAAGCAAGTTCCGGCCGGCAGTTCTCGTCCCGCAGGAACTGTGAATTCCCCGTTGCCAGAACGTGCTATTGAACAAGGTGAGAACCCTGCCCTTTCTCAGACAGGGGGACATGGTGATGAGGTCTCAGTCCGAGATGCTGGAAGGGACAGGCAGGAGGTCCCTCGTAGGGGGGAGGATGACGCTCCACCAAACCCGGTGGGCCCTGGAGCTGGAGATGCCCCGCGAAGGGAGGAAGGGTCGTCTTCGAACTCGGAGTTGGCCAAGGCAGTAGCGGAGGCCATGCCGATGTTCCTGCCATGGAAGCCTTGCTGGATAAGAGAGAGGCTACCAGGAGAGCGGAGGAGTTGCCTCCGCGAGAAGAGTTACCACCACCCCCGCCGAGGGTGGACCCAGAGGAGCAAGAGGTTCCGCCCCGGGACAAGGGTAAGGAACCTATGCAGCCAGAGAAGTTCGTGGTTGACGGCCCTGGGCCAGTGCAGAATAGGACCATCCCCCTGAATGGTCCCCTCACCGCTGACCAGGTGGTGAGAATTGTTAGCATCTACATGGGCGACCAAAAGCAGATGACCTCGGAACTAAGGGATCGATCCAGCCATCCTTTCGTACCACGGTTGATCGACACCGTCGCCCCGCCAGGGATAGGTATCCCAACGATCGAGGCGTATGATGGGGAAGGAGACCCGGTCCGCCATGTGCAAAGACACGTTCAGGCATGCATGGGTAGGACTTCAAACGAAGATCTGATATGCTCGTTGTTCCCGATAACCCTAGGAGAGAGGGCCATGACCTGGTTCTTTAGCCTTCCACCAGGAAGCATCACGTGCTGGGCCGACATGTACGACCGCTTCATCAAGCAGTATCAAGGTCGGAGACGCCTCTTGAAGAGTGTAAGGACCTTAACCCAGGGGGTGCAGAGGCCCGACGAATCGTTGGCGTACTATTACCAACAGTTCACTGCCAGTGCTGCGGAAATCGACGAAGAAATCTCGGAGGGAGAGATGATACGCACCTTCCTGAGGAACCTAAGTGCCCCATACGGCTCGGACCTAATGCATAGTGTGGCCGCGAAGGCTATATGGAGCATGGAGGCCCTGCAAGCGAGGGTGAAGCAGCAAATTGATGTTCAGGAGTCAAAAATCGCTGCTGGAGAGCTGGACCCCCCGAAGTCGGGGAGAGGAAAGGCGTCATCCAAGCTGTCGGATGATCGCAAGAGAAGCGACAAATCGGAGGGGGGTAGAAACCGAGGTTGTCCCGAACGGAGAGAAGACAAACGTCCCTCGGGGAAAGACAATCGAGAGGGTCGGGCCGCCCCCATCAACAGCTCGATGGCTTCTGTGCTAGCTGTAATGGAGCGACAAGGCCTCGTTCGATACCCCCCGAGGAAAGAGGGTGAATATCTGGGAGGCCGCCCGGACCGTTACTGTCGTTATCATCGAGCCAATGGTCACGACACCGAAAATTGTCGGGAACTGAAGAAAGAAATTGAAAAGCTGATCCAGAAAGGGAAGCTGAAGGAATTTGTTGGGAAGGGACGGTGCCGATCTCGTTCCAGAAGTAGGTCTCGTTCCCGTTCGAAATCCCGTGACAGATCCCCGAAAAAGAAGAAGGTGGAGCAGGAAGCCTCAGGATCGGGTGCCCGCAAGGAGAGGCGAGGAACTATCAATGTCATCCATGGAGGAATGGCAGCGGGAGGTGATACCTCCGCTTCCAGAGAAAATTATGCCTCGCGCATATCTGCCGCGGTGGTATTGGGGAAAAGGTCCCGGTCGTGGACCCTGAAAGAGGAGATGGTGATCTCTTTTTCAGCGGAAGATCTAGTAGGCGTGGAGAGCCCTCATGACGACGCCCTGGTTGTGACCCTGGACGTGGATGGATTCGAGATGAAGCGGATCCTGATAGACGGAGGGAGTTCCTCCGATATTCTTTTCATGGATGCTCTGGAAGCTATGGGAAAGACGAAGAAGGACCTTACGCAGGTGGACTTCCCGATGGTGGGATTCTCTGGCTCCACTTCCTACCCGCTAGGAATGATTACCTTACCAGTAGAGTTTGGTAGTGGCTGGAAGATGGAGAGGCGAAACGTGGATTTCGTCGTGGTGGAATCTGCTGGGGCATATAACGCGATCATCGGAAGGACCACTATCAACCCTCTTATGGCAGTCGCCTCGACGGTCCATCAGAAGATGAAGTTCCCAACTGATAACGGAGTAGGAGAGGTCAAGGGTGACCAGGTGGCGTCGCGGAAATGCTATGTTAATGCCACCCGACGAAGAAGGAGGGAGACCATGACTGTTCTTCAGACAGATACCGATCCTCGAGAGGAGTATGGGCGTCCCGCCCCCATGGAGGACTTGAAAGAAGTGGAGATCGATGGGCCTCAGAGGAAGGTGAAAATCGGCTCTGCCCTGTCGGATGAAAGAGCACGAGAGTTGATCGAGCTCTTGAAGGAGTTTAAGGAGCTGTTTGCCTGGTCCCCAAGCGATATGCCAGGAATCAGTCCCGACGTGATAGTGCACGAGCTCAAGATTGACCCTGCGATCAAGCCTATCGCGCAGAGGAGGCGTCCGATGGGCACAGACAAGAGGATCGCGATTCAGCAGGAGGTGGGCAGACTGCTCGATGCTGGATTCATCAAGGAGCTCCGATTCCAGACTTGGGTGGCTAACCCAGTGCTGGTGCGAAAGAGTAATGGAAAGTGGCGAATGTGCGTTGACTTCCGCGACTTAAACAAAGCCTGCCCGAAGGACTGCTACCCGCTTCCAAGGATTGACCAGCTGGTGGATGCTACATCGGGACATGAGCTGCTGAGCTTCATGGATGCGTATTCTGGGTACAACCAGATTAAGATGGCGAAGGATGATGCCCCCCATACAGCCTTCTATGCCGACAGTGATGTCTACCATTATGACGTGATGCCCTTCGGATTGATCAATGCCGGAGCAACTTACCAGCGGATGGTGAACAAGTTGTTCGGGGACATGCTAGGGAAAACCATGGAGGCATATGTGGACGACATGCTGGTGAAGTCCCGACAGGCAGGAGACCATGTCCAGAATTTGGCGGCAGCATTTGAGCGGATGAAGTTTCATCAGGTTCGGCTGAACCCCGACAAATGCGCTTTTGGGGTGAACTCAGGGAAGTTCCTAGGGTTCATGGTGAGCCAGAGAGGAATCGAGGTGAACCCCGAGAAGCTGCGAGCAATAGAGGAGATGCAGTCCCCGAAGAATCATCGAGAGGTCCAGGTACTGAATGGCCGGTTGGCCGCGATGAATCGCTTTCTATCCAAGGCGAGTGATCGAGCTATGCCATTTTTTGATGTGCTGAGGGCCAACAAGAAGTTTGAGTGGACCGACAAGTGTGAGGAGGCGTTCCAGGCACTAAAGCAGCACCTCCGCACCCTTCCGCCGTTGGCGAAACTAGTTCCAGGCGAGCCGCTCTATCTCTATTTGGCTGTTTCTGATGTGGCTGTTAGTTCTGTTTTGATTAAGATTGTCAAGGGCAACCAAGTCCCGATCTATTATGTAAGCAAGGCATTTGCCAAGTCTGAAATAAATTATCCCGCTATTGAGAAGTATCTCTTCGCGTTGATTATTGCCGCCCGAAAACTGCGACCTTACTTCCATGCCCATGAAGTCACGGTATTGACTAATCAGCCCTTAAAACACTTTTTGAACCGACCGGAGGCGTCGGGGAGATTGGTAAAATGGGCCATCGAGCTGACAGAGTTCCGCATTCATTTCGCTCCGAGAACCGCTATCAAAGGCCAGGCATTGGCAGATTTTATAGCTGAGTCTACGGCACCCGATCTGGAAGTAACGGGTCCCGCAGAGGGGGCAGCCATGGAAGAAGTCCCGACAACAGAACAATAGCCAGAACAGCCAAATGAGGAGAATACGTGGGAGATGTACACCGATGGTTCATCGAGTATAGAAGGCTCGGGGGCAGGATTCGTATTGATACCGCCCGGCGGAGGCGAGCCTTTACGATATGCCCTGGCGTTGACATTCAAAGCCACCAATAACGAAGCGGAGTACGAGGCTCTTATCACGGGCCTCAAGATTGCCAAGGGTACGGGGGTCGATCATTTAAAAGTTAAGTGCGATGCTAGCTTGGTTGTAAATCAAGTCCAGGGGAACTATGAGGCTAAGAGCCCGACGATGAAGAAATATTTGCACGAGGTGCAGACTTTGAAGGGAAGCTTCAAAAGTTTTGATATCGAGGCAATCCCCAGGGAAGAAAACGCGGAAGTAGATGCCTTGAGCAAATTCGCTCTGGGAGTAGCCCCCGAGGAGAATCGGAAGGTGCATTTCCTAGAGAGGGTGATCATCTCAAACATCGACCCGGTGGAGGTCTGTTCTGTTGGGACAGGATCGGAAGAAGAGGAGAAGCCCACTTGGATGACCCGATGGTCACGTACCTGACTACGGGAGTACTCCCCGATGATAAAGTGGCAGCCGTCAGGTTGCGGCGGATTGCAGATAACTACGCGATGGTGGACAACCAATTATACAAAAAAGGGTACGTAAAACCTTTCTTAAAATGCGTAGCAGAGCCTAATACAAATCGGATCTTGAGGGAGCTTCACGAAGGAGTCGCGGCCTGCCATGAAGGGGCCCGATCTCTAGTAAGGAAAGCATTGAACTTAGGCTACTACTGGCCCTCGATGAACAAAGAAGCGACCGCGATGGTCCAATCCTGTGATGCATGCCAGAGGTACGCCCCAAATATCGTGGCTCCCGCCGCGGACCTGATGCCCATCAGCAGTGCATGGCCCTTTGCGCAATGGGGAATTGACTTGGTGGGACCACTCCCCCAAGCGAGAGGTCAGTGCAAGTACTTACTCGTGGCTATTGACTACTTCTCAAAGTGGATAGAGGCCAAAGCGTTGGCTAGAACGACGGGGCAGCAGATCCTCAAATTCCTTCAGACTCAGATCATATCCCGGTAAGGGGTCCCGCGAGTGCTGATCAGCGACAACGGCCCTCCGTTCAATGGGACACAGTTGAAGGAGTATTTGGAAGAATTGAATATTGAGCATCGGACCGCTTCAGTCCGCCACGCCCAGACCAATGGCCAGGTAGAGTCAGCCAACAAGATCGTGATGGATGGCTTGAAGAAGAGAGTCTATGCCTTGCAGGGCCATTGGCTGGATGAGCTCGAGAATGTGCTATGGGCTGTGAGAACAACACCCAAGCAATCGACAGGAGAAACTCCGTTTGGCCTGGTGTATGGCACGGAGGCAGTTGCTCCCGTGGAAATAGCGGTGGCGTCCCATCGCGCGAAATATTACGAGCCTCCGACAAAGAGGAAATGAGACGTCTGGACTTAGACCTACTCGAGGAGAAGAGGTGGAAGGCTGATGAAGTCCAGGCCCGAATGCGACTGGCAACAGCCCGATATTATAATCGGCGTGTCAGGTCCCGACAATTCTTCGTGGGAGAACTTGTCTGGCGGAGGAACGAGTTTGTTCATCAAGATCAGATCAACAAGCTGTCACCAAAATGGGAGGGACCCTACAAGATCGTGGGGATGCCCGTGCCCAATGCATACAAGTTAGAAGATCTCGAAGGCAAGACGCTGAAACACTCCTTCAGTGGTGAACACTTGAAGAAGTATCATGTTTGATATGAAGCCGCCACGAATGGCGCAAATTGTCTATCAATAAAATCCGATGTAAGCCTACTTTGAATTATTAGTCAATAAAAGAAGTTGCCTTCCGATCAAATTGCTTTCGAATTTATTCTTACTGTTAATAAGACGTCCTGGGTGACGCAACAAAAGCCTTCCGAGGTACGATGAAAGCCCCGCGGGGGACGCATAAGTCGTCTATATGGCGCGGCCAAAAGCCTTAACAGGTACGAACAAAAGCCCTACGGGGTACATAATAAGTCGTCTATATGATGCAACCAAAAGCCTAGGTATGAAAGACCCTGATGGGTCCGCGTAAGTCGTCTATATGATGCGGCCAAAAGCCCTAACGGGTATGAAAAAGCCTTAACAGGTACGAATAAACCGTCCAGTAGAGACGCAGTGAAAGCCCTAAAGGGTATGAAAATGGCCTTGAAAGGCGGGGACGAGAAGCCTTAAGTGGTGAAGTCCCGATTTTGGATGAGAAGCCTTAAGTGGTGAAGTCCCGATTTTGGATGAGAAGCCTTAAGTGGTGAAGTCCCGATTTTGGATGAGAAGCCTTAAGTGGTGAAGTCCCGATTTTGGACGAGAAGCCTTAAATGGTAAAGCCGGGAGTAAAACGTCAGAAGGACGTATGGCGCATCGGAACGTTCTGAGTAACGAATTTTAAAGCCGCTTTAGATAAAGTGCATACGAGTATCGGAACCAAGGCAGATGGAAAAGAAAACCATTTATATATAAAGGCTCGAAGGCCAAAGGAGTTCATTACAAAAGATAAAGGAGAAAAACAACAAGGACTAAAAATGTAAGCATTAAACTTGGTCCTTGTTAGAAGAGGGGCCCTCAGCGGCGTCGGAGGTAGCAAGGTCTGGAAGGGCTTGGGCAGAAGGCTCCGCAATTGACGGAGTCAGGTCCACAGCAGCAGTCTCTTCACTCTCCGCGGGGAGGCTGAAATACTTCTCCGCGAAGGGGGCAAGGGTCTCGGACTTCTTGAAGTCGATAGAATCCGCATAGACTGTGTAGAGTTCTTCGACAGCATTGAATAAAGTGTCCTCCACCTCGGACTTGCAGAACTCTACAGCAGCCAACTTGAATTCTTCAGAGTCCCGATACTCCTTATGGCCCTGAAGGCGACCCTCCTCCTTTGCTTCAGCCAGTTTGGCGGAGAACTCCGCCCGTTCCGTTTCAAGTTGGGCCTTAGCCTCCGCAAGGAGATCTGCGAAGACGTTTTTCTCATGGACGAGCTGTTTCTTCTTCGTCTCGCTCCGCTGCTGTTCCACCTGGGCCATCTGCCGCTCCCGGCGCATGACAGCCTCATGGTCGTGGACCTTCTTGAGCAGGCTGGTGGACTTGTCATCAAGGAGAGCCTTCTCCTTGGCCATTTTATTCTTGGCTGCCACCGCCTCGTCGCGCTCCATTTGAAGCTTGGCTAAGGCTTCAGGGTCCGCCCTGGCCTCTGCCTCCTCCAAGGCGCTCTTTAGGGCCAAGGCGATGGCGATACAACGCTGCCGATCCGCAGTTTCCTAGGGCGAGGGGGAAAAAGATAAAACTCAGAGATTGAAGATAGAAGTCAAGAAGAGAATAAAGCGGTAGGATATTACCTCCATCCGGCGGACAGCCATGGAACGAAACTCCTCTTCAATATCCTCCCGTGAGAGATCAAGAGGCTTCCTCAGAGCAGGGGGAATCGACCCTGATAACAAGTGAAGGGCCAAGTCAGCCTCAAGATTGTCCCGACGGATTGAGAACCCAGCGAGGGATTCAATCGGACGCCAGGGAAGCGCTGCCTGGTCAGAGGTGTAAATCTTGTACACCTCGTCCATCGGAAGACGAGGGATGGGCTCGGCCCCGGGGGTGGCAGGAACTACCTCTGTACGAGGTTCGGGAGATGGAGTACGGAAAACGGGGGGAGGACTCTTAGACACATCCCTGGCAGCAGGCCGTGCGCTCCTAGACCTCGACCTGCCACGGGGAATCAGGCCTCCCTCTTCAGGCTCTTCAGCGGATGGAGAAGCCTCCAAGTCAGTTATGGGGCGGAATTGAGCTTCCGCCGCAACATCCTCTAACAGTAATTCTCGCGGGGCCGCAGTCCCCGCCAGATTAACAACCTCCGTCGGAATGGGAGCCTCCAGAGGACCTGCGGTAGCGGGACGAATAAAGGTGAATTTAATCTCTTGGACCCATGTCTTTCGGTCGGCGGGGATAGATTCCTTGGAATTAATTCTTTGTAATTGAACAATACGCTCACCTTCCCCGACGGTGGTGGCCTTAAAGGCCCGATCTATCTCCTCCCGTCTGGCCTTCTTGGCCACGACTGGCTCCTCAGTCGGAGGAGCGACAGCTAAGGGAGTGGAGGAGGAAGCCCCTTTCTTCACCAGCTTGCGCTTCCGCCTGGAACCGCCCTGGACAGCATCAGTCTCGCCCTGCTTCATAACGAGATGAGTCAACAGAGAAGCCTTCTTGGCTGCAAAAGTAAAGATAAGATGATTAGAAATATTACCCAGACGACTAAATCCGCGGAGACGGAATCTAAGAGTCGAACTCCGATGGCAATCAGATGCCTCTCCTGGAGCTTGTTGGCATCGAGGGGTATGAAATTATCCCCCAACGGTAGAGTTGAACCATCTGGAGAGTATTGAGGTCATCCTCGGAGTAATCCTGGAGCTTGGGGGCAGGGTCCGCCACGACCTCCCATCGAGGCCAGGGGACGGAGCTATGCTGGACGAAGAAGTAATACTTTTTCCAGCCACTGTTATCGGAACCCGAGTCGCGGATCAGGATCCGATCCTTGTGAAACTTCCAGGTTTCACTATCCCAGCCGTAGCGTGAGAGTTGCTCCTTTGTCCACTTGGGAAGTCGGGGAGAGAAGGAACAGACACCGGCTTTGTTGCACTTCATGCCGTAGAAAGTGCGGAATAGCAGAAGACTGTATGTCCATTGTTGGCGATGACACAGAAGTTGGAAAGCATTCCACACGCGGATGGCGTGTGGGGAGAAGGTGCAAGGATGTGTTTTGTAAAAATTACACATCTCCACCATGTTTCCGCAGAAGGGGAACCAAATCCCCGCGCTTATTTGTCCAGTAGAGACAAATGCCTCCCCCGCTCGAGGAGGCGTGATAATATGCTTCCTCCTACCAGCAGATTGGGACCCATAGGGGAAGCGAGGCTCCCAATCCGAGGTGATGCACCCTTCCCTAAGGGCCGCCTCATATGAACCCTCGGATATTTCATTGACAGCAAATTCAAAGAAGAAGGGAGCCCTAACCTCAGAACTAGCCTCGTCTAAAACAATTACAGACAGGGAAAATTGAGAAAAGAAGAGTAAACAGTATGTAAATCACGAAAACATGGAAAGAGGTCCTTACCAGACATGATCAGTGGTCAAAGGGTGAGGAGAAGGAAGATCGGAGAAAGATGAAGTTGCCTTGATCACTTGAAGTACCAGGAGGAGCTCAAAGAGAACTTCGAATGCAAAGAAGACTGAGAGTGAAAGAACGCAGAAGAAGTGAATAAGACCAGGGTCTTCTCTTTTATAGGCAAAAAGGCAAATGGAGGGATATAATCGTGACCGTTGAAGACGAAACGACTTAATCAGAGCCATTGAACTATGGGACGGTACAGAGGAGACAGCTGGATGGGCTTGATCTGCACCGTTGAAGAGGAAACGACACGATCTCAATCGACGAGATTATAAGCACGGAGAGGACGTGTATGACATCACAGTTGCCTTTTTCAGAAAACAGCAGTCACGCTAGTTCGAACGTCGTTTCTCTATCCTCAGGCATTTAATGCTGCAGTAGCCGAGGAGACTCCTCGGATTTGGCAACTGCTCATGGGGCCTGGTGGGCCCAAAGCAATCATGAGTAAGAGACTGTTATGCAACAACCATACTGAAGGTAAAAGGCCCCGACGGGGGTATCAGAAAAGCCCAAAAGCAAAAGGCCTCCGACGGTGGTATCGGAGGATATAAAGTCAAAGGCCTCCGATGATAAGGTTGGCAGACATGGGATCAGAAGACATAACGGACTAAAAGTCCCCCATGTCTTGGGGGCAAATGATGGGTTCCGATGTAATCGTTAGCCCCGTTAAACAGCCAATGAACGGCAAGTAGGCCCAGTGGGCCTCGTAAAAGCCTAGAAGGCCCAGAGGCCCAGTACGAAGGGTCCCGACTTAAGCGACCCCGACATAAGAGCTAAACGCTCCCGATAAGAAGCCTCCGAGCAGGCCCCGATATGCCTTAATAAGGCTCCGACAATAAAGCCCCGTAGAGGCTGGACCTGTCCCGCAGAGACTAAAGGTCCTGGGTGGTGATCTAAGAATAATACAACTCTGAAGTCCCCGACAGGAGTCGAGACTTGGGATCAGAGAGTAAGACCGAGAAACCCGCCTACCAGATAGAGTAGTGGGAGACGGTTAAAGATAATGGATAAATTCCCCCGAGATACGCAGGGCGTGCCCGAGATACACGGAGTATGGGTAAGATACGCGGAGCGTGGGGCGAAATATACGGAATCCCCCGAGATATACGGAATCGTGGCTACAACGGCCAAGCTTGGCCTCAGGTAACCCTGGGTGACTTCTCCTCCTATATAAAGAAGGAAGTTACCCCAGAAATTGCAATTTCTAATGCTAATACGAGCTTAGACTGTGCTTACCACTGCATTGATCACCATACTCATTTAAGCATCGGAGAGGGATTCTGGGTCACCACCCAGGCCATCCCCTTTTGCAGGACACGCGGAGCTTAGGAGTCCAGTCATTCCGTCAAGGACGTAACAGAGCTTCGCCCGTGTTCCAACAGCTATGAGGCTTCTTTGCAAGTGGAGGATGTACCTAAACAGCACCACCAGCAACTCACTGCATCTGTGCTTGATGCTTCAAGTAGTCGAAGTGAGAGTTTGGATGCTAACTGGGGCTCTGTCTCAGGTAAACCTTTTTTTATATGTTTCTGGAGCAAGTGTTAGGTACTTGCAACAAATCTGAGCTCTTACTTGCATAGTAATGAATAATGATTGATGATGATTGGGTTTTAGGGTTAATTACCTACTTGCTAACTGAACTTTGGAGGTTTGTACACTTTGTAAGCTGTACCTTTTTTAAAAGAAAATTTGCTAGTTCAAATTATGTAAAGTTACAATTTTCTAGTTTCAAAAAGTCTAACGTTAAATGGTGACGAAGACACGCACGTGTATCAATCAATATTCAGATAGCAATTTGCACGAAAAGTAGGGCAAGACACAAACAATATGCAAGTTTCCATCGCCATTTTGCAACAAATTAGACGGATCTAGCATATTGCGCCTTTGTATACGAATTCACAAAGTTCAAACAAGTTGCTTATTAACCATAGGATTTACAAGTTGCTAATAGGTTTTTTCAGTAAATAAATTGGTTGGTCAATGCACAAATGAAATATCTTCAGAGGGTGGTTATAAAAATATTAATAGATAAGTCATTGAGTATTTTGTTAAAAGACTAAAAAATGCTCTTGTTCCATTTGAAACAGTGCTTTCAATTCAGTCGGATACCTTGACTCCAACTGATGAACCCAGAGAGGTTGGAAAACCGAACACAAAACAGCAGCAGGCAAACCGTAAGTTGGTCGAAATCACCCAAGATGCTGATGCTGCTAGAATCGACTACTACTCACCTGGAAGGAAGAAGGAGGAAATGATTGCCAACTCCTCCTCCCCTTTGAAGAATCTCTTAGTTGAAGCTAATCTTGAGACCAAACCCATCTCCTCAATCCTGAAAGAAAACAACAACGATATTGCTCCTACTACTACTAGTAAGGTAGAGGAGAAGAAGAATGATACTTGTGCTGAAGCAAAAGCAACAGCAATAAGTGAGGAATGGAATTCTCCAGCAAGGTATCCAACTGAGATTAAGAGAGACAAGAATGTGAAGGGCAGGCCTTACTGGGCACAGTTTGTTTGTTGTTCTTCAGGTATTAATTAAACAACTATAGAGGAGGAGGAGGTAGGTGCTTGATTAAGTATATAAGAACAAGGATAGAAAAGAAGGGTACATGTATTGTACAATGTGGATTCTGAGACCCTTCTTACTATTATTTATCATCCAGTAACTAGATTTATAGTTCTAGATAGAACAAGGTTTGTGATTTTGGTCTTCATGTTTACTCACTAAAGTGCGGATCGATAGATGTGCTTATTTTTTTTGTTTACTTCATGCATGCATGCAATCACTTCTCCTTTCTGTCAGACCCTAAAAATCCAACTTAAGGTGAATTACGCTTTGAAAACGTGCAATTTGAAAGAGTTTCCACTAGCTAATTATTGGGCTAACTAGAATCCTAAATTAGCTAAGCGAATAACGAATCAAACACATAGGTATAAAATCGGTCTACGACCAGGGATTAGGCTCGGGGGTTCTATTACGAATTAAAAATACACGAAATTAATCACGCCCTTACGGTACTCAATTCACTTAATTTGCCAATTTTAATGTTAATTAATATCCATTATGAACTAATTTTATAAAATAAACCTAATAGCACTATCAAACATATTTACATCAACATATAACTTAGCACGTTCACATAAATATAATTTGAGTAATCAAGTTTTAATTAGTCTAAAAAAAAGAAAAAAAAAAACCTTTAAGCACTGCATCATCAATATTCCGAAAATATACATGTATATTTATGTATTTTACCATAAATACACATAATATATTTTCTGAATATTTTACAATAAATAATGCATATACACTATCCTATTTTAAACCAATCCTATCTTTAGAAACTTCGCGACCTTCCATATTTAAATACTTCATTTTTTAACGCGTCACATATGACAATTTGAACGTGCCAAGTGCGGACCAATATTAGGTGTTTACAGCTTGCCCTTTTATAGGCTAATTCCCGTCAAACGTGTTTGATGGGATTCGTCCAAAGACGAGTAAACACTAATTTTGGTTAGGAAATATATCTTCTTTTGAGTCTTCGAATCTTCAAGGGAACTCCTGGCTTATTTTTGGACGGTGCGAAAGAAAACCTCCATTGGTAGTGCAGAATGTAGAGCTTCCAGCGGCAGTGCGGTAAATAAGAGCCTCTAGTGGCGGTGCGGAAAAGTAAATCCTCGGTCGGCGGTGTCCTTGTTGACGGTGCTTCCGTTGGCGGTGCGTAAAAGTAAAGCCTTCAGTGCCGTGCAGTAACGAAAAACCTCCAGTGGCGTGTAGAAAAGAAAAGCCTCCAGTGGCGTGCGGCATCGGTCGGCGGTGCCCCTGTTGACGGTGCTTTCGTTGGCGGTGCGTAAAAGTAAAGCCTCCAGTGGCGTGTGATGGATATACGCCCAATTTGAACCCGTTGACTTCCGATTCGTTTCATTTTTACCACCCCGTTAATGATTGTAAATCGAAACTTTTGGCCCAAGTATGTTACCCACAAAAAGAAACGGTCCGAACCAGAAAAAACGCGCCAGCCCCGAACTTCCGAATTTCCCGACCCGGTCAAACCATGGTTTGACCGGGTGGGTGAACCCGGTCAAACCATGGTTTGACCGGGTGGGTGAACCCGGTCAAACCAAGGTTTGACCGGGTGGGAGCACCCGGTCAAACCTTGGTTTGACCGGGTGGAGACCCTCCCAATCTCTCGTAAGAGAGATTGGGAGGTGGCCCCCTCCCAATCTCTCAGTTGAGAGATTGGGAGGAGGGAGAGGCTCCCAGTCAAAAGTTTGACTGGGAGGGGGCCTCTCCCACCCGATCTCTCAGTTGAGAGATCGGGTCCTCCCACCCGATCTCTCAGTTGAGAGATCGGGTCCTCCCACCCGATCTCTCAACTGAGAGATCGGGTCCCCCCACCCGATCTCTCTATTGAGAGATCGGGTGGAAGGGGAGAGGGAGGGGGGCTCCCAGTCAAACTTGGTTTGACTGGGAGACCCCCCTCACCCGGTCAAACTTGTTTGACCGGGCCCATTCACCCGATCCTAAGTCCTCGGGGTCGGATCCTCGACCCGACCCCGAGGGTTCCGACACCCGGTCCCTGCCCTTAGGGGTCGGATTTTTCATCCGCCCCAAAGGCCCCGGCACCATTTTGCGACTCCCATACTTGGTTTATTTCCGCCAACCTTCTCCGTACCCTAAGGTCTTAATTACGTGTTTAAA
Source organism: Clarkia xantiana subsp. parviflora (assembly GCA_036873135.1). Lineage (NCBI taxonomy): Eukaryota > Viridiplantae > Streptophyta > Magnoliopsida > Myrtales > Onagraceae > Clarkia > Clarkia xantiana. The sequence continues at coordinate 18,911,654 of JAPTYO010000005.1, forward strand.
GGATAATTAATTGTGTTTAAAGGTTAACGATGTCATTAAGCTACCTTAATGACACCGTTGCCTATAAATACCCCACCTCCACTATTCATTTGATCATCTTGGCAAGTTGCACAATTTTGCTCTGACATCTCTCTAGCTTTATCTCTCTAAAACCGTATTGACTTAGGCATCGGAGAGGGTTCATCAGGCACCACCCCCCCTCTGTGCCTGGTATTGCCCCTCTTGCAGGATGGCAAGGAGAAGAGAACCAAGGAAACAGAAGAGCATAGAGCAGTAGGACAAGCCCCAGGGGTAAGAAGTACAAGCCTTAGGAGGTCAGAAGGAGAGAAGGAAAGGAGGTCAGAAGGAGAGAAGGGAAGGAAGTCAGAAGGAGAGAAGGAAAGGAGGTCAGAAGGAGAGAAGGAAAGGAGGTCAGAAGGAGAGAAGGGAAGGAGGTCAGAAGGAGAGAAGAGAAGGACACATATCAGAACGACTACCCCAAGAGAGTATAAGGGCAGGGATCAGAACGACTACCTCAAGGGAGTATAAGGGCATGGATCAGAACGACTAGTCCTAGGAGCACTGAACCCGACATTTCATTAGTGGGAGATAAATTCTAGATTGACGACCCGTTGACCTAGACTTTATAACCTAACACTTGGCCCCGTCTGCGGGCTTCGAACAGAAAGCCTGGCAATAACAAGAGCGATGACGAACAACTTAGTATCTAGGCATCACCGCCCACCTGGGGGCAATAGGCAAGGGAGACATCCTATACCTCCAGCAAGGCAGCCTAACCCAGAGAAACAGCCTGCACACCAGAGTCTCAGATAGCCCCACAGGCACCCCAGCCTAACAAGCAGGGAGGAGGTTTCCACAGCTCCAACTCCATTGACTAGGAAGCCACAGGGACAGGGGGGCAACAAGGAGTGCCATCCCAATACGCGGCACCTCCACAGGGGTACTACTATGAGGCACAACCTCAAGGGTATCCATATGAAATAATGACTCAAAGGAACGACAATTGTGCCCACACAACCAACATAAGGCCCGCATACTCGCAAGGGGCACAGACAGTGACTCCGAGGTTGATGAACGCATTGGATGAGCTGCTAGCCCAAATAGAGACTCTGAGGAACAGGCAGAGAAGGCAACACCAGCAGGAAGGAGAAGAAGATCATGAAGAGGAGCAAATTCCAACGTAAGAACGCCACTCGCACCCTCGAACAGGGTAACGAGGAGAACAAAGAAGAGACAACCAAAGGCCATCCCCAGGGGGAAGGCAGCAGTCTATGCCTCCAAGGCAGCAACAGACACAGTAGGATGCCAGGGCATACACCCCTCTGGGGGCAGATAGACAGGTAAGACCTCCAAGGAGGCATGGATTCAACCAAGTACCCCAACAGGGACATACATCGCATTAAGGGAGGGCATACACGCCAGACCAACAAGGATATAGGAGTTCCAACATCCACCCTGGCAATGTACACATACAGTCCGTATCACTACAGACATGACTAAGGGACATATCAAGGAAAGCTAAAAGAGAGGGACATAGTCCCAACAACACAACAAGGCAACCACCTACCCATGATACAGCACGACAGGTCCAAACCCCTCATGCATTACAACCCTTGGCACACATCCCCCTAGGACAGGGGAGCAGTTGAAAAGACAAGGATTTGAACAGGGGACTCATAGAGTACCACACCACGTCAGCACATAGCTACTACAATGGGAAGTCTCATGGAGAGACATAGTAGAGTGAGATCGCAAATAGCATACATGAAGGATACACCTCCACATAGTCCACCTTGCAAAGATGCGACCTTATATTCCTCAAGTGGAAGAAATACACACAGACTAACGGAGGAAAACAGTTACATTACCAAGGAAGCAGGGGATATCAACACCCCACACCCATATCCTTCCCATATCCTCTTATTTAATTTAACTGCATAACAAGTCAACTCCCTAAAAGGGTTAGATTTTGATACTTGATATCAACATGTTTTCCAAGAATGACCATACCGGACGCCTTCGGGCTCCGTGATATATATATACACAGGTGGACCACTAGAAGAATCAGTAAAAGGCCGTCGCCAATCAAGAGATGCACAAGCAACAGATTCCTCAATCCCAGAGAACACCTATAAGGTCAAGTTTCTGGGAAAGATCACAAGATGGAAGGCTCACTTACAAAAATAAGTTGAGCACTCCCAACATCCTATAGAGGAACTACCATGAAGGTCACAAAGGATTACCCCTACTACAACCTTCCACTAAGCATCCTAGGGCCAAGCCCGTCAAAGGATCCCATCTGGCATTGGTATGCAAGGGGGGCACCAGTCACAACATGCCCTCCCCACAAACGCCCTTAGCACAAGAAGGAGTAGCCGCGAACACATCCCTCCAAAAATGGAGGAAACCATATCACATGGGTAACGCCCACCATCAAAGGCAAACACCTCCAGCGGATCTTTATGATTTCACAAAATAGCCAGGAGACATAACCACATTTAGAAAGCTCATCCAAGGTAATGGAATACACTTCCATCAAAAACCCTCAAGGACACCAAGCCTAGCAAAGGAAGAACGGTGACACCATCATCAAGCTTTTAAAAAAGGACATGGAAAACATAGTATTTCCACACAAGGATATGTTAGTCATAAGAGAGGGAATCACCAACTTTGACATGAAGAGAACCATAGTACATGAAAGGAGTCCGTCAGACATCTCCCATAACCAACCATTGATGATACTAGAGAAGAGTCAGGCATACCTAATACCAAGGGACCCCCTACTAGTAAAGGTGGTCAGAACACCAACACACCCATTAGGGACACGGCACTGCAAATGAACCAGGAATAAGGATGGAACACATATCCTTACAAGTATCCTTACAAGTATCCTTGCATTTATCCTTGCAAAAATAAACTCCGTAGATAAAGAAGTTATCTAATAGATGACTATGTCTCTGTTCTCAAACTATGATCCTAACCCGGAGATCCTTGGACTCCGTACTATATATGTAATGAATAACATGTTCATCAGAGATAGGTACACGAAGATTCAAGACAGCGCCATAAAGATTAGGCGCATACCTCTACCAAGTACGACACATTGGAGTGTTCACAAACACTCCTTCGCCATCTCACAAGAAAGGAAGGCAACCAAGGATACAAGTCCTAACAAAACAAACATCGGTAGAAAATCCGGTCATTGAAGTCATGCACCAAGAGAGAAACTCTAAAGATGCAAGATTGGCAAAAGAGATAGTGCAACAACTAGAGTATGAAAAAGGAGATACATCTCCTATCAAGAGCCTTAGGGCAGGATGATAGTTCTACAAGATCAACCAAAGAATAGCTCTAAAGCTTGGGGAGTAAGGTTTCAAGATCGACCCTCACACTAGACGCACATCCCGATCAACAACCTTGTCTGCAAATGATAAGACATTTGACCCTGGCATCCCATCAAGAGGAGAACCCCGATAAAAGGGGCACTAGAAAAATATCCCGCCTCTAAGGCCATACGCCGAATACATGGTGAATGAAGGTTATGACAAAACAAAAAAGGAGGGACTTGTCAGCTCAACACACCTCAAACACGTATACGTACGCAATACAAAGGCAGTCTCTAATGAAGCTATCCAACAAGGAATAGCCAATACCGGGGCAAACCCATGGAAAATCATGGAGCATCAATTGCAAACCTAAAGGAAAACATCCTTTTTAGGTTCAGGTCCTAATTCAAAGGAAGTCTATAATCAAGATTCAAGGTGGGAGGAGCATGACCAATGTGACACTCCCCAAAGGCATTGAAGAATACTCCAATGTGAAGGAAAAGGCAAGGCACTCTAAATGCCACAACACTCCAAGATGATACAGCCCGGTCAGACCCCCACACCCCCATGCACGAGCAAAGAGCATGGATCAGATTGACCAGTCTGAAACACACCTACGAGATTAACAACTCAAGACACCATTCTATGAGAGAGCTCTTCAACCTAAAACACAAGGAAAAGGGGAAAAATTTACAAACACCCCTAGGATACAGAAACGGCCGCATCCTGCTTATCAAGAGAATGAAAATCACCCCCACTCACCCAAAGCAAAAGCTCTCCACCCAATCCCTAAAGATACATCCGACAAAGGCATTATCCAAACCATGCCTATGACTGAAACAAGCAAGCATGAGAAAGAGTAAATCCTACAAGGGACACTCATCACATTCAAACAAGCAGACAAGGGAGCCCCGAGCATAAGGGGCACCCAACCAAGAAAGTGAACGAGGGGCCTTCAACGGCCAAATATGAAAGGCGGTGTGACCACCAAGCAACTTGGGGGGCACCAAACGAATAAGTGCTTGGTAGTCCACCTAAGGGTAAAAGAAGAGATTAGAGGCAGAAGATCACAAGAACATGCAATACCACTTTTCCTAGAAGGGGTCACATAAGAGGAAAACATCATCAACTCCCTATACGAACTCGTCCTAAGTTGGCAACACACAAACATCGCCCTCGAGAGGTGATCTCCCACATTGAAGGAAAAGTGCGGTAGCATGCAATATCATAGAAGGAAAAGTCAAGTAAAGACTCGAAAAGCATACCAAAGACGCACCCTACATGAGAAAGGACACAACATAAGGTAACATTATGAGCCCTCCGGGAGCCAATCCCGCGAACACATTCGACGCCCCCAAGAGCGTATCTTGAGAGTAGTTCTAAAACTACGAACCCTGTGCCCTCCGGGAGCCTATCCCGCGAACAGTTTTCGACGCCCCCAAGAGCGTATCTTGAGAGTAGTCTTCATACTACGACATTCGACGCCCCCAAGAGCGTATCTTGAGAGTAGTGTTCATACTACGACCTTCGACGCCCCCAAGAGCGTATCTTGAGAGTAGTTTATACACTACGACCTTCGACGCACCAAGAGCGTATCTTGAGAGTGGTTTCCAAAAACTACGAATTTCGACGCCCCCAAGAGCGTATCTTGAGAGTAGTGTTCATACTACGACCTTCGACGCCCCCAAGAGCGTATCTTGAGAGTAGTTATTACACTACGAATTCGACGCACCAAGAGCGTATCTTGAGAGTGGTTTCCAAAAACTACGAATTCGACGCCCCCAGGAGCGTATCTTGAGGTAGATTTGCAACCTACCAGATTCGACGCCCCCAAGAGCGTATCTTGAGGTAGAAAAAACACTACCAGTTCGACGCCCCCAAGAGCGTATCTTGAGGTAGATTTCAAACTACCAGTTCGACGCCCACCAGGAGCGTATCTTTGGTCTAACCTGAGCCCTCCGGGAGCCTATCCTGTGAAACGTTAAGTGCCGTCCGAGAGCCTGTCTCGTGAACAGTTTGACACCCGTCAAGAAGGTATCGGTGGACTAACCTGTGCCCTCCGGGAGCCTATCCTGTGAAACGTTAAGTGCCGTCCGAGAGCCTGTCTCGTGAACAGTTTGACACCCGTCAAGAAGGTATCGGTGGACTAACCTGTGCCCTCCGGGAGCCTATCCTGTGAAACGTTAAGTGCCGTCCGAGAGCCTGTCTCGTGAACAGATTTCGACGCCCACCAAGAGCGTATCTTTGGTCTAACAGTACAACGTATACCGTGTAAGGGGTATCAGAAGAGATCATCACTCCATGCTTAGAAGGATACCATGCTTAGAAGAACACCATGCTCAGAAGGATCCCATGAGAAAGTGATCTTAAAGTAAGGTTGTATAAAGAACACATAATGTTTTTTCTTGATGAGATGGCAGGTACGGCATGAAGGAAAACACAAAAGAAAGATAAGGAAAGGAAAGCATATACAAGGGACAAGTCCATGACCAAAGGATCATATACAGAAACACAAGAGGTTATCATGAAAAGTAACGAGCTACCCTACCATCCATATCACAAGTCAAGAGAAGTATCTCAAAGGAACCCAACACCACCAAGAAGGATAGCAAAGACATGAAATCCAAAGTTCAAGGCTCTCGAAATAAACTCGACCCATCAAGAAGAGAATTGCCTTACAAGTCACACAAATCAACCTCCGACAAATGTTATTGTCCTGCATGTCGCCCTCGCGTGACCTATGCTCGTATCAAACTTGAACATCGTCAAGCACAACTCATGAAGGAGACATCTAAAAAGCATGAAGGATACAACATCGGGCAAGACGAAACATCAGAGCCTAACCCAACAAACATAGCCTAAGCAAAAGGCAACTATAGCAACGAAGGCCCTCCAATGAGAAAGGAATACTAAAGCACAACCCATACATCGTGATGTGGCTATCATGTCCACATACACTGAAGTGGCTATCATGTCCACATACCTTGAAGTGGCTATCATGTCCACATACCTTGAAGTGGCTATCATGTCCACATACCCTGAAGTGGCTATCATGTCCACATACCCTGAACTGGCTATCATGTCCACACACTATAGAAGGGCTATCACTCCGACACATCACGAAGTGGCTATCATGTCCACATACCCCGAAGTGATCATCATGGCAGCACATCATAAAACATCTGTCAAAGACATGCATTGTAAAGACACCATCCCGACCACGAACATCAAAAGGCTACGCCTAGCCCTAGGAGGAGGTTCAAGAAAAAGGGAAAAACAACACCCTTGGTACGCTCATCAAAGGTAGGCACGTATATTTCAACCCACTGGATAATAGGTAGGAGACATCCTCATTATGAAGAAAACCTCCATATCTCACGAAACTCAAGAGCAGCCTCCACCAAACTCCAAAGCAAGAATTTGCTATCTTAATCAGAGCCATGGCAAGAGAAAGGAACCTCAATGAAAGGAAAGACAAAGACACCTTCAAAAGTCGTCAAATCTATATGAAGATGAAATACACTTGAGACTCGGCCCCTCGGCTGGGGGGCAGGGGATAGAGAAGAGACATCAAGACCTATGATCACCCCATCATCAGCCACAGGTTGTTTCCTTTTGTCAAGCAAAGAGAGTGCCTCTTCAACCACTACCTCCTTATCATGGGAGGGATTCAGCAAGGGGGCACTTGAAGGAGAGCCTCTCGCGGTTTCTTTCTCCTCGGCAGCCGAGGGCCCGACCTCAGAGTCAGGTTTCTGTGCCTTGGATTTAGATTGACTTGAACTCTCACCCACCACAAGAACCATTCGGTAACCAAGGAAGAACGCTCTAACAACAAGAAGGAAGCAGCATGAGAACAATCATAAGTATATCACAAAGAAAAAAGAAGGGAAAAGGAACATACTGGAAGCATTAGCAGTCACCCCTGACTTAGAAAATTTCTTTGTCTGATAAGCAGAACTAGAGGGTTCTTCCCTCTCATCTGATTCAACGGTCTCCCCGTCTGAAGAAGAAAGCTTCCCAAAAGTGAGTCATCTATACAAGCAACCAACGCAAAGATCGACCCTTACTCATGGAGGGGCGAGATACGCCTACTACGGGGGCAACCTTAACACCAAGGGAAGAGGGCGAACTTTTAGTTTCTCATAATGGAGCAACGCTCTAGCACATCCGAAGGAAGGGTCAACCCTTAGCACATGTCAATAGACCCCTTCGCTCGCGACGGTAAGAAGAAAGCTTGTAAGCTTTTTCACCCTCACTTTTATGGGGAACAAGTTGCAGGTTAAAGGTCAAGAGCTATACACATGCTCCAATGGATGAAAGAAAAATGATACACATGCCGAAGGTCGAGGTTAATGGACAATGCTCGCGCTAGTACAAGGGAGGCGGAACATTATGTCCCATTGAGTGGCAGAGTCCCCACCCTCAGGTAAAGGAGAGGTCTATGCTCTCACCTTTGCATTTATGCTCATATTCATGATAACATCTACGGGTACGTCAATGTCATCACTCATGCTTATACTCACAACCCATCCATACATACATACATACATATTCATGCATACATTCATGACTACAATCGCAGCATGTCTCTACTCACTCCCATCCTTATGTTCCTACTTGCATGTATGCTAGTACACATCCTCATGTTCATGATATGTCCATGTTCACTCCTAGTTAACATCCTATAGGCATATTTTCTAGTATCCCATACTTAGAAAAATTTCAGACCAAAATTGAAATTTTTCTTCACTTAGACTTATCCCGGCACGAAATTGAAGCATAAGTCATTTAGTTGCATTCATATTGCATTCCTATGTGAACATGTATTCTTTGAGTTTACGCTTGCGGCAAAGATAGGTTTATTACTCCCACCTTAGACGGACACGTGCCTAGGCACACGTCCGTACTACTCTGACATTTACAATTCCTCTATCTCATAAGACAGGGGGCAAAGTCAGAGGCACGCATCCATGGGTAAGCAAGCATTCAAACAAAGAAGGTAAAACCCCGGTTTCAAATTGCGCGTGTCATACCATCCTAAAATAGAGTCAATCAAGGGTTAGGCCATTGGTTGACTCGGGGGCATGTGATGGATATACGCCCAATTTGAACCCGTTGACTTCCGATTCGTTTCATTTTTACCACCCCGTTAATGATTGTAAATCGAAACTTTTGGCCCAAGTATGTTACCCACAAAAAGAAACGGTCCGAACCAGAAAAAACGCGCCAGCCCCGAACTTCCGAATTTCCCGACCCGGTCAAACCATGGTTTGACCGGGTGGGTGAACCCGGTCAAACCATGGTTTGACCGGGTGGGTGAACCCGGTCAAACCAAGGTTTGACCGGGTGGAGACCCTCCCAATCTCTCGTAAGAGAGATTGGGAGGTGGCCCCCTCCCAATCTCTCAGTTGAGAGATTGGGAGGAGGGAGAGGCTCCCAGTCAAAAGTTTGACTGGGAGGGGGCCTCTCCCACCCGATCTCTCAGTTGAGAGATCGGGTCCTCCCACCCGATCTCTCAACTGAGAGATCGGGTCCCCCCACCCGATCTCTCTATTGAGAGATCGGGTGGAAGGGGAGAGGGAGGGGGGCTCCCAGTCAAACTTGGTTTGACTGGGAGACCCCCCTCACCCGGTCAAACTTGTTTGACCGGGCCCATTCACCCGATCCTAAGTCCTCGGGGTCGGATCCTCGACCCGACCCCGAGGGTTCCGACACCCGGTCCCTGCCCTTAGGGGTCGGATTTTTCATCCGCCCCAAGGGCCCCGACACCATTTTGCGACTCCAATACTTGGTTTATTTCCGCCAACCTTCTCCGTACCCTAAGGTCTTAATTACGTGTTTAAAGGATAATTAATTGTGTTTAAAGGTTAACGATGTCATTAAGCTACCTTAATGACACCGTTGCCTATAAATACCCCACCTCCACTATTCATTTGATCATCTTGGCAAGTTGCACAATTTTGCTCTGACATCTCTCTAGCTTTATCTCTCTAAAACCGTATTGACTTAGGCATCGGAGAGGGTTCATCAGGCACCACCCCCCCCTCTGTGCCTGGTATTGCCCCTCTTGCAGGATGGCAAGGAGAAGAGAACCAAGGAAACAGAAGAGCATAGAGCAGTAGGACAAGCCCCAGGGGTAAGAAGTACAAGCCTTAGGAGGTCAGAAGGAGAGAAGGAAAGGAGGTCAGAAGGAGAGAAGGGAAGGAAGTCAGAAGGAGAGAAGGAAAGGAGGTCAGAAGGAGAGAAGGAAAGGAGGTCAGAAGGAGAGAAGGGAAGGAGGTCAGAATGAGAGAAGGAAAGGAGGTCAGAAGGAGAGAAGAGAAGGACACATATCAGAACGACTACCCCAAGAGAGTATAAGGGCAGGGATCAGAACGACTACCTCAAGGGAGTATAAGGGCATGGATCAGAACGACTAGTCCTAGGAGCACTGAACCCGACATTTCATTAGTGGGAGATAAATTCTAGATTGACGACCCGTTGACCTAGACTTTATAACCTAACAGCGTGCAGTAACGTAAAGCCTCCAGTGGCTTGCGGAAAGAAAAGCCTCCAGTGGCGTGCAGTAACGAAAAACCTCAATCCACGATGCCTCCTGAAGGATATACGCTCAATTTGAACCCGTTGACTTCCGAATCGTTTCATTTTGATTACCCCGTTAACGATTGCAAGTCGAAACTTCAACCTGAACACTTCACGAAAACACCAACGGTCCGGACGAGGCCGAAGCACTCGTCCGGCCAAGTTAGACTCACCTAGGTGAGGTCGGGTGGCCACACCCGACCTCCCCTAGGGGAGATCGGGTCAGCCAACCCGATCTCCCCTAGGAGGGGTTGGGTGGCCTCACCCAACCCCTACCCTTGGGGGACGGATTTTCCTTCCCCCAAGGGCCCCGGCACTATTCTTGGACTCCCATACTCGGTTTATTTCCGCCAACCTTCTCCATACCCTAAGGTCTTAATTACGTGTTTAAAGGATAATTAATTGTGTTTAAAGGTTAACAATGTCATTAAGCCACCTTAATGACATCGGTGCCTATAAATACAACACCTCCACCATTCATTTGAACATCTTGGCAAGTTGCATAATTTTGCTCTGACATCTCTCTAGCTTTATCTCTCTAAAACTGTACTGACTTAGGCATCAGAGAGGGTTCATCAGGCACCACCCCCCCCCCCTCTGTGCCTGGTATTGCCCCTCTTGCAGGGCGAGAAGAGAAGTGAAGCGAAGGACGGAAAGACACAAGCTAGGACGACACAACCCGAGAGCACCAAATCCGATATATCTCCAGTGAGGAACGAGACTTAGGTCGACCGCCCGTTGACCCTAGACTTGGAACCTAACACTTGGCGCCGTCCGTGGGTTTTGAATAGAAAGCCTAATTATCACCAGCCAGATGGCAAGCGTATATGTCATTCATGGAGGTTATGGAGATGGAGGAGAGTCAGCGAATGCTAGAGAAGCGTATATGGCACAACTAGAGGACCATAAACCAAAGGATGAACAAGCAGAAGGAAAGAGAGAAGATGTAATACAATTTTCAAGAAGAGACATGGAGCATGTGTTACCAGACAACAAGGATGCCCTAGTCATAACAATGAAGATCACGGATATGGACACTGGAAGAATCCTGGTAGACAGTGGAAGCTCACCTAACATCATTAGCAAGGAGGTCCTCAACATACTGGGAGTGAGGCCAAGTAGCATAAAACAGGTTCACTCCCCCTTGGTGGGATTTTCAGGAGAGCCAACATACCCACTGGGGGCAGTTACATTACCCGTGACATTGGGCATAGGCCAGAGGCAGCTAAAGATCGATGTCCCCTTCTTCATCACAGAAGAAATGGAGGAATACAATGGAGTCCTGGGTACCACTACAATCAACAAGTGGGGTATGGTACCATCAACACTACATCAGAAAATGAAATTCCCCACAAGCCAAGGAATAGGGGAAGTAAAGGGTAACCAGAAGGTAGCAAGGAAATGTGCAAGGATCGCACTAAGCAAGAAGAAGAAAACAAGAGAGGTCCTACTAGTAGATGAGGACCCAAGAGAAGATCACGGAAGACCAGCCCCCATGGAGGAATTAAAAGAAATACTCATAGAAGAACCCGATAGGAAGGCAAAAATCGGGACCGCCTTATCTCAGGAAGAGGAAAACCACTTAGTAGCTTTACTAAGGGAATACAAGGATCTGTTCGCCTGGTCACCAAGCGATATGCCAGGAATATCAGAAGAAGTAATCTCACACAAGCTCAATATAGACGCGGCAACGCGACCAATAACACAAAAGGTAAGGCCAATGGGAGGAAGCAAAAATATAGCTATCCAGGAAGAAGTGGAAAAGCTATTGAAGGCAAATTTCATCAAGGAGATTAGATTCCAAACATGGGTGGCAAACCCAGTACTGGTAAAGAAGGCAGGAGGAAGTTGGAGAATGTGCATCGATTATCGCGACCTAAACAAAGCATGCCCTAAGGACTCATATCCACTACCAAGAATAGATCAGTTAGTGGATGCAACATCAGGTCACCAACTAATGAGCTTCATGGATGCATACTCAGGATATAACCAGATAAAAATGGCCCCTGAGGACGCCTCTCACACAGCATTCTAGGCTGATAGCGAGATATACCATTACACGGTGATGCCCTTCGGACTCATAAATGCTGGAGCGACATACCAAAGAATGGTCAACAAAATCTTCGGGGACATGATAGGAAAGACAATGGAGGCATACGTGGACGATATGATCGTCAAATCCAAAGAGAAGAAAGACCATGTGGAGAACCTTCGCTCAACGTTTGAGAGAATGAGGCAGTACCAAGTCCGCCTAAACCCGAAAAAGTGTGCATTTGGGGTACAATCAGGGAAATTTTTAGGATTCATGGTAAGTCAGCGAGGCATAGAGGTAAACCCCGAAAAACTACAGGCAATTGAAGAAATTCAGTCACCTACGAAGCACAAAGAGGTTCAACGACTGAACGGGAGGTTGGTAGCTCTTAACAAATTCCTATCCAAAATAGGAGACAAGGCATTACCCTTCTTTGAGGTACTAAGGGCAAATAAGAAATTCGAGTGGACACCAAAATGTGAAGAAGCCTTCCAGCAACTCAAACAACATCTAAAGACACTACCACCCCTAGCAAAGCCTACACCAGGGGAGCCCCTCTACCTCTACATCTCCGTGAGCAACGTGGCAGTAAGCTCAGTGCTAATAAAAGAAGAAAACGCTGCACAATTGTCGGTATACTTCGTAAGTAAAACGTTGGCAAAGTATGAGATCAACTACTTACCAATAGAAAAGTACCTCTATGCACTGATTATATCAGCAAGAAAGTTGAGACCGTATTTTCATGGGCATGAAGTAACAGTCCTCACGGACCAACCATTGAAACACCTCCTCCAAAGACCAGACACATCGGGAAGACTGACAAAATGGGCAATTGAGCTAAGCGAGTTTCGTATTCACTTTGCCCCTAGAACAGCCATAAAGGGGCAGGCTCTAGCAGATTTTATTGCCGAATTCACCGGAATTAATCCAGACGAAGACTTGGGAGAAGTCAAAACTACAAGCGAGGCAAGTAGTAGTCAGGAGAAACAGCCAGAAGAATTATGGGAGATGCATACCGATGGGTCATCCAACGGGGGAGGTTCAGGTGCAGGCCTCTTACTATACCCACCAAACAGCGATACACCTCTGCGCTATGCCATGGCACTCACCTTTAAGGCAACGAACAATGAGGCTGAATACGAAGCACTGATAACAGGCCTGAGAATAGCCAAAGGAGTAGGGGCAAAGCACCTAAGAGTTAAGTGCGATTCTCAACTAGTTGTCAATCAAGTGAAAGGAATCTACACTGCAAAGTCTGAAAACATGCAAAAGTACTTGCAGCAAGCCAGGGACCTAATAAAGAGCTTCCAAAGCTTCGACATTGAGTCAGTCCCAAGAGAACAAAACCAAGAGGCAGACGCCTTAAGTAAACTAGCCCTAGGGGTAGAAGCAGGCAAAGAGGTTCACTTTGTAGAGCAAAGAATGCAATCAGTAATAGAACAAATGGAGGTTCTAGTAATAGATGAAGCAGAAGCCTGGATGACCCCAATGCGTCAATACATCATGGAAGGAAAACTCCCAAAGGATAAGGTAGAGGCAGTCAAGATCGAAAGGATGGCTAGAAATTATGCAGTGATGGATAATGAACTCTACAAGAAAGGGTACTCCACACCCTTCCTCAAATGCATAACATACCTAGAAACAGAGAGAATACTTGCAGAACTCCATGAAGAAGATGCGGGGTGCGATGAAGGAGCACGATCAATAATCCGGAAAGTCTACAATCTAGGATACTATTGGCCATCAATGAGCAAAGAAGCAGCAGACTTGGTGCAAAAATGTGATCACTGCCAAAGGTACTCCAGAAATATAACAGCCCCAACAGCAAAGCTAAGCTCCATCTCGGGAGCCTGGCCATTCGCACAGTGGGGGATTGATCTGATAGGCCCCCTACCAAGAACAAAAGGCCAGAAAACTTGCATAATAGTAGCAATAGATTACTTCTCCAAGTGGATAGAAGCAAAGGCAATGGGAAAGACAACAGACGACCAAGTCGTCAATTTTATTCAATCTCACATTGTCTCGAGGTACGGGGTGCCAAAAGCAATAATAAGCGACAATGGCCCACAATTCAAGAGCAAGAAACTGCAGTGGTATTGTGAAAGGCTGAATATAGAGCACCGCTTCGCATCAGTAAAGCACCCTCAGACAAACGGACAAGTAGAGTCGGCAAACAAAATAGTGCTAGACGGCCTAAAGAAACGACTCCATGCTACCAAGGGAAGTTGGGTAGATGAGCTGGAAAATGTTCTATGGGCAGTGCGGACAACACCAAAGATAGCCATAGGAGAAACACCATTTGGCCTAGTATACGGGACCGAAGCGGTGGCACCAGCAGAAATGGCGGTATCATCCCTAAGAACCACGTACTTCGAAGAGCATGAGAACAACAAAGCAAGGCTCTTAGACTTAGACCTGGTGGAGGATAAAAGATGGAATTCAGAAGAAGCACAGGCCCGAATGCGCTTAGTATCCGCAAGATATTACAACCGCCAAGTTAAGGAAAGGTAATTCCACATAGGAGAACTAGTGCTTAGAAAGAACGAGTTCTCACACTTAGACCAAGTCAGAAAATTATCTCCAAAGTGGGAAGGGCCATATAAGATAGCGTCGGTTCCATACGCAAATGCTTACCGCCTCGAGGATGGGGATGGGTATATCTCCACAAACACCTTCAGTGGGGAACACCTAAAGAAGTACTACGTCTAAGAAGAAAGCACAAGCAACCATATCCTTGAAGTTATTTCAGGTCATTATATATAATTGTTTAAGTTTTCCAAAAATAACTTTTGAGAAGGAGAACTCAAGAAGTTACTCCAACTCTACACTATCCTTAATTTCCCCCAAAGGGTGTCTTGACCTCCCCAAGGCACCCCATGTGTACCAAAAACATGGATGCTCTTAAGGGAATAGGAGTTCCTTCAAAAGTATTTTCCAATGAATGTGGTGATATAATCGTTGAGTTCTCCTTACACAGATATGATATCAAGTCAACAAAGCCTTCAACGCCCCCAAGAGCGTATCTTGAGAGTAGTCCTAGAACTACGAACCCTGTGCCCTCCGGGAGCCTATCCCGCGAATAGATTTCGACGCCCCCAAGAGCGTATCTTGAGAGTAGTTTCAATACTACGACCTTCGACGCCCCCAAGAGCGTATCTTGAGAGTGGTTTCCAAAAACTACAAATTTCGACGCCCCCAAGAGCGTATCTTGAGAGTAGTGTTCATACTACGACCTTCGACGCCCCCAAGAGCGTATCTTGAGAGTAGTGTTCATACTACGACCTTCGACGCCCCCAAGAGAGTATCTTGAGAGTAGTTTCTATACTACGGCCTTCGACGCACCAAGAGCGTATCTTGAGAGTGGTTTCCAAAAACTACGAATTTTGACGCCCCCAGGAGCGTATCTTGAGGTAGATTTGCAACCTACCAGATTCGACGCCCCCAAGAGCGTATCTTGAGGTAGAAAAAACACTACCAGATTCGACGCCCCCAAGAGCGTAACTTGAGGTAGATTTCAAACTACCAGTTTCGACGCCCACCAGGAGCGTATCTTTGGTCTAACTTGTGCCCTCCGGGAGCCTATCCTGTGAAACGTTAAGTGCCCTCCGAGAGCCAGTCTCGTGAACAGATTTCGACGCCCACCAGGAGCGTATCTTTGGTCTAACCTGTGCCCTCCGGGAGCCTATCCTGTGAAACGTTAAGTGCCCTCCGAGAGCCTGTCTCGTGAACAGATTCGACGCCTACCAAGAGCGTATCTTTGGTCTAGCAATCCCATACATACCATTCAAAGGGTATCAGAAGAGGGCAGTACACCATACTAAGAAGGATCCCATGAGAAAGTAAATTCAAAGTAAAGTGATATGAAGAACAGATAATGTTTTTTCTTGATGAAATAGCAGGTAAGGTATGAAGGAAAATTCAAAAGAAGGATAAGTAAAGGAGACACACCAAAGGAAGGGCCCATAACCAAAGAACCACACACCAAGGTACAGGGAGATATCATAAGAAGAGAGATAATCACCCTGCTATATAAACCATGAGTAAAGACAAGTGCATCAAACAAAGATGGCAAAACTAGGAAAGGTGGAGTTTCAAACTCTAAAGACAACCACAACCCACAAACAAAAGCAGTACTAAGAAGACACCACAAGAAGAACCCCAAGTCACAAACCCACGAGATTACCAAAAGAGATAGGGGTACTACTTCCTCATCTTAGCAACATGCTTAACAGCGAAGTCAGACAAATCACCAAGCTGAGAAAAAGGAAAGTCAGGAGCAATCATGTACATACGCTCGAGAATCGCCTTTAAAGAAATACGCTTAGCCACAGAGCAGCGAACATCGATAGCAGCCTGATAAGAGGAAGAAGCCTTATACTCAGCGATAGCACACCCTTTAGATTCCACACGAAACATCTCCTCAAGGGACACCAACTCAGCAGCCCGAAGTACTTCATCACGATAAGACTTTTGTCTTAAGGTTTCAATCTCTTCTTTAAGAAGGGCAATACGACTCTCCAAATCTCGGCACTGCAAATCTGTGATACGACTATGCTCCAAACAACTAACAAGTTAGGAGTTAAGGGAGACACAAGTGTCCTCGTGCACCTTTTTCTCCTCAGCAAGATCAATAACAAGGGTGGACAAATTAACAAGGTCGGCAATACCCTGCGACAAAAATAAAGGATGAGACAGATAACGTACGAAAGAGAAATGTCCTAAGGGATAACACGGCTAAGAAAAGTTACAGCAGCATAGCGAACCAACACATCACGAGCCAATTCATAAGTAGCCTCCGACCCTTTAAAAGGAGACACACGATCAACAGGAGGAACAGCAGACTGCAGAACACGAACTCCAACCTCAGGAGTTTGCAAAGAAGATTGGTTGTCAAAACGAGCCCCACGCCCATAATAAGGCGCCCATTCAGACCCAACAATTCCATCAACAGGAGGACGAGACAACTCCTTCCGACTCAAACGTGGAAGACGAAGTCTACCTACAACAAGGTATGGAGTAAACACCAATATACACTGAGGAAACTCAGACATTCGAGGACTTACCAAACAAAGAAGAAGGAAAAGATGGCTCCCGGACCCTCGATTGGGGGGCATCAATATAGAAAGAAGATGGTACCCTAACATCACCACCGCCCTTACCTCCAATTAGAGGACACCTCCCCGCACCATAAAAAACCGATCTTTTTGCAATCGAAGGTCCGGTCCTGGATTTAACTACTCCCACCCGTACTGGCCTCTTACTCCTCATCAATCAACGGGGAAATCTGTCGATCGAAAAAACGCAAGCTCAGCCCAAGAAAAACAGAAAAGGGATAGTAGGGACAAGTGGAAACTCACTCTCCTAAAACGACAAATACAGAATCAAAAGGTAAGAATAGAAAGAGGGTATAAAGAGACCCCACTGGCCAATAAGCAGGGGCAGGGGGGCAAGGGGAGATAGTTATAGCCCCCAGCATAGAGAGACCCCACCGGCCAATAAGCAGGGGCAGGGGGAGATAGTTATAACCCCCAGCATAGAGAGACCCCACTGGCCAACAGGCAGAGACAGGGGGCAAAGGGAGATAGTCATAATCCCAATATAGAAGACCCCGCGCGCCAGTAAGTGGAAACATGGGGGCAAGAAGATGGAAAAAGGACGAATCAAACAGGACTATATTACCATGAAGACCCACAAACCAAAAACGAGACAAGTAAGGAAACGATTGAGGGAGAAGCGGGATTAAGTCCCCCAAAGCAATGCTTACACAAGAGAAAAGACACGTACCTCAATGCGACGCGCGCCCCGAGAAGTAAGTCCGACCAGAAATCCCACCGTCAAAAAGAAAAGAAGAGAAAAGGACAACGAGAATGAGGTAATCACTTACCCTTTTATAGTACAAAGGATTAGGGTTTTTCCAAAGCCGCCAAATCAACACCGTTGATTTTTAGAAAGGAAAATTTTAAGGGACAGATTCAAAAACTAGTTCCCATTAACCACGGTTAAACTCACACTCACCATAGTTAACATCCCATGGTTTTACTTTTAAAGCATCCCATACTTAGAATAATTTTAGACCAAAATTAAATTTTTCTCCACTTAGGCAAATCCCGACATGAAATTGAAGCATGAATCGCCTAGTTGTATTCGTATTGCATCTCTGTGCAAGCGTGTATTTTTCGAGTATATGCCTGTAGCAAGGATAGACTTATTATTCCCACCTCGGACGGACGCGTGCTTGGACACGCGTCCGTGCTATTCTGACGTTTACAGTTCCCCTATCTTATACGACAGTAGGCAGAGTTAGAGGCATACATCCATGGGTAAGTAAGCATTCAGACAAAAAGGTAAAACCCCGGTTTCAAATTGCGCGTATCATACCATCCTAAAATAGAGTCAATCAAGGGTCAAGCCATTGGTTGACTCGGGGGCATGTGATAGATATACGCCCAATTTGAACCCGTTGACTTCCGAATCGTTTCATTTTGATTACCCCGTTAACGATTGCAAGTCGAAACTTCAACCCGAACACTTCACGAAAACACCAACGGTCCGGACGAGGCCGAAGCACTCGTCCGGCCAAGTTAGACTCACCTAGGTGAGGTCGGGTGACCACACCCGACCTCCCCTTGGTATGTGAAATTTTGAAATGGAAGTTATTTGAAGCAGTCACGTTTCATGTGGTTGCGACCTCGTCGAAGTGGTCGTATGATCTGCAAAAAGAGTAGGGACACTCAAATCTCATGGAAAAAATCAAGTTCAATTCATCGTACCTGAGCGTTGGATATCCCGAGTGCACAATTTGTGCTTCGTGCAACTGGATGGCAGCACGTCCTTTTCATGTTGCCAACTTGTATGTACAGGATACCTAACCAAGGGTACCTGAAAATACCAAACATAAAAGTTAGTATAAAGAATAAAAGAAGTCATGCATGATTTTTTTGAAAAATATTTTATGTCATTCATTTCATAATTTTGATTACTTTTTGAAAAGATTCAAAATTTATGATCTAATGTGTTTTGCACCATCATGGAGTTTGCTGAGTGTACTATCTGGCTCAAACGCAGAACAGATGTTCAAAACGAAGTTTTTTTCAAAAATATTTTCTCGTCCTTTGTTTAAACTCGAATAGTCGTACTAAACTACACAATTAAACTATTTTCTCAAAAAATAGAATCAAATCTCTTTTAAAACGCTAGCTTATGCGAAGGTTGAAATGAAGATCTTGTCGAAAAAGTGTAATACACATCGGATAAAAAATGAATGACACTTTAAATTTTTTTTTTAAATGCTCATGCATGCTCAAAAGTTAAAATTCTGCAATTTTTTTTTTTTTTTTTTTACAATTTACAACAGTTTACATGAATGGTACATATTAAATGCATGCACGAAATGAAAAATCCAATAAAGTTTTTTATAAAAAGAAATGCAAATGCAATGCATGTTTGGAATTCAAAGCTCAACAACTAAGAGAAGATTTATAATCTATCTAAAATCATTTTTCCTAAAACAATGCCTATAAGATGTACATGAAATGCATACTTAAAATGAAATTTCTACAGTTGAGAAAACTTACAAATTATCTAAAATTTTGTTTTGTATTTGTTTTTTCTTTTAAGGAAGAAAAAAACATTGCACCTTGGTTGCTCAAAAAAAAAATTAGGTGAAAAGAATGCATATGAGATGCACACAAATAAATACATGATGCAAACTTAAAAATAAAAGTTCTACAACTAAGAAAAAATTACAATAGACCAGAAAGGTTTTTATTGAAAATAATGCATATGAGATGCACATCTTTTGATTAAAAATTCCGGTAAAATATTTTTTAAACAAAGAGCCCTAAAACTAAGAGAGCTTACAATGTATCTAAAAAGTTTTTTTAAAAATAAAAAAATTAATGCATATTGGATGCATTATTAAAAATAAAACAATTCAGGTAAAAAGTTTTTTTTTTTTGAAGTGATGCATATGGGATGTGATGGGTTTCGATATAGCCGTCAGGCCCATTAACGGCGACTAAACGGCGAAGAAGGCCCACTGGGCCCCAAAGAGGCTTAGAAGACCAATAAGAGGGGACCCTGACAAGGTCGGTCCCGACATACGAGCTGAACGCTCCCGATCCTATGCCTTTAAGTAGGCCCCGATGATATGCCTTTAAGTAGGCCCCGATGATATGCCTTTAAGTAGGCCCCGATGATATGCCTTTAATTAGGCCCCGATGATATTCCTTTAAGTAGACCCCGATGAGAATGCTGGCCCTGTCCCGATGACGAGGGGCCCCAAGCGGTGACCAAAGGAGATAACTCTGGAGTCCCCGACATCCGTCGGGACTTGCCAGAAGAGCACGAGGCCGAGAAATACGCCCACTATCAACATAGTGGGGAAGTGGCCGAAAAAGACGTAACGTGGGCTACTGGCCGAGATAAACGGAACGTGGCAGTTATCTCAACAGGTAACTGAGGAGACCCTTCCCCTATATAAAGGAAGGGGTTACCTCAGGATTGATACGTTCACATACTTACATACAGATACTTGCCAATTTACATCGAGATACTCATTTAAGCATCGGAGAGGGATTCTGGGTCACCGCCCGGTCTATCCCCTTCTTGCAGGATTACTTGGAGCAAAGGAGTTCAGACTTCCGTCAAGAACGTACCGGAGTTCCAACCGTGATCCAACATTGGCGCCGTCTGTGGGAACGAAGCGAAAATCAAAAATGGCTTCTACCCGATCGATGGCTGGCAAGCAAAAGAAGAGACAAGGACAATCCAGTGGTTCCCGTCACCCTGCTAGAAATCTGAATTCAGGGCCGCCGGAACACACTGTTGATCGGAATGATCCCCCCCTGCTGTTTCCCAAACAAGGGGGCATCATGATGATCGTGAAGATTCCATTCGAAACTCGTCGGAGAGCCGGGAAGAGATCCCTAGAAGGGACCAGGATGCACCTGCAAAGCCGGACTTGGCAAAGGTTGTGATGGATGCCATGCCGGTGTTTTTGGAAGCTATGGAGGCTCTCTTGGACCGGAGGGAGGCCGCCAAGAAGAAGGAGCAGGAGTTGCCTCCGCCTCCGCCGATGGAAAATCGGGACGGGCAGGAGGCCCAGCCCGAGCACCAGGACCAGGGCAAGGAGCCCGCTCGGTCGGAGCAGTTCGTGATTGATGGGCCTGGACCTGTGCAGCATAGGATCATTCCTCTCAATGGCCCTATCACCCCTGATCAAGTGGTGAAGATCGTAAACATCTGCATGGGGGACCAGAAGAAGATGATGTCGGAGCTGAGGGATCGATCTACTCATCCCTTTGTCCCCCGATTGGTGAACACCACTGCCCCGCCGGGACTGGGCATCCCGAAAATCAAGGAGTACGATGGCGAGGGAGATCCAGTTCGGCATGTCCAGAAGCATGTCATGGCCTGTCTAGGCAGAGCCCCGAATGATGATATAGTGTGTGTTTTGTTCCCAGGCACACTTGGCGAGAGGGCACTGACGTGGTTCTTCAGCCTTCCCCCAGGATGCATCTCTAGCTGGACCCAGATGCATGATCGCTTCATCCAGCATACCAGGGCCGTCGACGTCTCCTGAAAAGCGCGAGGTCCCTGGCTGAGGTGGTACAGAGGCCCGACGAATCGCTGGCGCATTACTACCAGAGGTACACTGCCAGCGTGGCCGAGATTGATGAGGAAATGACGGAGGGAGAGACCATCCGTACCTTCATTCGGAACCTGACTGCACCGTATGGTTCCGACCTGATGCACAGCGTGGCTGAGAAGGCTGTGTGGAACATGGAGGCGCTGTAGAAGAGGGTGAAGCAGCAAATCGACGTCCAGGAGTCGAAGATAGCTGCCGGAGACCTCGACCCTCCAAAATCAAACAAGGGGAAGCAGTCGTTCAAACCCTCGGACGATCGCAAGAGGAAAGATAAACCCGAGAACAGTCGGGGTCGAGGCCGTCCCGATCGGAGGGAAGACAAGCGTTCCTCGAAGTCGGACAAGCGGGAGGACCACTACACCCCTCTCATTTGTTCCATGGGTGCTGTGCTGGCGGTGATGGACTGACAGGGTATCGCTAGGTATCCCCCGAAAAAAGATGGAGAGTCCATGGGAGCCCGCACTGATCGTTATTGTCGCTTTCACCGTGCCAACGATCACGACACTAACCATTGTCGGGAGTTGAAGAAAGATATTGAGAAGCTGATCCAGAAGGGGAAGCTCAAGGAATTTGTGGCTGGACAACGGGGTCGATCCCGTTCCCGGTCCCGATCGCGGTCCCGTTCCCGATCCCGTGGTCGATCCCCGAAGAAGGATAAGCCCGAGTCTTCCAATGCCCGCAAGGAGAAGCGGGAACTATTAATGTGATTCACGGAGGACTTGCTGCAGGAGGAGATACTACGGCAGCTCGTGAGGTCTATGCTTCTCAGATTCCCATTGCTGTGGTGCTGGGCAAGAGGGCCCGAAATTGGACTCCGAAAGAAGAAATGGTGATTCCCTTCTTAGCGGAGGACCTGATAGGTGTGGAGACCCCGCACGATGATGCTTTGGTCATGACCCTGAACGTGGATGGGTACAAGATGAAGCGAATCCTGATCGATGGAGGGAGCTCCTCCGATATTCTGTTCATGGATGCACTGGAGGCTATGGGAAAAACCAAGAAGGACTTGAAGCCCGCAGACTTCCCGATGGTCGGATTTTCTGGCTCTACTTCTTACCCGGTGGGGATGATTACGTTACCGGTTGAATTCGGTAGTGGCTGGAAGTCGGAGAAGAGGAACGTGGAATTCGTGGTGGTCAAGTCCGCGGGGACCTATAATGCAATTATCGGGAGGACCACCATCAACCCGCTGGGGGCAGTTGCCTCAACTGTCCATCAGAAGCTGAAGTTCCCGACCGACCACGGAATCGGGGAGGTCTAGGGCGATCAGATAGCCTCCAGGAGGTGCTACGTCAATGCCACTTGAAGGAGGAATCGGGAGGCCATGAATGTTTTCCAGACTGATGTTGATCCCCGAGAGGATTTTGGGTGCGCCGCCCCGATGGAAGATTTGAAGGAGGTCGAGATTGATGGGCCTCAGAGGAAGGTGAAAACCGGGTCTGCTCTGACCGAGGAGACGGCTCGAGAATTGATCGATCTGTTGAAGGAATTCAAGGAGCTGTTTGCCTGGTCCCCGAGTGATATGCCAGGAATCATCCTTGATGTGATTACTCACGAGTTGAAGATTGACCCTACGATCAAGCCGATTACACAGAGAAGGCGCCCAATGGGTGCCGACAAGAAGATCGCAATCCAACAAGAGGTGGGCAGGTTGCTCGATGTTGGGTTCATCAAGGAGCTCCGATTCCAGACCTGGGTCGCCAACCCAGTCCTGTTGAAGAAGAGCAATGGCAAATGGCGGATGTGTGTTGATATCCGCGACCTGAACAAGGCATGCCCGAAGGATTGCTACTCGTTCCCGAGGATCGACCAGCTGGTGGATGCCACATCGGGACATGAGCTGCTGAGCTTTATGGATGCCTACTCTGGCTACAATCAGATCAAGATGTCCAAGGAGGATGCCCCCCATACCGCCTTCTATGCTGATAGTGACATCTATCATTATGATGTTATGCCCTTTGGACTGATCAATGCAGGTGCAACTTACCAGAGGATGGTGAATAAGCTGTTCGGGGATATGTTGGGGAAAACAATGGAGGCCTATGTGGACGAAATGCTGGTGAAGTCCCGACAGGCCGAGGATCATGTTCACAACTTGGCCACAGCATTCGAGCGGATGAGGCTCCATCAAGTTCGCTTGAACCCGACCAAGTGTGCCTTCGGAGTGCACTCAGGGAAGTTCCTGGGTTTTATGGTGAGCCAGAGAGGAATCGAGGTGAACCCTGAGAAGCTGAGGGCAATCGAGGAGATGAAGTCCTCGACGAACCATCGGGAGGTGCAGGTGCTGAATGGCCGATTGGCCGCGATGAATCGCTTCCTGTCCAAGGCAAGCAACCGATCCATGCCATTCTTTGAAGTGATGAGGGCCAATAAGAAGTTCGAGTGGACTGCCGAGTGCGAGGAAGCGTTCCTGGCACTGAAGCAGCACCTCCGTACCCTCCCGCCGCTGGCGAAGCCCATCCCAGGCGAGTCACTCTATCTGTATTTGGTTGTTTCTGAATTTGCTGTTAGCTCTGTCTTAGTGAAAATTATAGAGGGTAGCCAAGTCCCCGTCTATTATGTAAGCAATGCACTCGCCAAATCTGAAATGAATTATCCCGCCGTTGAGAAGTATCTCTATGCGTTGATTGTTACTGCTCGAAAGCTGAGGCCTTACTTCCACGCGCATGAGATTACCGTTTTGACGAATCAGCCCTTGAAACATTTTTTGAACCGACCTGATGCGTCGGGGAGATTAGTGAAATGGACAGTCGAGCTTAGTGAGTTCCGCATTCACTTTGCTCCGAGAACGGCTATTAAGGGCCAGGCGTTGGCGGATTTCATAGCAGAGTCTACAGCCCCCGATCTAGAAGAAGCGGGCCCTGTAGAGGGGGCAACCACGGAGGTCCCGATAACAGAGTAGTCAGAACAGCCCGACACCGAAAATACTTGGGAGATGTACACCGATGGCTCCTCAAATTCAGAAGGATCGGGAGCAGGTTTCGTACTGATACCACCAGACGGAGGCGAGCCCCTTCGATATGCCTTGGCCTTGACATTTAGGGCCACCAACAATGAAGCTGAATATGAGGCTCTCATCACTGGCCTCAAGATTGCTAAAGGAACGGGAGTTGGTCACATAAAGGTGAAGTGTGATGCTAGCCTGATCATGAACCAAGTCAAGGGGCGATACGAAGCAAAGAGCCCGATGATGAAAAAATACCTTCAGGAGGTTCAAACCCTGAAGGAGAGTTTCAAGAGCTTCGATATTGAAGCGATCCCGAGGTAGGATAATGTGGAAGCAGATGCCTTGAGCAAGTTCGCCTTGGGGGCACCCCTCGATAAAAGTCGGAAGGTGCATTTCTTGGAGAAGGTGATCCTGTCAACCACCGATCAGTCGGAGGTTTGTGCCATTGAGATCGGATCAGAGGAGCCCACTTGGATGACCCCGATAGCCGTGTATCTGACTACGGGGGCAGTCCCCGATGATGAAATAGCAGCCGGAAAAATACGCCGAATCGCGCCCAATTATGTGGTGGTGGACAATCAGCTGTACAAAAAGGGGTATTTAACCCCTTATCTGAAATGCGTGGCCGAGCCTGACACAGGTCGGATCCTTAGGGAGGTACACGAAAGATACTTGGCCTGTCATGAAGGTGCCCGATCCATCTTGAGGAAAGTGTTGAACTTGGGCTATTACTGGCCCTCGATGAACAAGGAGGCAACGATGCTAGTCCGATCCTGTGACGCTTGCCAGAAGTACGCCCCGAATATCGTGGCTCCAGCTGCCGATATGACGTCCATCAAGAGTGCTTGGCCCTTCTCGCAATGGGGAATCGACTTGGTGGGACCCCTTCCAGTTGCAAAAGGTCAGTGTCGATATTTAGTTGTGGCTATTGATTATTTTTCGAAATGGATAGAAGCCAAGGCATTGGCCAAGACAACGGGGAACCATATCCTCAAATTCCTCCAGACCCATATCATATCCCGATACGGGATCCCCAAGGTGGTGATCAGCGATAATGGCCCTCCGTTTAACGGGGCCCAGTGGAAGGAGTACTTGGAGGAACTGAAAATTGAGAATCGGACAGCTTCTGTCCATCATGCTCAATCCAATGGACAAGTGGAGTCAGCCAACAAGATCGTGATGGACGGCCTGAAGAAGAGGGTCCATGCCTTGAAGGGCAAATGGCTGGACGAGCTGGAAAATGTACTTTGGGCTGTTAGAACAACACCCAAACGATCGACCGGGGAGACTCCGTTCGGCCTCGTCTATGGCACGGAGGCAGTTGCTCCCGTCGAAATAGCTGTGGCATCCCATCGGACGAGGTATTACGAACCTCTGTCGAATGATGAAGTGAGGCGTCTAGACTTGGACTTGGTCGAAGAGAAGAGGCGGAATGCCGAGGAGGTCCAGGCTCGGATGCGCTTGGCAACGACCCGATATTATAATCGACGAGTCAAGTCTCGACAGTTCTTTGTCGGGGAACTGGTGTGGCTTCGGAACGAATTTACCCTTTTGGATCGGATCAACAAGTTGTCACCAAAATGGGAAGGGCCGTATAATGTCGTGGGGATGCCAGCTCGGAATGCGTATAAGTTGGAAGACCTCGATGGCAATGTGTTGAAGCATTCTTATAGTGGCAAACACTTGAAGAAATATCATGTTTGATATTACGTCGCCTTCAGTGGTGCAAGCTGTTTATTAAGTCGCCTTCAGTGGTGCAAGTTATGTATTAAGTCGCCTTCAGTGGTGCAAGTTGTTTATTAAGTCGCCTTCAGTGGTGCAAGTTATTTGTTAAGTCGCCTTCAGTGGTGCAAGTTATTTATTAAGTCGCCTTCAGTGGTGCAAGTTGTTTATTAAGTCGCCTTCAGTGGTGCAGGTTGTTTATCGTGTTGGGCCATCAATGAATAAAGAGGTTGCTTCCGATTAAATTGCCTTAAGTGGTGTAGATAAGTTGCCCTAAGTGGCACAATTAAACCGCCTTAAGTGGCGTGGTTCCGCCTTAAGTGGCACGATTAAATCGCCTTAAGTGGTGTTGATAAGTTGCCTTAAGTGGCACAATTAAATCGCCTTAAGTGGCGTAGTTCCGCCTTAAGTGGCACGATTAAATGCCTTAAGTGGTGTAGATAAGTTTCCTTAAGTGGCACAATTAAATCGCCTTAAGTGGCGTGGTTCCGCCTTAAGTGGCACGATTAAATCGCCTTAAGTGGTGTAGATAAGTTGCCTTGAGTGGCACAATTAAATCGCCTTAAGTGGCGTGGTTCCGCTTTAAGTAGCACGAATAAATCGGCTTAAATGGTGTTGCCTTAAGAGGCACGATTAAATCGCCTTAAGTGGTGTGGGTAAAATGTCTTAAGTGACGCGTCGAAATTACTCTAAGTGATATGATCGAATTGCCTTAAGTGGCGTAGTTAATTCACCTTAAGTGGTGCAAGGGTAATCGGGACCGGAAGGGATTGATATTATAAAGATCCAAAAGGTTCGCGACAAAAAGGAAATTACAAGGATTTGAAAATAAAGCGATTAAGCTTGATCCTTGGCAGCGTCGAGGGGAGCAGGGTCCACGAGATCTGTGGCAGAAAGCTCCGGATCGGATCCTGGAATATTGGCCGCGGGAGGATCGGACTCTGAAGGATTAGCCGCGGGAGGGTCGATCATCGGGGGCTCTGTCGTCGGGATGTCTACACTTGGAGGCTCCACCATGCCTTCAGCACCCACAGTCCCCTCGGTGGTGTTGCCCCCGTCAGTCTCCTCAGAAAGGCTGAAATACCTCTCCGCGAAGGGGGCGAGAGTCTGAGACTTGGTGAAGTCGATGGCACCACCATACTCCAGATGGAGCTCCTCGACAGCATTAAGCAGGGTGTTCTCCACCTCCACCGTACAGAACTTCACCGTGTCCGCTTGAAAAGCCTCGGAGCCCCGATAATCCTCCGACCTTTGGCTCCAGCTTCAGCCAGCTTGGCAGGGAACTCGGCGACCTCCTGTTTCAGCAACCTCTCAAAATCGTGGACCTGCCTCAAGAGGTCCCGAGTCTTCTGGTTAAGGAGGGCCTGCTCCCTAACCAACTTCCCCTTTGACGACTAGGAGGCAGCCAGATCCTCCTTGAGCTTGGCCAAGACCTCGGGGGCCGCCTTGGCTCGCTCTTCCTTCAGGGCCTTCTCCAAGGCCAGGATGTACCCAAAAGAGCGGTGCTGGTCCGCCATTTCCTGTGGATAAGAAGGGAAGGTTAGTACATGAGAATATCCTACATTATATACTAAGTGTAAAAACAAGAAGCCTTACCTTCACACGGCGAACGGCCATGGCGCGAATGTCCGCGTGGATGACCTCCTGATCCAAGGAGAGTGGAATCTTCACAGACGGCGGAACTGAACCTGCCAACAGGTGCAGACCCAGTTCCGCTGATACATTGTCCCGACGCAGCGGGACCCCCCGCAATGACTCAATCGGGGTCCAGGGAGCCGCCGCCTGGTCGGGGGGTGTAAACTTGATAAAAACTCCCGTCTAAGGGGAGAGGAGGAATGAAGGACTGGATGTCGGAGGTGCGTGCCTCCGAGCCACCGTGAGAACCCGTCGTCCCTTCGGGAGTCAGGCTCAAGACCGGCGAATGCTGTGCCGGGGGAGATGGGGGCAGCCCTTCGGGAGTTGGCTCCAACGGGGTCTGCATAACCCCTCGACGACGAACCAGGGGCTGGCCTTCACTTGCCTTCTCGGAAGAACGAGAGATATCCAGGTCCATCACCCGACGGAACTGGCCGTCCGTCGGGACGTCTTCAATCCCCGATGCTCCGGGGGCAGGAAGAGAAAGGAGGGGCTCCCGATCGACCTGCAGCTGGAGGACGAGAAGCTTCAGAAAGAAAGTCAGGAAGTTGATCAGGATCCTTACACCAGATGACGCAACGGGAGAGGTACTGGTCCTTCCCGTAGTAATTGTAGTAACCCGCTTTGAGAATACGGGGAGTTTCTCCTTGCAGGATGCGTTTGATCCCTTCGATCCGGGCTCCCCTATCGGAGGGGATTAACTCCTCGGGAATACGCCTCCTGTATAATCGAATTGTTAAGCGGAGTTGTTTACCTTCCTCGGGAGTCTTGGTGTTGAAGATCTGCTCCATCTTCTCCACCCGGGCCCGCTTGATTTGCTCCGAGGTGGGAGGTGCCGATGAGGAGGCGGCCCTCTTTGAAGACTTCCTCTTCCTCGCGGGGCGTGGGACAGCATCAGTCTCCTCCTGCTTAAGCACGAGATTGGTCAGCAGTGATACATTCTTAGCTGCAAGGATGAAAACGAAAGTACAGTTAAAATATTACCCAAGGAACGATGTTAGAAGGGTCGTCGAAGAGTTGACCCCCGGAGACGATATCAAGGAGTCGGATCCCGGCCAGAACCAGGTCCCGCTCCACGAGGGAATTGGCATCGAGGCGAACGAAAGAATCCCCCCAACGGTAAAGTTGGATGCAGTGGAGAATCTGGAAATCCTCATCGGAGTAAGTGTGAAAAGCGGGAGCAGGGTCCGCTTCAACCTCCCATCGGGGCCACGGGATGGAGCTGTTCTGGATGAAGAAATAACTCTTCTTCCAGCCGCTATTGTCGGGCCCCGAGTCAGTAATCAGCCCCCGACCTTTGGCAACCTTCCATGTGTCACCAGTCCAGCTACATCGGGAGAGCTGCGCCTTGCTCCACTTAGGCATCCGCGGGTAGAAGGCACAGACCCCGACGTCATTGCACTTCAGTCCATCGAAGGTCCGGAAGAGTCGGAGGCTATAGGGCCATTGTTGGCGGAGGCAAAGGACGCGGAAGGCATTCCACACGCGGATGGCATGGGGGGAGAAGGTAGTCGGATGTGTTTTGTAATATTTGCACATCTCGACCATGTCACCACAGAAGGGGAAGCGAATCCCTGCCGATATTTGCCCGGTGGAGACAAATACCTCCCCTTCCTGGGGACGAGTCACCGCAGAGTCACCCGGGACGCGAGGCCAAGGAAAAGGGAAGCGAGGATCCCGGGTCGAAGTAATGCACCCCTCCCGGAGAGCTGCATCGTAGGCGGTGTCTGAAATCTCATTACAAGCATAATCGAACTTAAAGGGTTTCCTCCCCCCGGAACTTGATTCACCGTCTAGAAAAGGCACAGATGATTTCCGCAAAAGTCCGGGTAAGTTGATTGAGATAAAAGGAAAACTATGCTAACAAGTTTCTTCGGAATCGATGGAGGAAATCTTACCAGACATGTTGAATCGGAGAAGAAAGGATGATCTTGATGGTCGGAGACCTTGGTCGCCGGAGTGCTGATCAGAGACTAGAAAGGAGAGCTCGAACTTTTGAAAACACAGAGAATGAAACGGTAGAGAATAACTGAATAGTGCCAAGATTTGGGTTTTTATAGTTGAGAGGATAGGCAAATAGACGTTGCGATCTGGACCATTGAAGATGAAGCGCCTCAACCTGAATCGTCGAAACACTAGGGACAAAACGGCTATAAAGCGCTTTTTCAGAAAAGCAGGCACGGGCACTAAATCCGTCACTTCATCACTCATCGCATTTAATAGTTGAGTAATCGAGAAATCTTTTCGGATCCGGTGGTTATCCTCGGAATATCGAGAGGCTCGGAGATTGGAAGACACGACGAACTATAAGTCCCCCGTGTCTTGGGGGCAAATGATGGGTTTCGATATAGCCGTCAGGCCCATTAACGGCGACTAAACGTCGAAGAAGGCCCACTGGGCCCCAAAGAGGCTTAGAAGACCAATACGAGGGGACCCGACAAGGTCGGTCCCGACATACGAGCTGAACGCTCCCGATCCTATGTCTTTAAGTAGGCCCCGATCCTATGCCTTTAAGTAGGCCCCGATGATATGCCTTTAAGTAGGCCCCGATGATATGCCTTTAAGTAGGCCCCGATGAGAATGCTGGCCCTGTCCCGATGACGAGGGGCCCCGAGCGGTGACCAAAGGAGATAACTCTGGAGTCCCCGACATCCGTTGGGACTTGCCACCAGAGCACGAGGCCGAGAAATACACCCACTATCAACATAGTGGGGAAGTGGCCGGAAAAGACGGAACGTGGGCTACTGGCCGAGATAAACGGAACGTGGCAGTTATCTCAACAGGTAACTGAGGTGACCCCTCCCCTATATAAAGGAAGGGGTTACCTCAGGATTGATACGTTCACATACTTACATACAGATACTTGCCAGTTTACATCGAGATACTCATTTAAGCATCGGAGAGGGATTCTGGGTCACCGCCCGGTCTATCCCCTTCTTGCAGGATTACTTGGAGCAAAGGAGTTCAGACTTCCGTCAAGAACGTACCGGAGTTCCAACCGTGATCCAACAGGATGCACGTTCAAAATTAGAAGCTCTAATAGCTAAAGAAGAATTACAATTTTTCCCAAAATGTTTTTTTTTTAAGTAATGCATATGTAACGCACTAACCAAAATAACAACTTACCTGAAGAGTTTTTTTTTTTTTTAAATAATGTGTATGAAACGCGGGTTTAAAATAATAAAAAAAATTCGGGTAAGATGTTCTTTTTTTTAACAATGCATACGAAATGCATGTTTGAAAAGAAAATTTCTACAACTAAATGGCTAACTACTTAGCTGAAAGAGATTTTTTTTTATTTAAAAAATGCAATGAGATGAATGCATGAGAAATAAAAGTTATACAAACAATACAAAAAATGTTAGGGGGTAAAAAGCGTTACAAAAAAAAAAACACGGATAAAAAACGACATGTTAGGGGGTAAAAAAATGTGTGGCTTTGCTCTATAAGGTAGGTTCCACTGATAGGCTCCCGACAATGTGGTTTCCTCCCCCATCATAGGGATCACAAGACCTTCACGAGCGAGTGGAGTTTTTCGGAGTCGTACCGGTGGCCTAGCCGCTCCGGTCGTACCATTACTAACTCTCCGGGGTTCCTAGTGCCCTGAGTTTTAGGCATTTTGGATATTACACTAGAGTGGTGTGTGCGAGTTTATACAATATAAAATACAACAAATAAAAATAGTCAGTTATAATAAAAACAATATCTCCACGCCTGAAATCACCCAAAAACAACCAAGTTGTAACAACAAGGTCGAATATAAAAAATAAAAAAAAATAAAAAAACTAAAGCATGGCAAACAAGCAAATATAAAAAGCACGAACCCTCAATTTCTTCCCCAATAGAGTCGCTAAATTGTCAGATCCTAAATATCCGACTTAGGGCGAATTACGTTTTGAAAACGTGCAATTTGAAAGAGTCGTCACTAGTTAATTATTAGGCTAACTAGAATCCTAAATTAGCTAAGCGAATAACGAATTAAACACATATGTATAAAATCGGTCTACGACCAGTGATTAGGCTCGGGGGTTCTATTACGAATTAAAAATACACAAAATTAATCATGCACTTACGGTACTCAATTCACTTAATTTGCCAATTTTATTGTTAATTAATATACATTATGAACTAATTTTATAAAATAAACCTAATAGCAGTATCAAACATATTTACATCAACATATAACTTAGCACGATCACATAAATATAATTTGAGTAATCAAGTTTAATTATTCTAAATTAATTAGGTTTAAACGAATTAAACTACATCTAATATAATAATAATAATAATAATAATAATAATAATAATAATAAAGGAACTTACGTACTTGCAAAGAGGATGAAGGAGAGCAACGGCAGCGACCTAGCAGCAGCGGTGGACGGCGCCGGCGAGGTGCGGCAAAGGAGCTCTGGCAAACAAGGACGCGGCAGGGAGGGGCGAAGTGCAGCACAGGCGGAGCGACGTGGCAGCACAGGTCCAATCGAGGGCTAACCGCCGAGTAAGAAGGTGGGTAGGAACCTGGAGGGTTGGACGGACGGCGGTGTTCTGGACGGAACTTCGCGAAGCGCGGCCATGGCTGAGTGGAGGGCGTGGCGGAGGTGATGGTCAGTGAC
Source organism: Clarkia xantiana subsp. parviflora (assembly GCA_036873135.1). NCBI lineage: Eukaryota > Viridiplantae > Streptophyta > Magnoliopsida > Myrtales > Onagraceae > Clarkia > Clarkia xantiana. The sequence continues at coordinate 18,944,160 of JAPTYO010000005.1, forward strand.
AGGAAAGCAGCCACGGCGGTCGGTGACGTAAGGGGTCGCAGTGAAGGGGAGAGAGAGAGAGAGAGAGAGAGAGAGAGAGAGAGAGAGAGAGAGAGAGAGAAACACATAAGATAGAGAGAGAGAGAGGGTGGCGACGGGGCGGCGGTACAGCTGAGCAGAGTGGCCACCGGTGGAAGACGAAGGGACGACGACGGATGGCGCAGCGGTGTAGTAGCGGAGCTGTTGTCACCGACGCAAGAGGGCTTGGCTGATTTAAAAAAAAAAAAAAACTTTAGGCACTAGCAGACAAATTTGTACGGGTTCCGAGATTTGATTTAATATTAATGCTGTTGTGTGTATTTTACATGTAAAATGAGCTTATTTATAGCTAAACTATGACCCCCAAACTAAGAAAATAAAATCTTAAAAATATGCATCATTAATATTCCGAAAATGTACATATATATATGTATTTTACCGTAAATACACATAATATATTTTCTGAATATTTTACAATAACTAATGCATATACACTATCCTATTTTAAACCAATCAGATATTTAGAAACTTCGCGACCTTCCATATTTAAATATTTTATTTTTTAACACGTCACAGATGACATTTTGAACATGCCACGTACAGACTAAAATTAGGTGATTACACTTTCATTTCCATTTTTTACTTGCTATTCATTTCCTTTCATCTCTTTTCTTGTTTATTATTATTATATATTTGTCCTCCTGTCCGTAACCAGGCAGGCAGAGAAGCTAGAAAAAAGTTGGTAGGAGTAGGGATGGCAACGGGTCTCGGGGCCCCGCTGACCCGCGGGGCCCCGACCCGGTTTTGACCCGAGGACCCGCCGACCCGCGGGTCACGGGTCGGGTTCGGGGCGGGTCGGACCCGGGTCGGGTCGGGTCCGGGTCTAGGGACACGGGGCCCCGTTGACCCGCCCCGAAATGTCTATGTATATATTTTTTACTTTTTTTTTATTTTAATGTTAATATAATGTAACATTTACTAAACAATATGGTTAATATAGTACCTATATAAATAACATGGACCAAATTATAAATAGATGTATATTTAGATTATTAGGATTTGTTAATTTTGATTTGGTATTCGGATTTGAATTTGTATTTGGTGATGAATTTGATATGTTTGTATTTGATTGATGTTAGATTTATGGTTTGAATTTACATATAATGTAATATTTTGGCAAAAAAAATTGTATTTAATATTGAGAAATGAAAAAAAAAAAAAAAAAAAAAAAAAAAATTTGTTCACGTCGGGTCGGGTCGGGGCCCCGCGGGATTTTTGACCCGACCCGACCCGACCCGGGAGGTACACTTACCCGGGTCCGGGTCAGCCAGGCTGACCCGCGGGGCGGGTCCGGGGCTGCGAAAACCCGCCCCGACCCGCCCCGTTGCCATCCCTAGGTAGGAGGCTTACTAGCTGCTTTAATTAATTTATTTATTTCCCGCTGTTTTTAATTGATCATGCTTTATTCACTTAATAAACATTAATATTATTACTTTTAAGACCATATTTAAAAAATAAAAAATATATCATGTTCGCTGCATCCTCCATGCCAACAAGCAGTGTGCCTTCCAAACCATATTTAAAAAAAAAAAATATATATCATGTTCGCTGCATCCTCCATGCCAACAAGCAGTGTGCCTTCCGCACAGCATGGTCTTAAAGTCCAGAATACAGCATACATTGCATTCCATCCGGAAAAGATGGCAAACGTACATATGATCCATGGAGACTTTAATGTTGAAAGCAAGAAGTCGTAAGAGCAAGAAGACCTTAAGCAGAAGAATAATATATGCCAGCAAAACTGATTTGCAGCACAAATCCCTTTCTTTGTAGAGGCAGGGAGTTAATATCAGTATTAGCGGGTAGATCTACAAAATGATGGCCAATGCAATCAACACTAAGTTAAGTTAAGCATAACTGGGTAAAAAGGGTTTCTAAAAAACAATGCAGTTTCATAAGCTGAACTCAAAGTTTTTACATCTTGTCCAACAAAATCCACAGATGCAGCTACACAGAGTTAAGTCTTGCAAAAGGTAGTGGGATGAAAGAAATAACTACTACTTCATCCGGTATAAACATAATCCTCACAAGAAGCTCAAGTTGTCCACGAGAATTAGCAATTATTACTACTGCCCTGCAAGCTTTTGCCTCTTAAATCTCTCTCGAGCACCTTGAAAGTCCTTACTGGTGGGAGGAGCATCCTTTTCTTCGTCTTCCCTCATCCTCACTGACCCTCTAAAAACACCTTCTGGGACGTCCTTCTCTACAACCTCCACTACTCTTTCTTCTTCTTCTTCCTCATCATCATCAGGCAGCTCAATATCTTCAGTGTTTAAGCTCGTCTTTAAGCCTTTCTCTGTCTGCGCTTCAACCCCACCTCTCACGAATCCCACTACACTCCTGCTGTTGCCTTCTTCTGCTGCAGGGGGGGCAAGCTGTCTTTCCAGAGCAGCCATCTCATCTTCTGATATTCCCGCCTCCTTCAACTTCTCTTTAGCTTCATCAAGATCAACCGTCTGATCTTTTTGCATAAGGTATTCTGGCAATATGAAGTGTGTCTGCATAGGCGTAAACAGTTCAGCATTCAAAAATAGATTGATTCAACAACACCACATATCGCATTCTTCATCATTAATTTCTTTGATAACCTGTCACTAATAATAGACCAACACCCATCCTATCATTGTTTTCATATACCAAATATAGATAAGTTTCCCAAGTACAAAGAAATATCATTTATACTGTAAAGATGGATGTTACTCTTTCCCATATTACTGTACTGCAAACAAGACGTGTGAAAATTATAATTGAGCACAGCAGAATGAAATCATAATCATAAAAAATAAACATTGATACTATAAGGATGTCAGTGTTTCAAATAACTGTAATGCAAAATAGAATGTAAAAGTTGTAATCGCATGGCAGCTGTGAGCATAGTAAGATAAATTACAATAACATTCATACTATAAAGATGTTACTATTCTATGTTACTGTGATGCAAATCTGGAATGTGAAATATAATACAACTCTCCTGTATGTAAGACATACTCATAAATGAAAACCCTTCTAATAGTTAATAATATATCAGTTCCATTAAAGCAAATAAATGATAATCTGAAAAGCATACCTGGCTGTAACTTGCTGAGACGCTACGTTTAATACGTAGCATTTCACGGAAAGTGTCCTCATTACCATGCTGGACTTCAAACTCATGCCACTTATTCCAGAAACCACCGTCGGATCGTGGATCTGCAAATTGTGACGCAAAAACATAGATTCCCCTAGCTCTATCGATTTCTCCCAAAGTTTTCTCTAGCTCAGCATACTTTATACACATGGTCTTTACATCTTTGTCAGGGAGACCAGATTCAATGGCTTGTTCATATATTTCCCTTGTTTTCGGTACACCGAATATCTCGGCAGCCCTGGCAATGTAGATTTCATACATTCCTAACTTTTCGTGGTTCGGAACTGCCTTTGTAGCCTGATCATACACTTTCATAGCCCTCTTTGCAAGTCCATAATCCTCCTCAAGTTTTGCATATTGAAGGTACAAGCGTTTAACTTGATCAGCAGGAGTCTATGGAAAGAGATACATCCAGAATCAGTATTAATAACGTCAACTTCCGCATTTCAACAATTAGTTGAGGACATCAAAGTATCAGTCCAAGAGTTATTAGGGTTCAATAACATAATTTGAAAGATCATAAGCATTTACATACCGTTTCAATAGCATGCTCAAACAATTCCCTAGATCGTTCCAGCTTTGACTTTCCATATCTCTTCACAAATTTGGAAAGATAAGTTTCCCAAATATCCTTGACATGGGGATACTTGAATATCTTGACACCTCTTTCATACACCTTGAATGCATCTTCAAAGTATTTATTGTCCTACAACACATCAATAAGCAAGATGATTAAAATTGTCAATTCAGGGAATTTAAATAAATTGTACACAAGTATTAAGTAAATAATTAATAATAATAGGTTATTGTAGCCACCTCCAGTAATACTGCATAGTTGATGATGATTTGTGGGGTCGCTATTCTGAGATCTAATATCCGCTCATAGACTGCACGGGTGGACTCTAGAGAACCAAGACTCTCCTCTAGATCCACGTAGAAGGTCCACAAGCGCAAGGACTTGTAAAGCTTCATCTGGACTGGTTCACTCCCATCACTTGCCACTGCAAATGCAATGCATTATTAAATTGTCAGCTTCAATCAAACTTGTAAATAAAAGTAAGCACAAGGTGAGACATGATGTTACCTCTTCGTTTGACTTCAACAGATGGTTCTGCAGTAGCCCTCCTCATCAACTCGAGAGCCTTCTGGAAATTATTGTGCCGTAGCTCCATTTCTGCCCACTCACACCACAGACTGGCCAAATTATCTACTGCTTTATAGTTCACTTGTACAGCCTTATCAAAATGACTCTTGCGTTGGCAATGTCTTTGTGTGTCTCGTATAACTTTGCAAAGGCAACCCACAATGTGTGAGGCTTCCCCACAGCTTTCATTGGGTCCACAGTTCTCACAGCTTCAGTGTAAGTAATAATCTGTTTTGTTGGATTGCCCTCAAATAGCTTCACCCGGCGATGCCACTGTTCTACATTATGTGGATTCTGCCTTAGAAGGACACTGTTGGCCAATTCTGGTCTTCTTTCTGTTAAGTTCTCTAGCCGGGCTAACCTCAAATCTATATCTTTATCATCATGCAACCAAAATCCATCAAGAATTTTCTTCTCAAACTTAGCCACCGATAAATTTAGATTCAGCCTAGCATCTTCATCCTCTTCAGGCTCATTCTCCTTCAAATCTTCTTCCTCTTCGTCACTTAAATCCATATTGTCCATCTTGATAGCAAGCATGCTCTGCTCAAATTCGGCATATGCATCCCAAATGACACCAAAATCTCTCACTGTAACAACAGTGGTCATACCCTCCTCATATACATCCCTTGCTTTCTCGTGCAGATTCCTTCGAATATAATACTCTGCCAATGATGTCCAAAGTCTCCCAACCTCATCTGTGAACTTCCTTATCCCACCCCTGATAATAGCATCAACATTCAGACCTGACACCTCAGTAGCATGCTTGGTGAGCAAATCACACAACTCGAGCCACAGACGATGTTTTGTCTTTCCCTTTATTGAATAAAACTGATCATCATTCAAGACGGAAGCTAACCTCTCTGCAGATTCTTGCCAAAGTCTAGAATTCACCAAAAACTCAATGAATTCCTCAATGTGGCTGGGATCATATTTCAAGTACCTGCGATAAACCCTGAGAGAGGTCTCGATTGGCATACCCCTTTGACTAACAAAGACCAGATAGGGGTCCCAGATCCGATCATGCTGGGTAACAGGAAGCGCACAGAGTGCCCGATCAAAGGTCTTACGAGTTCGGCTAACCAACTTCTGCTCAGTAAGAGTGTGCAAATACATGATCCAAATCCGAGGCATCTTGTGCATCGTGACAAGTGCCCTCTCGAAGGTATTATTTAAGGTTTCGTACTGGGAATGAGTGATAGGTAGGTTCCTAACAATCTCAAGCCGCTCACGGAGGTAAGCATACCACAGTTTGTAGCTGCCAGGAAGGGCTTTCAGTGCGCGCTCATAGATAACGAAACGCTTCTTAAAGGGGGCCTCAGCGCGTGCAATAAGGTATCGCCACCATAGCTTGAGGCTGAAAGGGTTGCGGAGAAGCTCTTCTTCATAAAGCAGGTCGTCTTGGGAAGGGTAGAGCTCCTTCGGTATTGACATTACTGAAATGTAGACCAAGCTGTTGATTTGAATCCCTATTAGCGTCGGAGCTGACTTGACCTGACCTAAACCGTCTCGGATTTCGGAGTCCCTTCTAGGGTTTTAGAGATTGAAAATCTGAGATTGAATCATGGAGCGAACTGCTGGAGGTTGGGGATCGAGCCCGTTGAATGTGGAGGTGGAGGTGGAGGCGGAGGCAGGGGCGGCTGGAGGGTTGGGGCTGGTGCGACTGGAGGTAGGGGCACAAGTTGAGGATGACCGGGGCTATAGGATACTCAGCAACGTTGGGAGGGGAGGAGGAACAAAACTATTTCCTTTAGGGGCCGGCTATCTTGGTATCGACTTTATATAAACTCGATTCTTACACCGTTAGATCTACATGCATTGAGATCATACAATCTCCAAATCATTCCATCCCATTTTCTCTCTCTTCTCCCTCTTTCTCGCGGATTTTTTTTTTTTTTTTTTGTCTTTTATTATTCTCATATTTATTTGTCATATATAAATATATATATATAAATTTAGGTAGAGAGATGAATTCAAATGCAACCAAAAGCTAAGGATTTCCAAATTTGCAATTTTCAATGCACATATTAAATTCAGCTGTCGTAGGATTTATGAGAAGCGTCTTCCTTCAATTCCCTAAATAAAATCAACATTATAATTTCCATGATGTATCTGATAAAAATTAAGACGCATCTTACTAAGTGCAATTAATGCAAATTCTCAGTTTCCTAAGCGCCATTAAGGTAAACACCTACCGAAGAGCCATTCTCATCAGTTGCGTGGAAGACGAAGAGCCGCTCTTTCATTATCTAAGCGGCATGAAGACCATAATTATAATGGTTCTTCTATTCCTATATAAAACGCCTGATTTGGTTAATTTCTACAGAGCAATTGGTCAAGAACGCCGGAAAGAAAAGATTATAGGATACCTCACATGTGATTATCTTCAATCAATAAGTAGATCTACCATTTCCAGCCGGTTCGAAAATTCAACCCGACGATCGACACATCCAGTTGTCGATTCTTCTCAAGAACAATGACTGCTTCTCGAGATTCGGACAAAAAACTCATATGTACTCTGCCATGCATCGAGTTTTACGGGTTAGCAAAGCACTGGTTGAAATCGACACTCTGGTTGGGTGGAAAAGAGTCTGGTGGTGTGGATTCAATTCAAGGTGGCGTTTACGACAAGTTTCCGAATCAATTACTCTGACGGCAAATTGGCGGCGACTACGAACGACTGGAGAAGATGAATCAGAGTTTGGTGCATCGATTCGAGAATTGGAGAAGAAGAATTGATTTGTTTTTTTTTTTGACAAACTTCCTGAAGGTTCATAGAAGCCACTAGAAGGAGAGCTCTTGAAATTTGGTACGACAGGTACTACAGGAATAGTTAGGGTTTTGTTATAGATTGATATGGGCTTGGATTGTTGGGTATACGAGCTTGATCTTTGTTTATTTCTACCAAATCTATAATTAGATAGCTTGTGATGGCCCAAGAAATATATTATTGAATACTTATATTATTTTCTACATTCAGGAATTATAAGGTTTAACATTTAATTTGATTAGTTTAACTTTTTCTTAATACATAGAGGGTTGTCCGCTTAGTATTTCAAATTATATCTTATAACATTTTTTATGGTTTTAATTTTTCTTTTGTTATTATAGGTAGATATTATTTTTCCTAATTGATTTTATAACATAGGGCATCGCTAAAGACTATGAAAGTCTCCGTGAATTTCTCTGTGAAAGTGGACAAGTGAGACCTATTTCAACAATGGTTATTTTCTCTTTCTTATTTTTTTCAAATTTGTCCTTTGCATCGTTAAGCCTTTTTTTTTGTAAACATAAAAAGAAGATAATTAATATTGTAGTGCACTTTAAAAAAATCCATTTTACGTCTTCTAATAGAAAAAGATGGATGCAATTCAATTTTTATAATCTAAACAATATAATTATGCTTAACATATTAGATAATGACACATAACGAAAATAGTAATATGTCAAATTAATTAGAGTGCTTCTGGTTCAAATTACGTAGTATTATGTCAAATGACATAATCAGTGGTTCTAACTTCAATAAGTATCAATAAAATTAACGTCTTAAAATAATATTATACATTTAAAATTATTAATTAAAAATCAAAATTCCGCACAATATCCGAACAAATGATATTTGTGAAAAAAAAATTAATCAAAGTAAAATCTCACGTAAAACACGAATCTAACACGGTTCAATGACTAATATAAATTTAGTTTTTTACTCATATTCTCATAAAGACCCTAAGTTCATATCCATTTTTTTTTTCATTTGAACTAAATTAAATTGCTCTTAATTTTTTTAAGCATGTAGAATAGAAAATTTAAAGAGATATAATTATATTCAATCACATGAAGAAACGACAATTCTAATGTAAAAATCAATATTATATTTATATGGTCATTTACTGTTTCATGCTTCGGAAACAGATAAATATCTGAAACTCATCTGACACCTTAATAAAATAGGTAGATAGATATTAATTGCTGAGGAAAAACCACATGAGGGCAATATGACAAACAAATTTACTTGCAAAGAAGAGTAAATGCCACGTTGATTAAAGGTACTTTCGATTAAATTTTCACAGAAAATTTCACAGTTGAATATAGTTCCGAAGCAATTTTTCCTTGCTTTTACTACTGAAGTTTTGATTATTTTTTACCTACGTCATAAATATTTTTTTTGTTAAGAGTTGTTTTAAATACTATTTTTTACTTGCGTCACATAATATTTTTTATTAATTATTATACATATTTAACATTTCGACCCGCGCGCTGCGCGGGAACATTAATCTAGTATATTAAAAAAGAACACATTATTATTATTTTTTAATTAGTGGCAAAAAGAAGTCTCTCTTTAACTAATTATATAACATTCTAAATATACAATATGTATAATATTCTAAAAAAAGAACACAATAAATATATATATTAAAAAAGAACACATTATTATTATTTTTTAATTAGTGGCAAAAAGAAGCCTCTCTTTAATTAATTACTAGGGAGGAATGCCCGCGGTGTTTTGTTCTAAAAAGAGAGAATATTAGATAAACAAAAATAAAATATGTATCACAACCATCTATTTAATTTAATTATCTCATATATAGCCTTTATCATATGCTAATCACTCGCACAAATTTAAACTCAAACCATGTTTTAAATTAAGTATTTACAATATGAGGTGTACATGAATTAACACCTTGAAGGCTTGAACTCATAGGCTAGAAATCTAAGCTCTGACCACGAAGTGAAGGTATTTCAATATTGATTATATTAGTTGGCCATCCAGAATAGTTTGATCTAAATTCTTTTTTATGTTGGCCATTTCTGCTACCTCCATAAAAGTGCTTCCAATATGCAGCATCAGCTGCCTTACAATACTTTGAGAATGGCATTGATGGGTCCGATTATAGCCGTCAGGCCCTTTAATGGAGAGGAAACGGCAAACAGGCCCACCAGGCCCAAAGTAAGGGTCAAGATGACCTAGGAGAAGGGTCCCGATGAAGGGAGTCCCGACGAAGCAAGGTCCTGACAGAGTCGGTCCCGACAGTGGAGCTGGAAGCTCCCAATGAGAAGCCTTTAAGTAGGTCCCGATGATGAATCCCTGAGAATGATTGGCCCTGTCACGATGACGAGGGGCCCCGAGCGGTGACACAACGAGATAACTCTGGAGTCCCCGACGGGAGTCGGGACTCGTTATCAGAGGATAAAGCCAAGATATGCGGGGCGTGGCCGAGATATACGGAACGTGGTTAAGATACACGGATCGTGGCCGAGATACGCGGGGCATGGCTAAGATACGCGAGATCATGTACGAGATAAGCGGGATACAGGCTAACCACCCCTAACGGTTCGCCAGGTACCTGAGGCATCTCTTTGCCTATAAAAGGGCAGGAGGTCACCTCAGATGACTCACGTTGAAGTTCAATATACTTTTGATATCTGTTACTTGCCAGTCAGACGAAGTACTCATTTAAGCATCGAAGAGGGATTCTGGGTCACCGCCCGGTCTATCCCCTCTTGCAGGATTGCGTGGAGCAAAGGAGTTAGGATTGCCGTCAAGATCCGTACCGGAGTTCCACCGTGATCCAACAGGCATCATCTGTAAATAGGAAGCAAATGAATTCATTAGCAATCAAGCAGTCGCCTGACACCTTGCATAAGTATAAACAGTCCCTACATATTAATGCTAAGAAAAGACCGGATTATCACTATTTTACTCTTAGGCACAATGTGATTATCACATAAGAGCTGGAGATATGTATTTAGAAAAATTATAGGCTAGGGAATTGTTAAACAGATATTATAATCAAATAGATAGCAAACAAAAGAAAACAGAGAGGTGACCTCACAGACCGGAAGTCCAAACGTGAATGCATAAAGTGTTGTCTTGACAATCTCAGTAGAACTAAGAAGTGGAGCCCCTATGGTATAGCAAAATGAAGAAGGTAAGAAGTTTTGTCATGACTTCCATGTTATACTATGGAGTTGATAAACAACTATAGTCGTCGAAGCTATTAAATAAATCAATAGTGATGGGCTCCGATATAATCGTTAGCCCCGTTAACAGCCAATGGACGGCGAGTAGGTCCAGTAGGCCTCATGAAAGGCCTGGGAGGCCCAGAAGCCCAGTATGAAGGGTCCCGACCCTAGCGATCCTGATACATGAGCTGAATGCTCCTGACAAGAAGTCTCTGAGTAGACCCCGATATGCCTTAGTAAAGGCCCCGATAATAAAGCCCCGAGGAGGCTGGACCTGTCTCGTGAGACAAAGGGTCCTGGGTGGTGACCTAGAATGAGATAACTCTGGAGTCCCCGACGGGAGTCGGGACTTGTGATCAGAGGATAAGACCGAGAAACCCGCCTACTAGATAAAGTAGTGGGGAGACGGTTAAAGATATAGATAAACTCCCCCGAGATACGCAGGGCGTTCCCGAGATTCTCGGAGAGTGGGAAAGATACGCGGAGCGTGGGGCGAGATATATGGAATCCCGAACAAGATATACGGAATCGTAGCGAGATATACGGAATCGTGGGCAAAACTGCCAGGTGCAGTAACAGGTAACTGAGTAACTTCCCCTCCTATATAAAGGAGGAAGTTACCTCAGAAAAGAGATTCTCTAATACGAACTTAGACTACTGCTTACCACCCCATTGATCACATACTCATTTAAGCATCGGAGAGGGATTCTGGGTCACCACCCAGGTCATCCCCTTTTGCAGGATTACGCGGAGCCCAGGAGTTCAAGCTTTCCGTCAAGAACGTAACGGAGCTTCGACCGTGATCCAACATTGGCGCCGTCTGTGGGAACCTGAACGAAAAGTCAAAATAGTTTCTACCAGATCAATGGCCGGTGGTGGCAAGAAGAAACAAGTCCAGGCCGGCAGCTCTCACCCCACTGGGACTGTGAATTCCCCGTTGCTGGAATATGCTGCTGAACAAGGTGAGCACCCCGCTGTTTCTCAGACAGGGAGGCATGGTGATGAGGAGGTCTCAGTCCGAGACACGGCAGTGAACAGGCCAGAGATCCCGCGAAGGGAGGTGGATGCTCCCCCAAACCCGGTGGGGCACAGAGAGGAAATCCCGCGGAGGGAGGTAGGTTCTTCCTCAAACTCGGAGCTGGCCAAGGCAGTAGCAGATGCTATGCCTATGTTCTTGGCGGCCATGGAGGCTCTGTTGGACAAGAGAGAGGCTGCCAGGAGGGCAGAGGAGTTGCCTCCGCGAGAAGAGTTGCCTCCACCTCCTCCAAGAGTGGTTCCAGAAGAACAGGAGGTTCAGGAGGTTCAGCCCAGGAATAGGGGCAAGGAGCACGCGCACTCGGAGAAGTTCGTGGTCGATGGTCCCGGACCAGTGCAACACAGGACCATTCCCCTGAATGGCCCCATCACCCCCGATCAGGTGGTGAAAATTGTCAACATCTGCATGGGTGACCAGAAGCAAATGACATCGGAACAGAGGGATCGATCCAGTCATCCTTTCGTTCCGCGGCTGATAGATACCGTTGCCCCGCCCGGGCTAGGCATACCAACCATCAAGGAGTATGATGGTGAAGGCGATCCGGTTCGCCATGTTCAGAGACATGTCCAGGCCTGTATGGGTAGGACTTCGAATGATGATCTTATATGTTCATTGTTCCCGATCACTTTAGGAGAAAGGGCCATGACATGGTTTTTCAGCCTACCACCGGGGAGTATTACGTGCTGGGCTGATATGCACGATCGTTTCATCAAGCAATATCAAGGTCGTAGGCGTCTACTGAAGAGCGTGAGGTCTTTGACACAGGTGGTGCAAAGATCCGATGAATCGTTGGCATATTACTACCAACGGTTCACTGCTAGTGCTGCGGAGATCGATGAGGAGATATCGGAGGGAGAGACTATCCGCACCTTCCTTCGAAACCTGACTGCTCCGTATGGTTCCGATCTGATGCACAGTGTAGCCGCGAAGGCTGTGTGGAGTATGGAGGCCCTGCAAGCGAGGGTGAAGCAGAAGATCGACGTGCAGGAGTCGAAGATTGCTGCCGGAGAGCTTGATCCTCCGAAATCAGGAAGAGGAAACCCATCGTCCAAGTTGTCGGATGATCGCAAAGGGAGCGACAAATCGGAGGGAAGTAGGAGTCGTGGTCGCCCCGAGAGAAGGGAGGACAAGCGTCCTCCGAGAAAGGATAACCGCGAGGGTCGTACTGTTCCCATCAACAGCTCGATGACCTCCGTGCTGGCTGTGATGGATCGGCAGGGTCTCGCCCGATACCCCCGAGGAAAGAAGGTGAGTTCTTGGGAGGCCGCTCTGATCGTTACTGTCGGTACCATCGAGCCAATGGTCACGACACAGATAACTGTCGGGTGCTGAAGAAGGAGATAGAGAAGCTGATCCAGAAGGGGAAGCTGAAGGAGTTCATCGGAAGGGGACGGTGCCAATCCCGTTCCAAAACTCGGTCCCGGTCCCGTTCCAAGTCCCGTGATCGATCCCCGAAGAAGAAGAAGGTTGAGCCGGAAGCCTCCGGTTCTGGTGCCCGTAAGGAGAGGCGGGGAACCATTAACGTCATTCACGGAGGAATGGCGGCGGGAGGTGACACCTCCGCTTCTCGGGAGAATTATGCTTCCCGCATCTCTGCTGCTGTGGTACTAGGCAAGAGGTCCCGGTCGTGGACTCTAAAGGAGGAAATGGTGATTTCTTTCTCAGAGGAGGACTTGATGGGCGTGGAGAGCCCCCACGATGACGCCTTGGTCGTGACCCTGGACGTGGATGGATTCGAGATGAAGCGGATCCTGATAGAGGGAGAGAGCTCCTCCGACATTCTTTTCATGGACGCCCTGGAAGCCATGGGAAAGACGAAGAAGGACCTCACACAGGTGAACTTCCCGATGGTAGGATTCTCAGGCTCTACTTCCTATCCGTTGGGAATGATTACCTTACCGGTGGAGTTCGGTAGTGGTTGGAAGATGGAACGGCGGAACGTGGATTTCGTCGTGGTAGAGTCCGCGGGGACGTATAACGCTATTATCGGGAGGACCACCATCAACCCTCTCATGGAAGTTGCCTCAACTGTTCACCAGAATATGAAGTTCCCGACTGACAATGGGGTCGGAGAGGTCAAAGGTGACCAGGTGGCGTCGCGAAAGTGTTATGTCAATGCCACCCGAAGGAGAAGGAGGGAAGCCATGGCGGTCCTGCAGACCGATGCCGATCCTCGAGAGGAGTTTGAGCGTCCCGCCCCCATGGAGGATCTGAAGGAGGTTGAGATTGATGGACCTCAAAGGAAGGTGAAGATCGGGTCTGCTTTGTCGGAGGAAAGAGCCCGAGAGTTGATCGAGCTTCTGAAGGAGTTCAAGGAGCTGTTTGCCTGGTCCCCGAGCGATATGCCAGGAATGAGCCCCGACGTAATAGTACACGAACTGAAGATTGATCCCGCGATCAAGCCTATCGCGCAGAGGAGGCGTCCGATGGGCGCGGATAAGAGGATCGCGATCCAACAGGAGGTGGCCAGACTGCTCGACGCTGGATTCATCAAGGAGCTCTGATTCCAGACTTGGGTTGCTAACCCAGTCCTGGTGCGAAAGAGTAATGGGAAGTGGCAGATGTGTGTCGATTTCCGCGACTTGAACAAGGCTTGCCCGAAGGATTGCTACCCGCTCCCGAGGATTGACCAATTGGTGGATGCCACATCGGGACATGAGCTGCTGAGCTTCATGGATGCCTATTCCGGTTACAACCAGATCAAGATGGCGAAGGAGGATGCCCCCCACACGGCCTTCTATGCCGGCAGTGACGTCTACCACTACGACGTGATGCCCTTCGGATTAATCAATGCCGGAGAAACTTACCAGAGGATGGTGAACAAGTTGTTCGGGGACATGCTGGGAAAGACTATGGAGGCGTATGTGGATGACATGCTGGTGAAGTCCCGACAGGCAGGAGACCATGTCCAAAACTTGGCGGCGGCGTTTGAGCGGATGAAGTTTCATCAGGTTCGGTTGAACCCAGACAAGTGTGCCTTCGGGGTGAACTCGGGGAAATTCCTAGGGTTCATGGTGAGCCAGAGAGGAATTGAGGTGAATCCCGAGAAGCTGCGAGCAATCAAAGAGATGCAGTCTCCGAAGACCCATCGGGAGGTTCAAGTATTGAATGGCCGGTTGGCCGCGATGAATCGATTCCTATCCAAGGCGAGCGACAGAGCCATGCCATTTTTTGATGTGCTAAGGGCCCACAAGAAGTTTGAATGGTCCGACAAGTGCGAGGAGGCATTCCAAGCTCTCAAGCAGCACCTCCGTACCCTCCCGCCGTTGGCGAAACCGGTTCCAGGCGAGCCGCTTTATCTCTATTTGGTTGTTTCCGAAGTCGCTGTTAGTTCTGTTTTGATTAAGATTGTCAAGGGCAACCAAGTGCCTGTCTATTATGTAAGCAAGGCGTTTGCCAAATCTGAAATGAATTATCCCGCTATTGAGAAGTATCTCTTTGCGTTGATTGTTGCCGCTCGAAAGCTACGGCCTTACTTCCATGCCCACGAGGTTATGGTGTTAACTAATCAGCCCCTGAAGCACTTTTTGAACCGACCGAAGGCGTCGGGGAGATTGGTGAAATGGGCCATCGAGCTTACGGAGTTCCGTATTCATTTCGCTCCGAGAACTGCTATTAAGGGCCAGGCATTGGCGGATTTTATAGCTGAGTCTACAGCACCCGATCTAGAAGAAGCGGGTCCTGTAGAGGGGGCAACCATGGAAGTCCCGATAGCAGAACAGCCAGAACAGCCAAAAGAGGAGAACACTTGGGAGATGTACACTGAAGGGGCCCGATCCATCGTGAGGAAAGCGCTGAATTTAGGCTACTATTGGCCTTCGATGAACAAGGAAGCGACAGCAATGGTCCAATCCTGTGACGCGTGCCAGTGGTACGCTCCGAATATCGTGGCTCCTGCTGCGGATTTGATGTCCATCAGGAGTGCCTGGCCCTTCGCGCAATGGGGCATTGATTTGGTGGGACCTCTTCCACAAGCGAAAGGTCAATGCAAGTATTTACTCGTAGCCATCGACTACTTCTCGAAGTGGATAGAGGCTAAGGCGTTGGCCAAGACAACGGGGCAGCAGATCCTCAAGTTCCTTCAAACTCAGATCATATCCCGGTATGGGGTTCCTCGAGTGTTGATCAACGATAATGGCCCTCCGTTCAATGGGGCTCAGTTGAAGGAGTACCTGGAGGAATTAAAAATCGAGCACCGGACAGCTTCCGTCCATCATGCTCAGACCAATGGGCAAGTCGAATCAGCCAACAAGATCGTGATGGATGTCTTGAAGAAAAGAGTCTACGCCCTGCAGGGTCATTGGCTAGATGAGCTTGAAAACGTGTTGTGGGCTGTTAGAACAACACCCAAGCAGTCGACAGGGGAGACTCCGTTTGGCCTGGTTTAGGGCACGGAGGCAGTTGCCCTCGTGGAAATAGCGGTGGCGTCCCATCGCAGGAGGTATTATGAGCCTCTAACGAACGAGGAAATGAGACGTCTAGACTTAGACTTGCTCGAGGAGAAAAGATGGAAGGCTGATGAAGTTCAGGCTCAGATGCGTCTGGCAACAGCCCGATATTATAATCGGCGTGTCAAGTCCCGACAATTCTTCGTTGGAGAACTTGTTTGGCGGAGGAACGAGTTCGTTCATCAAGATCGGATCAACAAGCTATCACCGAAATGGGAGGGACCTTACAAGATCGTAGGGATGCCAGCTCCGAATGCGTACAAGCTAGAGGACCTTGATGGCAAGACGTTGAAACATTTCTTCAGTGGCGCACACTTGAAGAAGTATCATGTTTGATATTAAGTCGCCGCGAATGGCGCAAATTGTCTATCGATAAAGATCTGATGTAAGCCAGCTTTGAGTTGTTAATAAATAAAAGAAGTTGCCTTCCATCCTGTTGCTTTTAGATTTATTCTAACTGTTAGTAAGACGTCCTGAAGGACGCGACAAAAACCTTTCTAGGTACGATAAAAGCCTTACGAGGTACGAGTAAGTCGCCTTTATGGCGCGACAAAAAGCCTTTCGAGGTACGGACAAAAGCCCTACGGGGTATGAGTAAGTCGTCTTTATGATGCAACCAAAAGCCTAGGTACGAAAAAGCCCTAACGGGTCCGCGTAAGTCGTCTATATGATGCGGCAAAAATCCTTAAAGGGTACGAAAAACCCCTAACGGGTCCGCGTAAGTTGTCTATATGATGCGGCAAAAAGCCCTAACAGGTGTGGTTAAGTCGTCTGGAATGACGCGATAAAAGCCCTGAAGGGTACGATTAAGTCGTCTGGATTGGCGAGGTAAAAGCCTCAAGAGGTGCGAAATAAATTATCTTAAGTGATGTACAAAATTACCTTGACGAGAAACCTTAGTGGTGAAGTCCCGATTGGATGAGAAACCTTAAGTGGTGAAGTCCCGATTGGATGAGAAACCTTAAGTGGTGAAGTCCCGATTGGATGAGAAACCTTAAGTGGTGAAATCCCGATTGGATGAGAAACCTTAAGTGGTGAAATCCCGATTGGATGAGAAACCTTAAGTGGTGAAATCCCGATCGGACGAGAAACCTTAGGTGGTGAAGTCCCGAGTAAAGCATTGGAAGGATGTATGAAGTCATCTTAAGTGGTGCATCGGAACGTTTTAAGTAACGGATCTAAAGTCACTTTAAATAGTGCAAACAATTATCGGGACCAAAACAGATGAAAGAAAATTCTTATAAGGGCTCAAAGGCCCAAAGGTTCCGATACAAAGATAAGGAGGATACAAGAAGGAAAAATTACAAGGACTTAAAGAATAGAACATTAAGCTTGTTCCTTGTTGGAAGTTGGGTCCTCAGCAGCGTTGGAGGGAGTAGGGTTCGGAGGGGCCTGGGCAGAAGGCTCCGCAGTCCGCGGAGTCGGGTCCGCGACGTCAGTCTCTTCACTCTCCGCGGGGAGGTTGAAGTACTTCTCTGCAAAGGGGGTGAGAGTCTCGGACTTCTTGAAGTCGATGGAATCCTCGTATGCTGTGTAGAGTTCTTCGACGACATTGAACATAACGTTCCCCACCTCGGATTTGCAGAACCCCACAGCATCCACCTTGAAATCTTCAGAGTTCCGATACTCCTCGCGACCTTGCAGACGACCCTCCTCGCGACCCTGCAGGCGACCTTCCTCGTGGCCCTGAGCCTTGGCCTCAGCCAGCTTGGCCTCGAGTCCTGCATTGGCCTCCGCGAGAGCTTCCGCGAGAACGCCCTTTTCGTGGATAAGCTGCCCCCTCTCCGCCTCGTTCCGCCGCTGATCCTCCTGGACCATCCTCTGCTCCCGACGCAGGACGGCCTCATGATCTTGAACCTGCTTGAGCAGGCCCTTAGCCATCTCGTCAAGGAGGGTCCGTTCCTTGGCTATCCTGTCCCTGGCCGCTACAGCCTCGTCGAGGTCCGCTTGGAGCTTGGCCAAAGCGTCGGGGTCTGACTTGGATTGTGCCTCCTCCAAAGCACCCTTCAGAGCCAGGATGAAGCCGAAGCAGCGCTGCTGGTCCGCGGTTTCCTAAGACAAAAAGGGAAAAAAGGATTAGAATCCGATGGTCGAAGGTAAGAACAATGAAGAGAACAAAGCAAAGGTAAAGTTTTACCTCCATCCGACGGATGGCCATAGCGCGGAGCTCCTCCTCGATGTCCTCCCGCGCCAATGAGATTGGCCGCTTCAAGGCTGGAGGAATTGACCCTGCCAGCAGATGCAGGGCCAACTCAGGCTGAAGGTCCCCCCGTTGGAGTGGGACCCCTTGGAGAGACTCGATCGGGTTCCAGGGAACCGTCTCCTGGTCGGGGGTGAAAATCTTGTAAAGATTATCATCCACGGGGAGAGGAGGAATGACCCTGGAAGCTTCAGCCGGAGGAGCCACCTCGATCGGAGGCTCGGGAGTCGGAGTACGAAGCTCTGGAGGAGGACTCCAGGACACGTCCTCCACGGTAGGCCTCAGAATACTTCGGCCTGGCTTTCGGCGGAGAAGCAGGCCACCCTTATTCGGCTCCTCGGAGGAAGGGGAAGCCTCCAAGTTGGTCACCTGACGGAACTGAGCTTCCGTCGGGACATCCTCCAGCATCAACTCTTGCGGAGTCGCGGCCCTTGCTGGAGTAGTAGCCCTCCTCGGAGTGAGAGCCTCCGATGGACCTGCGGTTGCGGGACGAATAAAATCAGGCAAAGTATCACGGGGGCACCAGATGATTTGGCGCTCGAGGTGTTTGTCCTTTCCGAAGAAGTTGTAGTATCCCGCCTTGAGAACGCGGGGGGTTTCTCCTCGAAGGATGTATTTGATTTCTCGAACCCGCGATTCCCGATCAGCGGGGATAAACTCCTCGGGAACCAGCTTCCTATATTTCTTAATAGCACGACGGACACGCTTACCTTCCTCGGCGGTGGTGACCCCGAAGGCTTGGTCTATCTCCTCCCTCCTGGCTCGCTTTGCCACGACCTGTTCTTCGGTCGGAGGGGCAGCAGAAGAGGAAGCTCCCTTTTTCAGCGACTTCCGCTTCCGCTTGGAGCCACCTTGGACGGCATCAGTCTCACCCTGCTTCAACATGAGATGAGTCAGCAGAGATGCCTTCTTGGCTGCAAAAATGAAAAGACAAAGTGGTTAGAATTGTTACCCAGATGACCAAATCCTTGGAAACAGAATCGAGGGGCCGGACTCCGATATGAATCAAGTCTTTCTCCACGAGCTTGTTGGCGTCGAGGGGAATGAAGGAGTCCCCCCAACGGTAAAGCTGAACCAGCTGGAGAGTGTTGAGGTCATCCTCGGTGTAGACCTCGAGCTTGGGGGCTGGGTCCGCCACAACCTCCCATCGGGGCCATGGGACAGAGCTGTTTTGGACGAAGGAGTAATACTTCTTCCATCCGCTGTTGTCGGACCCTGAATCACGAATAAGCACCCGATCCTTGTGGAACTTCCAGGTTTCGCTATCCCAGCCGAAACGTGAAAGTTGCTCCTTTGTCCACTTGGGGAGTCGGGGGGAGAAGGAGCAAACACCAGCCTTATTACACTTCATTCCGTAGAAGGTGCGGAAGAGCAGCAAACTGTATGTCCACTGCTGGCGGAGGCACAGAAGTTGGAAAGCATTCCACACACGGATGGCATGTGGAGAGAAGGTGCAGGGGTGTGTCTGGTAGAAATTGCACATCTCCACCAGGTTCCCGCAAAAGGGGAATCGAATCCCAGCACTTATCTGCCCGGCGGAAATGAACGCTTCTCCCTCTCGAGGACGCGTAACGATATGCTTCCTCCTGGTGGTTGGTTGAGACTCGTAGGGGAAGCGGGGTTCCCAGTCTGAGGTGATGCATCCTTCTCGGAGAGCAACCTCGTACGAGGTCTCAGAAATCTCGTTAACAGCAAGATCAAAGGTAAAAGGGGTCCTAGCCCCAGAACTAGCCTCGTCTAAAAAACGGTTACAAACAGGAAAACTTGAGAAAGGAGGAGAAGGTAACATTAGCAAACCATGAAAACAGAGAAGGAAAACCTTACCAGACATTATTGATAATTGCTTGGAGAGGATGAAGAAGAATCGAAAGGACTGAAGGCGTTGGATCACTTGAAGAGCAAAAGAAACTTGGAGAAGAAACTTCAATGGCAGAACTTCCAGAAATTGAGACGGTGAAGAAGAAGTGAATAATGCCAGGGTTTTAGCTTTTATAAGCAAAAGGACAACTGGAAGGACCTAATCTTGACCGTTGAAGACGAAACAATTCGATCGTGATCGTTGAGATTGTGAGGACGGTACGGAAGAGACGTGGTGACGTAATGAGTGCTTTTTCAGAAAGCAACAGTCACGCCGATTTGAGCGTCGTTTCATAATCCCCATCATTTAATGCTGCGGTAACCGAGGAGTCTCCTCGGATTTGGAAACTGCCCATAGAGTCCAGTGGGCCCAAGGCAATCATGAGTTAGAAGCTCTGTCATTCGATAATTGCGCGCAAGGCAAAAGCTTCCGATTGAGATATCAAGAGGCCTGAAGACAAAAGCCTCCCATGGCAATATCGGGAGGTATGGACATAAAAGCCTCCGACAGTGAGGTCGGGAGGTCTGGAACTGGAAGACACGATGGACTGGAAGTCCCCCATGTCTTGGGGGCAAATGATGGGTTCCGATGTAATCGTTAGCCCCGTTAACAGCCAATGGACGACTAGTAGTTCCAGTAGGCCTCATGAAAGGCCTGGGATGCCCAGAAGCCCAGTATGAAAGGTTTCGACCCTAGCGATCCCGATACATGAGCTGAATGCTCCCGACAAGAAGCCTCTGAGTAGGCCCCGATATGCCTTAGTAAAGGCCCCGATAATAAAGCCCCAAGGAGGCTGGACCTGTCTCGTGAGACAAAGGGTCCTGGGTGGTGACCTAGAATGAGATAACTCTGGAGTCCCCGACGGGAGTCGGGACTTGTGATCAGAGGATAAGACCGAGAAACCCGCCTACTAGATAGAGTAGTGGGGAGACGGTTAAAGATATAGATAAACTCCCCCGAGATACGCAGGGCGTGCCCGAGATACTCGGAGAGTGGGAAAGATACGCGGAGCGTGGGGCGAGATATATGGAATCCCGTACAAGATATACGGAATCGTAGCGAGATATACAGAATCGTGGGAAAAACTGCCAGGTGCAGTAACAGGTAACTGAGTAACTTCCCCTCCTATATAAAGGAGGAAGTTACCTCAGAAAAGAGATTCTCTAATACGAACTTAGACTACTGCTTACCATCCCATTGATCACATACTCATTTAAGCATCAGAGAGGGATTCTGGGTCACCACCCAGGTCATCCCCTTTTGCAGGATTATGCGGAGCCCAGGAGTTCAAGCTTTCCGTAAAGAACGTAACGGAGCTTCGACCGTGATCCAACAAATAGCAAAATAGGCATGTATATGATCCTTCAGCCATTGCACATAGTGTTTTTGAGCAATTTCAAGCTTTAACCACGCCAAGAAGTAGCGAAACACATTGTTACCCAATGACATAAATAAGCTCCACTGCTGTTGGATCACGGTCGAAGCTCCGTTACGTTCTTGACGGAAAGCTTGAACTCCTGGGCTCCGCGTAATCCTGCAAAAGGGGATGACCTGGGTGGTGACCCAGAATCCCTCTCCGATGCCTAAATGAGTGTATGAACGATGGGGTGGTAAACAGTAATCTAAGCTCGTATTAGAATGTGTGTTTTCTGAGGTAACTTCCTCCTTTATATAGGAGGGGAAGTTACTCAGTTACCTGTAACCGCGCCTGACAGTTTTACCCATATTCCGTATATCTCGTTCGGGATTCCGTGTATCTCGCCCCACGCTCCGCGTATCTCGCCCATACTCCGCGTATCTCGGGCACGCCCTGCGTATCTCGGGGGAGTTTATCTGTATCTCAACCGTCTCCCCACTACCCTATTTAGTAGGCAGGTTTCTTGGTCTTATCCTCTGATCACAAGTCCCAATTCATATCGGGGACTCCAGAGTTATCTCATTCTAGGTCACCACCCAGGACCCCTCGTCCCACGGGACAGGGCCAGCTTCCTCGGGGCTTTATTATCGGGGCCTTCTCAAAGGCATATCGGGGCCTACTCAGAGGCTTCTCGTCGGGAGCATTCAGCTCATATATCGGGACCGATCTCGTCGGAACCCTTCATACTGGGCTTCTGGACCTTCCAGGTCTTTCACGAGGCCCACTGGACTTATTCGCCGTCTATTAACTGTTAACGGGGCTAATGATTACATCGGAACCCATCATTTGCCCCCAAGACATGGAGGACTTGCAGTCCATCGTGTCTTCCATTTCCAGACCTCCCGACCTCATTGTCGAAGGCTTTTATCTTCAGACCTCCCGATATCACCATCAGAGGCTTTTACCTTGGGCACAATTCTTGAATTACAGAGCTTCTCACTCACAATTCCTCGGTCTGCAAGGACGATTGCCAAATTCGAGGAGACTTCTCGGTTACTGCATCATTAAATGCTAGGGATAATGAAACGATGCCTAAACCGGCGTGACTGCTGCTTTCTGAAAAAGCACTCATTACGTCACTAACGTCTCTTCCGTACCGTCCCTATAATCTCGGCGATCAAGATTGAGTCGTTTCATCTTCAACGGTCCAGATTGAATCCGTCCAGCTGTCCTTTTGCCTATAAAAGCCAAAACCCTGGCACTATTCACTCTTCCTTACCGTTTTGATTTCTGGAAATTCTGCCATTTTCAAATCTCGAAGCTTCTTCTCCAAGTTTCTTTTGCTCTTCCAGTGATCCAAGGCCTCCAGCCCTCCAGATCTTTCTTCATCTTTTCCGAGCAACCATCAACAATGTCTGGTAAGGTTTTCCTTCTTTGCTTCTATGGTTTACTGACATTACCTTCTCTTCTTTTCCTAAGTTTTCCTGTCTGTGGCCGTTTTTAGACGAGGCCAGTTCCGGGGAAAGGACCCCTTTTATCTTTGAGCTTGCTATTAACGAAATTTCTGAGACCTCGTACGAGGCTGCTCTCCGAGAAGGCTGCATTACTTCAGACTGGGAACCCCGCTTCCCCTACGAGTCTCACCCAACCACCAGGAGAAAGCATAGTGTCACGCGTCCTCGGGAAGGAGAGGTGTTCGTCTCCACCGGGCAGATAAACGCTGGGATTCGATTCCCTTTTTGCGGGAACCTGGTGGAGATGTGCAACTTCTACCAGACGCATCCCAGCACCTTCTTTCCACATGCTATCCGCGTGTGGAGATGTGCCTCCGCCAGCAGTGGACGTACAGCTTGCTACTCTTCCGCACCTTCTACGGGAAGAAGTGCAATAAGGCTGGTGTCTGCTCCTTCACTCCCCGACTCCCCAAATGGACAAAGGAGCAACTTTCACAGTTCGGCTGGGATGGTGAGACCTGGAAGTTTAACAAGGATCGGGTGCTCATTCGTGACTCAGGGTCCGACAATAGCGGATGGAAGAAGTATTACTTCTTCGTCCAGAACAGCTCTATCCCATGGCCCCTATGGGAGGTTGTGGCGGACCCTGCCCCCAAGCTCGAAGTCTACACCGAGGATGACTTCAACACTCTTCAGCTGGTTCAGCTTTACCGTTGGGGGGAATCCTTCGTTCCCCTCGACGCCAACAAGCTTGTGGAGGGGGACTTGATCCAGATCGGAGTTCAGCTCCTCGATTATGTTTCCAAGAATTTGGTTATCTGGGTAACGCTTCTAACTGCTTTGTATTTTCATTTTTGCAGCCAAGAAGGCATCTCTGCTGACCCATCTCGTGTTGAAGCAGGGGGAGACCGATGCCGTCCAGGGGGGCTCCAAGCGAAAGCGGAAGTCTCTGAAGAAGGGAGCTTCCTCTTCTGCTGCTCCTCCGACTGAAGATCAGGTCGGGACAGCCAAGCGGGCCAGAAGAGAAGAGGTGGACCAAGCCTTTGGTGTCACTACTGCTGAGGAAGGTAAGCGCGTTCGCCTCGCTATTAAGAAATATAGGAGGTTGGTTCCCAAGGAGTTTATCCCCGCTGATCGGGAGTCGCGGGTCCGAGAAATTAATTATATACTTCGAGGAGAAACCCCCCGCGTCCTTAAGGCGGGATACTACAACTTCTTTGGAAAGGACCAACATGTCGCGCGCCACATCATCTGGTGCCCCCATAATACTTTGCCTGACTTCATTCGTCCCGCCACCGCAGGTCTGCGGAGGCTCTTACTCCGAAGAAGGCTGCTACTCCAGCAAGGGCCGCGACTCCACAGGAGCCGATGATGGAGGATGCCCCGACGGAAGCTCAGTTCCGTCAGGTGACCAACTTGGAGGCTTCCCCCTCCTCCGAGGAGCCAAATGAAGGCGGCTTGCTTCCCCGCCAAAGGCCAGGTCGAAGCATCCTGAGGCCAACTGTGGAGGACGTGTCTCGGAGTCCTCCCCCGGAGTTCCGCTCTCCGACTCCCGAGCCTCCGACCGAGGTGGCTCCTCCGACTGAGGCTTCCAAGGTCATCCCTCCTCTCCCCGTGGATGGGAACCTTTACAAGGTTTTCACCCCCGACCAAGAGACGGTTCCCTGGAACCCGATCGAGTGTCTCCAAGGGGTCCCGCTCCATCGGGGAGACCTTCAACCGGAATTGGCCCTGCATCTGCTGGCAGGGTCGATTCCACCAGCCTTGAGACGCCCAATCTCCTTGGCACGGGAGGATATCGAGGAAGAGCTTCGCAACATGGCTATCCGTCGGATGGAGGTAAAACTTTACTCTCGCTTTTATTCTTCCCTTCATTGTTCTTGCCTTCGATTATCGGATTTTAATCCTTTTTCCCTTTCGTCTTAGGAAACCGCGGACCAGCAGCGCTGCTTCGGCTTCATCCTGGCTCTGAAGGGTGCTTTGGAGGAGGCACAAGCCAAGTAGGATCCCGACGCCTTGGCCAAGCTCCAAGCGGACCTCGACGAGGCTGTGGCGGCAAAGAACAAGATAGCCAAGGTGCAGACCCTCCTTGGCGAGAAGGCTCTGGGCCTGCACAAGCAGGTCCAAGATCATGAAGTCGTGCTGCGTCGGGAGCGGAGGATGCTCAAGGAGGAGCAGCAGCGGCACGAGGCGGAGAAGAGGCAGCTCATCCTCGAGAAGAACATTCTCGAGGAAGCTAAGGCGGAGCTCGAGGAAGCTAAGGCGAGGCTCGAGGCCGAGAAGGCTGATTTTCTTGCCAAGCTGGCTGAGGCGAAGGCTCAAAGCCGCGAGGAGGGTCGCCAAGAGGGTCGCGAGGAGTATCGGAACTCCAATGATTTCCAGGCAGATGCCGTGGGGTTCTGCAAAACCGAGGTGGAGAACGTTCTGTTCAATGCCGTCGAGGAGCTCTACACGGCATACGAGGATTCCATCGACTTCAAGAAGTCCGAGACCCTCGCCCCTATCGTGGAGAAATACTTCAGCCTCCCTGTGGAGAGTGATGAGGCCGATCCTCCTTCAGGTGCCGCGGACCCGACTCCACGAGCTGCGGAGCCTTCTGCCCAGGCCACCTCGAATCCTGCTAGCTCCAAGGCTGCTGAGGACCCAACTTCCAACAAGGACCTAGCTTAATGCTCTATTCTTTAAGTCCTTGTAATTTTCCTCCTTGTATCCTCCTTGTCTTTTGTATCGGAACCTTTAGGCCTTCGAGCCCTTATAAGAAATTCCTTTCATCTATTTTGGTCTCGATAATCGTTGCACTAGCGACTTTAGATCCGTTACTTAAAACGTTTCGATGCATCACTTAAGATGACTTCATACATCCTTCTGATGCTTTACTCGGGACTTCACCACTTAAGGTTTCTCGTCCATATCATTTAATGTAATTTCGTATGTCCTTCGCGACATTTTCCTCGGGACTTCATTACTTAGGGTTTCTCGTCCGTGCCATTCAAGGCAATTTTGTACATCACTTAAGATGATTTTATCGCACCCCTTAGGGCTTTTATCGCGCCATTCTAGACGACTTAATCGTACCCCTTAAGGCTTTTTGCTGCATCATATAGACGACTTATGCGGACCCGTTAGGGCTTTTTCATACCTAGGCTTTTGGTTGCATCATAAAGACGACTTACTCATACCCCGTAGGGCTTTTGTCCGTACCTCGAAAGGCTTTTATCGCGCCATAAAGGCGACTTACTCGTACCTCGGAAGGCTTTTATCACGTCCTTCAGGACGTCTTACTAACTGATGGATATACGCCCAATTTGAACCCGTTGACTTCCAAACCGTTGTATTTTTATCGTCCCATTAACGATCGTAAATCGAAACTTCAACCCGAACACTTCGCGAACACATCAACGGCTCGGACGAGGCCGGAGCGCTCGTCCGGCCGAGGCAAACTCACCTAGGTGAGGTTGGGTGGCCACACCCGACCTCCCCTAGGAGAGATCGGGTCAGCCAACCCGATCTCTCCTAGGGGAGATCGGGTGGACCAACCCGATCTCTCCTAGGAGGGATGGGGTTGGCCAACCCCATCCTCCCTAGGAGGGGTTGGGTGCCCTCACCCAACCCCTACCCTTGGGGGTCGGATTTCTCCTCCCCCCAAGGGCCCCTGCGCCATTTTCGGATACCCACACTCGGTTCGCGCCACCTACCTTCTCCGTATCCTAAGGTCTTAATTATGCGCTTAAAGGTTAATTAATTGTGTTTAAAGGTTAACGATGTCATTAAGCCACCTTAATGACACTGTTGCCTATAAATACCCCACCTTCACAACTCATTTGATCATCTTGGCAATTTGGATTATTTTGCTCTGACATCTCTCTAGTTTATCTCTCTAAAAACGATACTGACTTAGGCATCGGAGAGGGTTCACCAGGCACCACCCCCCCCTCTCTGTGTCTGGTACTGCCCCTTCTGCAGGAAAGAAGGAAGGAAGGAAGGAAGGAAGGAAGGAAAGACGCAAGGCGAAGCAGGGCAACCCGAGAATATCAGATCATCCGCATCTCCAGTGAGGAACGGGATTTGAGCCGATCATCCGTTGACCCAGATCTCGGAACCTAACACTTGGCGCCGTCCGTTGGCTTCGGACAGAAAGCCTAACTATCACTAGCAAGATGGCAAGCGTATATGTCATCCATGGAGGTTACGGAGCTGGAGGAGAGTCAGCAAATGCTAGGGAAGCGTATATGGCACAGTTAGAGGACCATAAACCAAAGGAAGAACAATCAGCAGGAAAGAGAGAAGATGTAATACAATTTTCAAGAAGTGACATGGAGCATGTGTTACCAGACAACAAGGATGCCCTAGTCATAACAATGAAGATCACTGATATGGACATTGGAAGAATCCTAGTAGACAGTGGAAGCTCACCCAACATCATTAGCAGGAAAGTCCTCAGCATACTAGGAGTAAGGCCAAGCAGTATAAGACAGGTTCACTCCCCCTTGGTGGGATTTTCAGGAGAGCCAACATACCCACTGGGGGCAGTAACACTACCTGTGACATTGGGTACAGGTCAGAGACAGCTAAAGATTGATATCCCTTTCTTCATCACAGAAGAAATGGAGGAGTACAATGAAGTCCTGGGTACCACTACAATCAACAAGTGGGGTATGGTACCATCAACACTATATCAGAAAATGAAATTCCCCACAGGCCAAGGAATAGGGGAAGTAAAGGGTAACCAGAAGGTAGCAAGGAAATGTGCAAGGATCGCACTAAGCAAGAAGAAGAAAACAAGAGAGGTCCTTCTAGTAGATGAGGACCCAAGGGAAGATCACGGAAGACCAGCCCCCATGGAGGAACTAAAAGAGATACTCATAGAAGAACCCGATAAGAAGGCCAAAATCGGGACCGCCTTATCTCAGGAAGAGGAAAGCCACTTAGTAGCTTTACTAAGGGAATACAAGGATCTGTTCGCCTGGTCACCAAGCGATATGCCAGGAATATTAGAAGAAGTAATCTCACACAAGCTCAACATAGACGCGGCAACACGACCAATAACACAAAAGGTAAGGCCAATGGGAGGAAGCAAAAAGATAGCTATCCAGGAAGAAGTGGAAAAGCTATTGAAGGCAAATTTCATCAAAGAGATCAGATTCCAAACATGGGTGGCAAACCCGGTACTGGTGAAAAAGGCGGGAGGAAGTTGGAGAATGTGCATCGATTATCGCGACCTAAACAAAGCATGCCCCAAGGACTCATATCCGCTACCAAGAATAGATCAGTTAGTGGATGCAACATCAGGTCACCAACTAATGAGCTTCATGGATGCATACTCAGGATACAACCAGATAAAAATGGCCCATGAGGACGCCCCTCACACAGCATTCTACGCTGATAGCGAGATATACCATTACACGGTGATGCCTTTCGGACTCATAAATGCTGGAGCGACATACCAAAGAATGGTCAACAAAATCTTTGGGGACATGATAGGGAAGACAATGGAGGCATATGTGGACGATATGATAGTCAAATCCAAAGAGAAGAAGGACCATGTGGAGAACCTTCGCTCAACATTTGAGAGGATGAGGCAATACCAAGTCCGTCTAAACCCGAAAAAATGCGCATTCGGAGTGCAATCAGGCAAATTTTTAGGCTTCATGGTAAGCCAACGAGGCATAGAGGTAAATCCCGAAAAACTTCAAGCAATTGAAGAAATGCAGTCACCTACGAAGCACAAAGAGGTTCAACGACTGAACGGGAGGTTGGCAGCACTTAACAGATTCCTATCCAAAATAGGAGACAAGGCATTACCCTTCTTTGAGGTACTAAGGGCAAACAAGAAATTCAAATGGACACCGAGATGTGAGGAAGCCTTCCAGCAACTCAAACAACATCTAAAGACACTACCACCCCTAGCAAAGCCTACACCAGGGGAACCCCTCTACCTCTACATCTCTGTGAGCAACGTGGCAGTAAGCTCAGTGCTAATTAAAGAAGAAAACGCTGCACAATTGCCGGTATACTTCGTAAGCAAAACATTGGCAAAGTATGAGATCAACTACTTGCCAATCGAAAAATACCTCTATGCACTGATTATATCAGCAAGAAAGTTGAGACCGTATTTTCATGGGCATGAAGTAACAGTCCTCACAGACCAACCGTTGAAACACCTCCTACAAAGACCAGACACATCGGGAAGACTGACCAAATGGGCAATTGAGCTAAGTGAGTTTCGTATTCATTTTGCCCCAAGAACAGCCATAAAGGGTCAGGCCCTAGCAGATTTTATTGCCGAGTTCACCGGAATTAATCCAGACGAAGACTTGGGAGAAGTCAAAACTACATGCGAGGCAAGTAGTAGTCAGGAGAAACAACCAGAAGAATTATGGGAGATGCATACGGATGGGTCATCCAACGGAGGAGGTTCAGGTGCAGGCCTGTTACTATACCCACCAAACAGCGATACACCTATGCGCTATGCCATGGCACTCACCTTTAAGGCAACGAACAATGAGGCTGAATACGAAGCACTAATAACTGGCCTGAGAATAGCCAAAGGAGTAGGGGCAAAGCATCTAAGAGTCAAGTGTGATTCTCAACTAGTTGTCAATCAAGTGAAAGGAATCTACACTGCAAAGTCCGAAAACATGCAGAAATACTTGCAGCAAGCCAGGGACCTAATAAAGAGCTTCCAAAGCTTCGACATTGAGTCAGTCCCAAGAGAACAAAACCAAGAAGCAGACGCCTTAAGTAAACTAGCCCTAGGGGTAGAAGCAGGCAAAGAGGTTCACTTCGTAGAACAAAGAATGCAATCAGTGATAGAACAAATGGAGGTTCTAGTAATAGACGAAGCAGAAGCCTGGATGACCCCAATGCGTCAATACATCATGGAAGGAAAGCTCCCAAAGGATAAGGTGGAGGCAGTCAAGATTGAAAGGATGGCTAGGAATTACGCAGTGATGGACAATGAACTCTACAAGAAGGGGTACTCCACACCTTTCCTCAAATGCATAACATACCCAGAAACAGAGAGAGTGCTTGCAGAACTCCATGAGGGAGATGCGGGGTGCCATGAAGGAGCACGGTCAATAAGCCGAAAGGTTTATAACCTAGGATACTATTGGCCATCAATGAGCAAAGAAGTAGCAGACTTGGTACAAAAATGTGATCACTGCCAAAGGTACTCTAGAAATATAACAGCCCCAACAGCAAAGCTAAGCTCCATCTCGGGAGCCTGGCCATTCGCACAATGGGGGATTGATCTGATAGGCCCCCTACCAAGAACAAAAGGTCAGAAGACTTGCATAATCGTAGCAATAGACTACTTCTCCAAGTGGATAGAAGCAAAGGCAATGGGGAAGACAACAGACGATCAAGTCGTCAACTTCATTCAATCTCACATTGTTTCAAGGTACGGGGTGCCAAAAGCAATAATAAGTGACAATGGACCACAGTTCAAGAGCAAGAAACTGCAGTGGTATTGCGAAAGACTGAATATAGACCACCGTTTCGCATCAGTAAAGCACCCTCAGACAAATTGACAGGTAGAGTCGGCAAACAAAATAGTGCTAGATGGCCTAAAGAAACGACTCCACGCTACCAAGGGAAGCTGGGTAGATGAGCTAGAAAATGTTCTATGGGCAGTGCGGACAACACCAAAGATATCCACAGGAGAAACGCCATTTGGCCTAGTATACGGGACCGAAGCGGTAGCGCCAGCAGAAATGGCAGTATCATCCCTAAGAACCACGTACTTTGAAGAGCATGAGAGCAACAAAGCAAGGCTTTTAGACTTAGACATGGTGGAGGATAAAAGATGGAATTCAGAAGAAGCACAGGCACGAATGCGCCTTGTGTCAGCAAGATTTTACAACCGCCAAGTCAAGGAGAGGCAATTCCACGTAGGAGAACTGGTGCTCAGAAAGAACGAGTTCTCACACTTAGACCAAGTCAGAAAGTTATCCCCAAAGTGGGAAGGACCATACAAGATAGAGTCGGTTCCCTACGCAAATGCTTACCGCCTCGAGGATGGGGAGGGATATGTCTCCACAAACACCTTCAGTGGGGAACATCTAAAGAAGTACTACGTCTAAGAAGAAAACACAAGCAAAAGACCATATCCTTAGTTTCATATCTAGCAATTTACACGTTCAAGCTTTTCAAGTTTTTAAAACAACTTTTGAGAAGGAGAACTCACGAAGTCCCTCCAACTCTACAACTATCTTTATTTTCCTCCAAAGGGTGTCTTGACCCACCCAAGGCACCCCACATGTACAGAAAACATGAGCACTCTTAAGAGAGTAAGATTTTCCTTCAAAGGCACTTTCCAATGAATATGGTGATATGATCATGATGTTATCCTTACACAGATATGACTCCAAGTCAACAACAGTCTCGACGCCCCCAAGAGCGTATCTTGAGAGTAGTATTCATACTACGACCCTCGACGCCCCCAAGAGCGTATCTTGAGAGTAGTATCCATACTACGACCTTCGACGCCCCCAAGAGCGTATCTTGAGAGTAGTATTCATACTACGACCCTCGACGCCCCCAAGAGCGTATCTTGAGAGTGGTTTCCAAAAACTACGAACTTCGACGCCCCCAAGAGCGTATCTTGAGAGTGGTGTTCATACTACGAACTTCGACGCCCCCAAGAGCGTATCTTGAGAGTAGTTATTACACTACGACCTTCGACGCACCAAGAGCGTATCTTGAGAGTGGTTTCCAAAAACTACGAATTTCGACGCCCCCAGGAGCGTATCTTGAGGTAGCTTTGCAACCTACCAGATTCGACGCCACCAAGAGCGTATCTTGAGGTAGAAAAAACACTACCAGATTCGACGCCCCCAAGAGCGTATCTTGAGGTAGATTTCAAACTACCAGCTTCGACGCCCACCAGGAGCGTATCTTTGGTCTAACCTGAGCCCTCCGGGAGCCTATCCTGTGAATCGTTAAGCGCCCTCCGAGAGCCTGTCTCGTGAACAGTTTTCGACGCCAACCAGGAGCGTATCTTTGGTTTAAACTGTTCCCTCTGGGAGCCTATCTTGTGAAACGTTAAGCGCCCTCCGAGAGCCTGTCTCGCGAATAGTTTCGACGCCAACCAAGAGCGTATCTTTGGTTTAACTTGTGCCCTCCGGGAGCCTATCCTGAGAAACGTTAAGTGCCCTCCGAGAGCCTGTCTCGTGATCAGATTCGACGCCCACCAAGAGCGTATCTTTGGTCTAACAGTACCATGTATACCATTTAAAGGTTATCATAAGAGATCATTGCACCATGCTTAGAAGGGTCCAATGAAAAAGTAATCTCAAGGTAAAGTCATTTGGAGAACACATAATGTTTTTTCCTGATGAAATAGCAGGTATGACATGAAGGAAAACACGAGAGAAAGATAAGTAAAGAAGACACACCAAGGGAAGGGTCCATAACCAAAGAGCCATACACAAGGCACAGGGAGATATCATGAGAAGAGATATAATCACACGGCCATGTATACAACGAGTAGAGACAAGTGTATCAAGCAAAGATGGCAACACTAAGAAAGGTGGAATTTTAAACTCTAAAGACAACCACAACTCACAAACACACGAGGCTACTACAAGAAATAGGGATACTATTCCTTCATCTTCGCAATATGCTTAATAGCAAAGTCCGACAAATCACCAAGTCGAGAGAAAGGAAAGTCAGGAGCAATCATGTAAATACTTGAGAATCTCCTTCAAGGAAATACGTTTCGCCACAGAGCAGCGAACGTCGATAGCAGCCTGATAGGCGGAGGAGGCCTTATACTCAGCGACGGCACACTCCTTCGCCTCCATACGAAACATTTCCTCAAGAGAGCCTAACTCAGCAGCCCGGAGCACCTCATCACGATAAGACCTTTGTCTCAAGGCCTCAACCTCTTCATTAAGAAGAGCAATGCGACCCTCCAAGTCTCGGCATCGCAAATCGGTGATGCGACTATGCTCCAGACAGCTAATAAGCTTGGAGTTAAGGGAGACACAAATGTCCTCATACACCTTCCTCTCCTCAGCAAGGTCAATAGCAAGGGTGGACAAATTAACAAGGTCGGCCATACCCTGCAACAAAAACAAAAGATGAGACAGATAACGCATGGAAATGAAGTATGCTAAAGGATAAAACGGTTAACAACATTACAGGAGCATAGCGAGCCAACACATCACGAGCCAATTCATAAGTTGCCTCCGACCCTTTGAACAGGGACACACGATCGGAGGGAGGAACAGCAGACTGCAGAACACGAACTCCAACCTCAGGAGTTTGCAAAGAAGATTGATTGTCAAAACGAGCCCCACGCCCATAATAAGGCGCCCACTCAGACCCAACAATTCCATCAACAGGTGGACGAGACAGCTCCTTCCGACTCAGACGCGGAAGACGAAGTCTACCTATAACAAAGCACAGAGTAAATACCAATGTATACTAAGGAAACTCAGATGCTCAAGGACTCACCAAACAAGGAGGAAGGAAAAGACGGCTCCCGGACCTTCGATTGGGGGGCATCAATATAGAAAGAAGATGGCACCCTAACATCACCACCCTTACCTCCAGTTAGAGAGCACCTCCCCGCACCATAGAAAACCGATCTTTTTGCAATCGAAGATCCGGTCCCAGAATTAACCACTCCCACACGTACTGGCCTCTTACTCCTCATCAATCACTGGAAAGTTCTGCTGACCGGAAAAAACACAGGCTTAGCCCAAGGTAAACAGAAAGTGAACAGTGGACAAGACATACAAACTCATTTCCCTAAAATGATGGATACAAAGTCAAAAGACAAGAATAGAAAGACGACAAGAAAGACCCCACCAGCCAACAGGCAGAGGCAGGGGGCAGGGGGAGATAGTCATAACCCCTAACATAAGGAGACCCCACCAGCCAACAGGCAGAGGCAGGGGGCAGGGGGAGATAGTCATAACCCCTAACATAAGGAGACCCCACCAGCCAACAGGCAGAGGCAGGGGGCAGGGGGAGATAGTCATAACCCCTAACATAAGGAGACCCCACCAGCCAACAGGCAGAGGCAGGGGGCAGGGGGAGATAGTCATAACCCCTAACATAAGGAGACCCCACCAGCCAACAGGCAGAGGCAGGGGGCAGGGGGAGATAGTCATAACCCCCATCATAAGAAGACCCCACCAGCCAACAGGCAGAGGCAGGGGGCAGGGAGAGATAGTTACAACCCCCAGCACAGAGAGACCCCACGGGCCAACAAGCAGAGACAAGGGGCAAAAGGAGATAATTATAATCCCAATATAGAAGACTTCGCCCGCCAATAAGCGGAAACATGAGGGTAAAAAGATGGAAAAATGACGAATCAAAGAGGACTATATTACCATGAAGACATACAAATCAAGAACAAGACAAGTAAGGAAACGATTGAAGGAGAAGCAGGATTAAATCCCTCAAAGGCAATGCTTACACAAAAAGAAAAAACACGTACCTCAATGCGACGCGCACCCCGAGAAGCAAGCCTGACCAGAAATCCCACCGTCAAAAAGAAAAGAAGAGAAAAGGACAATGAGAATGAGGTAATCACTTCCCCTTTTATAGTACAAAGGATTAGGGTTTTTCTAAAGTCGCCGAATCAACACCGTTGAATTTTAGAAAGGAAAATTTCAAGGGACAAGATTCAAAAACTAGTTCCCATTAACCACGGTTAAACTCACACTCACCATAGTTAACATCCCCTAAGGTTTATTTCCTAGTATCCCATACTTAGAAAAAAATTTCGGCCAAAATTAAATTTTTCCTCACTTAGATAGAATCCCGGCACGAATTTGAAGCATAAGTCACTTAGTTGCATCCGTATTACATCCTTGTAAGAGTATGCATTTTTTTTAAGTATACACCGGTAGCAAAGATAGATTTACTGCTCCCGCCTCAGACGGACGCATGCTTAGGCATACGTCCGTGCTACTCTAACGTTTACAACTCCTCTATCTCATAAGACAGGGGGCAGAGTCGAAGACACACATCCATGGGTAAGCTGGCACTCAGATGAAAGGTAGAAACCCCGGTTTCAAATTGCGCGTATCATACCATCCTGAAATAGAGTCAATCAAGGGTTAGGCCATTGGTTGACTCGGGGGCATGTGATGGATATACGCCCAATTTGAACCCGTTGACTTCCAAACCGTTGTATTTTTATCGTCCCATTAACGATCGTAAATCGAAACTTCAACCCGAACACTTCGCGAACACATCAACGGCTCGGACGAGGCCGGAGCGCTCGTCCGGCCGAGGCAAACTCACCTAGGTGAGGTTGGGTGGCCACACCCGACCTCCCCTAGGAGAGATCGGGTCAGCCAACCCGATCTCTCCTAGGAGGGATGGGCTTGGCCAACCCCATCCTCCCTAGGAGGGGTTGGGTGCCCTCACCCAACCCCTACCCTTGGGGGTCGGATTTCTCCTCCCCCCAAGGGCCCCTGCGCCATTTTCGGATACCCACACTCGGTTCGCGCCACCTACCTTCTCCGTATCCTAAGGTCTTAATTATGCGCTTAAAGGTTAATTAATTGTGTTTAAAGGTTAACGATGTCATTAAGCCACCTTAATGACACCGTTGCCTATAAATACCCCACCTTCACAACTCATTTGATCATCTTGGCAATTTGGATTATTTTGCTCTGACATCTCTCTAGTTTATCTCTCTAAAAACGACACTGACTTAGGCATCGGAGAGGGTTCACCAGGCACCACCCCCCCCTCTCTGTGTCTGGTACTGCCCCTTCTGCAGGAAAGAAGGAAGGAAGGAAGGAAAGACGCAAGGCGAAGCAGGGCAACCCGAGAATATCAGATCATCCGCATCTCCAGTGAGGAACGGGATTTGAGCCGATCATCCGTTGACCCAGATCTCGGAACCTAACACTAACAGTTAGAATAAATCTAAAAGCAATTTGATCGGAAGCAACTTCTTTTATTCATTAACAACTCAAAGCTGGCTTACATCGGATCAATCGATAGACAATTTGCGCCATTCGCGGCGACTTAATATCAAACATGATACTTCTTCAAGTATGCGCCACTGAAGGAATGTTTCAACGTCTTGCCGTCAAGGTCTTCTAGCTTGTACGCATTCGGGGCTGGCATCCCTACAATCTTGTAAGGTCCCTCCCATTTCGGTGATAACTTGTTGATCCGATCTTGATGAACGAACTCGTTCCTCCGCCAGACAAGTTCTCCAATGAAGAATTGTCGGGACTTGACACGCCGATTATAATACCTGGCTGTTGCCAGACGCATCCGAGCCTGAACTTCATCAGCCTTCCACCTTTTCTCTTCGAGCAAGTCCAGGTCCAGACGTCTCATTTCCTCGTTCGTCAGGGGCTCATAATACCTTCTGCGATGGGACGCCACCGCTATCTCCACGGGAGCAACTGCCTCCGTGCCATAAACAAGGCCAAACGGAGTCTCCCCCGTTGATTGCTTGGGTGTGGTTCTAACAGCCCACATCACGTTTTCGGGCTCATCTAGCCAATGACCCTGCAGGGCATAGACCCTCTTCTTCAAGCCATCCATCACGATCTTGTTGGCTGATTCGACTTGGCCATTAGTCTGAGCATGGTGGACGGAAGCTGTCCGATGCTCGATGTTCAATTCCTCCAGATACTCCTTCAGCTGAGCCCCATTGAACGGAGGGCCATTATCGCTGATCAACACTCGAGGAACCCCATACCGGGATACGATCTGAGTTTGGAGGAACTTGAGGATCTGCTGCCCCGTCGTCTTGGCCAACGCCTTAGCCTCTATCCACTTCGAAAAGTAATCAATGGCTACGAGTAAATACTTGCACTGACCTTTTTCTTGTGGATGAGGTCCCACCAAGTCGATGCCCCACTGCGCGAAGGGCCAGGCACTCCTGATGGACGTTAAGTCCGCGGCAGGAGCCACGATATTCGGAGCGTACCTCTGGCATGCATCACAGGACTGGACCATCGCTGTCGCTTCCTTGTTCATCGAAGGCCAATAGTAGCCTAAATTCAGCGCTTTCCTCACAATGGATCGGGCCCCTTCATGACAGGCCGCGACTCTTTCGTGCAACTCTCTCAGGATCCGATTCGTATCAGGCTCCGCCACACATTTCTGAAAAGGCTTTACATGCCCCTTCTTGTATAACTGATTTTCCACCATCACGTAGTTGCTCACGATTCGACGCAACCTAACAGCTGCCACTTCATCGTCGGGGAGTGCCCCCGTAATCAGATATGTGACTGTCGGGGTCATCCAGGTGGGTTTCTCTTCTTCCTCCGATCCCGCTTCAATAGCACATACCTCCGACGGATCGATGGTTGAGATAATCACGTTCTCCAGAAAGTGCACCTTCCGATTCTCCTCGGGGGATACGCCTAGGGCAAACTTGCTTAAAGTGTCTGCCTCCGCGTTTTCTTCCCTCGGGATTGCCTCGATGTCGAAGCTTCTGAAGCTTCCCTTCAAAGTCTGCACCTCGTGCAAATACTTCCTCATTGTCGGGCTCTTCGCTTCGTAATTCCCTTGGACTTGATTCACGATCAGGCTAGCATCACACTTCACCTTTAAATGATCGACTCCCGTACCTTTGGCGATTTTAAGGCCCGTGATGAGAGCCTCATACTCAGCTTCATTGTTGGTGGCACTAAACGTCAAGGGCAAGGCATATCGCAGGGGCTCGCCTCCACCGGGCGGTATCAATACAAATCCTGCCCCCGATCCTTTTACACTTGATGAACCATCAGTGTACATCTCCCACGTGTTCTCCTTATTTGGCTGTTCTGGCTGTTCTGGCTGTTCTGCTATCCGGACCTCCATGATTGCCCCCTCTACAGGACCTGCTTCTTCCAGATCGAGTGCTGTAGACTCTACTATAAAATCTGCCAATGCCTGGCCCTTAATAGCGGTTCTCGGAGCAAAGTGAATACGGAACTCCGTAAGCTCGATGACCCATTTCACCAATCTCCCCGATGCCTCCGGTCGGTTCAAAAAGTGCTTCAAGGGCTGATTAGTCAACACCGTAACTTCGTGGGCATGGAAGTAAGGCCGTAGCTTTCGCGCAACAACAATCAACGCAAAGAGATACTTCTCAATAGCGGGATAATTCATTTCAGATTTGGCAAACGCCTTGCTTACATAATAAACAGGAACTTTGTTGCCCTTGACAATCTTTATTAAAACAGAACTAACAGCAACTTCAGAAACAACCAAATAGAGATAAAGCGGCTCGCCTGGAACCGGCTTCGCCAACGGCGGAAGGGTACGGAGGTGTTGCTTAAGTGCTTGGAATGCCTCCTCGCACTTGTCGGACCATTCAAACTTCTTGTGGGCCCTTAGCACATCAAAAAATGGCATGGCTCGGTCACTTGCCTTGGATAAGAAACGATTCATCGCGGCCAATCGTCCATTCAGCACCTGGACCTCCCGATGGGTTTTCGGAGACTGCATCTCCTCAATTGCTCTC
The DNA here is from genome assembly GCA_036873135.1 of Clarkia xantiana subsp. parviflora. Taxonomy (NCBI): domain Eukaryota; kingdom Viridiplantae; phylum Streptophyta; class Magnoliopsida; order Myrtales; family Onagraceae; genus Clarkia; species Clarkia xantiana. The sequence continues at coordinate 18,982,268 of JAPTYO010000005.1, forward strand.
AGCTTCTCGGGATTCACCTCGATTCCCCGTTGGCTCACCATAAATCCCAGGAATTTCCCCGAGTCACCCCGAAAGCACACTTGTCCGGGTTCAAACGAACCTGATGAAACTTCATCCGCTCAAACGCCCCCGCCAAATCACGGACATGGTCTCCTGCCTGTCGGGACTTCACCAGCATGTCATCCACATAAGCCTCCATGGTCTTTCCCAGCATGTCTCCGAACAACTTTTTCACCATCCTCTGGTAAGTTGCTCCAGCATTGATCAGTCCGAAGGGCATAACGTCGTAGTGATAAACATCACTATCAGCATAGAAGGCCGTGTGGGGAGCATCCTCCTTCGCCATCTTTATCTGGTTGTAACCAGAATAAGCATCCATGAAGCTCAGCAGCTCATGTCCCGATGTGGCATCCACCAACTGGTCAATCCTCGGGAGCGGATAACAATCCTTCGGGCAAGCTTTATTCAAGTCGCGGAAATCGACACACATCCGCTACTTCCCATTACTCTTCCTACACAGGACCGGGTTAGCGACCCAAGTCTGGAATCGGAGCTCCTTAATGAATCCAGCGTCGAGCAGCCTGCCCACCTCCTGCTGAATCGCGATCCTCTTATACGCGCCCATCGGACGCCTCTTCTGCGCGATAGGCTTGATCGCGAGATCAATCTTCAGCTCGTGCACTATCACGTCGGGGCTGATTCCTGGCATATCGCTCGGGGACCAGGCAAACAGCTCCTTAAACTCCTTCAGGAGCTCGATCAATTCTCGGGCTCTTTCCTCCGACAAAGCAGACCCGATCTTCACTTTCCTTTTGAGTTCCGTCAATCTCGACCTCTTTCAGATCCTCCATGGGGGCGGGACGCCCAAAATCCTCTCGAGGATCGGCATCAGTCTGCAGGACAGCCATGGTTTCCCTCCTTCTCCTTTGGGTGGCGTTAACATAACACCTTCTTGACGCCACCTGGTCACCCTTGACCTCTCGACCCCATTGTCAGTCGGGAACTTCATCTTCTGGTGGACGGTCGAGGCGACTGCCATGAGAGGGTTGATGGTGGTCCTCCCGATAATAGCGTTATACGTCCCCGCAAACTCTACCACGACGAAATCCACGTTCCGCCTTTCCATCGGTAAGGTAATCATTCCCAACAGATAGGAAGTAGAACCAGAGAATCCTACCATCGGGAAGTTCACCTGTGTCAGGTCCTTCTTTGTCTTTCCCATGGCTTCCAGGGCGTCCATGAAAAGAATGTCGGAGGAGCTCCCTCCGTCTATCAGGATCCGCTTCATCTCGAATCCGTCCACGTCCAGGGTCACGACCAAGGCGTCGTCGTGAGGGCTCTCCATGCCTATCAAATCCTCCGCTGAGAAAGAAATCACCATTTCTTCCTTTACAGTCCACGACCGGGACCTCTTGCCTAGCACCACAGCAGCAGAGATGCGGGAAGCATAATTCTCCCGAGAAGCAGAGGTATCACCTCCCGCCGCCATTCCTCCGTGAATGACATTAATGGTTCCCCGCCTCTCCTTACGGGTACCGGAGGATTCCGGCTCAACCTTCGTCTTCTTTGGGGACCGGTCGCGGGACTTGGAACGAGACCGTGACCGAGTTTTGGAACGGGATCGACACCTTCCCCTTCCGACAAACTCCTTAAGCTTCCCCTTCTGGATCAGCTTCTCTATCTCCTTCTTCAGCTCCCGACAGTTATCTGTGTCGTGACCATTGGCTCGATGGTACCGACAGTAACGATCAGAGCGACCTCCCAAGAACTCACCTTCTTTCCTCGGGGGGTATCGGGCGAGACCCTGCTGATCCATCACCGCTAGCACGGAGGTCATCGAACTGTTGAGGGGCACGTTGCGACCCTCGCAGTTATCCTTCCTCGGAGGACGTTTGTCCTCCCTTCTATCGGGGCGACCACGGCTCCTACTTCCCTCCGATTTGTCGCTCCCTTTGCGATCATCCGACAGCTTGGACTATGGCTTTCCTCTTCCTGACTTCGGAGGATCAAGCTCTCCGGCAGCAATCTTCGACTCCTGCACGTCGATTTGCTGCTTCACCCTCGCTTGTAAGGCCTCCATGCTCCACACAGCCTTCGCGGCTACACTGTGCATCAGATCGGAACCATACGGAGCAGTCAAGTTCCGAAGGAAAGTACGGATAGTCTCTCCCTCCGATATCTCCTCATCGATCTCCGCGGCACTAGCAGTGAACCGTTGGTAGTAATATGCCAACGACTCGTCGGATCTCTGCACCACATGGGTCAAAGACCTCACACTCTTCAAGAGACGCCTACGACCCTGATACTGCTTGATGAAGTGGTCGTGCATATCGGCCCAGCAAGTAATGCTTCCCGGCGGTAGGCTAAAAAACCATGTCATGGCCCTTTCTCCCAAGGTGATCGGGAACAGCGAACACACGAGGTCATCATTCGAGGTCCTACCCATACAGGCCTGGACATGCCTCTGAACATGGCGGACCGGGTCTCCTTCACCATCATACTCCTTGATGGTCGGGATGCCTAGCCCTGGCGGGGCGACATTATCCAGCAGCCGTGGAACAAAAGGATGAGTGGATCGGTCCCTCAGCTCCGATGTCATATGCTTCTGATCGCCCATGCAGATGTTGACGATTTTCACCACCTGGTCGGGGGTGATGGGGCCATTCAGGGGAATGGTCCTGTGTTGCACTGGTCCGGGACCATCAACCACGAAGTTCTCCGAGTGCGCGGGTTCCTTACCCTTATTCCTGGGCTGAACCTCCTGAACCTCCTGTTCTTCGTGAACCTCCCTTGGAGGAGGTGGAGGCAACTCTTCCCGTGGAGGCAACTCCTCTGCCCTCTTGGCAGCCTCTCTTTTGTCCAGCAGAGCCTCCATGGCCGCCAAGAACATAGGCATAGCATCTGCTACTGCCTTGGCCAACTCCGAGTTTGAGGAAGCACCTACCTCCCTTTGAGGGATTTCTTCTCTGTGCACCACCGGATTTGGAGGAGCATCCACCTCCCTTCGCGGGATATCCTCCCTGTTCACCGCTGTGTCTCGGACTGAGACCTCATAATCTCCACCATGCCCCCTGTTTGAGAAACAGCAGGGTGCTCACCATGTTCAGCAACATACTCTGGCAACGGGGAATTCACAGTTTCAGCAGGGCGAGAACTGCCGGCCTGGACTTGCTTCTTCTTGCCACCACCAGCCATCGATCTAGTAGAAACTATTTTGGCTTTTCGTAAGATTCCCACAGACGGCGCTAATGTTGGATCACGGTCGAAGCTCCGTTACGTTCTTGACGGAAAGCTTGAATTCCTGGGCTCCGCGTAATCCTGCAAAAGGGGATGACCTGGGTGGTGACCCAGAATCCCTCTCCGATGCCTAAATGAGTGTATGAACGATGGGGTGGTAAACAGTAATCTAAGCTCGTATTAGAATGTGTGTTTTCTGAGGTAACTTCCTCCTTTATATAGGAGGGGAAGTTACTCAGTTACCTGTAACCGCGCCTGGCAGTTTTACCCATATTCCGTATATCTCGTTCGGGATTCCGTGTATCTCGCCCCATGCTCCGCGTATCTCGCCCAAACTCCGCGTATGTCGGGCACGCCCAGCGTATCTCAGGGGAGTTTATCTGTATCTCAACCGTCTCCCCACTACCCTATTTAGTAGGCGGGTTTCTTGGTCTTATCCTCTGATCACAAGTCCCAATTCATATCGGGGACTCCAGAGTTATCTCATTCTAGGTCACCACCCAGGACCCCTCGTCCCACGGGACAGGGCCAGCTTCCTCGGGGCTTTATTATCGGGGCCTTCTCAAAGGCATATCGGGGCCTACTCAGAGGTTTCTCGTCGGGAGCATTCAGCTCATATATCGGGACCGATCTCGTTGGAACCCTTCATACTGGGCTTCTGGACCTTCCAGGTCTTTCACGAGGCCCACTGGACTTATTCGCCGTCTATTAACTGTTAACGGGGCTAACGATTACATCGGAACCCATCAACTGCGTATCTTTGAAGTGGAGAGACATTGATATAAAATCTGAATCTTGCTCTACTAACTTCATTTCTGTTTGGAAATATAACAAAAAAAATTAAAACCAAGTCAAAGCTATAAACTTTAATTATCATGAATAAAAAAATGAAAGATTTGGACACTCTCACATGAAAACTACATTAACAACACTGAATTTTTAGTCAAGTTGCTAATGTCAGCATAAATGTGACTTACCAGCCTTTGTCATGTCTAGAAGAGTGATTCTTGTTGTATAGTAAGTTAATCTGGTGCTCAATTCCTGGACACTGAACTTGCAGAAACATTCAAAGACCACCATGTAAGTGACTCTTCCACTTGGTTTCTCCACTCATCTGGACAGATGCAAAGCTTGAGCAGCAACTCCCCAGATGTTGGAAATCATATATTAGCATTCGAACCCAGCAAAGTGTCACGTGCCTGGAAAACTGGTACAAGTTGGAGCACACCCAACGTCTACTACTTCTAGAGTAGCTTTTGTAAATAAAGCTCTTTAGGGGAGTAGTAGTAGGAAACCAAGCCAGGACGTGATGGATGTGGATCTCTCCCCCCCATACATGGGGTGTCGCTTGAAAGCCAATGGCTAGTTTCCAATGTCCTGGTTGTTATCGGTAAGACGTTGCATATCCTTCGGGATCCTGCTGGTTCGAGAGCTAATGACGCTCTCCTGATGATGGCCAGGGCAGGCCGAAAACCAGTTAAGCTGCTCTCCGGAGCAAAGACCCCTAACCACGACCCGTTCCGTCCGTATGCGCAGTGCGAGTTGGGATTCGAGAACTGATCTTGGGAGAGAAGAGGGCTGATCTGGACGTGGGAGTGCCGGATGCCCCGCGGGCGTATTCCACTGGGAGCGTGGAAAGCTCCAAGCCCGTGACAAAAGCCTGCTTGTGTTATTGAAGACAGACAACAATTTTAATTAAAGAGAACTATAGTAGGCTTTACAGATGTATTTGTCTTGCCAATGAATAACCTCAGACTGATTAGTTCCATCTGATGTGCGGGGAATGTACTTATTTTACAAAGTGATGTAAATTGTGTAATCAACGCCAACCCACTTCAGCCTTATAGTCCTGACTCTATGCACCATGCCTCCCAGTTTCAGCATTCCCATTCTTTTTCCATATTAATCATATCATATCATATCATAACATCAATCTATCTAAGCAAGAAAGACTCACTGAGAATATGCAGCAACAAAAGACCATGAATGCATAAGTAACATCGTAAAAGACTCTTTGCCTTCCTTGACGACACAATTCATCCGGGGAGCTGGATCTGCTGCTGGGTGATTATCTTTTGACCAACATATGAAGATACACATAGAATTGAAAGCATCCATAAAAAAGTGCCACTTAGAGAGAAGGTAAAAGTGAGTTAGGTCACCTCTTAGAGAAAACATGCTCATATTCCTTCATATAATGGTAAGAAGAATGGTTTTGAGTAAAGCTAGTGAGATATATATGCATATGAATATGTTTGTTGGTTTATTTGTCGGTTTAATCTTTTAGCACTTCCAGCCATCTTAAAAATGGGATTGATGAGATGTTTGATTATGGACTTCAAAGTTCCAACTTTCATTTCTTGGCTGAAAATAATATTTGTAACTCAAGTTTTATTTTTCTATCTGCAAATGACATTTATAAAGCACAACATGATTTTGCTTTTCGACGCATTTTCAAAGTCGGATGTTTGCAATACTAACTATAAATTCCTTATTTTCACTGAATTTATAGATGATTTGAGATGCCTAACAAACGATTGAATAACTACTTACATGTTCTCATCTTCACAGTATCATGTGACAATACATATGCAAGGACTTCCCTGTAACATCAAATAAATACATCAAGCACTGTCAAAATATGTATCTACATTTACCATGAAAAATTATATATTCATTTCAGTAACAAATAACATAAAAATCTGAATTGGATAACATTTGATTCATTTCAAATCAATATACTCACCTATTGTCCAAAGAAGTCTTTGTACTCCATCTGCACTTTATTAAAACCGAAACAAACCAGTACTAAACAAAAAAAAATCTCAAATTTCATATATGAGCAATAAAATATCCCTATCTTCACAATATTCTGAGATAATATATATGCAGCTTCCTTATAAGATCACATAAATACAACAATTGCTCAGAAGATACACACATCCAAGAATTGAAAGCATTCTCCAATTTCCACCACAGTTGGACTTCCACGATCACCATTTCCGATAAATCGTAAAAATATGAATTGAATAACATTTGATTCATTTCAAATCAATATACTCACCTATTGTCCAAAGGAGTCTTTCTACTCCATCTGCACTTTATTAAAACCAAACAAACCAGTACTAAACAAAAAAAAAATCCCAAATTTCATATATCAGCAATAAAATATCCCAAAGCAGTAGTAAACAACCCGATAGTGCAAAATGACCACATGAAATGTGTAGCATACAGATCGAATCAATGATTGTTGACTGTTCAAGAAGCAAATATATATATAGCATAAAAAGGTCGGGCTGTCACATTGCTTGCAACCTAGAACTTTTTAGATCATGGGTTTGGAATTGTAGAGAGCATGGGTTAAGAATGCAGAAGATGCTTCTTAAAAACAAAACGTAGAATCCATAAATTGTTAATCGAATTGCAGCATCCTCTGCTTCTTCACTTGCATGCTAGATTGTTGGTACTCATCAAATTGCTTGTTCATACATTTATTTTTATTATTATATAGAAGAACCTATACTCCCCAAAGTTAGGTAAAAGAAAGCGAACAGAACCCTAAGAAATAAAAATAATTTTGTAAGAACAATACCATTCGAGGGAACATTATATGCAAAATCTATACCACACGCCTTGACTGGGGTTGTTTCATCTAACATGTAAAATATGTCTTCTTGATTCTGAACCACTTCTATCCAGATGCTCTCAGAGACACCTACATAACACAATGCAATCTTCTTAGGTTACAAATCTCTACCGTGAATAATAAAAATGAAGTTCTTAATAACTCAGTAGAGAAAATCTCACCAATGTGTGTGCCATTCTGAAAATTACCCTCCCCCTGAGGCCATTTCCAAGGCCTCACTCTGCAAATTGCCAGAAAGAACGTTTCAAACGAATTTCCAAAGCCTAATTATGATCCACAAAACCTCACATATATAATCAAATACAACATTCTAAGTGATAGCGCGCACAGAGCCCATGTATTATTGCAGGATACGATATCAGATAACCATATGTTAATTCTTCAATATAATACATGTCACAGGAAAGGGTCAGGAGAGGATTGATTATAATTCTAGTGCAGAGAACGAAAACATATGTAATTAATTGTGCTGAATTCTCCTAAAGATGCATAGCCAATCAAATCGAGAGTAACCTTGCTGAAGATGGATATCCGGTTAGGGTTGGTGGACGAACGATGCGGTTCTTCCTCTGCTCGATTGTTCTTCTGGAGTTTGTGAAGGATGATAATATAGATGGATTCTGAGCATAAATTGAATGCAGTTCGAGAATTGAACGGATTCTTACTTCGCCGAGGTGATGATTCATCTCCCGATGCTTCATCTGGAACTGAACAGATTGAAACCCTGACATTCATCAACCAATTGGGGTGAGATGAACTGAACAGAAGCAGCATATCTTTCTGTGTTCATGCACCGAGACTCTTTGTATGAAGGTATTGGAACCTTACATGAATTTATTGGAACCCTAGCTGAAGCATTAATTCGCATGTTGTCTACTACCAGAACTCTTAGCTACTGTCTACCAGAATCCTTACCGTCCCTTAAACTTGAAGACCTGCATCGGAAGAACCAATTCACCGAACCCCCCAGCTCACCTTGCATATATACATAGGTATAATAAAATTTAGAGACCCCTCAGCTCAAGAGTGCTCCTCAAAACTTCTTTCTACCTAAATTTATATATATATATATATATATATATATATATATATATATATATATATTTAATATTCCAAATATACAATAAGTTTTTATTATTTGGTTTTTATTTAAAAATTCATATAAAAGTAATGACATGGTAATTAAAAAAATTTATTTTTCATAACACATTTTAAAAATTTTCTAAACTAGTACTTTGTTACTTAATATAATTAAACTAATAATACTTGACTTTTTTCATTTTACTTTAGAGTTTATCTAGAAAATAGTTTTTTTCCTAAAAAAATCGATTATAAATACATATTGTATATTTAGAATATTAAATATTTAATAAAATAAATTCAAAATAATAATAATAATGATGATGATGTGTTCTTTTTTAACATATATAAATTAATAATAAATATCAAATAAATATAATAATAATAAAACTATAATAAAAGACAAGAAAAATCGGTGAGGGGTAAGAAATAAGAATAGTGAGAGAACTGAGAAGACAACAAAAAAGAAAGGGGAGAAGAGTGAGAAAAGTAGAGTTCATGATTTCACTTTTAGTGATGTAAACTGTAAAGGTTGTCTGCAGTCAGAACCGGACCGGACACCGAACCGGTTAGGGCACCGGTTCCCAGTTCGGACCGGTTCTAGCCGGTCTGGTTAGGAAATCCAACAATAGAGTTCCTAGGCCCAGCAATAAAAGTTCCTAGGGCCCAACAACATATTTCCATGGCATGAAAGTCCATCTACCAAACCTTAAGAAGGAAAAGGGTTAGAGGGAATGGAGGCACCCATCTTTCATCTTCATCAGCGTCTCTTCATCTTCGATCTTCACCAGGTAAATTGCATCTTCATATGCTTCTCTTTTTAGGGCAATTAAACAACATAAAGGGAAATTGAGGTTACACCAGCGGTTTCCATGGCCTTCTCCCGTGGATCTGACGGTCGTCCTTGTTAGCATATGGAGACCTGGCGCCGTAATTGGTAGCCTGTTAATATATGTGGTTACCTAAGATAATTAGGTAAATGTCACATTAGGGCTAATTGGGCCAGACCTAATTCCCATGTGACATGGGAGACCCAAAATTGGGCCTCCCACCCACATAGTAGTTCGGCCGAAACCCTAATAGTTGGGAGAATGATTTCCTCCTCCTCCCACTATATAAGAAGGTCTTGGGGTCACTCCCAAAACACACATTGATCACAACTCCTCCTAAGTTGTGATTTGAGAGAAATCCCTTTCTCTCTATAGTGAGTTTCGGCCGGCCCCCCCTAACACCACCATTGGTGTGCCAAATTGCTTCCGAGCATTCAGTCCGAGGTTCTGTCCCCGTTGAAGAATCGATCAGAGGTTTTACTGTGGAGCTTATACCGCGTAGGACTTCTTCTCACGAAGAACTTGTACGGGTTCCGACCGGAGGATCAGAACTCCCTCCACAACGTTCTTGGGCAGGAAAGCTATTGAGGTATGTGTACGTTATTCCGCTGCGTAATTAAATTACTTACTAGAACACGTTTAGCATTCCGTAGTATTACGTCCCCGTAATCCAACAGTGGTATCAGAGCAAGGAATAGGAGTTCTTGAAATTTTGATAAACTGTTGTTCTTGAATATTCTTGAAAAACCGAAATTTTTATTTATGAACACTATGATTAATCAGAAATTTTTAAACAAATTTCATATGTTTGATCTTTAAAAACTTAAAATTTTCGGAATTTACATGTTTTTATAGATCAATACCGAAATTTATGTTTGAATTTGAGATTGATGTTCATGATCTTCAAGAACACCATGAGTTTTATCAAGAACACTTTTTGGATTCATGATCAAGTTATGGTTTGATCTTAAAATTTGACAACTTTTCCAATTTTTCATGTTTGTGCCGAAAACCCTAGCAAATTATTAGGTAAATTTTTAAATTTCTTAGGGTGCAAGTAAGTAAAATTCGGCCGGCCCTAGCATGTAGATATATTTGTTACCATATTTTAATTTTATTAAAAGGAGACAATATATCTATAAATTGGAAAGATAAGGAAAGATTCACATTTTATAGTAAAATATATAAACTATCAATATATTTAGCTAAAAGATAGGGATAAAGATATATTGATAGGATTTGGTTACTTAAAAAGATCAAGAAGATATATTGTCTATATATTTTATCCCTAAATATATATTTGACAATAATTATATATATATATTTATATTGTTAATTGATTTACATCTTAAAGATAGAATCTTGACAATATTTATATATATAAATAATATATATGTGCCGAAATATATATATATATATATATATGCAATAATGGAAATAATCTTAAATAATTAATATTTCTTGGTGGCTAAGTTAAATTCTTAGTGGATTTTAAAACCCTACTTAGCCTACAAGATATATTTCGGCCTAACCCTATGGGTTTTTCGGGCCGGTCCAATTTGCAAAACCGGAATAGGTTAAACCAATCCGGGTTTTCTTAATCGGGTCGACCTAGTCGGGTCAGGTCGGACCAAAGTAACTAAGTGAATCTAAACCGAATCGGTTTCGAGTGATAAACCGAACCACAATCTTGTTTTATTGAACCGTTTCAGACCAAACCGGATTTTTAAAATCAGACTGACTCAGACCGGATTTTAAATTGGACCGAACCAAATTTTAAAATTTTTCAGAAATTGTAAATGTTCAATTAAATAGGATGTCAAATTTTAAATCCAAAATGTTTTCGAGCTTTAAAAGTTAACCTAAACAGTGCTCTTAGGGTTTACGTTTTAACACGTTTTCGGATAAAACCCTAATACCTGGTTACGATTATGGGGATGGAACTCGGATATGCATGTTTTTGGGACTAGATTAAATTAGTGGGTTGAATTACAATTGTTTACTTTCTGCAACATATATTAGAACTGTCGTCTTGACTTAGTCAAGCTAGCTGGATAATAAAATGCGAGCATTGAGCTCTGGGATTTAAATATATGGTATGTGCAATAGGATAGACATGCTATGCTGATTGAAATTTCCTATAATCCATGTCTAGAAATTTCGCATGATTGATTGTAAGCATGAATTACAAGTCAGCCCCTAATATTTTCAAAACTGAAAATACCAGTCGCCAATTATGCATGATGTATGCAGAAGTTGCATGTTTTGACACGCATTCTAGAATGTTCATGAATGAAAGCATGTGTGATGGATATACGCCCAATTTGAACCCGTTGACTTCCGAACCGTTGTATTTTTATCGTCCCATTTATGATTGCAAATCGAAACTTCAACCCGGACACTTCGCGAGAACATCGATGGCTCGGACGGGGCCGAAGCGCCCGTCCAACAGAGGCGAACTCACCTAGGTGAGGCTGGGTGGCCACACCCGACCTCCCCTAGGGGAGATCGGGTTGGCCAACCCGATCTCTCCTAGGAGAGATCGGGTTGGCCGACCCGATCTCTCCTAGGAGAGATCGGGTCAGCCAACCCGATCCCTCCTAGGAGGGATGGGGTTGGCCAACCCCACCCTCCCTAGGAGGGGTTGGGTGCCCTCACCCAACCCCTACCCTTGGGGGTCGGATTCCTCCCCCCCAAGGGCCCCGACACCACCTTCGGACTCCCACGCTCGGTCCACTCCGCCTACCTCCTCCGAATCCTAAGGTCTTAATTATATGCTTAAAGGTTAATTAATTGTGTTTAAGGGCTAACGATGTCATTAAGCCACCTTAATGACACCGTTGCCTATAAATACCCCACCTTCACAACTCATTTGATCATCTTGGCCATTTGGACATTTTAGCTCTGACATCTCTCTAGCTTTATCTCTCTAGAAATATAGTACTGACTTAGGCATCGGAGAGGGTTCACCAGGCACCACCCCCCCTCCTCCGTGTCTGGTACTGCCCCTTTTGCAGGGCAAAGGGAGAGAAGAAGAGAAGGAACCAAGGGAAGAAGGAAAGGAAGAAGGACGTAGGTAAAGGCAAGGCGACTCCAGAAGACCGGATCACACACATCCCCCGTAAGGAGTGAGATCAAAGCCGGCAACCCGTTGACCTAGATCTCATAACTTAACACTTGGCGCCGTCTGAGGGCTTCGGACAAAAAGCCTAACTATCACTAGCAATATGGCAACCGTATATGTCATCCATGGAGGTTATGGAGCTGGAGGAGAGTCAGCAAATGCCAGAGAAGCATATATGGCAGAGTTAGGGACTCCTAAGCCAAAAGAAGAACAACCAGAAGAAAAGAGAGAAGACATAATAGAATTCTCAAGAAGAGACATGGAGCATGTGTTACCAGACAACAAGGATGCCCTGGTCATAACAATGAAGATCACCGATATGGACATAGGGAGAATCCTAATAGACAGTGGAAGCTCACCCAACATCATTAGTAAGAAGGTCCTCAACATACTAGGAGTAAGGCCAAGTAGCATAAAGCAAGTTTACTCCCCCTTGGTAGGATTTTCAGGAGAGCCAACATACCCACTGGGGGCAGTCACACTACCTGTGACACTGGGCACAGGGCAGAGGCAGCTAAAGATTGACGTCCCATTCTTCATCACAGAAGAAATGGAGGAGTACAATGGGGTCCTAGGTACCACTACAATCAACAAGTGGGGTATGGTACCATCAACACTACATCAGAAAATGAAATTCCCCACAGGCCAAGGAATAGGGGAAGTAAAAGGCAACCAGAAGGTAGCAAGGAAATGTGCAAGGATTGCACTAGGCAAAAGGAAGAAAACAAGAGAAGTCCTACTAGTAGATGAGGACCCAAGAGAAGATCATGGAAGACCAGCCCCCATGGAGGAACTAAAAGAGATACTCATAGAAGAACCCGATAGGAAGGCTAAAATCGGGACTGCCTTATCTGAGGAAGAGGAGAACCACTTAGTAGCTCTACTAAGGGAATACAAGGATCTGTTCGCCTGGTCACCAAGCGATATGCCAGGGATATCAGAAGAGGTAATCTCACACAAGCTCAATATAGACGCGGCAACGCGACCAACAACACAGAAGGTGAGACCAATGGGAGGAAGCAAAAGGATAGCTATCCAAGAAGAAGTAGAAAAGCTACTAAAGGCAAAGTTCATCAAGGAAATCAGGTTCCAGACATGGGTGGCAAACCCAGTACTGGTAAAGAAGCCGGGAGGAAGCTGGAGAATGTGTATTGACTATCGGGACCTAAACAAGGCATGCCCAAAGGACTCATATCCGCTACCAAGAATAGATCAATTAGTGGATGCAACATCAGGTCACAAACTAATGAGCTTCATGGATGCATACTCAGGGTACAACCAGATAAAAATGGCCCCCGAGGACGCCCCTCACACAGCATTCTATGCTAATAGTGAGATATACCATTACACAGTGATGCCTTTCGGACTCATAAATGCTGGAGCAACATACCAAAGAATGGTCAACAAAATCTTTGGGGACATGATAGGGAAGACAATGGAGGCGTATGTGGACGACATGATAGTCAAATCTAAAGAGAAGAAGGACCATGTGGAAAACCTTCGCTCAACGTTTGAGAGGATGAGGCAATACCAAGTCCGTCTAAACCTGAAAAAATGCGCATTTGGGGTGCAATCAGGAAAGTTTTTAGGCTTCATGGTAAGCCAGCGAGGCATAGAGGTAAACCCCGAAAAACTTCAAGCAATTGAAGAAATGCAGTCACCTACGAAGCACAAAGAGGTTCAACGACTGAACGGGAGGCTGGCAGCCCTTAATAGATTCCTATCCAAAATAGGAGACAAGGCATTACCTTTCTTTGAGGTACTAAGGGCAAACAAGAAATTTGAATGGACACCAAGATGTGAGGAGGCCTTCCAACAACTCAAGCAACACCTAAAAACACTACCGCCCTTAGCAAAGCCCACACCAGGGGAGCCCCTCTACCTCTACATCTCCGTGAGCAACGTGGCAGTAAGCTCAGTGCTAATTAAAGAAGAAAACGCTGCACAGTTGCCAGTATACTTCGTAAGCAAGACATTGGCAAAGTATGAGATCAACTACTTGCCAATAGAAAAGTACCTCTATGCACTGATCATATCAGCAAGAAAGTTGAGACCGTATTTTCATGGGCACGAAGTAACAGTCCTCACAGACCAGCCATTGAAACACCTCCTTCAAAGACCAGACACATCGGGAAGACTGACAAAATGGGCAATTGAGCTAAGTGAGTTTCGCATTCATTTTGCCCCAAGAACAGCCATAAAGGGTCAGGCTCTAGCAGATTTTATCGCCGAATTCACCGGAATTAATCCAGACGAAGACCTGGGAGAAGTCAAAACTACATGCGAGGCAAGTAGTAGTCAGGAGACACAATCTGAAGAATTATGGGAGATGCACACCGATGGGTCATCCAACGGAGGAGGTTCAGGTGCAGGCCTCTTACTATACCCACCAAACAGCGATACACCTATGCGCTATGCCATGGCACTCACCTTTAAGGCAACAAACAATGAGGCTGAGTATGAAGCACTAATAACTGGCCTGAGAATAGCCAAAGGAGTAGGGGCAAAGCATTTAAGGGTCAAGTGTGATTCTCAACTAGTTGTCAATCAAGTGAAAGGAATCTACACTGCAAAGTCCGAAAACATGCAGAAATACTTGCAGCAGGCCAAGGACCTAATAAGGAGCTTCCAAAGCTTCGACATTGAGTCGGTCCCAAGAGAACAAAACCAAGAGGCAGACGCCTTAAGTAAACTAGCCTTAGGTGCAGAAGCAGGCAAAGAGGTTCACTTCATAGAGCAAAGAATGCAATCAGTGATAGAACAAATGGAGGTTCTAGTAATAGATGAGGCAGAAGTCTGGATGACACCAATGCGACAATACATCATGGAAGGAAAGCTCCCAAAAGATAAGGTGGAAGCAGTCAAGATTGAAAGAATGGCTAGGAATTACGCAGTGATGGACAATGAACTCTACAAGAAAGGATACTCCACGCCTTTCCTCAAATGCATAGCATACCCAGAAACAGAGAGAGTACTTGCAGAACTCCATGAGGGAGATGCGGGGTGCCATGAAGGAGCACGGTCAATAAGTCGAAAGGTTTACAACCTAGGATACTATTGGCCATCAATGAGCAAAGAAGTAGCAGACTTGGTACAAAAATGTGATCACTGCCAAAGGTACTCTAGAAACATAAGAGCCCCACCAGCAAAACTAAGCTCCATCTCAGGAGCCTGGCCTTTCGCGCAATGGGGGATTGATTTGATAGGCCCCCTACCGAAAACAAAAGGTCAGAAGACTTGCATAATCGTTGCAATAGACTACTTCTCCAAGTGGATAGAAGCAAAGGCAATGGGGAAGACAACGGACGACCAAGTTGTCAATTTCATCCAATCTCACATTGTCTCAAGGTACGGGGTGCCAAGAGCAATAATAAGTGACAATGGCCCACAATTCAAGAGCAAGAAATTGCAGTGGTATTGTGAAAGACTGAATATAGACCACCGCTTCGCCTCAGTAAAACACCCTCAGACAAACGGACAAGTAGAATCAGCAAACAAGATAGTGCTAGATGGCCTAAAGAAACGACTCCACGCCACCAAGGGAAGTTGGGTAGATGAGCTGGAAAATGTTCTATGGGCAGTACGGACAACACCAAAGATATCCACAGGAGAAACGCCATTTGGCCTAGTGTATGGAACTGAAGCGGTGGCACCAGCAGAAATAGCTGTACAATCACTGAGGACCAAGTACTTTGAGGAGCATGAGAACAACAAAGCAAGGCTTTTAGACTTAGACATGGTGGAGGATAAAAGGTGGAATTCGGAAGAAGCACAGACACGAATGCGCCTTGTCTCAGCAAGATACTACAACCGCCAAGTCAAGGAGAGACAATTCCATGTAGGAGAGCTGGTGTTAAGAAGGAATGAGTTCTCACACTTAGACCAAGTCAGAAAATTATCTCCGAAGTGGGAAGGACCATACAAGATAGCCTCAGTTCCCTACATAAACGCTTACCGCCTTGAAGATGGGGAGGGGTATATCTCCACAAACACCTTCAGTGGAGAGCACCTAAAGAAGTACTACGTATAGGAAGAAAGCACAAGCAAAAGCCCATATCCTTAGCTTCATATTTCACATTTTATATGCTTTAGCTTTACAAGCTTTTCAAAAACAACTCTTGAGAAGGAGAACTCACGAAGTTACTCCAACTCTACAACTATCTTTGATTTCCTACAAAGGATGTCTTGGTGCACCAAGGCATCCCGAGTGTACAAAAACATGAATGCTCCTAAGAGAGTAGTAGTTATTCAAAAGTATTTACCAGTGAATGTGATGTTACAATCACCAAGTTATCCTTACACAGATATGACTTCAAGTCAACAACCTTCGACGCCCCCAAGAGCGTATCTTGAGAGTAGTCTTCGTACTACGACCTTCGACGCCCCCAAGAGCGTATCTTGAGAGTAGTGTTCATACTACGACCTTCGACGCCCCCAAGAGCGTATCTTGAGAGTGGTTTCCAAAAACTACGAACTTCGACGCCCCCAAGAGCGTATCTTGAGAGTAGTGTTCATACTACAACCTTCGACGCCCCCAAGAGCGTATCTTGAGAGTAGTTATTACACTACGACTTCGACGCACCAAGAGCGTATCTTGAGAGTGGTTTCCAAAAACTACGAATTCGACGCCCCCAGGAGCGTATCTTGAGGTAGATTTGCAACCTACCAGATTCGACGCCCCCAAGAGCGTATCTTGAGGTAGAAAAAACACTACCAGTTCGACGCCCCCAAGAGCGTATCTTGAGGTAGATTTCAAACTACCAGTTCGACGCCCACCAGGAGCGTATCTTTGGTCTAACCTGCGCCCTCCGGGAGCCTATCCTGTGAAACGTTAAGTGCCGTCCGAGAGCCTGTCTCGTGAACAGTTTGACACCCGTCAAGAAGGTATCGGTGGACTAACCTGTGCCCTCCGGGAGCCTATCCTGCGAAACGTTAAGTGCCGTCCGAGAGCCTGTCTCGTGAACAGTTTGACACCCGTCAAGAAGGTATCGGTGGACTAACCTGTGCCCTCTGGGAGCCTATCCTGCGAAACGTTAAGTGCCGTCCGAGAGCCTGTCTCGCGAACAGATTTCGACGCCCACCAAGAGCGTATCTTTGGTCTAACAGTACAACGTATACCGTGTAAGGGGTATCAGAAGAGATCATCACATCATGCTTAGAAGGATACCATGCTTAGAAGGAT
The DNA here is from genome assembly GCA_036873135.1 of Clarkia xantiana subsp. parviflora. Classification (NCBI taxonomy): domain Eukaryota; kingdom Viridiplantae; phylum Streptophyta; class Magnoliopsida; order Myrtales; family Onagraceae; genus Clarkia; species Clarkia xantiana. Next base: position 18,999,367 of record JAPTYO010000005.1, read on the forward strand.
ACCATGAGAAAGAAATTTCTAAGTAAAGTAATGTGAAGAACAAGTAATGTTTTTTCTTCATGAAATGACAGGTATGACATGAAGGAAACCACGAAAGAAGGATAAGTAAAGGAAATATACCAAGGGAAGGTTCAATACCCAAAGACCCATACACAAGGCATAAGGAGGCATCATGAGAAAAGATATATGCACACGGCCATGTATACAACGAGTAGAAACAAGTATATCAGACAAAGATGGCAATACTAAGAAAGGAGGAGTTTTAAACTCTACAGACAACCACAACTCACAAACACACGAGACCACCACAAGAAATAAGGGTACTATTCCCTTATCTTCGCAATATACTTAGTAGCAAAGTCTGACAAATCACCAAGTCGAGAGAAAGGAAAGTCAGGAGCAATCATATGAATACGCTCAAGAATCTTCTTCAAGGAAATACGTTTGGCCACAGAGCAGCGAACATCCATAGCAGCCTGATAAGCGGAAGAGGCCTTATACTCAGCAATGGCACACTCCTTCGCCTCCATATGAAACATTTCCTCCAGAGAGACTAACTCAGCAGCCCGGAGTGCCTCATCACGATAAGACCTTTGTTTCAACACCTCAACCTCTTCATTGAGAAGAGCAATACGACTCTCCAAATCTCGACACTGCAAATCAGTGATACGACTATGCTCCAAACAACTAACAAGTTGGGAGTTAAGAGAGACACAAGTGTCCTCATGCATCTTTTTCTCCTCAGCAAGATCAACTACAAGGGTAGACAAATTAACAAGGTCGGCAACACCCTGCGACAAAAGCAAAGGATAAGACAGATAACACACAAAAGAAAGATATCTTAGAAGATGGCGCGGATAAGGAAAGTTACAGAGGCATAGCGAGCCAACACATCATGGGCAAACCCATAGGTAGCCTCTAGCCCTTTAGAAGAGGACAAACGATCAATAGGAGGAACAGCAGACTGCAGTACACGAACTCCAACCTCAGGAGTTTGCAAAGAAGATTGATTGTCAAAACGAGCCCCACGCCCATAATAAGGCGCCCACTCAGATCCAACAATCCCATCAACAGGAGGACGAGACAACTCCTTCCGACTCAAACGCGGAAGACGAAGTCTACCTACAACAAGGCATAGAGTAAACACCAACATATACTAGGGAATCTCAGACATTCAAAGACTTACCAAACAAAGGTGAAGGAAAAGATGGCTCCCGGACCCTCGATTGGGGGGCATCAATATAGAAAGAAGATGATACCCTAACATCACCACCACCCTTACCTCCGATTAAAGGACACCTCCCCGCACCATAAAAAACTGATCTTTTTGCAATCGAAGGTCCGGTCCCGGAGCTGACCACCCCCACCCGTACTGGCCTTTTAGTCCTCATCAATCAACGGAGAAGTCTGTCGATCGAAAAAACGCAAGCTCAATCCAAGAAAAACAAAAAGGGATAGTAGAGATAAGAGAAACCCACTCTCCTAGAATGACAAACGCAGAATCAAGAGGCAAAAATAGAAAGAGGATATAAAGAGACCCCTCAGACCAACAGATAGAGGCAGGGGGGCAGGGGGAGATAGTTATAACCCCCAGCACGGAGAGACCCCTCAGACCAACAGATAGAGGCAGGCGGGCAGGGGGAGATAGTTATAACCCCCAGCATAGAGAAACCCCACAGCCTAACAGACAGAGGCAGAGGGGCAGGGGGAGATAGTCATAACCCCCAGCATAGAGAAACCCCACAGCCTAACAGACAGAGACCGGGGGCAAACAGAGATAGCCATAATCCCGAGGTAGAAAACCCCACGCGCCAGTAAGCGGAAGTATGAAAACAAGAAGATGGAGGAAGGACAAATCAAGCAGGACTATATTATCATGAAGACACGTAAATCAAAACAAGACAAGTAAGGAAACAACTGAAAGAAAAGCAGGATCGAATTCCACAAGAACAATGCTTACACAAGAAGAAAAACACATACCTCAACACGACGCGTGCTCCGAGAAGTAAGCCCGACCAGAAATCCCACCGTCAAAAAGAAGAGAAAAGGACAACGAGAATGAGGTAATCACTTCCCCTTTTATAACACAAAGGTTTAGGGTTTTCAAAATTGCCAAATCAACACCGTTGAATTTTAAAGAGGAAAATTTCAAGGGACAAGATTCAAAACTAGTTCCCATTAACCATGGTTAAACTCACACTCACCATAGTTAACATCCCATGAGGTTTATTTCCTAATATTCCATACTTAGGAAAATTTTTGGCCAAAATTAATTTTTCCTCACTTAGATGAAATCCCGGCATGAATTGGAAGCGTAAGTTACTTAGTTGCATTCGTATCACACCCCTGTGCAAGTTTGTATTTTTTAAGTATACACCTGTAGCAGAGACAAGTTTATTACTCCCACCTCAGACGGACGCGTGCCTAGGCACACGTCCGTGCTACTCTGACGTTTACAATTCCTCTATCTCATTAGACAGGGGGCAGGGTCAGAGACACGCATCTAAGGGTAAGCAAGCATTCAGACAAAGAAGGTAAAACCCCGGTTTCAAATTGCGCGTATTATACCATCCTGAAATAGAGTCAATCAAGGGTTAAGCCATTGGTTGACTCGGGGGGCATGTGATGGATATACGCCCAATTTGAACCCGTTGACTTCCGAACCGTTGTATTTTTATCGTCCCATTTATGATTGCAAATCGAAACTTCAACCCGGACACTTCGCGAGAACATCGATGGCTCGGACGGGGCCGAAGCGCCCGTCCAACAGAGGCGAACTCACCTAGGTGAGGCTGGGTGGCCACACCCGACCTCCCCTAGGGGAGATCGGGTCAGCCGACCCGATCTCCCCTAGGGGAGATCGGGTTGGCCAACCCGATCCCTCCTAGGAGGGATGGGGTTGGCCAACCCCACCCTCCCTAGGAGGGGTTGGGTGCCCTCACCCAACCCCTACCCTTGGGGGTCGGATTCCTCCCCCCCAAGGGCCCCGACACCACCTTCGGACTCCCACGCTCGGTCCACTCCGCCTACCTCCTCCGAATCCTAAGGTCTTAATTATATGCTTAAAGGTTAATTAATTGTGTTTAAGGGCTAACGATGTCATTAAGCCACCTTAATGACACCGTTGCCTATAAATACCCCACCTTCACAACTCATTTGATCATCTTGGCCATTTGGACATTTTAGCTCTGACATCTCTCTAGCTTTATCTCTCTAGAAATATAGTACTGACTTAGGCATCGGAGAGGGTTCACCAAGCACCACCCCCCCTCCTCCGTGTCTGGTACTGCCCCTTTTGCAGGGCAAAGGGAGAGAAGAAGAGAAGGAACCAAGGGAAGAAGGAAAGGAAGAAGGACGTAGGTAAAGGCAAGGCGACTCCAGAAGACCGGATCACACACATCCCCCGTAAGGAGTGAGATCAAAGCCGGCAACCCGTTGACCTAGATCTCATAACTTAACAATGTGGTTTTTACTTTTAAGTAGAATTATGTATGCTAAGGAACATTAGACGCATGACGCGTAAGCATGTTGTTTTGGTTTGTTCGATGTTTATGGCGTGATATAGTATTATGCATGCGTAAATTATCGGATGATTTTTATAAAATCAAAAGGGCCATGGAAAAGCCAAGATCGGGTATGCTTATTTGAAAATTCCCGTTCCGGTAATTTGCAAAATAATAACCGTTTTCAAAAGACTGGTCTATTGGATTGAAGACGAAAATGGTGTGAACTCTTTCACCAAACCCCCTTCCCTCGGTTTACTGACGTTCGGTATGGTTTAGTGACTGAAGGATTACTATTCGTCGTATTCCATCTTAATAGATAATCCAATGTTTGCAATTCTGTCAAAATGTTATTGTCTTCCAAATTTGCATAATCATCAATGTGTGAGTTGGCTCAATAAGTGTGATTTGATATTACTCGCAATCTTGATGTTATTAATTATGATGAATTAAATTGGAGTGTTTGTTGAACTCTCCACTATGATTCCGAAAAGTGGAGAGCACAACTACGGATGAATATAGTAACCTGTGTGATTTTGACAATGAGAAATGAATGTGATAATTTTTTTCCCCAAGAATTGGAGTAGGTTCTTTGATGATCTGAACGCATATATGGTGATACATTCGACCTTGGTAAAAAGGGGTTGAAGAAGACTTCAATTGGAACCAGACAATGTTATAGCTTAGTATTCCTTCGCATTCGCCTCGGTGGAAGCAATGATGCAAATGCTAGAAATGTTTCGGTTGAATGAGATGATCTTCTCTCTTTCCATGGATGTCGGCGTAAAACCCGCATCGGGTCTTCAGGATGGAAGGTCAACATGGAAAGGATGTACATGGTTGTCTGATATTGATAGGACTCAATAACCTTGAGCCTAATCAAATACAGTAGCCACAGCAGTAAAAGGGAAACCTTATCTGCTCACCATAGTGAGTTCGAAAAAAGTGAACCATGATCCGCATAGCAAGAAGATAACTGGACCGAATAAGTCCTATACGATAAACTGGTGGGTTAAACCCCGTTGATAAAGTGCATCTCAAATACACCTCGTAGGTCATTTGTATGAAGCTGTAAAATGTTTTATACGGACACAGATCATTTGAAGTGATTCACTCGTGAATTTACTCAGACGAGATGTTCAACATGACTCAAAGTTCTTGACTATGTGCGCCAGAATCATGGATCAAATATGTAAACTTCAGATCAAGAACTATGTTGGATATCTGCCCAATTCGGGTTCGCATTTACATTCTGGACTTCGCAAACACGTCGAAAACCACAAACGGATCCGAATTACACAACCCGAGGAATAAAACGGTCCGGACGCGCGAAAGCGTTCGGACTGGAAAACCTCCGGATTGCCCTAAAGGCAAACCAGAGGTCCGGGTTGCCATGGGCAAACCGGCAGTCCGGGTTGCCTTATGGCAAACCGGACCTCCAGATTGCCCTATGACATCCGGTGGTCCGGACTGCCTTGGTGGTCCGGACCACGCCGGATGTCGACACCGACGTGGTCTGGACCGCTAACGGGTACTGCACGCTTATTTTCCTGTCGTCCGAACATTGAGTAAAGAGTTCTCCTAGGCCAAATCTAAAAAAACTTGACGAAGGTTCTTACTTTCTTTAAACCGTCGTCAAACCGCACAAAAACCGGGTTCGGTTCTAAGGTTGCCTATAAATAGAGGACCTTGGCCACTCATTTTCTCAAGTCACTTTCATTCATTTCTCAAGATTTGGCCTAGAAGCTCTGACCTCTCTCTAGGACTTTCTCTTTCTAGATTCTCATTTAGGCATCGGAGAGGGCTCAACCGGCACCACCCCCCGCCCTCCGTGCCGGTTATTGTCCCATGTGTAGGAGAAGTCGCGCAAAGCTGATAAGCTTATCTTACCGCCAAGCTTGCACTGCCAACATCCGTACTTGCCGACAGGCTTACACTGCCGACAGCCGTACTTGCCAACAGGCCTGCCCAACCAACTGTCAACTTGTCAGCAGTCAACCGTCAACCGGCAGCCGTCAACCATGCACAGCCAACTACCGTCAACCGCGCACCGGTCAATGTCCCCTTGCTGTCATCAAACAACCCACTTCTGACACCCGACGTGTCCCCAAACCCGAAGTTTCGAAGAGTTCGACCGCCCGGTTGGATTTGGACGAAACATTTGGCGCCGTCTGCGTGATTCGAACAAGAAGCAATCGCTCCCAACGATATCTAGATGGCAAACGTACACATGATCCATGGAGGCTTTGACACCGGAGGCGAGAAGTCATACGAGCGAGAAGTGTACGTTGCAAAGACAATGCGCAAGTCCCAAGATGCCGTCATGAAGGGTGCCGTCACAAAAGATGTCGTCATAGAAGATTTCATTTTCCTCTCGTCAAAAGACAAAAAGCACATTGTGTACCCACACAACGATGCCTTAGTCATAACCATGACAGTTGACGGCAAGTTCATCATGCGCATACTAATAGATGGGATAAGTTCGCCAAACATCATCACAAAGAAGAAGAAAAACAAGAAGTGAAAGAGATCACAACCTTCCTAACAAAGTACAAATAGAGGTTCGCAGGGTCACCCAGCGACATGCCGGGAATAAGTGCAGACGTCATCTTCCATAAGCTTAACATCAGACCTGGAATCTGAGTCATGACACACAAACTCCGACCATTAGAAGGTAACAAGCAAGCAGAAGCCGACAAGAAGTCAGCTTGGAACTTTTCACATTCCCGAAGCTACATCTACCAATTCCTCCGTACCAAGGAGGAGGAGGGCAGTACACTGAAACTACATACCAGTACCAGAAGCTAAAGCATGAACCAGCGCACTCATACACTCTGTACGGAGGAGCACGTCATCAAGAAGAGACATGGGGACAACCTCCAAGTTCACTTCCTGCCAAGGATTCCTTTACGATCACCAAAGTGAACACATCCATACTAATCTATCAATCAAGCAACGCTGAAGTGCACAGACATGCGCATTTCCAAAGTACTGTCATCAACCATGCGTACAGTTCAAAAGCACACGTAGCCCCAACTTTCAGTGTCCCCTAATCAATACCTGGCAAGAACGCGCATCCGCATCCTTACAGCAAACCCAAGTCATGGGTATACGAGAGCTCCGCCACTCGATAATCAAGAATAGCCTCAATACCAGGAGAAGGAAATTGTAGCACAACACCGCACACGACGTGTCCGCATCCGTCGTGTCCATGCCCGACGCGTCCGCACCCGATGTGTTCGCTCCCGACGCATCCGTACAAAACACCGGATTTTCCCAAAAATCCACAATGGGGGCATACGCTGATTACATCCATACGATGGACACTACTCAAGTGACAACGCCACTACCATTGCGGAAAATAGGAATTCAGGAGGGACTCCTATGTCGTACGCACGCCTGTGCCAAACCCATCACGTGAGAAGAGTTAGAGAATTATTTCCAACATCCAGCAAGTTTACCCTTGTCAAGCACACAAGAAGGGTCGTACTACTCAAAACGTACGATGACAGCAAAACATCATCTTCGGACACAACAAAGGAGAAGAGGAGGATTCCACTAGATTAACATCTCTCAACCATGTGCACAATCGTCACACAGACACAACTCCGTGAAGAGTCACAAGTGTATAAAGAAACACATCAAGTAAACTCAGGCCCCTTGGAAGTAAACACATGAAGCATACAACGCAAGGCATACAGACTATATTCAACAACGCGTGACACGCATCTAAGAATGGAAGGATTACTCTTACCCACTCCTAGAAACAAACAAACTTGAATCAAAATGCAAGAAGAGAGATGAGCGAATTTACAAGTCTTCCTCAAGAATGAGCACGGCTGCATGACAGCCACCAAGAGACACCCTTAACACTCGACGCAAGAGCAGGGGCACCTTGCTAAACCCCCGCATACAGGACACAACAACCCCCGTACAGGATACAATCATTATATTATATCAAGAAACAACAATAAGACTACCAAGCGACTTGGGGGGCACCAAGCTGACAAGTGCTTGGCATTCCACCGAAGTGAAAAAGCGAATCATTGCAAGAACACGCAGTACCGCTTCTCTAAGAAAATGCCCCAACAAGGAATACAACTTCAACATCCTATACGGACTGGTCCCAAGAAGGAAACACCAAAGGGCGATCTCTTCTACTTGAACAAGGTCCAGGTAACACGCGTTACTACCAAAGGTAAAATCAGGTATGAAGTAACAACTCCACAACAGCACTACTATGAATAAAGCAGACCACTCGAGTAGGACATCTACTCAGGGTAGCCTGATTTAGTCAAAACAAAAACCAAGTTGAACGGAATAGACTAGTCGCGAATAGTCTGATCCAGTCATATTGGCATTACATTTGATAGAGCCATGTGAGGAGACTTACAACTCCATTCTATTCCCTAACATATATATATCTCAAAGTATCGCGACTAATTTAAGACAGGTTATATATACATCCAAGAGATGTCTCAATGACACACCCTATCTAGAGAACAACACTAGGAGGAGCTGTATGCAACACTCTCTGGAATTCTCTATCTATGGATATTCTACTTAGGCATCTAAGCCAAGTAATGGTCGCGTATATATCATTTGCATCATCTCAACAAGTCTCCAAGTTAATTATAACTCGCGACATCTCAGCGAATATTCTACTCAAACATCAACTCTTCTCTTGGAAACAATACCAAGCAACGATCATATATACGTATGTGCATCACGCTAAGGAAGAATCTGTTGGATCAGAGTTGGAACTCCGGTACGTTCTTGATGGAAGTCTGAACTCCTTTGCTCCAAGTAATCCTGCAAGAAGGGGATAGACCGGGCGGTGACCCAGAATCCCTCTCCGATGCTTAAATGAGTATCTCGATGTAGGCAAGCAAGTATGGAAGTATGAGTGTGTAAATCAGCATATGTCAGTTCTGAGGTAACTCCTTCCTTTATATAGGGGAGGAGTTACCCCAGTTACCTGTCGAGGTAACTGCCAGGGGCAGTCTGCCCACGTTCCGTCTTTTCAGGCCATTCCCCCACTATGCTGATAGTGGGCATGTTTCTCGGCCTCATCCTCTGGTGGCAAGTCCCGACGGAAGTCGGGGACTCCAGAGTTATCTCCTTTAGTCACCGCTCGGGCCCCTCGTCATCGGGACAGGGCCAACATCCTCAGGGATTCAACATCGGGGCCTACTTAAGGGCACATCATCGGGGCCTACTCAAAGGCATATCATCGGGGCCTACTCAAAGGCATATCCTCGGGAGCGTACAGCTCATATGTCGGGACCGACCTTGTCGGGACCCCTTACATTGACCTTCTAGGCCTCTTTTGGAGCCCAGTGGGCTTACTTCACCGTTTACTCGTCGTTAATGGGCCTAACGGCTATATCGAAACCCATCATTTGCCCCCAAGACATGAGGGACTTATAATTCGTCGTGTTTTTCAACTGCGGACCTGCCGATATCGGTATCAGAGGCTTTTAACTTCGGACCTTCTAGTTTCTGACGCGGATCTTCTCATCCATGATTCCCCGATATTTCGAGGATAACCACCAAATCCGAAAGGATTTCCTGGTTACTCAACTATTAAATGCGATGGGTGATGAAGCGACGACTTGGGTACCCGTGCCTGCTTTTTCTGAAAAAGCACTTTCTAGCCGTTTTGTCGCTAGAGTCTCAACGACTCAGGTTGAGGCGTTTCATCTTCAACGGTCCAGATTGCAACGTCTCTTTGGCTGTCTTCTCTCCTATAAAACCCCAAATCTTGGCACTATTCAGTTCTCCTTCACCGTTTCATCTTCTGTGATTTCAAAAGCTCAAGCTCTCCCTTCTGATTTCTGATCAGCACTCCGGCAACCAGGATCTCCGGCCACCAGAATCATCTTTTCTTCTCCGATTCAACATGTCTGTTAGCATAGTTTTTCTTTTATCTCAACCAGTCTTACTCGGACTTTTCCAAAAATCAACTGTGCTTTTTCTTGCCATGATCATTTTCCAGACGGTGAATCAAGTTCCGGGGGGAGAAAACCCTTCAAGTTTGATTATGCTTATAATGAGATTTCGGAAACCGCCTACGATGCAGCTCTCCGGGAGGGATGTATTACTTCCACCTGGGAGCCTCGCTTCCCCTTTCCTCGCCCCCGCATCCCGGGCGACCCTGTGGTAACTCGTCCCCGGGAAGGGGAGGTATTTGTCTCCACCGGGCAAGTATCGGCGGGGCTCCGATTCCCTTTCTGTGGGGATCTAGTTTAGATGTGTGAATATTACAAAACACATCCGACTACTTTTTTCCCCCCACGCCATCCGTGTGTGGAATGCCTTCCATGTCCTTTTCCTTCGCCAACAATGGACCTACAGCCTCCGACTTTTCCGGACCTTCTACGGAATGAAATGCAATGATGTCGGGGTCTGTGCCTTCTACCCGCGGATGCCTAAATAGAGCAAGGCGCAGCTCTCCCGGTACAGCTGGAATGGTGACACCTGGAAGGTCGCCAAAGGTCGGGGGCTCATCACTGACTCGGGGCCCGACAACAGCGGCTGGAAGAAGAAATACTTCTTCATCCGGAACAGCTCTATTCCGTGGCCCCGATGGGAGGTTGAAGCAGACCCTCCTCCCGCTTTTCACACTTACTCCGAGGAGGATTTCTAGATTCTCCACTGCCTCCAACTCTGTCGCTGGGGGGATTCTTTCGCTCCCCTCGATGCCAACTCCATCGTGGAGCGGGACCTGGTTCTGGCAGGGATCCGCCTCCTCGATGTTGCCTCTGGGGGTCAGCTCTACGACGGCCCTTCCAACCTCGTCCCTTGGGTAATATTCTAATTGCACCTTCATTTTCATCTTTGCAGCTAAGAAGGTATCATTGCTGACCAATATCATGCTTAAGCAGGCGGAGACCGATGCTGTCCAACGCCCTGCGAGGAAGAGGAAGTCTTCGAAGAGGGCCGCCTCCTCATCGACACCTCCAACTTCGGAGCAGATCAAGCGGGCCCGCGTGGAGAAGATGGAGAAGATCTTCAACACCCAGACTCCCGAAGAAGGTAAGGCTTCGGTTAGCAATTCGATTATACAGGAGGCGTATTCCCGAGGAGTTAGTCCCCTTCGATAAGAGAGCCAGAATCGAAGGGATCAACCGCATCCTGCAAGGAGAAACTCCCCGCATCCTTAAAGCGGGTTATTACAATTATTACGGGAAGGACCAGTATCTCTCCCGTCGCGTCATTTGGTGTAAGGATCCCGATCAATTTCCTGATTATCTTTCTGAAGCTTCTCGTCCTCCAGTTGCAGGTCAATTGGGAGCTGGAGCTTCAGCGGGGGCGCCACCCTCCGACGCCTGGGTCGGAGAGCCCCTCCTTTCCCTTCCTGCCACGAGAAGATCGGGAACTGAAGATGCCCCGACGGACGGCCAGTTCCGTCGGGTGGTTGACCTGGACGTTTCTCTATCTTCTGAGGAGGCGAGCGAGGGTCAGCCCCTGGTTCGTCGTCGGGGGGTGAGGCAGACCCCGTTGGAGCCGACACCCGAAGGGCTGCCTCCATCTTCCCCGGCACAACAGCATTCGCCGGTCTTGAGCCTGACTCCGGAAGGGACGACTTTGTCTCATGGTGGCTCGGAGGCACGCACCTCCGACACTCAGGTCTTCCTTCCCCTTCTCCCCTTAGACGGGAGTTTTTATCAACTTTACACCCCCGACCAGGCGGCGGCTCCCTGGACCCCGATCGAGTCATTGCGGGAGGTCCCGCTGCGTCGGGACAATATATCACCGGAACTGGGTCTGCACCTGCTGGCAGGTTCAGTTCCGCCGTCTATGAAGCTTCCGCTCTCCTTGGCTCGAGAGGACATCCACACGGACATTCGTAACATGGCCGTTCGTCGTGTGGAGGTAAGGCCTCCTATTTTTACACTTAGTATATAAGGTGTTGGATCACGGTGGAACTCCGGCACGGATCTTGACGGCAATCCTAGCTCCTTTGCAACACGCAATCCTGCAAGAGGGGATAGACCGGGCGGTGACCCAGAATCCCTCTCCGATGCTTAAATGAGTATTTCGTATGACTGGCAAGTAATAAATCTCAGAGTGTATTCAACTCAACGTCTGTGATCTGAGGTGACCTCTTGCCCTTTTATAGGCGAAGAGATGCCTCAGGTACCTGATGAACCGTTGGGGGTGGTTAGCCCGTATCCCGCATATCTCGGACGTGATCCCGCCTATCTAGGCCATGATCTCGTGTATCTCGGCCACGCCCCGCGTATCTCGGCCACGCTCCGTTTATCTTAACCACGTTCCGCGTATCTCGGCCACGCCCCGCGTATCTTGGCCTTATCCTCTGATAACGAGTCCCGACTTCTGTCGGGGACTCCAGAGTTGTCTCGTTGTGTCACCGCTCGTGGCCCCTCGTCATCGTGACAGGGCCAATCATTCTCAGGGATTCATCATCGGGGCCTACTTAAAGGCTTCTCATCGGGAGCTTCTAGCTCAGCTGTCGGGACCGACTCTGTCGGGACCTTGCCTCATCGGGACTCCCTTCGTCGGGACCCTTCTCCTAGGTCATCTTGACCTTCATTTTGGGCCAGGTGGGCCTGTTTGCCGTTTCCTCGCCGTTTAAAGGGCCTGACGGCCGTAGTCGGACCCATCATTTGCCCCCAAGAGATGAGGGACTTTTAGTTCGTCGTGTCTTCCAACTCCCGATTTTCCAGTACTAGAGTCGGGGATCTTTTCCTTGGTTCAGTTACTCAGTTTATCAATCTTCTCCTCCACGTTTCCTCAGGGTTTTGTAGATAATCGTTATATCCCAAGGGTCTCCTCGGTTTCCTAGTGCATTAAATGCGGTAGATAATGGAGTGACGTTTTCGACCCACGTGCCTGATTTTTCGCGTATGTCCTTTTCTGAAAAGTGCTTTTCAGGCCGTTTCATCATTACGCCCGTTGTCCTTCTGCACGTTTCATCTCAACGGTCCAGATTAGGACTATTCGACTTCGATGACTCGGATCGAAGTGTCCTTTCAACCGTCTTCTTCGACTATAAAACCCTAGCCATGGTCACAATTTGACTTTTACCGTCTTCGAATTCTCAAAAGCTCTCTGCGATTCCCCTGCGATTCCAAGCTCTGTGATTTCGAAGGTCTTTGGAGTTTCCTCAACCGTTTTTCCGGCGACGTTTCGCTCATCTCCTTCAAACTCTACTTCATCATGTCTGGCAAGGAATCACTCTTCGTTGTTTGTTCGTCTTTTTTCTTTCTAATTTTCCAAGAGTCCCACTGTATTTTCTTGCCCTGGTTGATTTTCAGACAGCGGTTCCAGCTCTGAGGGGAGAAAACCCTTTAATTTTGATTATGCTCCAAATGAGATTTCCAATACTGCCTATGATGCAGCTCTCCGAGAGGGTTGCATCACCATCACCTGGGAACCTCATTTCCCATATCCTCGACATCGTCCCTCGAGTAACCCTGAGGTTACTCGTCCCCTGAGAGGGGAGGTATTTGTCTCTACGGGACAAATATCAGCGGGGATCAGGTTCCCCTTTTGCGGTAACCTAGTGGAGCTGTGCCATCATTACAGAACACACCCCACTACCTTTTCTCCCCATGCCATCCGCCTCTGGAACGCCTTTCAAGTCCTCTGTCTCCGACAGAAGTGGGTCTACAGCCTCCAACTCTTCAGAACTTTTTATGGGATGAAGTGTAATGAGGCGGGGGTGTGCCCTTCCATTCCTCGTCCTGTCTCTCCTCTTACTCTTGATGGGAACTTCTACAAGCCCTTCGATTCTTCTCAGGAGAATGCCCCCTGGACTCCTATCCAGACACTTCAAGGAGTCCCGCTCACCCAAGGGGAGAAGGACCAGGAGCTGGCCCTGCATCTGTTGGCAGGTTCGATCCTGCCTTCTATGCGACATTCGATTTGCCTCAATCGGACGCATATGCAGCGGGACATCCGGAATATGGCCATGCGTCGTATACAAGTAAGATTTCGCTGCTTTCTCTTGATGATGAATCGGCTCGTTTGTCCTTTAACATTTTTCCTTCTTGTTTGTAGGAGCTCGGGGACGTTAACCACCTCATCGGGTATGTTATTGCCTATGATGAGTCCCGGGAGCGGGACCGAGGGGTCCGTGAGCAGCTGCAGGAGGATCTCAAGGCCTCCCAGTCTTCGCGGGGGAAGCTTGTCAAAGAGCAGGCTGTCCTCAATCAGAAGATTCGGGACCTTCAACAGAAGATCGCGGACTTCGAGGGGCTCTTAAGGCAAGAGCGGCAGGAGCGGGGGGCAGTTGTGGACAGGCTGACCCAGGAGAAGAAGGCTGCCGAGGACCAACTGGTCCTTGAGAAGAAGGCTTTGGAGGAGCTAATCGCGGGGTTTCCTGCGCAGCTGGCCGAAGCGGAGGTAAAGGGCCGGGAGGACTATCGGAGGTCGGAGGGCTTCCAAGCTGATGCCATGAAGTTCTTTGGCGCGGAGGTGGATAACACTCTCTTCAATGCAGTTGAGGAGCTCCACCTGGAGTACGGGGATGCTATCAACTTCGACAAGTCTCCTTCCCTCGCTCCCTTTGCGAAGAAGTATTTTGCTCTTTCTGAATTGAGTGATGGGGGGAGTACCCCCGTAATTGTCGAAGACGCCTCTGAACTTCCAAATGCGGACGCTCCGATAGCCAATCCTCCCGAAGCCAATCCTGTGGATCCCTCTGCTACTGACTCCGCGGACCCAGCTGCTGTCAATGCTGCCGACAAGGACCAAGCTTGAATGTTTTTATCTTTTAGAGTCCTTGTATCTTCTTCTCTTGTGTCGTCGTCGGGCCTTTGAGCCCTTATCAATATAAGACTTCTTTAATTCCGATCTTTTGTTGCACTTCTCCGAGTGACTTCTTTACTTCTCATACGTCATCCCCGACGATTTAATAACTTGCACCACTTAAGGCGACTTAACATCGAGTGCATCATTTAAGACGACTTAGTTCTTAGCAGTCGAAACCTCGACACTTAAGAAATTCTTGTACGTCCTTCCCGACGATTTAATAGCTTGCACCACTTAAGGCGACTTAGTTCCGCGCATCACTTAAGACGACTTAATCATTACTTAGGATAAACCTAAAGATCGTGCACCACTCAAGGCGACTTAGTCCCGCGCATCACTTAAGACGACTTAATCATTACTTAGGATAAACCTAAAGATCGTGCACCACTCAAGGCGACTTTTCGGTACTTAGAATAAATCGCTAAGGATTGTGCACCACTTAAGGCGACTTAGCATCGTGCACCTCTCAAGGCGACTTTTTGATACTTAGAATAAATCTAAGGATCGTGCACCACTCAAGGTGACTTAGCTCCATGCATCACTTAAGACGACTTTTCTCGTGCACCACTGAAGGCGACTTTTCTCGTGCACCACTGAAGGCGACTTTTCTCGTGCACCACTGAAGGCGACTTTCCTCGTGCACCACTGAAGGCGACTTTTCTCGTGCACCACTGAAGGTGACTTTTCTCGTGCACCACTGAAGGCGACTTTTACACTTAGCCTAAATCTAAGGACAACTCTTATTTGGAAGCAACCTCTTTATTTATTGACGGCATAAAATTGGCTTACATCGAATTAAACGATAAACAGCATACACCACTTAAGGCGATTTTACATCGGGCACCACTTAAGGCGACTTTATCGGGCACCACTTAAGGCGACTTTATCGGGCACCACTTAAGGCGACTTTCTTCAAGCATGGTGTTTCTTCAAGTGTTCGCCACTAAAATAATGCTTTAACGTTCTGCCATCGAGGTCTTCCAACTTGTATGCATTCGGAGCTGGCATCCCCACGACCTTATAAGGTCCTTCCCATTTTGGTGACATTTTGTTGATTCGATCCAAAAGGGTGAACTCGTTGCGACGCCAAACCAGCTCCCCGACAAAGAACTGTCGGGACTTCACTCGCCGATTGTAGTATCTAGCCGTCGCTAAACGCATTCGAGCCTGGACTTCATCGGCTTCCCGCCTCTTCTCTTCGAGTAAGTCCAAGTCCAGACGTCTCACTTCATCGTTCGTCAGGGGCTCGTAATATCTTATCCGATGGGACGCCACAGCTACCTCCACAGGGGCGACAGCTTCCGTGCCATAAACGAGGCCAAACGGAGTCTCCCCTGTTGATCGCTTGGGTGTCGTTCTAACAGCCCAAAGCACGTTTTCCAGTTCGTTCAGCCACTTGCCCTTCAAGGCATAGACCCTCTTCTTCAGGCCATCCATCACGATTTTGTTGGCTGACTCTACCTGGCCATTAGTCTGAGCATGGCGTACGGAGGCGGTCCGATGCTCAATGTTCAATTCTTCCAGATACTCCCTCACCCGAGAGCCGTTAAACGGTGGGCCATTGTCGCTGATCACCACCTTAGGAATCCTGTATCTGGACACAATGTGGGATTGGAGGAACTTGACGATCTGGTTCCCCGTTGTTCTGGCCAATGCCTTCGCCTCTATCCATTTCGAAAAATAATCGATAGCTACAAGTAAATACTTACATTGTCCTTGTGCTTGTGGAAGAGGTCCCACCAAGTCGATGCCCCATTGCGCGAAGGGCCAAGCGCTCTTGATGGATGTCAGGTTGGCAGCCGGAGCCACGATACTTGGCACGCGTCACATGATCGGACCAACGCCGTTGCTTCTTAGTTCATCGTGGGCCAGTAGTAGCCCAAGTTCAACACCTTCCTCATAATGGATCGGGCCCCTTCGTGACAAGTCGCGACCCCCTCATGCATTTCCTTCAGGATTCGACCGGTGTCGGGTTCTGCCACACTCTTCAAGTACGGAGTCGAGAACCAGCCCTTCTTGTACAGCTGATTGTCTAGCATCACATAATTAGACGCGATCCGACATATCCTGTCTGCTGCTACCTTATCTTCGGGGACTGCCCCCGTAGTCAAATACGCGACTATCGGGGTCATCCAAGTGGGCTCTTCCTCCGATTTTGTCTCAATGGTGCACACCTGCGTTGGGTCGATGTTTGATAAGATCACCTTCTCCAAGAAGTGCACCTTCCGATTTTCTTCCAAGGGTGCCCCCAGGGCAAATTTACTCAAGGCGTCTGCCTCTACGTTCTCCTCCCTCGGGATAGCCTCGATATCGAAACTTTTGAAGCTCTCTTTCAGGGCTTGTACCTCTCGCAGATACTTTTTCATTATCGGACTCCTTGCTTCGTATCGTCCTTGAACCTGGTTCACGATTAACGCTGCGTCGCACTTCACTCTCAAGTGATCGATTCCAGTGCCTTTAGCAATTTTTAGACCCGTGATAAGAGCTTCATACTCTGCTTCGTTATTTGTGGCCTTGAATGTTAAGGCCAAGGCGTATCAGAGCGGTTCACCTTAACCCGGTGGTATCAACAAGAAGCCTGCTCCTGATCCGTCTGAACTCGCGGAGCCATCCGTGTACATCTCCCAGGTATTTTCCTTGTTTGGATGTTCTGATTGCTCTGCCCTCTCTGGTTGTTCTTCTATCGGGACCTCTATGGTTGCCCCCTCTACAGAGCCCGCTTCTTCCAGATCGGGGGCTGTAGACTCTGCTATGAAGTCTGCTAATGCCTGGCCCTTAATGGCTGTTCTCGGAGCGAAGTGTATGCGAAACTCGCTAAGCTCTACTACCCATTTCACTAATCTCCCCGACGCATCCGGTCGGTTCAAAAAATGCTTCAAAGGTTGGTTCGTTAGCACAGTGATCTCGTGTGCGTGGAAATATGGCCTTAGCTTCCGAGCAGTAATTATTAACGCAAAGAGGTACTTCTCAACGGCGGGATAGTTCAATTCAGATTTGGCAAATGCCTTGCTTAC